>CM070840.1:20328758-20928758 GCA_036326025.1 Chrosomus eos
TGACTGAATTTTTCATGTCTTCTAAAAGATTCATTTGAAACTATTGGTCCTATAGTACTTGCAATTGTTAATAGTAGCCTGGCCTCGGGAGTTGTATCTAAGTCTTTTAAACATGCAGCAGTGGAACCAATAATAAAGAAACAATCTGAATTCATCAGTCTTTGCTCATTTTAGACCTATCTCGAAACTTCCGTTTCTTTCCAAATTACTGGAGAAGGTCGTATTTGGACAATTGAATTAATTTCTAGATCTACATGGTACTCATGAAGTGTTTCAGTCTGGTTTTAAATCCCTACATTGTAAAGAAACTGCAAAGTTGAAGGTTTTTAATGTCTTGTTACTTTGCGATTTTTATTTTACTAGACATTTCGGCTGGATTTGATACTATAGATCATAAGATCTTGATTACACATGTAGAACAATGAGTTTGTATTAAGGGTACTGTGTTTGCATGGTTTAGGTCTTATTTGTCTGAAATAACTTTCTCAGTTCGTTTTGGAGATTTTGTCTCCTCAACGCCTTCTTTCACGTGTGGGGTCCCCCAGGGCTCCATTTTGGGGCCTATTTTGTTCTCCCTGTATATGCTCCCATTAGGACATATTTTAAGGCAAATTTGAAATTCTTTTCATTGTTATGAAGACGATACGCAAATTTATTTGCCTTTGAAACTAAAAGATACATGCACTTTAGCACCTCTACTGCAGTGTCTTGAGGAAATGAAGGCCTGGATGGCAATAAATTTCCTTAGTTTTAATGAAAAAAAAAAAAACAAGTTATGCTGTTTACGCCGGGAGGCACTTATGAGTGATTAGATTTGGACCTTGGTGAATTTAATCCACTTGTGAAGCCCTATGTTAAAAATGTAGTTGTATTATGGATTGTGATTTTAAATTGGACAAACAGATTAACTATTTTTTTTAACTACCCAGTTGATGGGTACACGAAAGCAGGAACACATTACCCCTGTTCTCGACTCTCTTCACTGATTACCTGTCCATTTCAGGATTCATTTTAAGATTTTGGTGTTTGTTTTAAAATCTCTTAATGGTTTAATTGCAGAAAGCAATTAAATATCTTTCTGACCTGATCAAGCTGTATGCTCCGCTAAGAGCACTTAGGTTTGCTGACCATTTGCTTTTAGTTGTCCCACGGGCAAAGTTGAAGAGCAGGGGAGACCAAGCATTTGCAGTGGCAGCATCGAAGCTCTGGAATAGTTTGCCCCTCTACATTAGACAGGCTCAAACACATACTGTTTTTAAATATAACCTAAAAACTTATTTTTATAGTCTGGCATTTGACGCTATGTGAGAGTTTCTTTTTTATTGTGTCTTATTGTTTTCTTCTGTGCTATTGATTGTTTTAATAATTGATATGTGTGTACAGCACTTTGATAATCACTTGCTGTTTTTAAAAAGTGCTTTATAAATAAACTTTGACTTGACTTGACTATAACTCCATCGCCCCTCACAGGCCGGGGGGTAGGACTCATGAGCCTGCGGTCTCACCCACCCCACCACCCCCCCACCAAACCAACCAACCAGCTGAGAGTCAGCTGATGCGAGATTGACTAAATTACCTGCCAGAACTGACGCTACGCTTAATTTTTATAGACAGAAACGAATCATTGTTATATGGCTCAACACGATTAGTCTTATTGCTTGAATTTCTTGTTTTCTTGATTTACAGCAAGTAAAATGTTTGTACCATGCCTATGAGACAATCTGATTTTTCAAATGGCTAACATAACATGGTCAGAAAGAGCTTTTTTTGTAGTAACAGTAATACAGCATTTTCCACCATACAATCAATCTACTGTAGATTACTGCAGTGTGCAACAAGTGTCTCATACAAGCCACAGAGCGAACACACAGTAATGTTGTAATGTTATAAAATAACTTTTTCAACACATTACAATGTCAACACATTACAATGATTGTTTTGACCAAGTAAAACTGTGCGGCGTTACCCCACAATTTTAATTAATCAAATAAAGTGAGCCGTATGAGTAGTAATTCAGCACTTGCGGCTGTTTTGTTAAAAGGAAATAAAATAAAGTGAATGTAAGTGATCAAACATAACTGTAACAAAGTTCAAGTTAAGGGAAGAAGGAGGCAGACGTTAAACGTAACTTTAATCATAAAATATATATATAAGCAATAAAACGAAAGGAGCGGCAGTGGCCTACTTCATATTAGCATAATAAAAACATCAATGTTAAATGTCCCAGGCTCTCTGCCCTGGGACATTTAATGAGCCATGGATGAGCCATGACCCAACTTTGCTTAAAAAGACTGAGAAGCACTTTTACACCCAAACATGATACCCTCAACTATTACCAATCACCTGCTCATTGTGGACTGTTTCAAAATAGTTGGATAATCTAATTTTGATAATCTTTTCACTTTGATTTGGTCTCTGTCCCAACTTTTTGGGGGGGTGTTGCAGCCATCAAAATCAAAATGTGTTCATATTGACAAAATACAATTATATTGGTCAGTGAAAACATTGGAAAACTTTTCTTTGTACTTTTGTCAGTTAAAAAAAGGTTAAAAAGAATGAACAAATAACAGATTCTTGATTTTATTGCATTTTACAAAATGTCCCAACTTTTTCTAATTTGGGGTTGTATATAAAAACTGTACTTTATACTATATATTTGTTCAAGCTAAAACATTACAGATAAAATAGTGTTGAGTGTTACCACTGATCTATATAAATGACTGGATTGCTCCTGATTGCTCGTGAAGCCACCACCCTGCCATATTGGTATTCCAAGTATTCCCTTACATTCTATTGAATTAATAGGAAATCATCAGATTTGAATGAGAAAACTTTTCCTTTTTGAGTCAGCATTTTTATAAATGACGTGTCACTGTACATTCTTACAACGCAAACATCCAAAACATTTAAATGGTTATTTGTTTAAAGTTGGTAATTTCTCCTCAATAAAAGTTACGTTCATCTTCCCTACAGAAGAGAATATCAGATCAGTTGATGGACGAGACACCATTTTTCTGAAATGCGAATACAGATTTATGCTTTGCAATGCATAGCCTACAACTTAATTCGTCATGTACAGTTATTCACTGTTGTTATGTATTCATATTATGTTATATACCAATATTGTTTTATTCGTACAGTAACTGTAAATGATTCAACAGTGCTTTCATTAACAACATGCCTTATTCCGAGAAATGACGCTTACTGCGTATGGATTAAAAGACACAAAACTTTATTTCCAAGCATTTATACTGTTGCTCAGAGCATGATGATGCATGGTAAACCTTTTTAATATAATATAGTGCAATTTACTATTAGGGAATTGTATGTATTGTAATATTTAATGTATATATGAATCAATTTCTGCTAATAATCCCAGATATCTGTTCATGCTTAATAGTTCCAGTAAAGTTCAATAGACTATAAAGAAATGTATTTTGTGTAAGTTCAGTTACCCGTGTTGGCAGTGTGCAGTAGACACACCCATCTTAACTATTTCTATACATCACTTATCCTGCCCCAAAAGACCATAAACATTACAGATAACATTCAAAGTATTAATCAATGTTCATACATATTTCTTAAAAAGTTTAAATTATTAATGTGCGACTGATACGCTGCAAATTGTTTTAAAAAAAAATGTTTTGCCTGCAATTCAATGATGCCCAATGTCGGTAGGAAATCGTAAGATGGTCGCTTGAACACTTCCGGTGGCTGTCTGCTGCAGGTTAACCTATTGAACAATCTACTCATTTATATAGATCAGTGAGTGTTACGCATCTTCATGACCCACTTTAAGAAAGAAGATGCAGACTTGAGATTCATTAACCAGAATGGCAATGATTTTTGCAGTAATTTACATTATAATATCTTACGTAATGTAATGAAGCCGTGGCCTACAGCAGAGAGCATTCCTACAATCTTTTTCTGTTCAGATGTTCATTTATGTTATAAAGGAGCTGACTCACACTGAATAACTCTATGTTCTTCCCTCTGATGTCGATCCAGCATGAAAATTAAGTTCACAAATAGTGCGGGTGAAACAGACCGTGTTAATATTTAAATTAAAATTATGATGGCATGCACTTTGCACATACTGATCTGTCAACACAGAAGATGGCGAGATGAGAAATGAAAAATCACAAAGTTAAATGGACAACATCTTTTGCTGCCCTTGAGATGTGATCAGCATCTCAATAACATCAGGCGTGTCCTTACATTCAACATCATGATAGGAATGTTGGGGTTTCTCATGTTTTTTAAAGGCGGCAAGCCATTTTAATTATTATTAATGTAAAAAATAGCAAAAACTTACCATTTTCTTTCGATAGTACTGCATGTATGGCATCATAAGACCCAGGGCAGTAGTTTGCACACATGCAGAATGCACAATAATGAGTCACAGAGCGGTTCAAGTGGCCAAATAGACAGTCCAGGACATAATGTTCACATGCAGACTCAAAACAGAATAAAGATAAACACACAAACATACATTGTAGTACAAATGAGGTATTCAAATATACATGAATACAAAGCATTTTATACAGTGCCTGAGATAGCTTGCCAACATGCACATGGGTACCTGTGCAAAAAAAATACATTAAAGTGGTTCTGTGTGTGTGAACTTGAGTTAGTATACACATGATCAGGAACTTATTTTTCATGTTCCATGTTCTATATACAGTCGTTAAAAAGCCTAGGGTGGATAATAAGGGTGCTGGGCAGTGATACACAGATCTATGAAACATTCATAGCAATGTTGGTGTTCAAGAAACATTTCTTATTATTATCAATGTCGAAAAAAGAAATTAAGCTGTTAGTTTAATTAAAAACAGCGATGTTACCAACTTTTGCTGAGTAATATAATGTGGAGATTCAGTAGCGAAGTGGTATATATTTTTTAATAATTATGTAAATATAATAAAATAATGATATTAACTAGACAATAAATATAAATATTTATTAGTATAATTGTTTTTAATATATTAATATAATTGTTTTATAACAGATAAGGATTGAGATAAGGAAATAATTGTCTATTTTACTGTGTTATTGGATGTCTGTGTATTTGTGTGTTCATCTTTGCACTCCTCAGGAGTGCAAAACTACTGGAATTGCATACAGCTCTCCCCAGACACTCAAATACGTATTCACACACCACAAGCCTCACTTCACAACTGAAAGAACAGCACTCTTCAATTCACCCTTAGGGCCCGGAGGTTGATGAGAAACCTATCTACATGCTGACAGCACACACACACACACACGTAAAATTGTAAAATGCTCTCTCTCTTTCTATTTTCAAAGCATTGAAACATTACCCTGCCATTTCTCTTGACAGATGTGTGTCCAGCCATCTTTAAAGGTACCATGTGTAATAATTGAGGTAAAAATATCCAAAAAATTAGCTACACGCATCAAAAGAATGAGAAGAAATAAGGGCGATGATGTCATAAATAAAATGAAAAGTTATAGTGTTGCAGAGATATCAACCTAAATTAGCATTAGCATTACTAGCCCCGGCCCGACAGGTGTTGTAATACCAGTTTCGGCCATGGGAGGCGGTATGCGGGCAACATACATAACCACCAGCCAAACTGCAACACACGAATAACTCGCACTGCTTGTATCTCTTTAATCTCTAAAAATTCATAGGCGCCAATTTATGTTTTACTCCGTGGGTGCTCATGGGCGTTGGCCCTTTAAAAAAAAAAAAAAAAAAAAAAAAAGGTCTAGTCAAAAAATGTTTGCATTTCAGAACCTTACTCTTATCAGTTCTACTGCTGAAAGCGAATTTCGTTTCGTATAAATTGTATCTTCATTTTAACAAATGTTTTATCAACAAATTGCCTGGATTAATAAATAAGCAAGCAAATATAGTAGACAATGCGCCGCGTCACAACTCCAGCCTCGAGGTATCGCACACCGGACGCAGTTACACGAGCAATATTGTAATGTTATGTTTAAGGATATTATGGAATTCAGATCATGTAAGTAGCCTACTATGTTATGTTATGATTGTAATGTACAATTAAATACAACCCTTGCTAAGTATGCAGTCTTAACACTTTACAGTCCGTTAACTGAATGAATTTAGAATATATCCTGAAAATTCGTTTACATCAGCAATTTTCATTCAACCAGCTGATTTCTGTAAATGAATGTAAAACTAAATGTATATTGCAGCACAGGGTGAAGTCAGTAGGCTATACATTATTGACGATTTGAGACAAATAAATGTAAATTTAATATAAAACTATAAATCGCGGCGCGCTCTGTGGCACGGCAGGATTTTGAACAAGGTCCTGAGTCGTTGCTGGACGCCGCGGATAGACGCCGAATGGCGCCGCCGGTGTGTGTAAATCACGCTCATAGAGAATGTGTTCATGCGACCCCTTTTAGGAAATGGACAGGGGTCGACACGAACACACAAACCTATTTACTTGATAATAAAGCCGTAACGTAGGCTCTTTCAACTCAGGATAGCACCACTTCTCACAAATACAGACAGGATTGGAGATCAAAAGTGTAACTGACACGTACGTAACCGCGATCAGAGGCGCTTTCATCCGAGAAACGCTGTGATTGGTGGATAGGATATGGAGCAGGCGAGACTGACATCGACATAACCAATCACAGTGACAGATGCTTAACATAGCACCAACTGCAATGTTTCATTTTTAAATAAATGTAGCCTTCTGGCAGTTTACCACGTGGGTGCTCGGTATTTTCCGTGGGTGCTCAGTATTTTCCGTGGGTGCTCGAGCCCCGGAGCACCCACGGTATCGGCGCCTATGCTCCACGTGAAACTGCGGTCTTACTATCGTGTCAATTGATTTGATTAATATGCGCGAGGGAGAGAGAGCAGGACCGCGCTCGTGTTGTTTGAAGACGTGAGAGTGCGCGCGCGGCCGGGGCTCGCTCTCTCATCTCTCTCTCTCTCTGCTCATAACGCGCCCTGTCAAGCGCAGCGGCAGCAGTCATTCTAGTCTACATCCCTCACCGATCAAAATAGGCTTTGGCGGGACAAAGCGGACTATTTGACGGTTTTAGAAGATTAACAACCTGAAACTAAAAAACAGACTAGAGTAGGCCAACTTTCTGGAGGTATACTCCAGATATATCCCCCATCTGGTATGGAATATGTGGAGTATGAATTGATTTTTTGACATATGGCACCTTTAAACATGACATCTGACAAATGAAAAAAAAAGCAGCATCTGTGCAATGGGCTCTATGCACGGCGGTATTTCCCGTGAAGGTCTGAGGATGCTCGATAACTTCCGCCGATCGTAGAGTCCAATGCAATACTGAGAATTTATATTGAATTTTCATACTCCATGGTTATACTAAAGAAACGTTAGTCACAAAAAAAGACAAAACAGACACCCCTCGTTGTGTTTATGCTTCTTTTTAAATTTATATTAAATAAACATAACTATATATAAAATTACATCTAAACATATGACAGTTTCGTTTCAAAGACGGGAGGACAGTCAGTTTTGAAGACTCTGCCATAATCCCGTTTTCCTCGGTTTTCCTCCGCTTTAATCTCCCCAACCGGAAACTGAAGAGAATCCTTGCGTCAAATGCGGAACTTATGCGTGCATATAGCCTATAAAGCTCTGACATTATTGCCATCAGAGACTGAAATATACATAACAGCTTTTCCATAGTGTAGAGAATTTACGGATGAACCAAACACAAATTAATCTTTCTAATCTCTCATGGGCTTCATTCAAATGTGATTCAGCATTCCGGATTTTAACACCACATTCCTAAGTCAAAACTGGCTCCAAACTGTCTCCAAAACCCCCTCAGAAAGGACTTTTAGGGCTCCGCAGGCCATAAAGGGATAAGCCAAAGCAGGAAGAACTTGTCACTGTTCATTCTTAACCAAGACAAATCTCCTCACAAATGGTCAAACAGGCCTGACCACCTTTGACCTCCCTCAGCATCACCACTGCTAAACAGGACAGAGTTATTTAACAGACCACGCTTTCATTCAGAGACCAGAAAGACTTTTACACTTTACATATCAAACCACATTAATTCTGCACATTCTGCAGAAAACAACTCACACAGAACAATGCTCAGTGGACTCATAATCAAACATCATAATTCTTGTTTTCCTACAATTCATGTTTGTATTATGCTTAGGTTCCATATAAATCATGTAATGAGGATTATAACTGTGTGTATGAATGAACGAGCATCGTGCTTCCAATCGAAATAATCGTATGCCCTTAATTCTTAAGATGGCTCGAGTGAAATCTGTGTAAAATGCTTTGTATGATTATAATAATCTATAATGTTAAACTGTGATCTCTTGTTCTCTCTGCTTAGTGTTGGAGAGCAAGCAGATCATAGATACCGCCTGATTTACAATAAGAAGAAACGAGGTCCACCTCCTAAGATGATGCCATTGTCCAATTGGCCAGAATTCTCCAAAAGAGGTTGGACTAACTTTAAGTTAAAGACCCGAACAAGGCAGTTCAGTTCAGTTCAGAGAGCGGTTCAGAGAGCAGTTCAGTTTCGGTTCGGTTCAGTTCGGTTTTGAGTCGGTTCTGTGTTAAATTAAGTTTGTGCCTCTCTCTATGATCAAACAGCAAGAGAGTGTTCATGTTCGTACGCTTTTACATCGACCAGACCAAGTTAAATTAGACCAGCAGACAAACCCATCAAGATCGGAGTTTAAACAGCTTCATTCAAGCCATCTCATCTCTTACTTTCATTTCTTCCTTTATTTTATTTTCTCGTTAAAAGTCTCGTTCTAAGTTAAGTTTTGCTGTAAAGTTCGTTTACACGTCTCTCCTGCAACGCACTTCGAACTGTAAAGACTCTTGTTCATCCATCCGCCAACACATCACGTGACCGGCGGTTCAGAAACTCCAGCCAGGCACTCCAAAGACAACCAGCCACGCGGACCCGGCCGGGAAACCCCTCTGACGAAGCACCTCAAATAGGGAATTCCCTGGCCTAAGCAACGCAAAGACAAGCAAGTACTCCAGACTGTAACTGACCTGGTGCTTTTTAATGTAAATTGAATAACCTGTCTAAGAAACGAAGGTTTAAATTAATGCTTGGTGGTTCGTTCAGGTTTATGTCTTGCAAAGTGCATCTCACTCTGAAAACTCACTCTTTCTCTCTCTTCCTCTGCGCCTTGAATGAATGTGTGTGTGTGATTGGGTTTAGACATTAGTTTTATGTGTTTAGAATAGTTAATAAAGTCGTCCATATATTTGAAAAGATATTTGTCTTGTGTTTTGCTTACACATTTAATGTCTTGTACTGCCGATCTAAAGTTACCTTGCTAATACATAGTGTTTCACTATAAATTGGATAAATATCTGTTGCCAAGGTTAAAATTACGGCCCGTTCAAATGAACTCTAAACGAGTCATTTGCTCGGTTCCATAGTGATTCGGTCAATGATTCATTGCAAATCGATGAATCATTCCCTTTGAGCTAAATTGGCCTTCCGGCCCCCTTTAATACATTTTATGTATATTATTATTATGTAGGTTCGCTACATTAATTTGGTGGAGAATGCGGGCAGTTCAACCTAAATTGTAAGCATATTATCAAGATTTATCTTTTCATTTTGCCTCTGAGAGTCTGTGTGTGACGCGCGCAGCGCGCGCCCCGTTTGAATGAATGCTGCTGCTGTTGTTGTCTGTGAGTGAAGCTCCCAGAGAAAGCTGAAAAGTCTAGTCTGCCGCCCTATTTGCTCTCTTGTTAACTGCAGTAAATAAGATATGAAACCTCGCACTACGATAAGGTAAGAATTGAGCGTGTTCCTCATTTCCAGAAATACCTCATTAGAGCTGTTCGATTTCTGCGTGTTCCAGAGTCTTTCAGAAAAGCTGTAACGTTGTGTGTGTGTGTTTATATCAGTTAGAGAACTGAACGAAATCAAACTGCAGTAATTAAAATAACCCTAACGTTATAAGGACTAATATTCTCCTCACAGAGCGATGAGCGTGTTCCTCATCTAAGTTAGTCATAAGCCTTATATTTATTTATCTGATTCAGTGCGTGTCCCACTGATCCCCGTGATAAACAGCGAGGCTTAACTAATCTTATCTGTTTGTGTCCGTTCAAATAATTCTCGTGTAACATTGCGCATGTCCGAGTGTAATTTGAATAGTGGTTATTTAAATTCGTTATCAAGTAAAGCTTGCTATTGAAACTGAACCAACAGTTATTGTTTTATGTGCCTAGATAAACTTGCACAGAGACGATCCGCCGAGGTCGTCCTAATTACATATATTATAACGCAAAGCTGTCGCTTGCTTAAAGTTAATATCACTCTTGACAAACTGAGTGAAGCCCCACGTCGTAAAACCAGCTACGAGTGGTGTATCTTATTTGAACAGTGTGAAATGCGCCGACATTTCCCGTAATAGGATCGATTGTTACTGTACATGCATGTTCTGTGGACATTGTTGAAATGCTCCCATATTGCATGGAACTGTAACAAACTGTTTTCCAACTGTCTGCAATTCCCGGTTCGCCCACTAGCGTTCGTTTGGTCGCTATAGTTACGATCGTGACCCGGAAGTCTTAGCAAACGTTTCCGGGTGAACTTTGACCCAACCCTCGGTGTAAACAAGCGCTAAGCTAGGCAGTAGCCTTGCACGGAGGCCTGTGCTAAAGCCTTTAGCATCAGTTACTGTTATCAATACTAGCCAATACTACAGTGTCTGTTGGAAAAACGTTAAAGTGATTTAACCGTTTAGACACCTCGACTTGTACACCTGTTGATCCTGTCTTCTTTTCCTTTTACCTCCTCTTTTACTTTACCTATATTTTACTGGAAAAGGAAATATTGGTTTACAATTATTAATTACTTTACCTGCATGTTACTTGAAAAAGAAAATGCTGGTTAACTATTATTAATTGTCAATTTTGAATTTGATTTTAAAGAAAGGGTAATATTGGTTCACAATTATTAATTACTTTACCTGCATTTTACTTGAAAAAGAAAATGCTGGTTTATGATTATTAATTGTCAAATTTAGAATATGTTTTGAAGAACAAGGAAATATTAAAATAAAATTGAAATTCTATTGTTTTTTTTTTAGACAGATCATTTGTAATGATTTCTAGATTTATTTTTAATAATTCTAATTTCATAATTTTCATAATTTCTAAATTTCTCGTTGAGATCTAATCACTTTAGGTGAATAAGTCTTGAACTCTGAAAGTTAAAATTTGAAAGTTGTTATTACTATTACAAAAATAGTGTTAGACTCAGATTTGCTCATTATTGTCATTGCGTTTTATCCTTTCGTCCTGTTGGTTATAAACTTAACCACTATATTTGTTCTGATTAATTAATTTTCGGGACGCTTCAATAGGGGACATTACCATCTCCATACGAGTTTCAAATAAACCAGAGACACTCGTCTTTTACAAAAGTTTATTTGTGTGTTTAGTTGTCCATCAACTATCAATTCTATACTCGTGGTAGACGTAAAGGTAGCGGGATCCAACCTCCTTGCTTCATTTCTTCCTCATCACGTCTTTCCTGTTCTGTCCTGCTTTATTCCATCTGATTCTTCACATTTGTAGGAACAAACCTGGAAGAACCACCAATCGACTCTAAAAGAGACAAATATAATCTGTCCCAACAAACAGATTATTAGATATTTGATTTTTAATCAAACCCTCTTGTGTTCTTCATACTCTCCCTGCATTTGTAACGCAATTTAAACTTTGACATCTTATCCAAGATTAAGTAACAGAGACAAGTGCCGAGCAAACTCCGCCTTCACAGCATCCCTGCTGTAACCCCTGCTGTAAGCGGTCGAACTGAAGGTGTGTGTGTCAATCCTGTCAAACTCAGAAAAGAGGTATCAGCATTATTATTGTTGTATTTTTCATCGCAAACATAAGCAATAATATTGTTTACCTTTCCGGAACAGATTTTCATTGATAAAAAAAACATTTATGAGAAATGAATACTTCCCCTAGTTAATAATTTTCTTTTGTTTTTTTGTCCCTCATTGAAATTGGTTGTTAACTTTTCTCTCTTTTTCCCTTACTCAGTTGAGCGACTAAGTCCTCACCCCACGAGTTGAAACCAGCTTTTCAGTGATAGAAAATATTGAAAAAAAAAATATATATATATTTTCTCCCATCGAAAAAAAAAAAGTTTTTCCATTTGAGATTTGTTTTAACCTTTTTCTTTTGTCTTTCCTTTACCCCGTTGAGTGACGAGATCTTCGCATCACTAGCCTCACTGTGTACACTTAGACCAACACTTAGTCATCACAACACTTCACTATTGATGTACAATTACTGAAACAACACTTAGCCGTTCAACCACATATAGGCTTATACCCCACACAGATCTGTGTCAGTCTCTTCACCAAGCGTGCCAACATGTCGTGGACGACAAACCCCACTGCCCAAAGGGAAGACGTGGACGCCTGGCTCAGAGGCATTACAGACTGCCTCACACCAAAGACAATTGAACTGTTATTATTTTTAATAATAATCATAATTCTGAGAAGATTCCTGACACATGATTCAAGCCAGAACCAAAACCACGTGGAACTAACCAAGATAACCTGTTCCTTAAGTAGTGCCTTCACAGCCCAGCTAAACCTAAGCCACCAGCACGTCACCCACCTACAGGAGGAGCTGACACGTGCCCAGAACCGCATAGACAAGCTGGAAGTGAAAGGCCAGGATGACTCCAAGACCACCGAGTTCCTGCGAGAGCTGATGCACACTCAACACTGCAAAGACCAGCTCAAAGGTAAAGCTCAAGACAAACTCAAAGTGTCTGACGAAGCGGAGCAAGAAACAAAGACACAAGTTGACAAGCTCCAAGAAGCCCTTGCAGTCACTGAACGTGACAAACAAGAGTCAAAGACTGTCCAGAAACACCTGGTGAACCAACTCCAGGCTGTTGAACATCAGCTAGAGAAAGCCAAAGCTGACATTGAAAGTAAGAACTCTAAAATCACTGCTCTGGAAGACCACCTGCAAAGGTGCAGCGTTGAAATGGACCATCTGATCCAACAGCGAGACGCCGCCAACGACGAGCTCTACGCGGTCAGAGATGAACTCCAGCACATTTTCCAACAGAAACCAGAGCCAAGAAGGGAGAGACCTCCCTCAGCATCACCCCTGCTGAGCAGAACAGAGTCCTCCATCCAAGAACTGGCATACAGTGAAAGAAGTGAATGGCCACAACCCAAAACGTCACCGGCCTTCACCACAGAACTGTTCACTGCCAACAAACGAAGAGAGCTCATCCAGGCAGATGCCCAAGCTGCACATGGGATGACCGTTAAAGATCTCAACCAGCTGGTTAAGAATATCACTCAGTTCAAACCGAACTCCACAGAGGGTCCCGACATCCAGGCCTACCTCCGTGATATTGACTTCCACCTAGCGGTGAGACCCCATATGACTGACAGAGACAGGTTTTGCCTCCTCAGATCCACATCCAGTCCAGAGGTACGAAGCTTCCTAGACCGACAACCTGCTAATGTCATGTCAAACTACCAGCTACTACGTGAGACAATGATTAAAGAATTCACAGGTCCAGAGTCAGAACACGGTGTGTTAATCGCCTTGGAAACCAAACAATGTCGTCAAGAGACTCCCCAAGCCTATTACCGCCGCTTTCGACAAGCATATTTAGGTGGACATAACAAACCTGAACTTGAAGAGGATGTGAACTTCAAAACCCTCTTCCTGAGAAACCTGCACCCTGGTTTGAGTCATCATCTTGGCATCATGGCCTGCCCAGGCACAATGACGATTCAGCAGCTACGTGACCTGACACACAAGGCCTACATCAAACAAAAGATGTCCTCCAAGAAAGGTTTGAAAACATCCACAGTGTCAAACTCCATCAGCCAAGACACAAGCCTTGCACTGGAAGACACCCAGTGGCATGACAACACCACAGTCCTTCGTAAGGAGCACAGAGAACGTGACTCCCATGCCGATGACTTCTACCACTCCAACCACATGGAAAAGTCATGGGACCCACCAGAAGGAAACAACTGGAATCAACGAGTGCATCCAAAAGCATTCTATGTGGGTAAGCGACAACGAAACCCACCTCCGCACCACTCAGCCAAACACCCCACTGAGTGTGCCCAAGAACACGACAGTCTCCCCGCAGAAGACATGGAGCAACTACGGAGGCAACTGCACGTGCTCATCAAAGACAAGCTGAACACAGAAGACCAGTGATCACCTTGTACACCTTCCTGAGACAACCACCTGTTCAACAACAACCCAGAACAAAGTGGTCTCTCACAGTCAACCACTGACAAACACCCCGAGGTACCAGAAAACACCATCCTGGTTACCCATCACACCACAAGCTCCAAACTCAAGAACCATGTGTGTGCTACAGCAACGACAGTAAGCACAGAAGGTCAGAAAGTCTGTCACAACCAGAAGGCATCACAAGAGGAAGGCAACAAAGGAGACCACGTTTTGCACTACAGCTTCACGCATCCATGCCAAACCATCTCCCAATGTCTGCCAGAGAACTTCCTGCCTTACTGGACTGACCCCCAGCAGATCACAGAAGATCCCTTTCCAAGGCAAAGATGCAACAAGCCCATCAAAGCTTAACCATCAAGCAAAAGGGGGGAGCAAAACAGACTGAGACAGATCTGACATACATACAGTATACATGCAGTACCTGCACTACACTACACTGTACCACTAACATACACAAGTTAAACACAGCTACCATGAAAACATCCAACAAACATGTTCTTCCCACAGGTAGACACTGAAATCGCAACACTGACTTAGCTATCCTTTCCATAGGAAACATGTAGCAATACACCCAACAAGTGTAACCCTCTCATTACATTGTGACACCTGACACTGCACAACAGTAGCCATACAGGAGTCACTCAACTGCTTTGTTTTGTTTTACCTCTTCCCTTTCTTCTTCTTTTATTAGGTAAAATCCCTGTTACCCCCTAAGGGTCAAGGTTACCATATAAGGATTGACGCACCACGCCTGATGTTTGCAAGTCACCTTAAAACGAATGTTAGCCTAGAGAACTCTCTGCATCATTCGAATCAAAATTTGAAAGGTAAATTGGTCTAAACCTAGAACAATTTAGAAGAGAATAAAACAAACAAATCAAATTTAGTCACAAAGTTGATCAATCACCGTTTTAAAACAAACTAGAATAACGGTCCTAAAATTGAACTAAACTTTTTCCACATGATTGACTATATTGAGAGAGTGAACCTGTTTAGGCCTAGATAATCTAATGCCCTGCACCAGTAAAGGGACCAGTCATGGAGGTGTTTGCCTTGTTGTTTGCTGTGTGTGTTTGCTTCTTCTGTTTCTCCAGCGTTCAATGATGTCTTCTCTCATCAACCCATCATCGATCGAAGGGGGGATATGTAGAGAATTTACGGATGAACCAAACACAAATTAATCTTTCTAATCTCTCATGGGCTTCATTCAAATGTGATTCAGCATTCCGGATTTTAACACCACATTCCTAAGTCAAAACTGGCTCCAAACTGTCTCCAAAACCCCCTCAGAAAGGACTTTTAGGGCTCCGCAGGCCATAAAGGGATAAGCCAAAGCAGGAAGAACTTGTCACTGTTCATTCTTAACCAAGACAAATCTCCTCACAAATGGTCAAACAGGCCTGACCACCTTTGACCTCCCTCAGCATCACCACTGCTAAACAGGACAGAGTTATTTAACAGACCACGCTTTCATTCAGAGACCAGAAAGACTTTTACACTTTACATATCAAACCACATTAATTCTGCACATTCTGCAGAAAACAACTCACACAGAACAATGCTCAGTGGACTCATAATCAAACATCATAATTCTTGTTTTCCTACAATTCATGTTTGTATTATGCTTAGGTTCCATATAAATCATGTAATGATGATTATAACTGTGTGTATGAATGAACGAGCATCGTGCTTCCAATCGAAATAATCGTATGCCCTTAATTCTTAAGATGGCTCGAGTGAAATCTGTGTAAAATGCTTTGTATGATTATAATAATCTATAATGTTAAACTGTGATCTCTTGTTCTCTCTGCTTAGTGTTGGAGAGCAAGCAGATCATAGATACCGCCTGATTTACAATAAGAAGAAACGAGGTCCACCTCCTAAGATGATGCCATTGTCCAATTGGCCAGAATTCTCCAAAAGAGGTTGGACTAACTTTAAGTTAAAGACCCGAACAAGGCAGTTCAGTTCAGTTCAGAGAGCGGTTCAGAGAGCAGTTCAGTTTCGGTTCGGTTCAGTTCGGTTTTGAGTCGGTTCTGTGTTAAATTAAGTTTGTGCCTCTCTCTATGATCAAACAGCAAGAGAGTGTTCATGTTCGTACGCTTTTACATCGACCAGACCAAGTTAAATTAGACCAGCAGACAAACCCATCAAGATCGGAGTTTAAACAGCTTCATTCAAGCCATCTCATCTCTTACTTTCATTTCTTCCTTTATTTTATTTTCTCGTTAAAAGTCTCGTTCTAAGTTAAGTTTTGCTGTAAAGTTCGTTTACACGTCTCTCCTGCAACGCACTTCGAACTGTAAAGACTCTTGTTCATCCATCCGCCAACACATCACGTGACCGGCGGTTCAGAAACTCCAGCCAGGCACTCCAAAGACAACCAGCCACGCGGACCCGGCCGGGAAACCCCTCTGACGAAGCACCTCAAATAGGGAATTCCCTGGCCTAAGCAACGCAAAGACAAGCAAGTACTCCAGACTGTAACTGACCTGGTGCTTTTTAATGTAAATTGAATAACCTGTCTAAGAAACGAAGGTTTAAATTAATGCTTGGTGGTTCGTTCAGGTTTATGTCTTGCAAAGTGCATCTCACTCTGAAAACTCACTCTTTCTCTCTCTTCCTCTGCGCCTTGAATGAATGTGTGTGTGTGATTGGGTTTAGACATTAGTTTTATGTGTTTAGAATAGTTAATAAAGTCGTCCATATATTTGAAAAGATATTTGTCTTGTGTTTTGCTTACACATTTAATGTCTTGTACTGCCGATCTAAAGTTACCTTGCTAATACATAGTGTTTCACTATAAATTGGATAAATATCTGTTGCCAAGGTTAAAATTACGGCCCGTTCAAATGAACTCTAAACGAGTCATTTGCTCGGTTCCATAGTGATTCGGTCAATGATTCATTGCAAATCGATGAATCATTCCCTTTGAGCTAAATTGGCCTTCCGGCCCCCTTTAATACATTTTATGTATATTATTATTATGTAGGTTCGCTACAATAGGAACTTTTGCAGTGAGGCATCATAGGATGCCAACAATGGAATAGGATGTCTAAAAACTCCAATTTAGATTAAAGATCAAAATCAAAATGAGTGTATGGTAAAAACATGTTGTGGATTTAAGTCCAGCTGAAAATGCTTAATTGACTGACTAGTAAGTAGCAAAACATGGTTAATGGTTGTGATGATTAATTAATTAGTTACATTTATAAAGCCCTTTTCTAGGTACTCAAAGTGCTTGACATATGAAAGGGGGAATCTCCTCAACCACCACCAATCTGCAGCATCCACCTGGAAGATGCGACGGCAGCCATATTGCGCCAGAACGCACACCACACACCAGCTTATTGGTGGAGTGATGAAGCCAATCATTATATATGGGGGTGATTAGGAGGCCATGATGGACAGAGGCCAATGGGCAAATTTGACCAGATAAAATGTAGACGCTATAAATGGGCCCTTCAATATATAATATAATGTGGTAATACAATATATACAGTACTGTGGGCAGTTTGGCCTAATTGTTAGAGAGTCTATAACTTGTAAACCGAAAATTGCAAGTTTGAGTCTCAGTACAGGCAGGAAATGTAGGTGAGGGGAGAGAATGTACTCTCTTCCAGTACTCTCTTCCACACTCATTACCCACAACTGAAGTGCCCTTGAGTATGCACCTAACCCCCAATTGCTCCCAATTATTATTCTTAAATAACAATAAAAATACAACCAAACAAATGCCAGAACTGTTCGGATTAAATAGATCTCACAAATCTGTCTTCAGAGACAGATTACACAATATTTTTGTATGTTATGATAGTCACTGTGTCAGATTATGTGATTTTGACTCTTAAATTCTTCTTGTGTCATGGATAAGAAACATGTCAGACTACACGTTGCTTTGTGACCAATCATTGCTTGCCGTCTTTAATGACGTTTGTGATACCATTAAAAGCAGAACTAGTGACTGACTTCTGGAAACAAGAGCATAAACAGGGTTGCTGAAGCACCTCCGCTATTGCTCACCAGCATGTATCTTTTTTCACTCTGTCGTGGTAGTCCCTTGAGGAAGATCATAAAGCTAGTCTTTCTGTCGTGACATCGTGAAGCGTTGCATCGGTTGTCGTCCACTATGACACAATATAAGAGATGAAACAATTGATTCTTCTTCCAGGCACCCATTGTCATTTACGAATTACGACAACACCCTAGTCAAAATCGGGCTGATATCGCGTAGTCTGAACAAAATCTGTCAGCATTCAGGCTGCTGAACCCTGTGATAGACCCACATGTGCGGTTCACTTCAGTGCCGCTAGATACCCTGTAGCCCTAGAATGAAATCAGTTGAAATCAAAATGGTCAATTAAGGGGATAACAAGAGCTCAACCTGGGAAAATACACATACATTATATGCTTACCATTTATAAAATAACATTGTTCAAACATGTCTTTTGTATTGCTCTCTCTTTGCCTCTTTTTGTCCTGTTTTCAAGCTTACCATCAACAGCATGTTTTCTATTCTGCTGTGCTCCTCTTGACTACAAGTCATTATAAATCATGAAAACCTCCCCAAATATCCTTTAATTTCAAACATCTGTCAGTACATCTAATGAGCTTAAAAAATGTATTCATTCTGTCACACTGATCCCAGTGTAGGCTATTGACCAGAACAAGCAGCATCACATCTGTTATCCCGCCGACATTAGCTGACCAAACACACTTGACGTGGCCTCTGCACCCATGAAGAAGAGAGTATTAACAGCCTGGGTGAGACTTGTCCTCTGAAGGTGTTGTAACACTCAAGCTGAAGAACATTTGAAAAGCATCTGTGCTCTAAATCAAAATCCCACTTTACAGACGACACATTAACTGGCTCTCAAGCAGGGTGAGATCTCACAAACATTTCATGAACAATCCCTTCTGTCTCTCACTCAACGACCACAGTTTCCATCACAGCACTCCTTTTCTCTCCCTCTGTCCAACAAACAGCTTATGCCTATCCTTGAACTTTCAGGATATGAAACATCTTCTAATGCTCATGAGAATCCATAAATTTATTTATTTTAATTTATTTTTACCATGCATTGATGAAGCACATGTCATGATGCTCTTTTCCTCTACGGTTTGAAGTTGAACCCTGATCTTTGAGATATAAAAAAAACCCTGGCTGTCAATGGTTTAAGGCAGCCACAAGGCAAGCAATCCATGAAACTTTAACGTCTTGCTCTGCTATAAAAAAACAAAAAAAACAAGTATACTACGGCTGACCGTGTTTTTTTCCGGATATCCGCGCACAGTGCATGCGCAAAGAGAATGTTGAGACAGAAGAATCCAATAGGTGACAATGCTCAGTTGGGATGTATTTTGCAGTTTTTGAAGAAGAGTGTTCCAATTAAACAAAGCATCATAGGCCCTGTCCCAAATGGCACACTTCATATGCACTTTCGGTCTTATACTTACAATGGCTGCAGCGTGTCATGGAACAGAAGATTACAAATACAGTTAAAATCTGAATGGAGTTTATTGAATGACAAACAGAATATCAACAGGTGAGTCTCTGGATTGCAGATAGTTTTGATGATACTGGCATGTAAGTGACAGGTCTTATCTTGTTGCAGGCTAAGATGAGTGAGGACTGGATGACTGAAGACTGGCAGGACGATGAGACGCAGAAGACTGAGAAGAATGAGACG
Organism: Chrosomus eos; assembly: GCA_036326025.1. NCBI lineage: Eukaryota > Metazoa > Chordata > Actinopteri > Cypriniformes > Leuciscidae > Chrosomus > Chrosomus eos. The sequence continues at coordinate 20,348,710 of CM070840.1, forward strand.
GTTCGAGCCGGGGATACTCAAGTAGGTTATCTGAAGGTAAGTGGTCAGGTAGTAGTTCAGGGTTGAGCAACGAGACCAGACAAGTGTGGTGTGAATGGTGACAGCTGATATAGGGTGAGTTAACGAGGGTAGTTGCTGGCAGGTGTGGGTGATGGAGTGTGCAGGTGGTGAGCAGGGAGGATTCTGGGAAGTGTAGTGTGCAGAGGTGATAGTAGACTGGTAACTGAGGATGTGACACCGTGTGTGTGTGTCTGTTAAGTCCATGAGACCATAGGGTGTCCCATTTTTTTTCATTTTAGGTTTCAGAAGGGTGCCCCCTTTATATTCGATACGTGCCATTGATGCACACTTTTGTGCCTGTGCTGAAGCAAGCTTAGCAGCAGAATTTTTCCCCACAGTCAAAGCGGCATTACATCATGAAAGTGCGAACTCGTAGGAAGTTAATGAGTGTTTAGCGTGCCATTTGGGACAGGGCCATATTCTCCATAATTTTTATTTTGGTTTTTGTTCTAATCTTTGTATGCAATGGCGGATCCACAACTTATCTTCTTCTATCCTTCCGAGCGAAGGTCCTGTATACAAGACATGACTCAGTGTTGGCCTGCAGCAATAACATTAAAGGGTACATATCATGCTTTTAAATCTTTCCTTTTTACATATAAATCATATATTTGTGGTCTATATAAAGCAGAACTGCAATGCTTGGGTCTGAATTCCTCATTATTATAGCTCCACAGGCCACTTTTCTACCGCTTTTCTGATGTGCGTCTGAGATCAACTCGTTTTGGTGCGGTCTCTTTAAATCCAAATGCGACACTTCATACCCCGCCCCCTCTCCAGCTCGCAGAGGTGACACTCGGTTCAGCTCCACCCCGTTCGGCAATTTTTGTAGTTTTATAGAGATGCGATTATCTAGCCTAGCTGAACAGAAACTTTTTATTCACATGTTATTAACAAAATGTCAAAAACGGAAGACTTGTCCATCAAGCCTAACATGTTCGAGCCACAGTCGGAGCGAGATGAAAATAAAGAAGACGAACCTGCAGAACAACGTCTTCATATGGATGTATCGCAATGGTGTGGTTACTGTATTTACAGTAAGTTCTGCATCCATGCCCACTACTACAATACTGCATGATTTACAACGACTATTTAATACTCACAAAACAAAATATAAGTTATATTATAAACAATTAAAGAAAAGTCGATTATTTCTCTTAAAACAAGCACACTAACAAGACAACTGCTAAACCATGACCACCGAGTGTTTTAAGAAGAGTAGTAAGTTACGTTATTTACAGCTTACCGAAGTGCTTTGTTCGTCGTCTCCAAAGATAGAAGGAACTGACCCCTCAATCAGACGAAGTCTATCGGCAAATCCTTCTTTATACTGGCGGAGGTTGCTGAAGTGACGTTGGTTATCCATGAAGTGCTTCGCGCACACAAACATGACTTTACTCACAGATGTGGGGACATTTCCGTGAAAAATAAAACTCAAACAGGCACTTCGAAGAGGTTCTGATGCTGGCAGACGGTGTAATGAAGCATGTGGGTTGCTACATCCAACAACCGAACATGTTGACGTAACTTACCCTCTCGTAACTTCTGCATACTTGGACTACAAAATTGCAGCGAGAAATAAAAATGGCGGATTGCTCAAAGTGTTTGGCCGGAAGTCGATGTCCTTATTTGGCAGTTCCGCTGCAAATACTTTGACGTAATAGTTCACAAAACGTCATAGATTATAGAAAAATCTAAACCGGTTGAAAAATGTGACCAAAACGGAATATAAATATATCAACGAAGTTCCCGAAGAGACTGATTTCAACTTTTCTGTACTTATAAACACTCCAAATATACAACAAAAGGCATTTAAGGGCTAAAAAAGTAGATTTAGCATGATATGTCCCCTTTAATAAAACACACAAAATAGTTAATATTGTCACGATGTGTGTGAACAGAAGGCGGCGAAGGAGTCCAAAAGCTCGAATACCAACACTTTACTAATACGATTCAGGAAGGTACAGACAGGCAGGATAACACACGCTAAATACGACTAACTACTGACAAAAGAGAGACTGAACTGAAGGAACTAAATACACACACTGATGAACAGAAACAGGTGACACAAATGATGATAATTACAATGCACAGGTGACAACGATGAAGACAAGCAGGTGTGTAGACAAGAGGGATGCTGGGAAGTGTAGTGAAGAGACAGAGACAAGACAGACTGTGACATTACACCCCCCCTCCGGAAAGCGCGACCTCGCGCTGCAGAGGAACCAAGACGGAGCAGATGGAGGGAGGAGCCAAGGCGGAGCAGATGGAGGGAGGAGCCAAGATGGAGCAGATGGAGGGAGGAGCCAAGGCGGAGCAGATGGAGGGAGGAGCCAAGGCGGAGGCGGGGCTGACGACACCAGGGGGCCGACTGACAGGGGCGGAGCAGGTGAGAGAGGAGACCAGGGTGAAGCCGTAGAGCCGACGAGATAGGGTGATGCTGAGGGACTGGAGGGACATGGTGAGACCGCAGGCTCAGGCGACTGAAGTGTAGACCGGGACACAGAAGGACACGGTGGAGACAGAGGGAGTGAGGACCAATGGGGAACTGAGGGGAGTGAGGAGTCCAACAGAACCGGGGGGACGAAAGGACGAGGCGTAGCCAGAGGAGAGAAGTCCAAAGGTGAGGGAAGGCCGACGAGGGGCCAAAGTGAATCCGGGGGGACGAGGGAGCCTGGCAGAACTGGGGGACTGAGGGGCCATGGTGGAGCTGAGGGAGGTAAGAGCCAAGGGGGAGCAGATGGTACGAAGGGCCGAGGTAGAGTCCTGGTTGAGGAGGTTGGAGGCGGAGGCCAGGGATCCACCGACCAGGCTGGATCAGCAGGGCTGGTAGGCAGAGGTGGACGTGCTGAAAGGTGGCAGATGAGAGGAGGTGGGAGAGGGAGGCTGGGTGGGAATACTGTCTCTGGCTGGGCGTGGCTGACGTTAGTCTCTGGCTGGGCGGTCTCTGGCTGGACGGTCTCTGGCTGGACGTGAAGCTCTGGCTGGACGTGAAGCTCTGGCTGGACGTGGCTGACGTGAAGCTCTGGCTGGACGTGGCTGACGTGAAGCTCTGGCTGGACGTGGCTGACGTGAAGCTCTGGCTGGACGTGGCTGGACGGAACCTGCGGTGCAGGCTCGGCTGGACGGGACCAGCGGTGAAGGCTCGGCTGGGCTGGACGGGACCAGCGGTGAACGCTCGGCTGGGCTGGACGGGACCAGCGGTGAGGGCTCGGTAGGGCAGACATGAGGCTTGGCAGGTTGGGTTCGGAGTCTGGATTCGACACTCACCAGACACTGGCTGACGGTTTCCCTCCAGTCCAGACCAGTGGTGTCTGGGAGGTCGATCGGGTGATTAAAACTGGCCCGATCCGGAACAAGGTGCAGAAAACCTCATCCTCCAAATCGCTTACAATGGCGAGACGACAAAAGCCCACCACAAAAGAAAAAAAGTTTTGGCTCTCCTGAGCCAGGATGATTATTTTAACCCTGTCATCCATCTTAGGGCGGTCAGTAGTTCTGTCACGATGTGTGTGAACAGAAGAAGGCGAAGGAGTCCGAAAGCTTGAATACCAACACTTTACTAATACGATTCAGGAAGGTACAGACAGGCAGGATAACACACGCTAAATACGACTAACTACTGACAAAAGAGAGACTGAACTGAAGGAACTAAATACACACACTGATGAACAGAAACAGGTGACACAAATGATGATAATTACAATGCACAGGTGACAACGATGAAGACAAGCAGGTGTGTAGACAAGAGGGATGCTGGGAAGTGTAGTGAAGAGACGGAGACAAGACAGACTGTGACAAATATGACCTAAATTATCATTATTATTATTATTATTTAGATGGATTAAACTATATGAACTTCATATGGACTACATTTCTGATACTTTTTGTCTATTTTGGAGCCTGTTACTTTCACTGTATAGAGAGCAGCCGGGACATTTTGCTAAATATCTCTTTTGTGTTTCACAGACAAAAGACAGTAAATGATGATAAAATGATAATTGGGGGCAGTCGTGAGCTAATGGTTGGTTCAATGAGTGAGATGCCCTCGAGCAAGGCACCTAACCCCCAATCGCTCCCCTGGCGCCACAGCATAATGGCTGCCCACAGCTCCAGGTATGTGTATCAAGGGTTATAGTGTGTATGTTTACTACTCACTACTCCTAATGTGTGTGCACTAACTTTGATGGGATAAATGCAGAGGACGAATTCTGAGTATGGGTTACCATACTTGGCCTTCACTTTTTACAAAAATTTTAATTTTAAGGGAACTATTCATATTCAAATACTCAACTATTCAACTGTTAAAATAAAAAAGGGAACTATTCCTTTAGAGTGTCTTAAAAAGGCTCCATTTACTATCTCTGTAAATTCAGCCTAGATTTCATATATTTAATGATGTGGGTAAAGTAAAAGGTTGCAAGTTGACCAACAAGCACAAGCACAAACAGTCAGTGACATCATTATGCCATTATATCAACATCATGCTTGCGAGATGAGCACTTTATCCAAGGTCACTGTTCCTGCACTCATTGTACTAGATTATATAGATAAAAAGCATGTAGGCTAAATTGTAACATCAGGGGGGACAACAACAAACCAAACATTGTAACTATTGTTACACAAGAAAGGATTGAATCATCCATAGAAACACACACTCCACTCATAGATCCCTCAGACCTCTGAACTTTTCTTAAGATGTTCAAGAGGACAAAAAGCTATTCCTGCTGAAATTTCTGATGGTATTTACTTCTTTACAAGCCCAAGATGACTGATTCTACATGGGTCTTAAAGCACAGTGACTAATAGAAACGACACAGAGCTGTGTGCCTCATGGAGTACAGCACATACACGTTCTATTTTCAAAAGAGTATATAACCTTGGTAGCACTCGGGTCCATAACAATGACTTGCATTACCCAAGGACTCAAGGTTTGGCTGAATTAAATGGTCTAGTTCTGTTTTATAATTAAAAATGAAGAGCCCTACAATAGTTACAATGTCTATACAGTATAGTTGTGTTTTTATAGTCTATAGTCTGGCCTTTATACAACTGAAACTTTTTTCCAAGCAATTTGAAAAGAAAAAGAACCCCTATAATTATGATGTGCACTGAGGAACTAAGCAAAGATGCTGCTGTAAAATGTTAGCAGTTTAGTAGTGTGGAACTAATGCTATTAATTAATGTGTTTGAATTGGACTCTTGATTCAGCCTAGTTAATTGACTAGAATTGTATTTCCTCAAGGAAATATCAATGTTTACAGAGGAATGGAAAAGCATTGTAATTTCAGGTTTTAGGCGTTGGTCCTATGGAAATTAAACACTACATGAGAGCTGCATCTTGTTTGCAGTCGGCTACGTACAAGAATCAATATATAATCCCTATAGTTAAAAGGCAGTTTTAAACAGGTGTGCCTTTTTCGCCTTTGTCGCCATTGGCTTTTGGCTTGCTTAGTTGGGGACATTTGATTTTATATTTAACAATATTATTACAACATTATTTTGATCTAATAATGTTTATGGAGAAATAATGTTTATGGATAAGTGAATATATTCATGTTTTTTATCATGACTGTGGTATGAAGCAGGGCGCGATTGTAATGAGAGACAGATATCAGCGCCACACGCGAATCCTGGAGAATATAGTATAGGAATGAGGACATTTCATTCTACCGAACTACCCACAAGTGCTGAATTAGTTACTCATACAAGCCAGTTTATTTAATAAATTAAAATTGTGAGGTAACACAGCGCTGTTTCACTTGTTTTACTCTATCATAATAAACTGCATTTGAGTGTGTTGAAAGTTATAATGATATTCTATGTGTTAGTTTGTTGGCTGAATGAGATTAGCAGTAAGGGTAGGAAATTCTAAAATTTCATCATGTTGAGCTATACAACATTGATTTGTTTTATGTACATTTGCTCACCTGTCTAATAAAGTACATGCAAGAGTGGCATCTCAGTCAAGTCGAAGTTTGTCACGGACGTGGAGCTCTCAGCATCTCGAAAACGCCAGGCCGATATTTGATCCCTTTTGTCCCAAAGTCTGCTTGCCATGGTCCATAATGTTTGAACGAAACAACAACAGCATGCCGCTTGACGTTACGCCATTGTCCACGTCTGTTGCCATTGTTATTGTGGTAGTACAAGCGGAAACCAGGGATAACGCAGATAGGCTATGCCAATGACAAGCGCCAAAGGACGGGCACTATTTAAAATTGTGAATTTCTCTGAATTTACAAATTCTTGGAAACATTTAGCATAATGTAAGTACACAATTGAACAAAATATATAACACTGTGCAAGTGTTTTTTTTGGATATTTGAAAATCCAAAAATCCTACATAGGCCTATTGTAGATCTAACATAATGAGAACAGACAAGGAATGCAGGAAAGCACAGGGTATATACACACGGACTAACGGGTTAACTAATGAGACGACAGGTGAACTATACATGACTAATCAGACAACCCCGGAAAAAATAGGGCTTAATCCGAAATCGCCACCTAAACCCTCATTCACTATTCCCTACGTTAGTCCACTAATACTGTTCACTTGAAGGAGTGAAGGGACATCAGTTGTACACTCACTCTAACGCCCTATTTGAGGGTATAGGGGACAATTTCAGATTCAGCCTAATCAATACATTTATGTTATGAATGTGTAAGTATCTTACATTTATATAGCTGTAAATACATAATGTTTTAAAATGTTTATGTTTTAGATGCTGTCAATATGTCCATATTGTACATTTCAGAATCTATCCAAACATAAAAAAAGACTTTGTTTGTAAATGTTATGTACTAATACCTACATATAAACAATAAGACCATGGTCTTATTGTTAATACGTTAAGGGATTAAGAAAACAGAATGTACGAGGAATATCAAGCACTTCTATTACAATGTAATTATCTTTGCATGTCCAGAGCACAAGATTGAGTTTATCCTCAGGCTGTACAAATAAGCACAAAACTCAAATTTAGTCCCACTGGGATTACACTATTTACAACATTCTCTCTCACAGACACAGACTACAGTTCTCAAGTGAAACTAGTTCTCTTACGAGAGTATCTCTCGTACTGCGTAATATCTTACGCTATGGGGAAACACTCTTTCCTCGAGATATTGAAGCCAAAAATTATCCTTAATTTTTTTAATCATGCAAAACGCTTTTGCAGCAGCAAGCAGACAAGGGCGAAACAGCTCGCGCGCCCATTGGCTGCCTCGCTGGAAAAGCTGCAGCCTATCGAGTGAAGGCACTGCGTGACGTAATGACGAATGAAGACGCTTCGCGCTCATTTCGTCATGTCCCGCCAGTATAGGCGTGGTCTCGCCCTATAAATACCCCTCGATAGCTGTATTTCTCTGATTTTTTCATTCTTCACGCGAAGCTCACGCATCGCGGGATCCAGAGTGAGAAGCCGCGCCGTTGACTTGTAGCCTTCTCAGCGGGACGTGCCATCTACTGAAGTCGCTGGCCCAGCCGCCTTCAACTGCCGTACCTGCTGCGCTTTCCGGCGTACTATATCCTTTACTCTGTCACTGTGTGTGTGTGTGTTTGCTTACGTGACGCAACACCCATTATATGTTCTAAAAGAGCTGCGTCTTTTTAAAGATGCCTTTCTGTGGCTCGTGCCGCTCTCAACTCAGCGATGAGGACCGCCACGTCATCTGTGTGTCCTGCCTGGGTCATGAGCACGCGGCTATCGCGCTCGCGGATGGTGGATGCCCGCACTGCGAACTTCTGCCTATGGCGACTCTGCGGACTCGCCTGGCGTCGTTCTCTGAACCCGCGTCCCAGCCTTCTGTGCCGCGCCGTAAGAAGCGTCGCGCCCAGCGCGCTCCCGAGCCTTCTCCAGCCCGCCAAAGCTCGCCGGTTCGCCCGCCTGCTTCGCCGGCTTCACCTGAGTCGCTCCCGGACGGACAGCGCCCGCCGTCTGCCGCCGCTTCCGCTCCCGAGCTGGACGAGCCTGCCGAGGTATGCTCTCTTGTGGCTTCCGATAGCGAGGATTGGGCGAGCTCTGTGGACCTCCCCCCCGCTGACGTGTCTAGCCAACCCTCTGGGAGGAGACCCGGCATTGAGGCTGAGCTGATGCGTCTGCTCACCCAGGCCGTAGAAAGCATCGGCCTCGAGTGGGAGGCGCCCGCCTTGCCGCAGCGCAACAGACTCGACGGGCGCTTTCTCAAGAAAGACGAAGCCCCGTCTAAGTCTAGGGCCGCCCCCTTCCTCCCTGAGCTCCACGACGAAGTCGCCAAGTCATGGACCGCCCCGTTCTCCGCCAGACTGCGCACTTCCACTTCTGCGGCCTTTTCTTCTGTCACCGGCGCGGGAGATAAAGGATATCTCTCCATTCCTCCTGTCGAGGCGGCGGTCGCGTCGCATCTCTGCCCGCCCTCTGCGGGACGGCGCGCGCAGACGACGCTCCCCTCTAAAGCCTGCCGGGTGACTTCATCGCTGCACGGGCGTGCTTACACAGCCGCTGGAAAGGCGGTCTCAGCGCTGCATACGATGGCGATCTTGCAGATCTACCAGGCCGACCTTCTCCTTAAACTGGACGAGGAAGGCCCGGGTGCGATCAATGTGGCGGATTTACGAGGCGCTACGGACCTTGCTCTACGCGCCGCTAAAGCCGCTGCTCAGGCCATGGGGCGGAATATGGCCTCTCTCGCCGTTGCTGAGAGACATCTGTGGTTGACGCTGTCTGAGATGACGGAAGCTGAGCGCTCTGTATTCCTCGACGCGCCCATTTCCCCTGCGGGCCTCTTCGGATCTGCCGTCAAGGATTTCGCGGACAGATTCTCGGAGGAGCAGAAGACTTCGCAGGCCATGAAGCACTTCCTTCCGAAGTGCTCGAGCTCCGCTGCAGGTCGCTCTAAGCAGCCGTCTGCTCGCAGCTCGCAGCCCCGGCCTGCATCGCCCGCAGCCGCCGCTACACAGCGCCGCCAGGCCCGGGATCAGAGACCGCGCTCTCGCTCTGCTGGACGCCGCCCCGCTCAGCGCGGGCCTCGGCCGAAGATTGAGCTCAAGCCCGAGGCCTCGAAGCTTTCCTAGCCACTCTAAGAAAGCGACGGTGTTCGGATCTCGCTGCGGCCGGCTCCCCACCGAAAAGATTCGCTCGTTCAGTTCCTTGCGATGTGACTGGGCCAGTGTATTTAGCAGTGAAGCAGCCGGTGTCTCAGCCCGCTTGCCTGCACAAAAAAGCCGTTTTCATGGCTACCCAGATAAATCCAATAAAGAGTGTATTTTCTGGTATGCCGGCCACGGCCGATGGTGTTATGAGTGTTGTAAGAATGCCCACGCCCCAGTGCCCATTCCCACACCCAGACACAGCCCGCCACGGTGCGAGGCGAGCACACATAAATCTGACTCAGGTCGATTGTGCAAACGATGTAGCGATTGCGCCCATACAATGCCCGCTCACGATGCATGCCCCGTGTCCCTTGGTTTCTGTAAAAACGAAACCAACACACAATCTATCGGCTCCGGCCGAAAGCGTGCACAGTGCTGTAGATGTGCCCGTAGGTTTGCGCCCATATCCTCCCGCAAGCACGCCGGATCCCACGGGATTCGCCCCGCTCACTCTCGCTGTGCGTCCCGCCATAGAGATTATGAGACATAAATCGCCAGGGCGGCCTCAGGTCCGCACGCCTTTGCAGGCTGACGGAACCCCTCTTGGTCTGGGCCCAGCGCAACCTCCTTTCTTTGAAAGCGGCGCACGTGCCTGGGCACCTGAATACGGGTCCAGACATGCTGTCCAGAGACAACGTCCTGACAGGAGAATGGTCGCTGCACCCGCAGACGGTCCAGCTACTGTGGGAAACGTTTGGCAGAGCGCAGGTGGACCTGTTCGCGTCCCGCGAGAACGCTCACTGCCCAGTATTCTTCTCAAAGCGCAGGGACGCGCTGGCCCATACTTGGCCCAGCGGTCCCCTGTACGCTTTTCCCCCGGTCTCGCTCCTGCCACAGGTGTTGGAGCGGATCAGGGAAAATGGATGCCCAGTGCTGCTTGTGGCTCCGCTCTGGACGAACCAGGCTTGGTTTCCGGTCCTGATGCGGATGACCAGCACTGCCCCGTGGCCTGTACCGTTGAGGAGAGATCTCCTCTCTCAGGCAGAGGGCTCGATTTGGCATCCTCACCCGGAACTGTGGTCCCTGCACGCATGGGCCATCAACGGGTACCCGCTAGCCTCCCAGAAGGAGTGCTAAACACGATCGCACAGGCTAGAGCTCCGTCTACCAGACGGTTCTATGCCTCGAAATGGTCGGTGTTCTCTACTTGGTGTCGAGCCCGTGGCTTTTCACCCGTGGACTGCGGGGTTGAGGAAGTGCTTGCCTTCCTTCAGGAGCTGATGGATAAGGGAAGAACCCCATCCACGCTCAAAGTGTACGTGGCGGCCATAGCAACGTTTGCTAAACCGGTGTCTGGCCAGTCACTGGGGAAAAACGACTTAGTCGTGCGTTTCCTACGAGGGGCTCGGAGATTAAATCCTCCCAGGCCCCCTTCAGTCCCGGCTTGGGACCTTTCCACGGTCTTGGAGGCCATGAAAGGCGCCCCGTTCGAGCCGATCCAGCTGTCGGATATGAGGCACCTGTCCCTTAAGACGGTGTTTCTATTGGCTCTCGCTTCAGTGAAGCGTGTAGGGGACTTGCAGGCGCTTTCTGTAAGCGCGTCATGTCTGGAGTTTGGGCCTAACGACTCAAAGGTCGTACTCAAACCGAGGCACGGCTACGTGCCGAAATCCCTCAATACACCGTTTAGGGCCCAGGTGATTTCCCTGTCAGCCCTTCCGGTTCTCGATGAGGAGAGGGACGCGAGTCTCCTTTGCCCTGTCAGGGCGTTAAGGGCTTATGTGTCCCGCTCGGCTGGGTTCAGGCAGACCGAGCAGCTTTTCGTTTTGTTTGGCGGCCGTTCTAAGGGACTCGCCGCCTCAAAACAGAGCCTATCCAGATGGATAGTGGATGCCATAGCGCTGGCTTACACTTCCAAGGGCCTACGGTGCCCATTGGGTGTCAAAGCGCACTCCACAAGAGGCGTGGCCTCGTCGTGGGCATGGTATAGCGGGGTCTCCCTGCAGGATATCTGTACGGCTGCGGGCTGGGCCTCGCCGTCGACATTTATCAAGTACTATAACCTGGAGGTGCCCGCCCTACAAGCTAAGCTTTTGGCAGTCTGAACTTCGGGCTTATTGGCCGCCAATGCGGCTATGTTGCCCTTACGGGTCAGTGTCCCTACGGGACTTTATAAAGGAGTGATGCTTTTAGCCTCTCCTCCTCTACTCTATGTGAGTTATGGTGATTATGCACTAGATGTGCCCCGGGCTTTGCCCCGGGACTCTGGTGTTGGATCCCTGTCCGCACGGCGTTTTGTATGGGGTCCCCATAGCGTAAGATATTACGCAGTACGAGAGATACTCTCGTAAGAGAACGTACTCGGTTACTAACGTAACCTCGGTTCTCTCTAGAGAGGGAACGAGTACTGCGTATCTTGCCGTGCTTGAACTATGCTCTGGTTCGCTTCGGTGTACAAAATCAGAGAAATACAGCTATCGAGGGGTATTTATAGGGCGAGACCACGCCTATACTGGCGGGACATGACGAAATGAGCGCGAAGCGTCTTCATTCGTCATTACGTCACGCAGTGCCTTCACTCGATAGGCTGCAGCTTTTCCAGCGAGGCAGCCAATGGGCGCGCGAGCTGTTTCGCCCTTGTCTGCTTGCTGCTGCAAAAGCGTTTTGCATGATTAAAAAAATTAAGGATAATTTTTGGCTTCAATATCTCGAGGAAAGAGTGTTTCCCCATAGCGTAAGATATTACGCAGTACTCGTTCCCTCTCTAGAGAGAACCGAGGTTACGTTAGTAACCGAGTACGTTATGCTACAAGAAAACCACTAATAATTATAGACCATATGGTTTTGAAAGCTGGGCATGCAGTAAAATTAATAAACTAACATCTCTAAGATGAGGGAAAATACACAAAACAAAACAGAATTCCAAGTCATTTATTAGCTTTTTGTGATGAACAGATTAAAATGTAAATTATTTACTAATAATCTTACAATCCAATGAGTTGTCACCAGACTGCAATTCAGTGAAACAAACTCGAGAACTGAATCACTCTGATTTGTGAACAAACCATCCATACATGTGTTGTAAATTGGAACAACGGAATCAATATCTGACTCAAAAGAATAACAGCAAAGGCAGATGTCAAGTTTATCAGTAAACAATAACTTAAATGTGCTCCGTTTCTCATTCAGAGCTATCGTCTGGCTTCAGATAATTGTGGAATACAGTGCACAGGGTGTATGAACCACTTTTTATGGAGTTTAAATTGGTTTGTAACAACATGAGGGAATTTTCATTTTCAGGTGAACAATTGCTTTAACACCCTGAAAATGTTTGGTGAGATAAATATGAGCAACATGTAAACTTTGCATCCAGCATCTTTCATACTGGTTCAGACAGACATACAGACAAATTGCACGCACTCATGTCAACTTTTGACAATTTACTGTTTGTAATCAGTCGTCTCAGGTCACCTCTCTGCCGAATCATTTTTACAGTTTGCAGTGACAGATAACCAGAGCAGTGATTAGTCAGAGTGTTTTGTCATATAGATCCAGAGGCTTCTGTCAGATCTGTCACTTCAGTGACTCAGCTTTCATTCTATATCATTATACACGAGTGTTTGTTTCTGCTGTGGGGTTATTCATCAGGCAGCGCTTGAACACAAGCAGCCAATCAAGCCTAGATGGTATAAGCAGAAAATGTCTGAATATTTACATGTTACTATCCTTTAGCTTATGAATATGAATGAACAAATGTCTTCTACATTAAAGTTCAAATGTTTATTTGACATTATTGAAAACTAGGGCTGTATATGTATCACATTGATTTATATAATTAGTTATGAAAAAATTAAGCATTAAAATTATTAACGTATTTAACCCTCTGGGGTCGAAAACCGCGTGCCCGCGTTTTGCTGGATTTTTTCCTTATCAGTGCAAAAGAGAATCAAATTACTCTGTTAATTTTGATCTTAAATATAAGTGTTGTACATCATTAGATCCTGTTAAGTTTCTATTTTTTTTGTGGATACTCACAATAAAAACAAAGTGTTGTGCTTTTCGTCAAACAAAGAAAAATAAACATGATGCGCGTTTTCCCTTCTCTCTGTCTTTGAGGTCCGTTCTGAAACGCGTCCGAAACATTCACTTTAACTCTGTCAATACTTGTCACAGAGATACGAGAGATGTCTCTTTATGAAGCTGAGATTCTCTTCTTTCAAATGAAGTATTTTTTTTTTTTTTTATATTTCCAGTTTATGTAATCCGTTTGAAACCAAGGAGAGTTACAGTTTTTTCGCTCTCCCTTCATTAAAAATAATTAGGTGAGCCCGCCACACCCCCAGCGCTTTTGACATGGTAAATAGGCGATATGCATCCCACACGCGGCACGCCCCGATCACTGCATAACAACATGAAGATTCTTCATCAGAGATTCACTGATAGTTCATCGCGTTTTAGGGATGGAAGCACGCTAACGTTACTCCTTCAGAGGATTATGGACAGCTGGGAATAATTAACCTTTTCCTCAGTGGAATTTGAAACTCAGACGAGCGGTTGCATTTTGAAGAACGGATTGACCCCGAGGATACAAGTTCGGAGTAAGTTTAGTGTTTTATAATTCCTTTTCTGATCATAGAGCTCAAATGCATTTTCAGACTATAGTAAATATTAACTCACAACGTTCGTGTAGGCCTATACGCTCGTGTAAACTTTTTAAATAACTGCTTAGTTTGTAATGATTTAGTGAAATATATTGATCTGCAAGTTTTGTTTGAGTTCTCCTGTGGTCTAGTGGTTAGATCAATTGCCAAGCGTGTTACAGGTTCGAATCCACCACTAGCATATTTTTTTTCTCTCATCAAAACCGAATATGTTCATCAGTGGTTACAGTCTATATCAAACACACACGTATATAGGACACACGTTTGTGTGCATTTTATTTTGTGATTTCACCGGAATGAATAGTGTCCGCAATGGCAATAGATTGAAAAGCACGTTCTGTGCGCGCGCCGCCACAAGAGACTCACTGTATCCATGACACTGATAGCAGGACACGAGCGCTCAGCTTGAGTTCAAAAACAAAACATTTTAGCTCTAGATCTCTTATTTAAGAGCGGACTAAATGAATGATCTACTAGTTAACTAGAGATGTTTTATTTGTATTAGGTACAGCCGTTCATTGAGTGTATCAGTAAATGCGTGCGGTCGATGAGCCATAAACAGATACTCGCGGTTACGCAGTCTACCAATCAATAGATGTTTCTCTGTCCATCAATAGATACATTGTGCATCTATAATCATAATAGTCCATCAGTTTACTTTGGATAATGTGCTAACAGTTTTTTGCTTTTGTTTTGTTGTGTTTACATCGTCACCATCAGCCTTCAGAAATCATTCTGATATATTTTTTTTTTTTAAATCAATGTTGTAAACAGTTATGCTGCTTAATTTTTTTTAACCTGTGATAGTTTTTTTAGGATTCTTTGAATGCACTTTTTTTTATTTATATAAGCACTATATAAGCAATATTTTATATATTTTTTTATATATAAAAAAAAACAAGTTTGGTCTTTTTATGTTTTTTTTTTTTGAAAGGATGTGTTAAGTGATATGAATGACTTTAAGTCTTTATGTTCTTAGGAAAGATTTCTATTTTGAATAAATGCTGTTCTTTTTAACTTTTTATACATCGAATCATTCTTAGTTCAGGCTGCCTCACAGCACCTTGATGGGGCATTAGCACATTGGGGGAGTGTCTTTAGTCTCCCCAGGTGTAAATCACATTAATATTCATGGGCATTAACACTCCCACGCATACAGCAGTAATGACCCAAAAACTGATGTAAGAAATTCAAATCGTTATATTGATCTTTCTGAAAGAGTGGTCAGAATGATTTTCACTTCATTTTGAAGTAAAAATTCTAGCCTACAAGAATAGTAACTCAACAGTATTGTTTTCAACTATTCAGTATGTGTTAAATGGCCTTATTGCGGTGACATTTTTTTTCCCAAAACGTACTAACCACGCATATTATTTTTTTTCTATAAAATGCAAACATGTACATCCATTTTGCTCACATATTATTGTAGCAGAGTTTGTGCTGAATACAGCAAATTTATATGTTGGCAAATGGTATGTTTTAAGTAGATGAAATAAGCACAAATGTCAGGGCATACCAAAACACAGAAAGAGCCCGAAAACAGCTCAGACCCCAGAGGGTTAACGAACCCGTCCATTTCA
Organism: Chrosomus eos; assembly: GCA_036326025.1. Taxonomy (NCBI): domain Eukaryota; kingdom Metazoa; phylum Chordata; class Actinopteri; order Cypriniformes; family Leuciscidae; genus Chrosomus; species Chrosomus eos. Next base: position 20,364,087 of record CM070840.1, read on the forward strand.
AGTTGATTGGTGACGAATCATTCTTAGTTCAGGCTGCCTCACAGCACCTTGATGGGGCATTAGCACATTGGGGGAGTGTCTTTAGTCTCCCAGGTGTAAATCACATTAATATTCATGGGCATTAACACTCCCACGCATACAGCAGTAATGACCCAAAAACTGATGTAAGAAATTCAAATCGTTATATTGATCTTTCTGAAAGAGTGGTCAGAATGATTTTCACTTCATTTTGAAGTAAAAATTCTAGCCTACAAGAATAGTAACTCAACAGTATTGTTTTCAACTATTCAGTATGTGTTAAATGGCCTTATTGCGGTGACATTTTTTTTCCCAAAACGTACTAACCACGCATATTATTTTTTTTCTATAAAATGCAAACATGTACATCCATTTTGCTCACATATTATTGTAGCAGAGTTTGTGCTGAATACAGCAAATTTATATGTTGGCAAATGGTATGTTTTAAGTAGATGAAATAAGCACAAATGTCAGGGCATACCAAAACACAGAAAGAGCCCGAAAACAGCTCAGACCCCAGAGGGTTAACGAACCCGTCCATTTCAAGTTGATTGGTGACGAACATAAAGCAGGCAGACAACTCATTACATGGTGTAGCCTATAGAATGCACCTAAAATTCAAGATATCAGGGCAAAAATACCCCTGTTTGAGTTTTTGATATAGTAAAGCAAACAATGATTCAATGGCCCATTCATAAAGAGGGTCATTCACTTAATTCCTGAATGAATGCGAAGCAAGTGTTTTTTGCTAGTTTCAGACTAGTCTCGCGTAGCCAGACCTTCAGACTGACGGCTGAAGGTCTGGAATTCATAGCAGCTTTCTTTGGCCAAGGCCCGCCCATAAGGCCGTTTGACCGACATGTCAAACAACCAATTACAGTTCGTTTCGTTCAGCGTCACGTTTCGGGGCGTGGAAATGTCACCACAACAACAGACCAGCGTGCAACAAGTCAGTCAGCATAGACAATCAAAGAAGGAGAAGAAAACAAGCAGTAAGTCATTGCTGATTACGTTTACTGATTACTACGTTTACTACGTTTAGCTGAACTTGATAAATGCTCATTGTCACTCATGTAAACACAACCGTTTTTCTTCCGCAATCACACGTCTGCGCTTTGTTTCCCGGCGGACCGAAAATAAACGCGACACTCGCGCCCCCCGGAAATCCGATAAAATTCATCCAATAAGATGATGACTTCGACATTGCTGAAGTGTTTCCAGTTAAGTGTACCATATGCATCAGACGTTTAGCCAACGTTCCGTGGGCGTGACGTCTGAGGCTGAGACTAGTTTCAGACCGACACAGTTATCATTTTCACCTTCTGCGCCATGTTGTTTAAATAGCAAATGCATTTGCACCCACTGGTCTGAAAACGAGGTGTATTAAAGCACATTGTTGGCGCATTGCTATTTTGAGGCAACTGAAATAGACTGTATAAATAGACTGAAATATTTTTTTTGTTATTTAAAGGATAATTCCGGTATTTAACACTTTGAGTCTATTTTCTAGTTTGTTTTGGATGAACTAGAGTGGTAGACTTAGAAATTTTCACGATGGGTCCTGTCTCGACTTTTTGACTATTTTAGGATCGCCTCTGGACGCTTCAGAGTGGCTGTCTACGAGCATACTGAAACCTGTCCTTAAAACAACCCTTAACGTTCGTTTTCAAAACTTTCACAACTCACCGAGTGGTTAGTGGTGTTCGTTGATGTTCCAAAACAAGTAGCGTAGCGAAATACAGTTTCTGTCGTGTTTTATTTGCACTTTTTTTAAAATTTCATTGATGTCTGTTGGAGGTCTGTTGCTCGTTGATATTACTGCGCTACCCGATACCGAAAAGGGTCTGTTTACATTTGGTTGTAGTCTTTTCGCTCGGTTCTCCATCTCTCAAGGCTAGCGTGAGCAGAGCAACTGCGGCAAAGTGGTTGTCGCCATCAAGTGGTCGGGAGTGTGCTAACGCTTCAGGACTCAAATATCGAGCGGAAGTTTATACGCGGTTGTGAGGTATCTGAAAAAATAGTTCCACTATAGTAAATAACACCGATTTAAAGCATACATTGCGCCGATATATTTGTTTTTAATCATCAACGAACACCACTAACCACTCGGTGAGTTGCACAGTTTTGAAAACTAATGTTATGGGTTGTTTTAAGGACAGGTTTCAGTATGCTCGTAGACAGCCACTCTGAAGTGCCCAGAGACGATCCTAAAATAGTCAAAAAGTCGAGACAGGACCCATCGTTAAAATTTCTAAGTCCACCACTCTAGTTCATCCAAAACAAACTAGAAAATAGACTCAAAGTGTTAAATACCGGAATTATCCTTTAAGGAGCACGTTAGTAATGTGTGCCTATAGGCGGGTCCACAACGCGCGTACATTTTGTCCCGTAGATTGTCTGCTTGCGCACTTTAACCTTGCGCAAAAGCAGATCCGTTTCCTCGCTAGAGAAGCATTTTTCCACTTGTAAATTCCGTCATGTACATAGCAAATCCGCCATGGCACGAGCGCAACTGTCTTTTAACAGGAATGGGAGATGAGACTCTGATTGGTTGGTTTATAGCATTTTACGCCCAAACACACCCATTACTCATTAAGAGAATAGGGACAACCCTTTTAGACCCTTTTAGAATGTTGTGCCGACATCCTGAGTGCACTTGCACTGTGCGCTTTAGACCATGCCCTTAGATCGTTAAAATAGGGCCCATTGACTTACTCATTTAGACATTTACCGCCACCTACTGGCAGTTTTAGTTTCTTATTTAGAGTACCATTTCATTTAAAAAACATCACATTTCCATATTAATAATAAAAAAATAAAAGTATAGTTTACCCAAAAATGAAAATTCTGTCATCATTTACTCATCAGCATAGCCGTTAAAGCGTTTAATAAATTCTATATAGAATCAAATAAAAAAAAAATGATAATGCTAATTTCTCCACAAATTAACCACTTATCACATTTGGCTATTGATTAGACTAATACCATTATTTTTTAGATTAGATTAGATTTAGATAGACCATTATTAATGAGAATAATTAATCGCCACATCTTGTAATTAATTAGATTCAAATTTTAATTGCTTTGACAGTCCTAGTTTTAATACATTTTAATATAAATACAAGTTTCAGTAGAAAATCAGTCATTCAGCAGTACACTTTAATTGTAAATGCATATATCGGATTTGGGTCACTTTTAAAGAAGATGTAAGCTGGATATCAAAAATTCTGAATTGGGCATCAAGACCTGCGGTGTAAATGCGGCCACATTTCAGGACACCGAAGTTGGTGATACGAATCAGATAATAGTGATATTTTTTTCACAACTGCTTACACTTTTAATGGAGACATGGATCGTTTGTTAAGATGCCACTTAACTGTTACAGGCTCATATGGAATACATCTGCAGCTGTGCTTGAGATAGATGTGCATGTCACCAGTGCCATACTGCGATTTGAGAATAATGAGAGAGCTACTGCAGAGACACAAATTCAATGCCTGTTTCCCCTGGAGCCACACACACAAAGACTCAGTCCCACAACTGCAGGCATACACACAGCAGCGGCTTTGATGAGGCTCCAAGCGCACACAAAATGCACCAGCATATGCACACTACCCCAGGTCACATTTGCATCTGGGCATTGTCTGTGGAATACAAACAAAATTGTTATTCTCAAGTTTTGTGCTCGTTTCATTGCAGTCTCCAACAAACATGCATTCATTAAAATGAATGCAAGTCCTATAGTGTTAGATCTTGTTTCTACATTCACTTCTCTATTTCATCCACCCATTTCTGTCTGCCCATCCATCTGTCCATCCATCCACTTGTGTATCCGTCCGACCATCCAAACATCCAGCCAATCGTTTTTCCATCCATCTGTGGGTCTACCATTACAGTAAGTGCCAATAAACAAAAGAATCCTGTTAAAGTATTACAGCAAATAACAGAAAACTCTCTAACTGTTGTAAAACACTGTTAAACGCCTGTTGTTAGAGCAGGGATTTCCAAACTGTCCTCCAAGAGTGCAGTGGAAACGTTTAGAGAAAAGCAGTGTAAAATAAAATAATAATAAAAATAAAATTAAACAAAAAAATATTTAATTTAAATAAAATATGTGACTAAAATAAATTTTTTATAAATTTGATTTAAATAAATAGATAATCCAACAGTATAGTGAGTATTTTTCTAAATTCTTTAAATATTTTTTTCACAGTATAAACTGGGTATTTATATATAAACATATATAGATAGCTGCCTTTTAAATTGAGTCCCTCACTCAAGGATAATCAATTATATTTGAGGGTCTGTACTCTAGCATCTAAAATATATTTAAAAAAAAAAGCCCTTAGATAAGAGAACAAAAACTTTGTATTTAAGGGCTTCTGCTCAGCCCTTTAAATCAGTTTAAATCAGACAAAATGAACATAGGGACCCTCATCTTTCAAAACATATCCAGTCCGAGCTGGCTGCACTGAAAAAATTATTTGAAACAGTTTTACCAGACAAAATTGAGTCTGTCAGAGTGTGTGACTCACCAAACTGAATCAAAGGGTACAGCACAGGAAAACTCGCTTAAAACATCAATGAAGTAAAGTGAATTATATCAATGAAAACACCTCTGAAGATTTTCTTCTCTTTCAAAATTTTACCTGGAGATGAAAAGAGAGCCTTGTATTTTTTCCCCCACAGGAACAAAAATTGCACACCTCTGTTAAAGCACCAGGGGGCTTTTCCACTGCGCAATCATTGATATGCAGAAAGTGTGAACGTGCATGTTGGAGTGAGAATGAAAGAAAAGAAACATCAATTAGAAGTGCCTTTGAACAAATGCACATTAGGGACAAAGGAAAATGCACATTAGCATATCCTTTAAATGTTATGCATGCACTCAGTCTCCCTTCAAGGAACCGAACAATGTGCTGCGCTAAATATGTGCCCAAATCCATACCAAGAGAACTGCAAAAGAAAGAGGTACTACCAGAATTATTCACATGTATCCTAAGTGAAGCAATCAGATAACATTGTGATGACTGACGAGACTAGTTTATGTGCTGTGCTTTTTATGCTTGTTAGAGTATCACACTGTTAGCATAGCAAAATGCTAACAGCAAAAGCTATTGAATTGTCAGTCAAGTATACTGTGCACCCAGCATGATTATCTAACCCAGGCACATTGGAAAACCATGGTGACATTTCTGCAAAATTGTATTACATTGCTTCTTGCATGTTTTGTGACAAATTTCTAATTTCCAGAGAGTGATGCAAAAATTCTGTTGTGGAACTGTACCAGGTGAGCTACTGAACAAGTTTACTATGTCAAAAAAGCCATGCATTGAGCTGGTTATGTTATGCAAATGTCAAAATGTATTTGTTTATAAAAGTCATGCTCTACAATAAAAGTGTTTTGAGGTCATAACATAGTATTGTGCAAGGAACCACAGCGAAATTAGTCTTTATTATTCGATAATCTGCACCTGTAATCATAATTTGTGTGACAAGGAATAAAAGTTGTTGGTGTTTTACAGCCAGTAGTGTTCATTTCAGCTGGAAACTGCAGTGAATTATATATGGTTAGGTAAGTTATTGGACCTCTACGTAAATTTGACAAAAAATCTACAAATAGGCACATATTTCCAATCAGCCTATGTTGTGATTATTGCTATTTGTGTAATGCATGGAATTGCTGCCTATGTACAATGTTTCAAATCAATGAAAAAAGAGGTCCATTTCAGTGTGACGTTTAAAAAAGAGAGTGTCAAGAGGGGGAAAAGGACGAGCGACTTGTGGCACTGTGACAATGAAGAATTTCAGCAATTATGAAAATGTTTGCACAGAAGCTTGGTTCCCCTCCTTCTTTACCACAGGCCCTTCTCATCTCTTGCTTGCCCTCTCAGTATCTCTCTCTCTCTCTGCCCTGTCATCTTCAAACGCTACTCTTGAGGCATGGAGTTTGCCTTGTGAATATGAAACTGCTGAGATGTCAATATCTAAATTCACTTCAATTTACAGTCAGAGACAGCAGTGGAGAGAAAGAGGGAGAGCGATATTGTAAAGGAAAAGTTAGAATGAAAGTTTATTACTAAAATAGATAATTTTGGCCCCTATAATAATAATAATAATTAATAATTAATTTTATTTAAGGGCGCCTTTCAGGACACTCAAGGACACCTTACAAGGATAAAATACAAAATACATAGTTATACAAAAAAGACAGCAAAACAATAAATAATACAATCAACAATATAAAATAATTCACAAGAATAATACTCAATACAAACATCAATCAGGATAAGCTAGTCTAAATAAATAAGTTTTGAGACGTGACTTAAAAATTGAAAGACTCAGACTGTTGCGTATATCGTGAGGTAAAGTATTCCACATTGCCGGAGCGTTATAGCTAAAAGCTCTACCCCCCATAGTAGTTAAACGCACAGGTGGTATGACAAGAGTGCCGGAAGTAGAAGACCTGAGAGATCGAGTAGGAACATACACATGCAAAAGTTCACTAAGATACGAAGGTGCTAAATTATGTAAGGCCTTGTATGTAAAAAGCAGGATCTTGAATTGAATACGAGATTTAATTGGAAGCCAAAGAAGATGCCCCAAAACAGGAATAATATGCTCGCTCATTGATGTTCGCGTAATTATCCGAGCCGCTGAGTTTTGAACCATCTGAAGTTTGTGAATCATTTTTTGTGAAACGCCGCAAAGCAGAGCGTTACAATAGTCAATTCTAGAAGTCACCAATGCATGCACAAGGACCGCAGTTCCACTAGCAGATAACGATGGTCGAAGACGATTAATACTGCGCAAATAATAATATGCGGACCGTGTGATATTATTTACGTGTGCCTCGAAAGACAAAGTACTGTCTAAAATGACACCTAGACTCTTTACCTGGGAAGAAGGAAAAATAACAGATCCATCAAAATTAAGGTTAAAACTTCCACAGTTACGCAATTTTGATTTGGTGCCTACTAATAAAATTTCAGATTTCGCACTATTGACCTTGAGAAAATTCTGTGTGAACCATGATTTGATTTCAGAAAGACAAAGCACAAGAGAAGACGGTAGTAATACAGAACTCGGCTTTGATGATATATAGAGCTGAGTGTCGTCCGCATAACAATGAAAATTTACATTAAATTTGCGGAAAATCTGTCCTAGTGGTAATAAATATATAATGAACAGTAGAGGACCTAGGACTGACCCTTGGGGTACACCACCTGTTATCTGAGATATCCGCGATCTGAAAGTCTTAATCTGAACAAACTGGGTCCGACCAGATAAATATGATTTGAACCAATCATGGGTTATACCAGTGATCCCAATAGAAATTAACCTCTCCAATAAAATACTATGTGAAATGGTGTCGAAAGCTGCAGTTAAATCAAGAAAAATAAGTATTGATAAGAGTCCCGAGTCAGCAGCCATTAACAAATCATTTTTAACTTTAATAAGCGCTGTCTCCGTGCTATGATATGGACGATAAGCAGATTGAAATTGCTCAAACAAGTTATTCTCCAATAAATGAGTGTGCACCTGCTGAGCAACAATTTTTTCTAATAATTTGGAAAGAAAAGGCAAATTAGAAATTGGTCGAAAGTTTTCGGGGTTATTGCAATCCGCACTAGGTTTTTTGAGTATAGGAGTTATGGCTGCTTTTTTTAAAGGTAAAGGAACAGTTCCAGTAATAAGGGAAAGATGTATAATTTGAGTTATCAAGGGTAGTAAAGAAGGTAAACAAAACTTAACAAGATGTGTGGGAATTGGATCTAACTGGCAGGTAGTAGATTTTGCTCTGTTAACAAATTCATCTATTTCATTCACTGTTGGCAAATAAAAATTAGAAAAAGTACTGACAATGGGAGCATCATAGAGAGTTAAAAATGAACCAAATGCCCTATTGTTCAAAGTCAAACTCCCATGAATGCTTTCTATTTTATCACTGAAATAAGTCATGAAAATATCACATGTGGTATTGGACTGCGAGTGTAATGAGAAAGCATCAGGTGGTCGCAAAATACTATTCATTGTAGAGAACAGCATTTTAGTATTCCCACCAGCAGAATTGATCAAATTGGCATAGTATTCTGTTTTAGCAGTAGAAAGAGCATTTTTATAATCTCTGATATAGTGATCATACATTTCCTTGTGCACAATTAAACCAGATCTTTTATACAAACGTTCAATTTGACGCCCCTTAGCTTTTAACAACCGTAACTCTGAGGTATACCATTGAGCAGTGTGAGCAAATGAAACAGTTCGAGTTCTAACAGGTGCAACATTATCTAAAATATTCTGTAACTGGTCGTTGTAATAAGAAGTCAATTCATCAAGACTAAGTAGACCATCAGTATTCAGAGAATAAGTGTTCATTAACTTATTAACTTCATCAGAAAACACAGACAGTTCAATATTCTTAATATTACGAAATGTTATGGTACGGTTTTGGGCAATTTTTGATACAGTTAATTTGGCATTGAAGGACACAAGTTTATGATCAGATAAAGACGGGTCACGTGATCTACAATGAAAAGGTGTTATTCCAATACAGCAGACAAGATCAAGTGTGTGACCCTTTGAATGAGTAGGAAAATCAATGAACTGTTTCAGTCCAAAGCTGTCCAAACATGATAAAAAGTGATTTGTATCAGTAGCAGTAGCTTTGTCAACATGGATATTAAAATCACCGACCATAATCACATTAGGAGAAGCAGAGCATAGTAAAGTTAAAAAAGTAGAAAGTTCAGTTAGGAAGTTAGTGTTAGATCTTGGTGGACGGTAAACAGTTGTTATGATGGTGGGTTTCGGTCCATTGATTTGCAGCACCATAGCTTCAAACGTTTCATAGGATGGTACAGCTATAGTAGAGACCTTCCATTTCTTGTTATAAAACATTGCTAAACCACCACCTCGACCCGAAACTCGGGGCTGACATGCATAAGTAAACCCTGGAGGAATAGACTGATTCAACTGTGAAAAAATCATTTTGCTGCTGCCATGTCTCAGTCAAACAAAGAAAATCAAACTCACAGTCTTTCAATAAGTCCCAAACCAACGTCGCCTTGTTGTTGATTGAACGAATGTTCAGCAATCCAAACGTAAAAACGTTCGTTGTAGATTCATGGATAGTTGACTTTCCTAGATGAGCGAGCACATGATGATCCACAGTTCGTTCCACTTTGCTAGTCGATCGCGACGATGAGGACCAGAAAGATCTGATAGAGTGTGCATCATCATAAGTATAATTCCGTCTTGATCCGCGGTGAACATATTTGCGCCGGGGTTTAGGAATGTTAGTATAGGAATAAGGATCCAAAGGAGACGGATATTGATTTAAACGGAACTGTAAAAGCTCTTCGGCGCTATATTGAAGCACCAACACAGCCGGCTGAAATATAGTCAATAAAATAATCCAGTTCAAAATGCTCCATGGAACCATCGAAAAAAGCCTCATTGTTCCAATCTTCAACAGCCGGGAAATGACAAGAAGGCAAAAACACTCCTCGGTAGGCTCTCACGACAGGAGTTTAAATATCAGACTGAGATTTTCTCCAATTGTTAAAAGCAATTTAGAGCTAAACCATTAAAACATATAAAACAGTTAAAACTATAGAACTTTGCTATCATAAACACTCTTCTTCATCTTATGTTGCTCTATAAAGCTTGCACACCAATTTACCAAGCCACATGTAAATTAAGGTGAGAGACTGCAACATAGAACAAAATGTCTATAAGAAAGGAAGTCTCAACTTCCTTTTAAATAGATCTTTAGTTTACGAACATAAACATACTTCATGATATTTAACATGAATCCTTCAAGCTACACAAACTTGATTTTGCACATTGTCAGACCACAATTCATAATTCAAAAGGTGCTACTGAATTAGCATAAACTGTCTTCTTCTATGGTTAATTTCCATGTCAATTACTGGTATAGCAACAGTTTGAAGAGGATCCAGCTGAACATGTTTGCAAACACATTTAACTCCACTTGTTATACAACACTTGCAAGAAATTGGTCAAACACTGGAGTATGTGTTCGAGTACTTTCCCATAATATTTCTGGCCTAAAATGCACATGTGCATGTGCTGGACAAACACTATAAATACAAAGCAAAATTAACAATATCATTTTTGTCAGATTTGATTGGCGATTCGACATACAGTACTGTGCAGAAGTCTTAGGCACGTTAGTATTTTCACCAAAAAATGGTTTTAAGCTAGTTATTTATATATTTTGCTGTAGTGTGTCAGTAGGAAATATCAGTTTTCATTAACACAAATTCCTTTTACAATTAATTGTAATAATCCAATAAGATTTTTGTATGCACAAGGAGTCCGACAACAGCTGGTATGATCCAAACGGAGATCTGATCTCGCCATCATCAAGTTTGTATGCAATTACACAAAAAAAAAAACACAATTTGAAAGACTAAATACAGAAGAACTGTGGCAACGTCTCCAAGACGCTTGAAGAAACCTACCTGCAATGCTACCTGAAAAACTATGTGCAAGTGTACCTAGGACAAAGGCTATTTTAAACACAAAGGTTGGTTACACCAAATATTGATTTGATTTAGTTAATAGATAAATAAAATCTATTTATGACATTTTGAAAGCATCCTTTAAAGCACTTTTACGAAAGTGCCAAAAACTTTTCACAGCACTAGCTTTGCAGGTAGGTTTCTTGAAGAGTCTTTGAGATGTTGCCGCAGTTCTTCTGCATTTAGTCTAAGTTTTTTCTGTTTCTTTATGTAACCCAAGATGGACTCGATGATGGTGAGATCAGATCTCCATGTAGATCATACCGGCTGTTATCAGACTCCTTGTACACACAAAAATTTCACTGGATTATTACAATTAATTGCAAAAGGAACATGTGGAAATGTAAACTGATATTTCCTACTGACACGCTACAGCAAAAGATAAATAACTGGCTTAAAACCATTTGTGTGTGTGTGTGTGTGTGTGTGCTTGTTTTTGTGATATATGAGGACACAAATGTGTATAATGACATGGGTATTACACTGGTATTACAACTTACACGTGAAATATGAGATGAAATATGAAATATTTAAGCCCTGTGTTTTCCCTGAGTGTTTGTCGTTCGTCGTCTATGTATGGTTGTGTTTCCCCTGAAGTCCTGGAGTCTGTTATTTTGTTCCTGTTTGATTTTGGAAGTTTCATTTTGTTAATTAAATCTATTATATTGAAGCTCCCGTGTCCTCGTCTTCAGCTACCTGCACAGCAACCCTGACATACAGAGATGCACTGCAAAAAAATAGCACAAAGTTCAATGCGCTGTTACCGAAGAAAACATCCAAATAGACAAAACACCAGCAAATTAAGAAAGCTGCAAACATTCTCAATGCAACCAAATACAGACACGTGCTGCAAATACTCACAATGTGAATTTATATATTCAAAATCAAAACATATCTTCTCAATCGATACATTGTTTCTTGTATTTGTGACTTTATATCTTAAAATTACCTTGTTCTTACTCGAAACAGGTTTTCCGTGATTGGGATTCTACTATAAGTTCTTTAGTTACAATATCTGTGTAAAATGACATACAGGCGGACATACAGGTGGCACTCTCCACACCATAAAGGTTCCCTGTACGATACAATGTACAAAATGATATAAATCTATGATACTATGTGGCTCTTTTCAGATTGAATACTTAATAGCAAGGACAATGGTCTCTCTCTTTGATCATTAGTCAAATACACTGATTCACACAAATGCAGATCATGTTTCTACATGGGGTTGGATCCAAAAGGAAGAAACAATGCAAGAGACACAGAATAGGACTATGATAGAATGAGGTTAGTGAACTGAATGTAACAGAATAAACCCTTATGACACTGCAGCAGATGCTCAGAAAACAGAGTCCTGATGTACTGGGATGGAACCGCAGGGATACAGGTAGGAGATGTTTCTCAAGCGGCACTACAACTGGGATTTAGTGAGGCATATTGGGCAATTGAGATTACTAATGTGCAAAGAAGTATTTTTTTTCTTGCGCTGACAGAAAATCCACCAGAATAATTATTAACACTGCTTTGGCTCTCAAGCCAGTAAAACCCCACCTAGATTGATTTGAGCAGAAGGAGAGAGAAATTGAGGGGGGGGTGGGGGGGGGGGTGGGGGGCATTGCATCAGAAAGATGAGAAAAATTAATAATAAGTTTTATAATGATGAGATGAGACTCAAACATTAATCATTAGGAGATTAGGGACAACCCTTTTAGACCATGTGCCGCAACCACTTTTTTCCTGTCGTTAAACTAACAAAAGTTGCACTTGCCTATGTGCTTTAGACCATGCACTTAGATCGTTAAAATAGAGCACTGAAAGTCTAAATTCTAACCCTAACCACATTTTTTTTAACCATTTATGCTTTAGATTTGGACATTTTTGAAAATTTACTTTTTAACCTTTTTTTTTTTTTTTGGTAACCTATTTTTAACCTATTTTGGCTAATCCACACCTTGGTTGGATTCAGTACACAGCTAAAACAAAACTGTTGATCTTGGTCAACATCATTCATCTGTATGTTAATAAAAATGTTAATGCAGTGGAAGAGAATCAGGTTAATATTCATTAAATATGTGGAATGCTCCTCTGTGCCTGACAAAATTAAATACAGCAGCTTTGCAGCTAACCCAGACTGACAGCTTAAACTCATTTGGAGCAGACTGGGGGAGGAAAAAAACCTTTCACTAAATTAGCACTTTCTCTCACATTTTCCAAGAAATAAGCATTCTTGTGTAAAAGAATTTATATCTGGTGATGTACCAAAAGCTTTTTTTTTTTTTTGGTGGAGATTTAACAGGGTCATATAGTAAAAAATAATATAAATTCTCCATGATCTTAATTAAGAGTTTAATGTATTGTGTAAAAAATAAATGCTGATATTTTGAACTTTTAATCAAAGAAAACAAAAGGTTTCCATAAAATATTAGGCAGCACAATAATGTTCCAGTTATAAGTAAATTATAAGTTATTAGTTAATGATGAACTACTAATTTAAACATAACTCAGTCATAAATGATTAATAAGTGTATATGCTAACGATTTACAAATCTGTGTAAGCTGGGGTATCCGGGGCCCTGGTGCAGGCTGTTGCTGTGGACCCCTTGAAATCACGTGAGGGGGTGGGGTTATTGTTTTGCGCCCCTTTGTTGAAATTGCGTTCCTGTGGTGAGTTGTTTGGGTTTCCCCTCGGATAAAATCGCGTTCCAGGGAGGCCCCCTCAGTTGAAATAGTGGGGCCTTCCTTAAGGCCAGGGGCCCCAAGTATCGTCACCACCTTTCACCCCGCTAGAGATGGTGATTAGTAAAAAGAAATTGACATAAATATTTAATTGATTTATAATTTATTAATAATATATCAACAAGTAACTTATTTACCATCTACTAATTATTGGTTTGATTCATTTCATGATTTACAATTTTTTTAAGATAACTTACAACATATTTGTAAATCGTTAGCATAACATAGTCAGGTTTTGTAAATGATTAGTTTATCATTAACTAATTACATATAAATGACTGTTATTGAAAGAATGGGAGGCAAAAACTAAATTACACCTGAAAGTGAACGTGTTGCTAATTAGTTAGCATTGCCATGCATTTCATGAATGTTAACCCATTACAACAGAGGGCATCTATATAGAATAAAAGATAAAACGATAAGACAAAAGTTCCTGCAAGTTGAAGGGCACTTTCATATGCCAACAAGCTTTTAGAGACATTACGTTAGAATTCACTCAACCTTCTTTCTTTCAGCTGCAGTGGCTGACCCACAACTAAAAATACCCCTCCACTGAAAATGAACAAAAGGAAAAGAGAGGGACCCATTCGTTTTATCCCTTCTGGGCTATTCTCTCCCATCCTTTTAACTGAGACCAGAGAAAAGAGAGACTAAACAGGCAAGCTGTTGGTGACACTTCAATTTACTGGCTGCTTCAAGCTATAACTCAGCGTTTACACCAGCGCCACAATCACAGAAATACACACACGCGCAACTAAAAAGCCAAAAGCAATCAGGCAGATGGAATACCAGTGCCTTAGATTTTCAAATAAAACAATTGCTGGAAGTGTGTCTAATCTAGATCAGAGATGGCCATTAGAACATATAGCAGCGCCTCTGCTAAAACTGTGCCCTTGGGTAAAGGACTCAGCCATGCATTATCGCCGGATATACTCGGCAGAGCGGATCATATCTAATGTGTGTTCTGTTGATTATATAACCGTGTCTGCTGGATGACTGTAATATGATTATGGGCAGCAGAATAATAAAGTTCTGGATTCATATGCACTGACACATCAAATGTATGCGTTTGGCAGATGCTTCTATCCAAAGCAACTTGGCATTCAAGATACATTTGATCAGTTTGTGGGAAAAATCTTTTGTGCTACAAGAACCAAAACCATGCTATAGGAAGCATATTCTTCCTAATACACATGCACATACTGCTGGAAGAAAAAAAAAGTAATTTATAGAGACGAATGATTCATTATCAGCTATTTCTTATGTCTTTTAATAGCACAGAGGAGAATCCTCAACCATTAAGACTAAAGTATCCATTACCTCAAACCATTAATGTACACATTAAAGCATTACCACAAATGTACCATTAATGCTAATGATAATGAAGGAAAAGCCATTGTTAGTCTTTCATAAGAGAATTTACTTGAGAGATTGTCATATGGTATATGAGAGAGAGAGAGAGAGAGAGAGAGAGAGAGAGAGAGAGAGAGAGAGAGAGAGAGAGAGAGAGAGAGAAGAGAGAGAGAGAGGAGAGAGAGAGAGAGAGAGAGAGAGAAAGAGACTCTTTAACTCATTCTCATCAAACACAGAAATGATATACGCCACAGAGATGATATATGCCCTGCATGCTCACAATTGTTCACATTATTTCATGATTGGCACCGAAATGCTAGCCTCGTGAGACCATCCTGATCTCGCGAGCTTTCAAGGTTTCACTCGCAGATCAGTCTGGATACTTTCCGTTAAAGAAAATTTGGGAGCTTTTCACCAAACGAACGTCCAATCAGCGTTGGCTTTGAGGCGGGTTGAGGTGTGACGCAACGAGAAGCGCGACAGTTCAGTCTTAAGAACATGGCGGCTTCAGCGGATGAAACTAGCATCAGTGTGGCTATCGAGCAAGTTTTATCGGAATTACAGAGTTATTACGGAATTACAGAGCTAACGAGCCTTTACCTGCAGCACCAAGAGTAGCCTGGCTTGTGGTTGTGTTTTCGTCGTCGCTCTCATATGCTTCGTTGATCTGATTGGTTGATTTGGCCCGTCTATCACCAACATAGGCCAATCAGCTAACCAGTATTTTCGCCCCTTACCAAAACTACTTCAACGGAAGGTTTCCAGATGGATATGCGGAGCAAATCCATCTGGCGGAGTCAGGTTACCGAAATGCACAGTAACAAATCAAAATTAGCAATAAAGCATACAGATACAGCCTGTCAACACAATATGACAGTCACACATTATTTTCAAGTCCCTTTAAAACTGTGAAGATGACCTAAAAGTTTCATGCAGTATTTTATTTTTGGAATATTATTATTTCAGGCCATGGGAGATGTTCAACATGTTTCTTGTTTCATAAAACCATTCTGTCACAAGTCTTGCTGTGTGTATTGGTGCATTATCATGCTGATACATGGCACCCCCTTCAGGGTACAATGTTTGAACCATTAGGTGCACATGGTCCACCAGAATGGTTTGGTGGTCCATGGCAGTGATGTGAGCACAGTAGGGAACGACATGATATCGCAGCCCAAATCATCAATGATCCTCCTCCGTGCTTCACTCTGGGCATGCAACAGTAGGGGGTTACACCTCTTTGGGACTTCTCCACACCGCAACTCCCATGGATGTGGGAAAGACTGTGAAGGTGGACTCATTACATGTTTCACATTGTCCACAGCCTAAGATTTGCACTGTTTGCACCAATTGAACCGACATTTCGATTGGAACGAGTGACCAAAGGTATGACTATAGCAACCCAACCATGAATATCGACTCTGTGGATTTCCTGACAAACAGTTTTGGTGGAAAAAGAAGAGTCAATGTGCACATTTAACTCTGCAGTGAATTGGGCAGCTGTGATATTTTGGGTACAATCCGAATTAGTATTTTCCAGGGGCGTAGGAATGAGTTTAATATTGGGGGGGACCAGGGTCATTTTAGGATTTTAATTTTAGGGAGGCTCAGTCCCCAATGACAATACGGAGGGGTTTTTCTTGGCTCAAAACGAGGAGGAAGACATGAAATCCTGACCATGTACTTATTTCTAAGATAATTAGAATATTATTTTTCACAGACCATAGGCTGTTATTCCCACAGTATTTTTGTGGATGTAGCCAGTACCTCTAGGGCGGTCCGGGGGCATGCACCCCCGGAAGAAAATTTTGCACATTTTAAAGCTAAATTCATTAATCTGGTGCACTTTGAGTCATCCAAATCCACTGTTGAAAATAAATAATCCACCCACTAATCGACAAACCTATGAATTCTCTGATTTAGATATCTGCATCTAATTTTTTCTGCATCATATTTTCTGCATCATATTGTCACTTCAACCCAAATCGGTTTATTGGAATAAACTACTTGGGTTCAATTCAACTCGACTTCAGTGGACTACATTACACATATTATAGACATAACTCATGGGTCTTTTTTAAAATTATCTTTTTATATATTTTTTGTCTATTTTTTGTCAAACTGTAAAGCTGCTCTGAAACAATCTGTATTGTAAAAAGTGCTATAGAAATAAAGGTGACTTGACTTGACTTGGTACCTGGACATCCCTTTCAGTTTCAGTTTCAGTTTCAGTTATTTATAAAGCACATTTAAAAACGGCCACTGGCCGACCAAAGTGCTGTACACATAGAGAGAGAAACTAATTTATATTAATAATTTATAAAACAGTTCTGAGCAGAATACTCATTCTAAGCTAAAAGAGACAGAAAATAAATAGGTTTTAAGACAAGACTTGAACTCAGACAGAGAGGAAGTTGTTCTAATATAAAGTGGGAGCTTGTTCCAGAGTGTGGGACCAGCTACTTCAAAGGAACGGTCTCCCCTTGATTTTAACCAGGTTTTGGGTATCTGAAGAAGAAGTTTAGTCTCAGATCTAAGACTTCTTGTGGGTGAGTAGTAGTGAAGTAAATCAGATAGATAAGCAGGTGCTAAATCATTCAAAGATTTAAACACCAGTATTAAAATTTTATATTCAATTTTAAAATTTATCGTAACCAGTGAAGAGATCGTAGCAGGGGGTCACATGGTCAAATTTCCTTTTTCCCATAAGGAATCTCGCCGCAGCATTTTGAACAATCTGTAGACGGGCCGTTTGGGACTTTGATGCACCGAAGTACAGAAGGTTACAATAGTCCAGGCGCGAGTTGACAAGACCATGGATTGCCAACTTCAGCGATCGTTTAGGGAGATATGATTTAATTTTCGCTATAGAACGAAGATAAAAGAAACTAGATCTGACGACAGCACTAATCTGTTTATCGAATTTAAGGGAGCTATCTAAAATAACACCTAAGTTCCGTACCTGTGGAGCAATAGATCGATCTAAAGATCCCAGGTCAAAATCATAGATTTGCCTAGTTTCAGAGGGGTTAAAAACGATAACTTCTCCCTTTCAGACATCTTCCTTTTGCGTCAAAAAATACTCCTGTTGGATGTGGTTCGTGCTACGTGGTGGTATGCAGACATTACCCTGAAAAACCATAGCTCTCGATACACCACAAATACTTGCTGTCCTGGTCACAGATGAGCCAGCGAGACACACAGCAAAAATTTGTCCTCTTTTAAAATTTGAACTCTAATATGTCACCCATTATGTTGTGTGGATTGCAATATTTTATGTATAGCTGTGCTATTGCTCTTCTTATTCACACTCTGCTCTTACTGATGGAATGAAAAGTCAGTGAAGATCAGCCACCAGGCTGCACATACTGTATTTAGGCAGTATGCATACATACTGCCTAAAGTACATACAGTATGTCTATATATATAGACACACACACATTTCTTATTATGATCAAGGATTAAAACAGTTGTACTGCTTAATATGGAAACCATGATGCATTTTTTTCAGGATTCTTTAATAAACACCATTTATTTGAAATATAAATATTTTGTAATAGTATTAATATACATCTTAAAATTAAAAACAATACCTTGACTGTCACTTTTGAACATATTTCTATTTATTTCCACACAACAAGGTTGGGAGTTTATGTTAGGTAAAAGCCTTCAGGACGGGGTCAAGTAAGGAGGCAGAGCGTCTTTCCAGACTGCTTTCTCTCTGTCAACTCAGATTACAGAACATTTAAAAGCTGCTCTTCTCTCTTCAATTACTGTCATTCTCATCCTGGGATGCTTTATGACTGCCCCATGTCCCTGAGTGTAGGCACACTAAAAGCATCTGAAAATCTGTTTTCCAGTAATAGTGTTCAGGTAATGTTCAAAAATTAATTATTCTGATAATTATACTTTAAACTAGATGACGTACTCTAAATATAATGTGAGTGTGTGGTGCAGGCACAATGTTAGTGTGTTCTGGATTCTTACTGGTCCACGTCATTGCTCACTATCAAGTGGTAGGTCTGTCTCTGATGCCTCCTTCTAAACAAACTGAAATCATTTTTTTTTTTTCTGAAGCATGTTTATAAAAGCTACTAAAATGCCCTAATTGAACTAAGGCATAATCCTTGGTTAATCTAAGACCTGTCTATGAAACTTGGCCTATATTACAGATAAATGCTGTTCTTTGACTTTCTAATGACTTTCTATTTATCAAAGATTCCTGAAAAAAATGTACTGTAGCAAGGTTTTCTACAAAAAAAGAAGGGGCAAAAACCCATTGAAAGCAACTGTGATTTCTGAAGGATCATGTGAAACTGGAGTAATAGCTGCTGAAAATTCAGATATTACACAATAGTATTATATTTTAAAAAGTGATAAAATAGAAACAAATTATTTGAAATTGCAATAATAATAATAATGGTTTCACTGTATTTTTTTTTAAATAAATGTTTTTTTTTAACATATCATACCAACCACCACCTTTTGAACGGTAGTGGTGGTAATGTATATTTTAAAAAGAAAACTGCTTGTGTCACACACAAACATTTCAAAGGCTCATTTTGGCATTTAATTCAAATGGGAAATTTGGGTTGATGAAGGTTATGCTGAAAAAGACTTTTCCTTACATGAAGTTTTCTAGAGGTTTCATCTACGCCTCTAGCTTTCTTGTATCTTTCTTATACACCCACCCACAGAGTGGATGATTGGAGCAGACCTCAACCTATTACGCCTGTCAGGCCCCATCTGCACATGCACACAACATTATTTCACCATCTGTGTGTTGCACCATCCAAACGCTCGCGTCTGTGTTGCTGTCTGAAGCTTGTGCAGTGATACTTAATGACAGAGCAAAGAGACCAATCTCACTTCAACTTCAAAATGGCACAAACATAAACATACACAAACACGAAAGCACATTTGTTCACAGTTAAAAGAGAACATGCACTCTTATATTTGTTACTGAACTTGTTAATGCACTAAATGTAAGTGTGAGTGGAGATGTGTGACTGTAACATTTGAGTCAGCATCTTTCTCTCTCACATTCGATACATCTACTTAAAGGAATATTCTGGGTTAATTAAATAACAACAGCATCTGTAACAAAACCACAGACAATAATGACTTTTACCACTCAGTTTATAAAAAACAAAACAAAATTATGCGTCTATGGGGCAAGGAATTAGCCTGGTCCCACCAGACTCTCGTACATTTCATTTCATTTGTACATAGAGTCTAGCACCGCTCCATTGACAAGCGTTAACTTCCTTGTAGCCGGGTACTCTATTGAAGTCTAAAACTATTGGATCTGCCCAGAGTCACTCTGGATCTGCCATAACCAATCGCTAACGTTTGGTCATGACATATGTATTTTGCCGAACTCCATAGGGAGGAGGCCCACAACATCATGGCCACCAACAAAACTAAGCAAAGATTGTTCTTGCTCCGGCTTTAACTTCTTGATATTCGCAGCGTTGCCAAAACAGACCGAATGGCTTCGCCCGCATCTTTCTCCACTGCCATTACTGAACTACGACTCAAAATAACACACGACATCAACGTCATCGTCAACTCGCCTCTGTTCGCTGATTGGCCCGGTAAAAAATTGACCGGAGAAAACCAAAGACTACAGCACAATACCAGACGTAGTACTGAAGGAAAATGAAAATTGAGCGGAAGTACGTAGGAGGGCGGAGCCAGGCTAGCAAGGAATTGCCACTGGCAATGTTAAAATACTATTCGAAAATCAATTCGTAGCTCAATTTCCATCCACTATAATTACATCTACAACATAAAATGAGACATTTGTACACCTAAAAAAGTAGTCCCACCGAAATGGCACAAATTTGGCTTTATAGAGCTAAAAACTTTTTTTTTTTACATGGAAAAAATTATATAATCAGACAAAAAAAAACTCTGTAATATCTTGCCCCATAGACATCAATTTAATTGTGTAAGTGTACATATATTTCTTCACTTGTTTTTTAAACAAGAAAGAGAGAATATTATCTGTGGAAATGTCATGTCACGGATCGGATGTTTTGAACCCGGGACATTTCTTTAATTACAAACCCAATAAAAGTGCTATTATAGGCTCTTTACAAAAGCAATTTAAATGCTTTCCTTATCATCCGTAGATGATCATTACAGCAAAAAACTAAAACAAAAAAAACCTTAATTTAGATGGTGATATTCATCTCTCTCAAAAGGCCATCTGACTACATAACCACATTAATTTTGAGTAAGGCATAATTTCATTCCATGTTGGCGTAATCAGTTTAGTGAGTGGAAAGCCGGTGCTACATCTCTTGAAATATTGCTAAGCAAGAGACAAGGGAAACCATTATTTGCTTATACCATAAAATGCATGTTGATATAATATGAAATGAGTCTGATTTTTCATACAGTGAACATTTCATGGAAGGAACATGAAAGGAAACTCGCAGAGAATTAATCCTGGTGGAGAATCCACGCCTCGGGCATGGAGTGAGTGTACGTGAGAGAAAGAAAGATATGAAGAGAGAGGAGGAAAAGCAAATAAGACAGTAAGAGACAGCGTGAGCAAGAAACAGCTAAGGATGATGGAAGTATTTTCCTGATTGACACACCACTGATTTACACCCCTGATCACTTTTAAAGGAACAGTTGTTCTAAACCTTTGTGCTGTCATATTTACTACATTAAAAAGAAGAATTCAGGTGGTCTTTTCCATACAAGTCATAGTCGTTACAACCATCAAGCTTACATATGTGTGTGTGTGTGTGTGTGTGTAGAATGCACAATTTTAAGATTCGCCATTGTGTTCCCCTCAAAGAGTTTGGAATTGACATGAGGGTGAGTAAAATATGAGAGAATTTTCATTTTTGAGGATGAATTATGCCTTTAACACAAACTCTATCAGGTCATTTTACCCACACAAACTATAAATCAGCAAAATATGCTGCAGATATTCTTACCATCTCTCTCGCTACTGCAGCCTCTCCTTATTTATCCCGCTCTCTCCTATCTTTCCAATCTTGCTTTCTGAAACATGCTTACACACTATCTCACACACAGTCAAAATTCCAATGGACTGTGCACATATTCAGCAGTCATAAAGCCAGTATTTAGGAAATCAAACAGGGCTGAAAATGAGTTAAAAAATGCTGGGTTGTTTCAAATTAAATTTTTAAATCCAACGGTTTGTGTTTGTCCACATTTGACCCAAACATGGGTTGAAACAATCCAGCATTGTGTAATATCTGGAGACATTATGTATAGGGCTCTAAGCAAAAATGCTACTGGGAGAGACAAAAAAAAACAAAAACAAACACCAGATATTGAATATGTTAAGGCAAAAAAATTAGCAGCTTTACAAGGAATAGTAAGGCTAGGAAGAGGGAACTCCTCGAGATGTTTAAGTCGATGAAGAAGAAGGCAGTGGTCCCCAGTGCTTCCCAACCTATTTTTTCTTAAGTGTCCCCACAGCCCCATCAATAATGCTCAAGTATCCATTCATAAACACCAAACCAGACAAATGTGCTTTAAGAACTTATAAAACCATTTAGTGTAACATTTCAAAATGATTAATCACTTAAAAATAATCAAGCTATACTGTATAAAACTGAATCACATTACATACATTTTTTGTTTTATATCCTTATTTCCATGTGCCCCTTACAACCTGCTTGCACAGTGTGTGTGTTGTCGCGTACCAGCAGGTGTGGTGTCTCCCAGTCCAGATGTTATTCCATAGCACTGTGCATTTTGTAGCATGTCCATTTCCCAGGAAGTACAGATGTGGCCCCTCTATCCTTCAGTGTACGCGTAATGCACATGTATGTGTTCATGTGTGACTAAGGACACTTACCTGCTCTTTTGGCAGGCGGCGCAGATATAGCCCCTCTCGCTCTGGCTGTAGGTGCGGCAGGATTTGCAGACGTTGTAGTGGCAGTCCAGACACGGGCGTTTGGGGTTGAGCAGGAAGGCGAAGGGAGAGCAGCAGCGGATGCAGCAATGCTCGTTGAACTTGTGCTGCTTG
This sequence comes from Chrosomus eos, assembly GCA_036326025.1. NCBI lineage: Eukaryota > Metazoa > Chordata > Actinopteri > Cypriniformes > Leuciscidae > Chrosomus > Chrosomus eos. The sequence goes on from CM070840.1 coordinate 20,386,764, forward strand.
GACAGAAGCAAACAACGACTGCCCTCCTCCTCCAGCTCCTGCTTCATTTCACTACAGAGAGAGACAGGGGGGATTGGAGGGGAGGGGTTGGTGGAAAGCGAATGAGAGAGGGAGTGGGAGGGGATAAAGAGAGAGAAGGGGGGTGTGAACGAGGGGATGGAGAGAGAGAGACAGAGAGAGAGAGAGAGAGAGAGAGAGAGAGAGAGGAGAGGAGAGGAGAGAGAGAGAGAGAGAGAGAGAGAGAGGAGAGAGAGAGAGAGAGAGAGAGAGAGAGAGAGAGAGAGGAGGAGAAAGGTGAGCAAGTGCATCTGAAGGAGAGGTTTAAGGCGCACAGTCATGCAGAATAATTGGAGACGCTGCGAGGAATGAACAATTATAGAGAGAATAATTCTGGAGAACAATTATTCTATTCCTTTTCTCTTAATAAGTTTCTATTTACACACTTACACACACATGTACACACACGCACAAAAATACAGTATGAGGATAAGGGCTGGACTAGGATTGCAAAAAAAGACCACACAGCAGATTCCCACTGTATAGTTGTGAAACCTAGCAAGGTGCCTTCTAAGTTGCAGTTCACACAGACAACATTTTATTTTTTTGCATTCCACTGTACTGCACTTCCATTGTTTTCCTATGTAAACATGCGCTAGACTGATGTGTTTTACCGCTGTGCTCACATTCCGCAACTTTTGCACTATCTCGCGATTGGCACTCAAGTTAAAATCTTTAGAAAATGTGTAGACCTTTAGACCTCGTGTTTTTTCCCACATTTCCCTGCATCTCCCTCCTCAGTTGGACTTTATACAGCGCGAGGACGCAGCTTTCCAGAAGGGGGGGGGGGGGGGGGGGGGCGTCGTACAGTCTGTCAGGAGTATGTTTTGTTTCATTGTGTTTGTTCTTGTCTTGACCTAGTTAATTGACCTTGTTAATTAACTTATTATTTAGTTCTGGTATAAGTACTCCCTGTTTTGTTCAGTTTTTTTTGTCCTCTCTTGTCAGTGTTGAGTGGTTGTTGCCTGTGTTTTGCCATTATTGTTTTTAAGATAAGAATTAAAGACTATTTCCTGGTATTCTCCTTCATCATGTGCTTCCTTGTAGCAGATACACTTGACATAGGGTAACAAAGAAAAAATATTGGGTAAAATAACCTATTTTTCTTTTACAGTGTCTCGTGCATGACACCACGGGACCTATTTTAATGATGGTCTAAAGCGCAAGCGCACTTAGGGCGTGTCCGAATCCACTTTTGCCAGTTTAATGACAGGAAAAATGGTTGGCGCGCCCAGTGCATGGTCTAAAAGGATTGTCTCTATTCTCTTAATGAGTAATAGGTGTGTTTTAGGTGTAACATGCAAAAAAACTCGGAGAATGTTAGGAAGACTGTTCCAAAGTTTTGGTGCTAAATAGAAAAAGGATCTACCACCAGCAGTCGATTTTTGATATTTTACTGTAGGTATTATCAACTGGCCAGAATTTTGAGATTGCAATAGACGTGAAGGACTATGCATTAAGAGCTCGCTCAAATACTGGAGAGCTAAACCATTTAGTGTAAGTAATTAGCAAAAATGTAAGTAATTAGCTATATTTTAAAATTTATACGATGTTTAATAGGCAGCCAATGCAGTGTTGACAGAACCCGGCTAATATGGTCATCCTTCCTGGTATGCTTCCTATCTAGCGGCTGCATTTTGGACCAGCTGTAGTTTGTTTATTAAGCGTGCAGGGCAACCACCCAGTAGAGCATTACAATAATCTAGCCCTGATATGAACGCATGAACTAATTGTTCCGCATTCGTCAATGAGAGCATATGATGTAATTTAGATATATTTTTAAGATGGAAAAATGCGGTTTTACAGATACTATTCACGTGACTTTCAAATGAAAGAGCAGACCATCTAAGGGACAAAGTTTATTTATTATTTTTTAAATAACAAAATAAATATTGCGCTATTGACTTTAGACCAGGTTTTAGTTGGTCAATGGTGCAGTCTATTTCAGTTGCCTCAAAATAGCAACGCGCCAACAATGCACAACAATGGGCACAAATGCATTTGCTATTTAAACAACGTGGTGCAGGATCTGAAAATGATAACTGTGTCGGGCTAAAACTAGTAAAAAAACACTTGCGTTGCCCCTGGCGCCTGGGTGTATGATAGGGCCCCATGTTCTAAATCAGGGGTGTCTAAACTTAATCCTGGAGGGCCACTGACCTGCAGAGTTCAGTTCCAACTCACACAATTTGCTTTGTAACATGCTTAGTTAACCCATGATTAGCTGGTTCAGATTTTTAATTGGTGTTGGTGCTAAACTTTGCAGCCCTCCAGGAGCAGGATTGGACACCCATGTTCTTAATATGCCTCACATCTCGTGTTTTCAAACACAAAAGCGTTCTGTGCTTTTTAAAGCTGATCTTGTTTAAACTTGACACTGCATCTTAAAAACATGACACACAGTGAGAAAAAGCAGTGAGACATAGCGTGACTGCCAAAGATGCCCATCTAGCACTTTTACATAGACAAATTTAAAAAAAAAACATATTTTGTGTGAATCTACCCTAAGAGTCTGACTAAAAACTAGGTAGGAGGCTACATAATTAGGTTGCCTACCTTTTGGGCTACCTTAACAGTCTTTGCGTAGGGAGCAAGTCTATGATCCCATTGAAATATTGCCTTCGTGGGCAGCTTACAGGTCAACCAGCTCATCGGGAAAAGTTCTGATGCCGTGACTCACATGCTATAGTTTTCACTGGGCAAACTGAGCAATACATTTAGTCAACCCACTGTTACGCACATGAGTGTGTTTATCAGCCAAAACAAATGAGCATTCCATTAAATTCTTCTACTCTACCTGTAGAGGCTTGCTCCAACTTTTTGCTTTCCTTTTCAGATATTCAATATTTTAAACTAGATGTGCTGCTTTGATACCCAGACAACAGGACGCCTACACACAAAGCAAGCTGTTACGTTCCAGAGAAACATGCAAGAGCAGTATCAAGCCCCTTGTTTCGGAAGAGGGGCTAGAAATTAATTGTGGAAAGCTTATGATCCAAACACTGTAAAGCCTTGTAGATGAGAAAAAGATTGAGGGTTTAGGAAACACATGGATGCCTGTGAATGCACACAATGTGCACAATATTCCAGTACTTCAAAAGCATAAATTCAGACTTTAATGGTTAAAGATGTTTAATTGGACGTGCAAGCTCATATCACCAATTGTTACATTTAGATTACCTTTGCTGGTGTCATCTAATGCCCACTTAAAGTTAATCTTTAAAAACACAAATAAGTTAACACTGTTAAATACAATCTTAAAAAATATCTAAATACATGTCTAATAAATCCATAATTTTTCATACTTTACATTATATTGTTGTGATGCCTAAATTCACTTGAAGCATTTAAAATGTTTAGATTTCAGTGTTTTTATTTCTTTTTATTTTGACAAAATATATGATTTTATTATCAGCTGGCAGGACCCTATACAGTTGAGGTCAGAGTGGTACCCATTCCCAACAACCAAATATACAGATTCATCAGATTCTTCAGCATACATTCTGTAATCAAATGCACGAATAGGCACAGCTGACAGACAGAAGTATGGCTTATGCTTTTCTATGAAATGTCACATTACACCACCATTGAAAATGAGTCCACTGGAGGCGAGTTACAGCTGAACTCAAGTGCAGTTTATTTAAAACAAAGACTTGACTTGCCCAATAAACATGAAAATAACTCACCAACAGAGGTTACACAGACAATACTAGACAAGAAACAAAACACAACACAATGAAACAATGAACCAATCAAAACGTGACACATAAGAAGCACAAGACATGAGGACAAGGAAATCACATGACACAAGAACCATCACTGTGAGAAATTACAAAATAAAAGAAATGAAACAACAAAAAATTAACCAAAAGCAAAACAAACATATATATATATATATATATATATATATATATATATATATATATATATATATATATATATATATATATATATATATATATACATACAACATATTGTACATATACAACCAGGAATAACATATCTAAACATGAACTGGTACAACAGCGGTCAAATTTATATGCGGCCTGCCGCAAATTACCCTCATTCGCCACTCTGTGACTGGTTGGGACATTGGTACACCTGGCATTGTCAATGACTTATTTTAGCTGCATGGCTACAACTATAGAGCCCAACATTCCTCATATTCAACAGGACAAGTGTGCAGGATTTATGGGATACTGTTGGGCAGTTGGTCATTTTGAACTATGGATCCAGCAGTGGTACAAGCACATATCTATGAAATAACATTGCAAAAGCACTTGTGCTGTCCATGGTTCTGAAAAAAAAAAAAAAAATCAAACTAGCTACAACAAAAACTACAGCATACTTCCACCATCTCTTGCCTCTTCATGTAGTCATTGAGGTGAATGAACAAAGCCATACTACAATCTTTAGTTTCGATTATTTGTATAACCACATCCAATCGTGGTTGTATCTCTCTATTAGTGTTACTCGACCTTAGTGCTGCATTTCTTGCCTCTTCATGTAGTCTGGTGCTTATCAAGGCTAAAGGCGAATGAACAAAGCCATACTACAGTCTGTAGTTTAGATTATTTGTATAACCACATCCAATTGTGGTTGTATCTCTCTATTAGTGTTACTCGATCTTAGTGCTGCATTTGACACTATCGACCACACAATTATTTTAAATAGATTCAAATATTATGTTGGCATTAGTGGAATTGCACTCGTGTGGTTTAAATCATACTTATCTGACTGTTATCAGTTTGTAGCAGTAAATGAAGAGATGTCTTATCAGTCAAAAGTTCAGTATGGTGTACCACAAGGCTCAGTACTAGGACCGTTGCTGTTCACTCTGCTGTTCATATTAGCCCGGTTCTGTCAACACTGCATTGGCTCCCTATTAAACAAATGTAAATTAATCCCTATTAAATTTTAAAATATTGCTGATTACTTACAAAGCACAAAATGGTTTATATAGACTCGTTCAAAAACGACAAATCTAGACTAAAATACACCTCTTTGGCTTAGCATACATATAACACATTAAGACTTACACTAGACTATAATTTAATGTTAGGCTGCATAGTTTAGATCAGCCGGAACCGGGAACACTTCCCATAAATCCTAATATACTTGGTACATCATAAGAAGGATGGCGTCTACGCTAATATTAGCCTCTCTGTTTATCCCAAGGTTTATTGCAGTCCGCTGGATCCAGGCCATATCCAGATCTGATGAAAGACCATCGCATGGACACGACGACAACGCATCCCTGAAGTGCCAGCCAAATCAACACTGTGAAGGCCTCATGGACACCTTAACAAACTCGTCTCCATACCGGCGTGATGACTCCGACCCCTGGATAAATATTGTGAAAGTTCTGATTCAGTCTGACTTCTGACCTATAATGCTGCCTGAATCATAATCATACACTGTTCGTTCGATGGCTAGAAGAGAACTGGCCCCCTGACTGAGCCTGGGTTCTCACAAGGTTTTTTTCTCCATTCTGTCACCTGATTTTTGGTTCCTTCGCATTTCTTCACCTTTGTCGCCATTGGCTTTTGGTTTGCTTAGTTGGGGACATTTCATTTTATATTTAACAATATTATTACAACATTATTTTCCAATTATCTCTGTAAAGAGTTGAGAGACTTGACTTATTTTGCCACATGGGTATATATGAATGTACAAGTCTGCTTCATACATGTGTCGTTATACGAATAATATTCCATTCTGTAATACTGTCATATCACTAAGGTGAACCTGTGGCCAAACATTTCTACTGATATTTAAGTCTGTTAATGTGTAATATTTGTTTTAAATAATATATAAATATATGAGACTCTGATGTTAAACTGTTTTCAAAACTCTGGAATTAATCATATCCATGTTTTTTATTGCCTTTTCTACCACTCTTTTACACACACACAGACACACTCACACATACCAGATTCAGAGCAGGGTCTAATAATGAAAAACTGCCAGTTCTGTTTTAGCAGGGTTATTCCTCACCAATAACTAAATCAGTTCATATAAAATGGCTTAGGATGGAAGGATAGATAAATGAGATAAATGGGGAAGAGGAAGTAAACAATGAATGAGTAAATATAATTTAGTGTATCCTAAGACTTGTCAGCCAAAGCAGACAAGCATTTAATCAAAATCAGCCATTGTCAAGACAAATTATGAGCAGAGCAGAATATTCAACCTCACCAAGCGGGCTAAATGGAAAAATAATTAGGGTCATGCAGGCCATGTCAGAATATTTAGATCTACAGATACAGTTCTTTATGTAATGAATAATTGAAGATGGGCTTTTGAATTATTAGAAAATACTGCACACCCGAGGCGGTTATGCGGCCATGGCGCAAAGCGAGTGTGAATTATTTTCTAATAATTCAACGGACCGAAGTCAATTATTCCGTTTATTTTATGTGTGGCGAAGTGGGGAGGAGCATACTCCAAAGGAGACGCCTATAATGGCAACAACGGTCGACTACGCCACCCCAGAATACTGGAGAATAAAAGCTCTAAGGGCGCACGGGTTCTTATCAAAGAATGGGTGAGGAGACGTGGGTCATATATAGAAAAATGTACAAGTTTATTTTCATCAACATTGAATAATTATATATATATTTAAACAGGAAATGTCCCATTGAGACACAAGCTGCATCCCAATGTGCATACTATCCACCCTATCTGCCCTAAATAGTATTATTGACAATTACTAATGTCACATACTGTTTAGGATGGATAGTATGCACATTGGGATGCAGCTCTAGTCTCTTTTACAAGGGAGTCCTGTATAGCACAGTCTTAAACCATGAGCTGAAAAACAATACATTACATGAATTAAAATACAATACAGATTTACACAAAGTTTACAAAATATACAGGACTGTGCAAAAGTCTTAGGCGTGCTAGTGTTTTCGACCTTCAAAAATGGTTTTAAGCCAGTTATTTATATAATTTGCTGTAGTGTGTCAGTAGGACAAATCAGTTTACATTTCCAAACAGTCATTTTGCCATTAATAGTAATAATCCGGTGAAATTTTTGTATGCACAAGGAGTCTGACAACAGCCAGTATGATCAGGATCATCTGATCTCACCATCATCGAGTCCATCTGGGATTACATGAAGAAACAGAAAAAACTGAGACAGACTAAATCCAAAAGAATTGCGGCAACGTCTCCAAGGCTCTTGAAGAAATCGACCTGCAAAGCTACCTGAAAAACTATGTGCAAGTGTACCTGGAAAAAAAAAACTGTGTTAAACACAAAGGGTGGTCACACCAAATATTGATTTGATTTAGTTAATAGAAGTTAATTGATAAATAAAATCTATTTATGACATTGTTTTTTAAAGCCTCATCACTTCAAAGCATTTTTACACAAGTGCCTAAAACTTTTCACAGTACTGTAGCTTTGCAGGCATGTTTCTTCAAGAGCCTTGGAGACAATGCCACAGTTCTTCTGGATTTATTCTGTCTCAGTTTTTTGTTTCTTCATGTAATCCCAGATGGACTTGATGATGGTGAGATCAGATCTCTGAGTGGATTATACCAGCTGTTGTCATACTCCATGTGCATTTAAAAATCTCACTGTATTATTACAATTAATGGCCAAATGAATGTTTGGAAATGTAAACTGATATTTCCAACAAACAAACTACAGCAAAATATACAAATTACTGGCTTAAAACCATTTTTTGGGGCGAACATACTAACGTGCCTAAGACTTTTGCACAGTACTGTACATCTAGACATAATGCAATGAGTTTAAAATATATTAACGAACCAGATAAGGACTAAGGCCCTGTTTACACGAGAACGATTCCGGGTGAAAACGTAACAATATTTTCGGATGTGCCTTTTGTTTACACGGCGACGGCGTTTTGGGGGCTTAAAAACGCAAAAAAGTGAAACCACCCTCCAGAGTGGAAATCAGAAAAACGCTCCACCGTCGCGTTCCCGTCTAAAGGCCATTGCACACTGAGTCCGAAATTCGCATCCGAAATTTTCGCACGTTAAAAAAAAAAATCGACCTCACGTTATGTCAATCACGCTTGCACACTGCCTCCGAAACTTTCGTCCGTCAAAAAAAAAATTCGGATCAGGTTCGATTTTCTGCGTTTTTCGCATCCACAGCCAGCATTTTGAGAGGTTTTTTGACTATTCAGACCCACCGTACAAGCGAACGACACAATCCAGAATGGCATCTCACAAGTTGATACACTTCGTCTCGCAGCACAAAGTACTGTATGATAAACAAACCATACAGCTGTTCTGTATGCCCAGCGTTTCTGCCGGCCGTGGTGTGTGTTTGTGTGTGTGTGTGTGTGTGTGTGTGTGTGTGTGTGTGTGTGTGTGTGTGTGTGTGTGTGTGTGTGTGTGTGTGTGTGTTTGTGTGTGTGTGTGTGTGTGTGTGTGTGTGTGTGTGTGTGTGTGTGTGTGTGTGTGTGTCTTTTTTGGTGGTCTTCTTTTTAATATGTGGCTCCAGTATCGCTAGCAAAGCATCAAACTGTTCCTTGACATTCTGAGGTAAATTTTGAATCGCTCGGGATAATTTCGCAACTCCTTGATGAGCTGAAACTCCTTCCTCTCGGCACAAGATTGGATGGACCCTCTTTTTCTTCTTTTTCTCTTTTAAAGAAGAGAGAGGGCAACAGAATCATCCTCACTGCTTGACGAATCCATTTTGTATTTTTTGCGTTTTTTTCCCGCAAAGGTTAATAAATATGCATCGGACTCAGTGTGCAAGGTTTCTGTGCCTGACGAATTTTTAGGCTGATGAACATGAAAAAACGCATACGAAAAAATCGGACTCAGTGTGCAAGGGCCTTAAACGGTAAAAACGCAAATCTGCTCACGTTGGCTCTTGTCGTGTACGCGTTTACGTCACAGGCATGGGCCAGTACAGGAAAATAACAACCAACATGTCGGATTATTTCCATACATCGGACCTTCAAGTTGCCCTAGCAGCTCTGAAAAACATACAAGAGTCTTTTCAGCAGTTGTACGAAATATTCTCAGATATTGGTGTTGTTGTGTGGCAGTGTTTCACATTGCCACCTAGCCGCCTGGAGTGCATACTACATCGAATTTCACACACTTTTGCGTCACCGTATGCACGTGGATTTCCCAACCATAACGCTCGTCTAAACGCAGAATAAAAAATGATAATGCAACGCCACTTTTGCGTTTCCTCTTCAGATCGTTTCCGTGTAAACATAGCCTAAAAGTCGAGATCTACTAACCTGACTCCGCCAGATGGATTTGCTCCGCATATCCATCTGGAAACCTTCCGTCGAAGTAGTTTTGGTAAGGGGCGAAAATACTGGTTAGCTGATTGGCCTATGTTGGTGATAGACGGGCCAAATCAACCAATCAGATCAACGAAGCATATGAGAGCGACGACGAAAACACAACCACAAGCCAGGCTACTCTTGCTGCTGCAGGTAAAGGCTCGTTAGCTCTGTAATTCCGATAAAACTTGCTCGATAGCCACACTGATGCTAGTTTCATCCGCTGAAGCCGCCATGTTCTTAAGACTGAACTGTCGCGCTTCTCGTTGCGTCACACCTCAACCCACCTCAAAGCCAACGCTGATTGGACGTTCGTTTGGTGAACTGCTCCCAAATTTTCTTTAACGGAAAGTATCCAGACTGATCTGCGAGTGAAACCTTGAAAGCTCGCGAGATCAGGATGGTCTCACGAGGCTAGAGATCTACCCACCATTAATTAAAACAAGTCCATATGTCCGTCAGCATGTCAGATCTTTTTTTCTTAAAAGCAGCTAAGGAAATTAGCGCACCAATCTTAAGCCTAGACTGGAGTTCATTCCAGGACGAAGGGCCATAGTAAGACAGACTCCTCTTTCCTTTTTCTGTCCTCATTCTTGTTACCTTACAAAGTAGTCCGTCACTAGACCTTAAATGATATGTACTTTTTATATAAACACATTTTGAACAAATATAAGAAGGCAAAATACCTAAAATAGCTTTATAACTAAAAATGTGCCAATGTAGCAACCTGCGCACTTTGAGTGACGGCCAATTTACCATATTGTATAAGATGCAGTGATATGTCTGATAGCCAGCATTTGTGTAGTTAAAACATAGCTAAAATAGCTAAAACACCACAGCAAAATGCTTGAAATCAGCTATACAGTAATATGCACCAATCTGCATCAGACACACACATATACAAAACAAACAAACAAATCTATATTTAAATTGAGCGAGTTGACCAGTAGCGGAGGTACCTGGAGGTACGGACTAGCAGCCAAATTACAGAAGCCCCAGTAACCTGATACACGCGCCCACACACACACGTAAGGATTGAACGCAAGAAGACACACGGCTCTAGATGTAATCACCACACACCATACAGTAGCAGCTAGCCTCCCGTCTCCAGATACCCCCAGCTCCTGCAACAGCAACAACAACAAAAAAACACAAAAGAAAAATACAAATGGCTTTGCTTTTTTTAGAAAGAACAAATTAAATTTAAAGCACACAATTAACTCAGACTTTTGGCAGTTAGAAATTATAATTCCCAGAGTGAATTATAAACCATAACAAAAAACATACATGAACTCAACATACAACAAAATGCTGATGCACAACCATGAGATTAAGCAGGTGGCAGCCGGCGGAGACAGACCGGCCTGCAAGCCGTACATGAACTGGATAAATGAAGTGGATAAATATTGTGAAAGTTCTGATCCAGTCTGACTTATGACCTGTAATGCTGCCTAAATAATAATAATACACTGTTCGTTCGTTGGCCAGAGGACAACTGGCCCCCTGACTGAGCCTGTGTTCTCCCAAAGTTTTTTTCTCCATTCTGTCACTGATGGAGTTTTGGTTCCTTGCCACTGTCGCCTTATTTGCCTATGTCGCCTTTGGCTTTTGGCTTGCTTAGTTGGGGACATTTCATTTAAAACTTAACAATACTATTACAACATTAAAGCTGCTTTAAAACAATCTGTATTGTAAAAAGCGCTATATAAAAAAGGAGACTTGAACACAGCAGCCCAACAGGAACACACAACTGTAAATGACATGCTATAAATGCCACTGGAAATAGAACAGACTGAGAATAGCTAAACGCGGTCCACAAACGTGTTTATGATATGGCTGAACAACATACCTGTGAGGAGTAGGCAGCCAGCACACAGCATACGTGAAGACAAGGGCTTACCGTATAAACCTGGCAGTAACAGGTAAACAACACCTGCACAACGCAAAGAGCATTTATCCCAGCCATTCCACATACCTTCGGCGCAAACAGACAATGTCACACACAACGTTACCAAGTATATCCGGTAGCCAAAACCCACTTCTTTTATAAATGGTAAATGGACTGCATTTATATAGCGCTTTCACAGACCAAATGGCCACCAAAGCGCTTTACATTTTGCCTCACATTCACCCATTCACTCACTCATTCATACACCGACGGCGGTGTCAGCCATACAAGGCACCATCCAGCTCGTCAGGATTAGCTGGGGTTAGGTGTCGTGCTCATGGACACCTCGACACTTGGTCAGGTGGAACCGGGGATTGAACCACCAACCTTTCGGTTTGTAGACAACCTACAAACTAAGCGCATGCGTATGATTTGCCAATAGGTGGATTTAATAGTATTAAATATCTTAATTTGTGTTCCAAAGATAAACGACGGTCTTACGGGTTTGGCACAACATGAGGATGAGTGAGTAACTAATGACAGATTTTTTTGGGGGGGTGAACTAACCCTTAAACAGTGTTCAGAAGCACTGTCTCTATTAATAACAAAATTGTAAGTTTATCTGCTTCAAGAATAGCACCGTAATTACAGCGCTGAGAAATTTCATATAGATTTTAAGTTGCTAAACTATTTTACAGATAAAATGGTCAGAGCAGCGCTGACAACACGTTTCTGTGAGAGTGTGTTTCCACACTGTATTTGTGTGTTTGAAATAATTTGGCGAAGTGATATGGGCATGAAATGTGGTCAAGACCTGCCTGGAACTACTTTAACCGTGAGTTTCCCTGAAAATAACGCCACACCTTAGAAAATTTGTCAGCCAATCAGATCAATCAAAAACCCATTGTATAAAATATACTGTATGTGTGTAATCCAATGTACATAATTTTTTAGGTTGTGATAATCATCTGTCAATAATGGACAGGACTATAAGAGTCCAAATATGCATTTTACTTTGACTCTTCTTCACTTAACTGATCTAAGATCCGCTTGCTGTACCAAAAACCTAACTTACTGTAACTGCAATAATCACAGTCAATAATCACATCTGATCTGAGATCTGATGTAACGGAAAAAGCTTTAGCACCACACAGTATTGCTGTTGCTTCAGCAAAGCTCCTGTATTGGAATTCACTAGACTCTTCAAAGAAAGATCTACATTCGGGATTAGAGAGTGGTTAGAGATATTGATCTGCTTTTACTAGGGCACTGGGGTAAAACACACAACCTTATTCGCTGAATTCATTTCAGCTGGGTTAGAATATGCAAGTGAATATTTACTGTACACAGTGAGTTCACTGTGAATTAATGTGAAGTGGATGTGTTGTATTGATACAGAACATAACTGGGAAAATATTTGTGATAACATTAGAAACACAAATGTGTGAATAATTCAAAATACGTTTTTTTTTATATTAGAATTTAAAATAAAATAAATAAATAAAAATAACATTTTAAATATTAAATGAAATATTAGATTGAATTAAACAGTCTAAATAAATAAGATTTATATGATCAATTATTTTAAAGGTTATAGAGTGCAAGATAAAATGAGTGTGTGCTTATTTTGTGGTCTGCTTTATGTCAGGTTATATTAAACATTGATTGTAATGGCCAGGGCACCACACCAGACATGCATCACTTCCCCTCTTATAATTCACTTCCTCCTTAACTGGTGATAATAATGGACCTATTAACATTACATTCCCCTGATTGTACTGCGAGATTGATCACTTCACCCACCCAGCATTCTCACAAAAGACACAGCTCTCCTCTCTCAGCCTCTCTCTATTCTTCTCTTACAGCAAGTCGACATTCAATCAATCAGAACATAAAAGAGTGCCATGTGCAGTTAAAATGACATGTACATGCCATGAAGCAAGAGGAGTATTGATTCATTTCCTTGTTGTCTGACCAAAACATTAAAGAAAATCCTAAAAACATTGCATTTTTATTAAATCATGTAAACAATAATATTATATTACCTAATTAATAAATGAAATAATATGAACAATATAGAATTAATTAAATACAGCATACTTTTTTCATAACTGTAATGAGATTTGGTCCTAAGAACAATTTAATTTCAGGGTGAAATATGACCGGGACAAGTTCTTGTCAGGTTTCGAGAGATTCACCCTGCTCTAGTCGGTTACACCATGTCCATAAATTTAGCTCTGTACGCCTCTCTTCTGAAACGGTGAGTCACAGCATTCATAATTCTGGTCTTCACAGGCCTTTTGGGATCAGGGTTGTGCAGAGAATGTGCAGGCAGTTCAACTCATTTATACTAATGAAAAGGCAGCTGTTTGGCCGTGCAATGTTGTCTACATGCCTAAAATGAAAAAAAAAAAAAAAAAAAGAACCTGCTAATTATTTCAGAGTTGCAAAATATTCATTTAGCAGGTAGCCCAAGGTCTGAAATATTGAATTATGGAGAGTATGCCTTTATGCCCCAGCTAAAAAAAGTCATAAAATATACACAACTAAACACAACACAACTGAACACTTCTTGCTCATTTATCAAATATAATCAAGCTGGTTTCAGGTCTTTACGAATGGAAGACAGACTGATGCACGGAATGTGAACTCACATCTGCACACACACACCTACACAACATGAATTCTGGTGACAGCAGGAAAATACCAGAAGCTGTATATCGAAGCTAAGAGGTGCATAATTTACAGCAGCTGTCCTTACTGTCTCACAAAATTCCTGCAAACCCAGAGTGCACACACACACACACACACACACACACACACACACACACACACACACACACACACACACACACACACACACACACACACACACACACACACACACACACACACACACACACACACCACACACACACACACACACACACACACACACACACACACACACACACACACACACCACACACACACACACCCCAGGAGCTTGATCTCCACCCAGCTCAGCTTTCATTAACAGAGGAAGCAAATAAAGCTGGACACACAGCAGTCGTTCACAGGGGCTGTATGACCTGTGTGCGGTCCTACATGAACAATGAACAGAAGAGCACAGCATGGTCATAAAATGTTTCACACAACATCCCTACTAACACACACACACACACACCACACACACACACACACACACACACACAACACACACACACACACACACACACACACACACACACACACACACACACACACACACACACACACACACACACACACACACACACACACACACACACACACACACACACACACACACATTTCACCCTCTTGTAGAAGAGAAGTGTACGTGTTAAGTCCAAACTCATTCTAGTCCAACTCTTTTGTCAACCCTGTAACATTACAATATAATTTAAAGAATAATGTTTTTTTTAACTATTTGTGTGTGAATAATGGTTTCATCTTCAGCTCTCAGTCTATATGAGACTTTGCATCTTTGAATGTGTAGCTTCACACATTCACACAACACATAGGAGCAGAAATGTGAATATGACATTATCAATAATGCATTTACGATCTGATAAGCCCTTGCCTGGCAGCTCTCTCTCTCTCTCTCTCTCTCTCTCTCTCTCTCTCCTCTCTCTCTCTCTCTCCTCTCTCTCTCTCTCTCTCTCTCTCTCTCTCTCTCTCTCTCTCTCTCTCTCCTCTCTCTCTCTCTCTCTCTCTCTCTCTCTGTGTGTTTATGAGAGTGGTCTTGCAGTGATCTCATTAGGCTGTCCTTTGGAATGCTATAAATAATTCATTCATCAATTCATTAATCTAATTATAGACTAAATGCCAGGATGTTTACCTTGTGTGTATACAATATATGTGCGAGTGAATGTGTTTGAAAGACTGGTGTTTTAGCCTTTAACTGTTATACAAGTAGAATATGTCAGCATAAAGGAACCACAAATGGGTTTCTAGTCTTTCACAACAGCCACATCAGAACGAGAATAGAACATCAGGATAAGTAGCTCAAACACTCCTGACACTGAGTTCAAAAGACTTAGTGACATGATGCTGACAGGAACAGCATTTTTCTGGTTTGTTATTTTTGAAAAATGGCAATACAACAAACATGAGACCACAAGGCAGTGGTGATGTTTGATTTCTTCAGTAAGGATACAACTCCAAACCCACAAGACCTTAATAAAAAATGACTGTGTTTTCAGAATAAACTTGAGTGTATTAGAACTGATTCATGCGTTTGCCATTTTCAAACATACTGTAAACATACAGTTCCCTTTAAAAAGACTATAATAAGAGAACTTCATAAATAATATCTCTTCAGCCACATGAAAGAGAAACTAAATACAGTATGCCAGTATTGGGACAGCAACACCTCATGAAATTTCGCTTTTACACCACAGAACGGTTACGACTGTAACCTAGGTTCCCTGAGAATGGGAACGAGACAATACGTCATTGACGCTATGGGGAAACGCCTCAGGCGTGACAGGTGTCTGAAATCACTATCAAATCACGTCAATCACATTGACCGGCGACAGCCCGTGAATCATTATTGTGAATGATTAGCGTGCGACCTGGAAGCATATAAGGGCGCCTTGCAAACATGACAAATCACCTTATCGTCTGAAGGGACTGTACGGTAGGCGAGCCCCGAGGCATGGCAGGGAGACGTATTGTCTCGTTCCCATTCTCAGGGAACCTAGGTTACAGTCGTAACCTGAGACGTTCCCTTCCGAAGGGAACTCAACAATACGTCATTGACGCTATGGGGAACGAAATACCCAATCCGCCATGCTGAGGGGAGTGCATGCCCAAAGGCAGTGACAACTGTCAGAACCAGCAACTTCAAATGAAACGCTAGAACCACTCACCCTTAGGTCACACTGGGCTGTCAGTGACAGCATTCCTCCCTCCCTCCGGTCATAGCCCAAGCTACAGCCTCACAGGAAAAACCTTATTAACACGGTTACCTGGGCCGGCTCCAGGCCTGGAACCACAGCTTCCAATTAGAAGGGGTCCCTTCTAGGGAATGTGGCTAGGGAACCCGAAGGAACCCCAGCCAATCACTATTCAGGGGAACGTACTCACCCCGAAAAGCCACCAGGACGGCCTGACCTGGCGTCAGAACATAGACACTAGTCTGGCCACTTCCTGTCTGTCTGAAGACAGAGCCTCTGGACAATTGCCTTAAGAACGGCATCCAACCCGAGGGACTGCGAAGCTGGCAGTGAACCACTCGGCCCAGATCTCAGAGACGGGATATCCCGGAGAGTATGACTCAGCATAGCGCTTTCCAACCCTTGCTAGCGAGGGGAGTTTCTCTACTCGATCCACGGATCAACCCAGTGTCTGTGTTTCAAAACACTGAGGAGGCCTGTGAAGGCCTA
The DNA here is from genome assembly GCA_036326025.1 of Chrosomus eos. Taxonomy (NCBI): domain Eukaryota; kingdom Metazoa; phylum Chordata; class Actinopteri; order Cypriniformes; family Leuciscidae; genus Chrosomus; species Chrosomus eos. The sequence goes on from CM070840.1 coordinate 20,403,388, forward strand.
AGGGCTGATCTAACTGGGAGGCCTCACGAGAGGCCTACAACCGTCTGACCAGACTCAGAAGGCCGCATGCTCATAGCGACCCTCGGTGAGGGGAGCACAAGGTCCACCTGGTAGGCAAACCACGCTGTAGGCAGGAAAGGTTCCGGGAGGGAACCAGTAGCAGAGAATGAACACTTTAGCGAGGCAGGGCGCGAGCTCGCCTTCAGCAGCTGCCAACTAAGGCTAGCTGAGACTGATAGCAAGAGGCCACTAGCTTCATAAACCCAGCAACATAAGGGAACCATTCACAGGGAGGCCTGGAGAGGCCTACAACCTGATAGCCACAACCTGCGGGAACTCACCTTCAGGGAGGCCTGGTGAGGCCTACTACCTGAGCGTTCTCATTCAAGGAGGCCTGGAGGGGCCTCCTGAAAATCACAGCATGTGGGAATTCTCCTTCAGGGAGGCCTATTGAAGCCTTCTACCTGGAAACCACAGTATGTGGGAATTCTCCTTCAGGGAGGCCTGGTGAGGCCTACTGCCTGATAACCACAGTGAAAGTGGGAGCTCACCATCAAGGAGGCCTGGTGAGGTCTACTACCTGATAACCACAGGAAATGTGGGAGCTCACCTTCAGGGAGGCCTGGTAAGGCCTTCTACCTGATAACCGCAGTATGTGGGAATTCTACTTCAGGGAGGCCTGTTGAAGCCTTCTACCTGGAAACCACAGTATGTGGGAATTCTCCTTCAGGGAGGCCTGGTGAGGCCTACTGCCTGATAACCATAGTGAGAGTGGGAGCTCACCATCAAGGAGGCCTGGTGAGGCCTACTACCTGATAACCGCAGTATGTGGGAATTCTACTTCAGGGAGGCCTGTTGAAGCCTTCTACCTGATAACCGCAGTATGTGGGAATTCTACTTCAGGGAGGCCTGTTGAAGCCTTCTACCTGGAAACCACAGTATGTGGGAATTCTCCTTCAGGGAGGCCTGGTGAGGCCTACTGCCTGATAACCACAGTGAGAGTGGGAGCTCACCATCAAGGAGGCCTGGTGAGGCCTACTACCTGATAACCACAGGAAATGTGGGAGCTCACCTTCAGGGAGGCCTGGTGAGGCCTTCTACCTGATAACCGCAGTATGTGGGAATTCTCCTTCAGGGAGGCCTGGTGAGGCCTTCTACCTGGAAACCACAGTATGCCATAGTATGTGAGAATTCTCCTTCTGGGAGGCCTGGTGAGGCCTACTACCTAATAACCACAGTGAATGTGGGAGCTCACCATCAAGGAGGCCTGTGAGACCTACTACCTGATAACCACAGTGAATGTGGGAGCTCACCTTCAGGGAGGCCTGGCGAGGCCTTCTACCTGATAACCGCAGTATGTGGGAATTCTCCTTCAGGAGGCCTGATGAAGCCTTCTACCTGAAAACCATATTATGTGGGAATTCAACTTCAGGGAGGCCTGGTGAGGCCTACTACCTGATAACCACAGTGAATGTGGGAGCTCACCATCAAGGAGGCCTGTGAGGCCTACTACCTGATAACCACAGGAAATGTGGGAGCTCTCCTTCAGGGAGGCCTGGTGAGGCCTTCTACCTGATAACTGCAGTATGTGGGAATTCAACTTCAGGGAGGCCTGTTGAAGCCTTCTACCTGAAAACCATAGTACGTGGGAATTCAACTTCAGGGAGGTCTGGTGAGGCCTACTACCTGATAACCACAGGGAATGTGGGAGCTCACCATCAAGGAGGCCTGTGAGGCCTACTACCTGATAACCACAGGAAATGTGGGAGCTCACCTTCAGGGAGGCCTGGTGAAGCCTTCTACCTGATAACCACAGTATTCTACTTCAGGGAGGCCTGGTGAGGCCTACTACCTGATAGCAACTGGTCACTGAGACTGGGTGATTGCACTGAGGCGGCCTTACAGGGCCAGCCAGCTGGGGACTCGCCTATCAGGGAGGCCTGGTTGGGCCTACTAGCTGATAGCAAGTACATTCTGCTACAAAGAGACAATGTTGGGAACATACTACACCAACATAAACTATTGGGCCCACACACAGGAGGCCTAATACGGCTAGCTACCTGGTAGCGGCTAAAAGTATGTCTCTACAACATTGAGACTCACCTCCTAAGGCGGCCTGATTAAGGCCTACTACCTGTCGGTGAGTCAACTGCCGAAACACCAAGGCCAACCTCGATTAGAAGTAGGCTAGCCTACAGTGCCCTCACGGGGGCTGCCAGTCAAGGAGGCCTGCTGGGGCCTACTACCTGATGGCACAGCCCTTGTTGGCAGATAAGCTGTTACACAGCGCCTACAGCATCATGCCTAATCACATTACCCATGGCAGTGTACTCAGCAAGAGAGCTAGCACCCTTAAAGCAAGGGGAGTACAACGTACGCCACTCTGCCTCAATGGAGGCCCCAGATAGTGAGGGGCCTACCATCTATGCATGGGCGTCAGCTCAGGGCAATGCTCTGGCTTCAGGGAGCATACTTCGACCAAAGAAGTTGAAAGCTTTACTTCATACTCGACCCGAGCCATAGTGGTGCGAGGTAGGATGAAACAGAACCGGGAGTGAAGTGCTCAGACCTACCCTGTATCACAGGGGAACACTCACACCTCACCCTGAAGTTATCAGGGTGCGGGCCTGCCAGCGGCTCTAGGGGTGACAGAAATGCATCTGTGCTCAACCTAGGGGAGTGGGGCTTGAAAGAAAGCCAACCACCTACAACCCAGCGCTCGAGCAGTGGCTCAGCGAGGTGAGTAAAGCCTATACTGGCGGCCTAAAACCCTAGGCCAGTTCTGCACTGCAGGGTCTGGCAGGAGACCCAGTCTTATTCGTTCTTGTTTTGAAACGAAAGACGGCCTAACCCTGGCTCAAAAAAGACATATATACCACGGAGGCCTGTTGAGGCCTACCATGTCCTTATAAACCATCCTCTGCACCACGCTGCATTACTCTAGTCACCCCAGAATGCAGAGAAGGGGGTGGGCCTTGGCCTAACGACTCCCAAGGGAGGAGGCTGTTATACAGGGATGCTAGAAACCTACATTCACAAAGTGAAGGGTCAGAGGAAGAAATGCTAATTTTAGCAGAACGCCTCTAATATCCCTGACACAGCCTAGGCCAGCTACAGAGGTGGCCCTGGTGAGGGCCAGCCTCCAAGCAAAGATCTATCTGAGGGCTCGGAGGAGCCACAGCCTAACAAGGAATATAGTCTGTATTATTCCATAGAAAGGGCTGCAGGATCGCTCAGCCTAATGAACACTCAAACAGAGCTCAAGGGGCGAAATACTCAGAGAAGTCAAACGGTCCAATGGGCCGGACATAAGATCTATCTGAAGCTCTAGCATCAGTCAACACTCTAAGTAGAACATACTAAAAGAGAGAGACCAGCTACTCTACCCTAAGGTGGCTAACAGCCCGAAGGCTAACATAATTATCGCTCTGGCCACCTAATGGGGAACTTCAGGGCCCTGATAATCCAATAAAGTTCTTACCTTATTACCTTGACATGACCCCATAGCTCTATACAGGGAACGAGGTCTGTAGAGAGATACATTTCGGAATTTTAATTCACACAAAAATGACTCTAAAAAAGACCAGTCAGCTCACCTGCGGCGTGCGGGGTGAAGAATCGCCAGATAGTTCATTATGAACCTGGGGTTCCCACTATACATGCCTGAAAGAGGCGTTACTACTACCAAGCCTAGGCGGGCCATAGAAAATCATTTTATCACAGGCCCAGCCCCAGGCCTGATGTAATGAACGTCTGGGATTAAGAAGAGAGGAGAGGGCTGTGATGTAGTGAAGCCCTCCGGGGAATTATCCATCAGCGACCCTGTGTGTGGTTGTGCTGGATAACCTCCCTCGGATCCTTCTTGCGGGAGTCACGCCTCTGCGCCCTATTCCTCCATGGAGGGGGCGCACGAGAGGCGCAAACGACTCAAACAAGGACACATGCATGCTCTGCGATCCCCTCAACATCAGTGAAACTAACCCGCTGATGTCGGTAAATACAGGCAGAGTATGGGCTCTTCCATGCCCTATAGATCTCAGTGTGAAGATCAGGAAGGAATGGAAGGCTCACCTGAGCTGGTGGAATTTCAGGCTGGGGAGAAAACGATCGTCGAATTTACCGCGAGCGATCTCTCCTCTCGCATGTCGCCATGGCAGCTATTCAGCCTGCCGGCGGTGCGCTCCACCCAGCTCTGCATATCTATCTGGGAGCCCACTATGCAAATCGCAGCTCTGCCTCGGCACGAGCGGGACCTGGACCAGGCATTAAACCCCCTTCACTCGAGAAGAGGGTCAGACGAGAGCGGAGCGTTTAAAATGAGAAACGCTCACAGTTCGCACAGAGGATTCTCATTATTTCCACGAGAATCTCCCGTGCGCGCTCTTCTCCCAGGCAGGAAACACACAGCTCGCTGTGCATTTCATAAATTCTCCTACCGTTTCTTTGAGTAGCAATTTCAAACAGACAGTCCCTGAAGACGAAAAGGTGATTTGTCATGTTTGCAAGGCGCCCTTATATGCTTCCAGGTCGCACGCTAATCATTCACAATAATGATTCACGGCTGTCGCCGGTCAATGTGATTGACGTGATTTGATAGTGATTTCAGACACCTGTCACGCCTGAGGCGTTTCCCCATAGCGTCAATGACGTATTGTTGAGTTCCCTTCGGAAGGGAACCGTGTTGTGTACTGCAGTGATTTTCAACCAGGAGTACAACACAAATGTATTTTTATAACCGGAGTTTTTCCTCCTGCGTTGTAAAAAAAAATCCCGTCCACACATGCTCGGTTTAAAAAAAAAAACTCTGTCTACATGAAAATGCAAAAACACACTATCAAGTGCTGTCAAGAGTGGATAACGGCGCACACTCTGACGTCGCAAGGCAAAACCCCTACTTTTATTGTGTACACGACAACACTGTAACCGGCGTTTCTGAAAATCCTCACCCTGGCAGTGGTTTTCAAAAATGTTCGGTTTCAGTGACCTGATTACTGCGTTTCCGTGTGGACGAACGGCCGAACCGCGTAAAAAAAAGTCACGGTTATAAAAATATCTGTGTCCGTGTGGACAAGGCCTAAGGAGTTTCACAACGGAAATGAAACAATGCTAAACTTACTTAAAGGTGCATAGCGCAGGTTTCTGAGTTTTTGCAGAACTACACCCCCTCTGGCGACAAGCGAAACTGCAACCAGAGGTGTGCACGCTCATAGACCACACGCACACGCACCACGCACGCTTGCACGAGCACGAGCTGTTCATAACCAAAGGAGCATCAGCTGCACAAATCTTTTGTTTACAGTCATAATGTCTTCAGAGGTAATAAAGTTATAAATCTGCAAGTCATTTTAAATATATGAAAGGAAAGGCATTTGAGTAAATTACACACTTATGTGTGTGAGGGGAAAACGGGGTAGAAGAAAACTTCGGTTTTTGTTTCCATCTATCTCCATGTTGAATGTTTTATGTGTTTACTGTATCCACTTATGATTGTATTATTATGGAAACACGTTTATGAACAATATAAGTTATTACTTTGGAAAAACTTAAAATAATAATCATACCATACACAGTTGGTCAACAAAGTACACTCGAATGTCTCAAGGTAATAAACAATCAAATGACACTATAGCCGCTTTCCAACCAAGGTAGTTACAGGAAATTATTTATAGGAACTGTCCACTTCTAAACAGTTCTAAGAACTACTCTCCCCCAAACTCGGTTTTGCTGTTTGCGGTCGCACTGGCCAAGTGGCCATAGGAACTGGCAGGAGGGGTAAGGGAGTGACGCAAGCACAGCGGCGGCGCCACACAACAACATACCAGCATGGAGGAGGCTATAGCAATGTTCCTGTTCTGCCTTACCGGGACCTTAATAACGGAGTACGAACAGCGGCGTTTAAAGACTATGCTTGAGTTCTGTTCAGAGAAACACAGAAGACGAAGGCTCCAGCGTAATATAATCTTAAGTAATATGATGGAAGAAGAAGAGCAGAGCGCAGGCAAAGGACGTTAGCAAAGGACACAAGGCTACCGGTAGGCCATACACAAAAACATAGTTATCTTTTATGGGACATGTTTTATGTTTCATGTTGTACTATTCTTCCGAAGACAATTCCTAGTTTATGAACCTGTTCAGTGACAATGGTAGTAAAATCAATTCTGATTGTACATTTATCTAGCTTACACTAAAGCATTACACATTTTACGCAGTCATTTGTTGTCATTGAATCCATCTTCTACTTTTGTCGAAGGTTAACTAAAGTTTTGTCGCTGAGTTGTCTTCGCTGACGGAGAATGGCGGCGAATACACAAACATAGGCAGAGCAGGTGAGCGTGAACGCGCATGACGTCACGCCCAGTCTCAAATTCGAGCCCGAATCCTCTTATTTATTTTACTGTACAGGATTATAGAGGCAATCTCAGTGATCAGAGAAGGGCTCATTCAGCCCATCAGGCAATTGTTTAAGCATGTATGGGTTAGAAAACGGGTATTTTTAACATGAAATGTTGCGCAATGCACCTTTAAACAATGAATTTCTTGCTGTAGGCTACAGCCAAAACAATTTTTATTGCATTCATTTCCTGTTATCATTGTGAAGCTGCTTTGAAACAATCTGTATTGTAAAACGTGATAAATAAAGGTGACTTGACTAGGCCTATTGTCACGAATCCAGTCTGTGGCCTTCCGGTCAATCACCACCAGAGGTCACCAAATCACAGCATGGACTTTTGCACTTCACTACAATACCCATCATTCATTGCATTGACTACTCGCACAGCTGATTCCACTAATCACGCTCACACCTGAGAACTATCACACACTATCTCACACACTTTATAAGCCTTGGACTTTCTCTCCCTTCTGCCGAGTATTGTTTTGCGTTTAGCACTCCCTTAGTGTTAGCTTCTCTACCGAGCCATCCATTGATCTTAGTCTTGCCTTGTCCTGTTATGATTCTTGCCTGTTTCCTGGATTCATCCTTAGCCTAGCCCTTTGGACTCTGTTTGTACCTCTTTTGGATTATTGCTGTCTCCCTGGATTCTCTCTCTCTGCCTTGCCCCTGTTGGATATTGTTCGCCGATCGTCGACCCACGCTTGCCCTAAGGATTACTCTGTGCCATGCCTCTGCCATACCTGTTTACTGTTTATTGACCTTGCCTGTTTATGACCATGTTTTGGAATAAAGCCCTGCGAATGGATCCGCACGTCTCTTGTCTTGTTCAGCCCGTAACAGAATACTCGGCCCCACAAGGATCCAGCGGCTTTTCCTGTGGAGATTGGCCAGGTATGGACACAGCACGAATGTTATTAAGACTCAAGCAGGGTTCGCGATCGCTCGAGGAGTATATACAAGAGTATTTGGATCTCGCCTATTCCTCTGATCTGCCGGATTGTGTGCTCATTGATTTCTTTTGTGAGGGCATTAATCAACCGCTCCGATCACGGTTAGTCTGTGAGGGTCCCCGTTCATCTCTCAGTCAGTTTATGGATTATGCCTTGGTGTCTGTTGGTTCAGCTTTCACTGTGGGTGTCGCAGTGGAATGCGACTCCGCACTTACTCATGTCATGCCGGCCGTACCAGAGCACGGTCACAAGATGGCAGACACCAAAACATCCCGTTCTGTCACAGTTGATCGTCACCAGTCAAGCCAAGTCACAGCTGATCGTCACGAGTCAAGCCAAGTCACGGTTGATCGTCACGAGTCAAGCCCAGTCACGGTTAATCATCACGAGTCTCGTCATGTCACCGCTGACCAGCCAGAGTCTTTTCACGTCCTGTCTGCCACGCCCAGATATTCAAGGTCAGTGCTTCGATTTCCCAGTCTGGTTTCTAGTGTGAGGGATGCACCACTGGGGTCGGCACGTGCAGCTGGTATCCCCAAGTCTACTGCCTTTAATCATTCTGTTCCTGCATTAGTTACCCTGTCCGAAGCACTTCCCATGATGGGAATCGCTCTATGTTGCGTTTGGGCTGCGTACACCACCTCAGAACTGCCCCAGGCGATGGCACCCGCTGCAGTTTCACCAGAGGTGGCGGCACGAGCTGCAGAACCTCTCGAAGCGGCGGGGCTCGCTTCAGTCCCTTGTATGGTGGTAGCGCCCAGCAATGTCTTCCCAGCCTGTCATGTCCCGGTCAAAGGAACCGTAGATGAGCACTGTACCTGTCCTGTTAAAGAACTTTACCTGATTCTTGATGCTACCCCTGTAGAACCTCCAGAGATGGTGGTGTCTGCTGCAGAACCTTCGGAGGTGTCAGAGCCAGAGACCGTCCAGCCAGAGCTTCACGTCAGCCACGTCCAGCCAGAGCTTCACGTCAGCCACGTCCAGCCAGAGCTTCACGTCAGCCACGTCCAGCCAGAGCTTCACGTCAGCCACGTCCAGCCAGAGCTTCACGTCAGCCACGTCCAGCCAGAGCTTCACGTCAGCCACGTCCAGCCAGAGCTTCACGTCAGCCACGTCCAGCCAGAGCTTCACGTCAGCCACGTCCAGCCAGAGCTTCACGTCCAGCCAGAGCTTCACGTCAGCCACGTCCAGCCAGAGCTTCACGTCAGCCACATCCCGTCTGCCGAGCCTGCTGTTCCTGTGCGTACTTCAGCCTATGACCCAGTAGCTACCCTCAAGAAAATTTTGGGGGGGGCAGTAGGTACCCGCCGTGGCCGCCCGAGGGGTCTTCACCGCCGTGGCCGCCCGAGGGGTCTTCACCGCCGTGGCCGCCCGAGGGGTCTTCACCGCCGTGGCCGCCCGAGGGGTCTTCACCGCCGTGGCCGCCCGAAGGGTCTTCACCTCCCTGGCCTCCTGAACTACCTACCGTCCTGTCGCAGTCTCCAGGCCCTTTTCCGCCCCATGGGCCTGGCCCTCCAGCCCACCCCCGGGTCCGCCTCCGCTCCACCGCCCTCCTGGATTGTATTGGAGCGTCTGGAAGCCGCTCCTTGTGGGGGGGCTCTGTCACGAATCCAGTCTGTGGCCTTCCGGTCAATCACCACCAGAGGTCACCAAATCACAGCATGGACTTTTGCACTTCACTACAATACCCATCATTCATTGCATTGACTACTCGCACAGCTGATTCCACTAATCACGCTCACACCTGAGAACTATCACACACTATCTCACACACTTTATAAGCCTTGGACTTTCTCTCCCTTCTGCCGAGTATTGTTTTGCGTTTAGCACTCCCTTAGTGTTAGCTTCTCTACCGAGCCATCCATTGATCTTAGTCTTGCCTTGTCCTGTTATGATTCTTGCCTGTTTCCTGGATTCATCCTTAGCCTAGCCCTTTGGACTCTGTTTGTACCTCTTTTGGATTATTGCTGTCTCCCTGGATTCTCTCTCTCTGCCTTGCCCCTGTTGGATATTGTTCGCCGATCGTCGACCCACGCTTGCCCTAAGGATTACTCTGTGCCATGCCTCTGCCATACCTGTTTACTGTTTATTGACCTTGCCTGTTTATGACCATGTTTTGGAATAAAGCCCTGCGAATGGATCCGCACGTCTCTTGTCTTGTTCAGCCCGTAACACCTATAATATATATATATATATATATATATATATATATATATATATATATATATATATATATATATATATATATATATATATATATATATATACACTGTAAAAAATATTTTAGCAATTTAGTTATTTCAACTTATTTTTTTTACTAGATTGTCCAGACAACAAGAAATTTTAAGTTTTCTTGTCCTCAACTTATCGAAATAAGTTAGTTAAACTAAAAAAAAACCCATGCAAAAAGATAACTCAAAATAATGAGTTAACTTTTTTTACAGTGTAATATAAATATAATATATATAATATTGTAGAAAATATTAATAAATAGTATACACATGTATGGATTCACATTTATAAAAAGCATATCATCTGGACACCTTTGGCTTAATATTTTCTTTTCTTTTTTTTCAGCTATTGATTAAACATTTACTGGTAATTGTTGCATGTAATAATCTATCAATTGGAAATTGCTCCTCTAAGACATTTCACAGCTATGAATATGAAATGAAGTATATTACGTTTTTGTGGGTTCTCCCATAAACAGCAGCAATCCAATAGTTCTACTAATGGAGAATATGATAAAGATGCTGCAGCCAATGAATACTTCCTGGAAAGAAATTTGCAACACAGTACTCATGTTTTTAGTTTCATCTCCTTCAGAACCTGCTTTTACTCTCTTATGTAGACTGGATTGGTTCTGACAGGCATGACAAGCCGAGCACTGAATCCCAGGCTGAATCTCCTCCACATGGCGCAATCATAAATCGTCCTTTCTGTTGTTGGCTAGCTGCCTTGCCCTCAGGACTTCACATATATTGTAAATAGAGCTCCATGACATGTGAATGGTAGTGATTGTCACATATATGTCCGCAATATGTCCAGAAACAGACCTTAGTCGGAAGCTAAATAAGCTCAGGAGTCAAAAAAAGATAAAAGCTTGAGCTTTTAGACACTCACAGAGCTCTTTAGTGGGATTTCCACTTTCTATTTTAAGAGTCTCTTGTGATTCTGTGTCTACTGCTAAATCTGTCATCATCTAACCTGGGAATGCACTGAAGTTCACTAAAATATTCAGGAGCAAATTTTAATATTAATTTCCATGTTTGTTTTAAGAGTCTGAGCCCTGTGCCCAGTGTGAGTTATAATTGAAGGCTACATGACAAGAGTTGAGTGGGAGGGAATGTTCCAGAATTAACATTTCACCAAGCGGGCTTATGGGATATGTGCATTTGATCTACTATAGCTTATGGATATTAACTCTCTTTAATTAAGGTGCAAGGTCTAATTGCATGCATAAATACTTGAATAGGAACAAGGTAATCAATATTTAATGACAAAATTACTTAGGAATGTTAGCAAAAACATGTATATTTACAAATAAATTAAACAAACAAATAAATAAAAATGTCAATAAAATAAGTCAAATGACAAATCTATTTTGTTTCAGACTGAGACAAACATCTCTGCTAGACTTTAGTTGCTTTATGTAATTCAGCTCTGAATTTACTCCCAGCTTAAGTTATTTAACTTCTGCTGGTGGATAAGGCTTTCCAATTAAAATATTGATACCCTGCAAACTGCAGAGGCTTTTCAGGTGGGCCATATGGTGGGAAGAATCATGTTAAAGAAACTTGGAGTAGAAGGACGTCTAAGGGGAATCTGTTATGCAATTTGCATTTTAAACTTTATGATTTTGAATTGGTCTGTCAAAAAACTGGGACAAATACCGGGGAAATATGAATATGCTCCAGCTCCATCTATCTTGTAGGACCAATGTGACCAAGAGAACACACAGTCCTCTCCTTGGCCTGATTTTCTTCCATTGCCTTTTGTCCTCTATATTAATTTAGTTTTCTGCACATTTATCTTATTCTCTTTTTAAAAACGTTCTCCCAGGTGTTAGAGAACGTTTTGTCAAATATTTGTCAAATATTTGGCTAGTTTGTGTAACCTACTACATTGCGCTGGGTGTATGATAGGGCCCTGTGTCTTTAGGAATTCCAAATGGCCCTTGTGGTAATAAATAGATGGGGGATGAAACAGTAAAGCAATAAAGTCTTTGTTCATTTTCAAAAATCTTTGATTATTTTCAATCCAACAGACCCGTTCCACGACATCTCAAAGGTGCTCTATTGGATTGAGATCTGGTGACACTGGAGGCTGTTTGAGTATGAACCAGTTTGAGATGATTTAAGCTTTGTGACATGCCGCGTTATTCTGCTGGAAGTAGCCAGAACACCATTCTGATGCTAAGTTTGAACTTCAGGAGATCATCTTGACCACGTTTACATGCATACATGCACTGGGCTGCTGTCATGTGATTGGATAATAAGATATTTGTGTTAACGTGCAGTTAAATAGGTGGACACCTAATAAAGTGGCCAGTGAGTGTATGTTTGCACAAATAAAACTAATTTGCATAAACATAAACCTTTAAAGTCGGCATGAAATCAAATTTGACAAATCTTCTTTTTATATGTAATATTGTAGTGTTTATTATAAATGATTTATCTGTGCACTTCATTATTTTTTTTAAAATTCATGTACCCTTATAATCTTTAATCAAATACATTACCCTTCCCTCCCCCCTCGAAACGACCTCTCTTTTCTTCCGGTCACATGCAATGGCGAAAGGGTGCGGCCAGAGCCGATGAGGGTGCAGCTATCGGAGCACAGCCTCTCAGAGAACCTGTCAGTGTCAGTGTCCTCCAACAATCCAATCAATTCCCGAAGGATGGAATCAAGCCCCGCCCTACATTTTTTCAAATTTCAGAAGCCGTTTCACTCGAATATACGTCTCAACAAGAAAAAAAATGACAATCTCAACTTCCGTTTCATGCCGACTTTAATGAGGTATATCCTAACTAGAGAATTTGAATAACGTTTGCGGAAGGTTTTGCCAATATGATGACAACATGACAATATGTCATGAGAGAGCCTGAGAATGAAATGGTGAGGAGATACGTGAAAGGAAGAAAGACAGAGAACAAGAGAAAAACAGAGCTCTGGGGAAAATATAGAAGTGTTGTTAAAGCACTTGGAGTGTATGAACAGCAGATGAGCTCTCTGGAAGAGATGATGTGATGGTCTTGCACAGCAGGGTGACAAGGCTCACCTGCAGCCTGCTCGTCTCTGAGACACTGAGTTAACATTCCGCCTAATATTTTATTTTTCTCTCTCTCAGCTTCCTGCTCCTTGATTAAAAGTGTTAAGCATAGGTTTCGGATTTCAGAGTTTTGTACAGACACATGGAAAACTGTAGCTATGCTATGGTGCAAAATAGTGTTATTTTGTTTCACTTCTTTAGATATTGAAAAGCATAATGCATTTATAAATGTGTATTGATGATCTGTGAATTGATGCTTTGTGATTTACAAGTATGATTTTGAACACAACTGCACACACACACACACACACACACACACACACACACACACACACACACACACACACACACACACACACACACACACACACACACACACACACACACACACACACACACACACACACACACACACACACACACACACACACACACATACATGTTTGTTTTTGTGACTTATGAGGACATTCCATAGGCGTAATGGTTTTTATACTGGACAAACTATATATTCTATCCCCCTACACTGCCCCTATCCCTAAACCTACCCCTTACAGGATACATGCTGGATTTTAACATTGTAAAAAAAATTGTTTTTTATGTTTTTTAAGCTGTTTGAAATATGAGGACGCATGCAATGTCCTCATATTTCACGTGTAAGTTGTAATACCAGTGTAATACCCATGTCATTATACACATTTGTGTCCTCATATCACAAAAACAAGCACACACACACACACACACACACACACACACACACACACACACACACACACACACACACACACACACACACACACACACACTTCATTGATTGTTTTTTAAGGTAATATTGATTCCTTGATGAAAAATCTAGGGATGATTTATATTCATATTTCACAGGGTGCACAGAATGAGATTTCAAGATTGATGTGGATGCTAATATGTCAGAAAATACAGTGGCATCCAAGAGTCAAGTTTGACGAGAACCCAAGTGCAGTTTATTTATAAATATCACAAGATAAAAAAAAAAAAAAAAAAAAAAAAAAAAAAACATGACGTAGCATGAACTCAAAAACATGAACATGACGTTTATCAAAAGTGGTTCTTTACAGAAAACTTGACCCACCATGAACCCAGCAGTTGCTCTCCTAAATCTGCGTCAAGGAGACCTTTTCGTGTACTCTCTCAACTGTTGGACTTTAATTATGTGGCCTTTAAGGACATATTTAGGGTAGGTTTAAATGAACCTATGCGGTCATGTTTGCCAGGTGGGAAGATTCACTTTTCCCTAGCCCAATACGTACATAGACTATGCTCTTTTGTTGAGCGGCTCAACTTTTACTGTGGGTTTTGCTGATGAGGAGCCCCGCAACCCTTCAGTACCTGCCAAGCCCGAGTCTCTTCACGTCATGTCTGCCAAGCCTGAGTTTTTTCACGTCATGTCTGCCAAGCCCGAGTCTCTTCACGTCATGTCTGCCAAGCCTGAGTCTCTTCACATCATGTCTGCCAAGCCTGAGTCTCTTGACGTCATGTCTGCCAAGCCTGAGTCTCTTCACGTCATGCCTGCCAAGCTTGAGTCCCTTCACGTCATGCCTGCCAAGTCTGAGTCTCTTGACGTCATGTCTGCCAAGCCTGAGTCTCTTCACGTCATGTCTGCCAAGCTTGAGTCCCTTCACGTCATGCCTGCCAAGTCTGAGTCTCTTCACATCAGGCCTGCCAAGCCTGAGTCACTTCACGTCATGCCTGCCAAGTCTGAGTCTCTTCACGTCAGGCCTGCCAAGCCTGAGTCACTTCACGTCATGCCTGCCAAGTCTGAGTCTCTTCACGTCAGGCCTGCCAAGCCTGAGTCACTTCACGTCATGCCTGCCAAGTCTGAGCTTCTTCACGTCAGGCCTGCTGAGCCTAAGCTTCTTCACGTCATGCCTGCCAAGTCTGAGTCTCTTCATGTCAGGCCTGCTGAGCCTGAGCTTCTTCACATCATACCTGTCAAGCCTGAGCTTCACGTCATGCCTGCCCAGCTAGAGACTGTTCACGTCATGCCTGCCCAGCCAGAGACTGTTCAGCTCTTATTTGCCTCGGCCTACTTCATATGACGCGTTGCTATAGCGGGAAAGACGTATTCCAGAGCCTAGCACATTTTCATCAAAATTTCTACATCAAATGAGATTTCATTAGTAATTTCTACATTTGTGTTTTTAAAAGACCTCTTCAGACAATATCAAGTATTAATTCAGTTATAAATTCAACCTGCACGTTGCTCTTTAAATCTACCTTTTCTGTCAAAGATACTAGAAAAAGCAGTATTCTCACCACTATGCACTCCTTTTAGAAAGAAATGGTATCTGCGAGGATTTTCAGTCAGGATTTAGACCGTACCATAGTACTGAGACAGCACTCGTCAGAGTCACAAATGATTTGTTCTTATCATCCGATCGTGGTTGTATCTCTCTATTAGTGTTACTCGGTCTTAGTGCTGCATTTGATACCATTGACCACAAAATTATTTTAAATAGACTTGAAAATGATGTTGGCATTAGTGGAATTGCATTAGCATGGTGTAAATCATACTTATCTGACCATTATTAGTTTTTAGAAGTAAATGAAGAGATGTGTTATAAATCAAAAGTTCAGTATGGCATACCACAAGGCTCAGTACTAGTACCATTGCTGTTCACTCTGTACATGCTACCCTTAGGAGATATCACTAGGAAGCATGGCATTAGTTTTCACTGTTATGCTTATGATACTCAGCTCTACATTTCTTCACGCCCTGACGAAACCTACCAATTCACAAAATTAACGGAATGCATAGCAGATATAAAAAACTGGATGACTAGTAATTTCCTACTACTTAATTCTGAATAAACAGAGATTCTAATTATTGGACAAAAAACGTCCTCACATATTAACCTAGAATACTATCTAACACTTGATGGCTGCTTTGTCAAGTCTTCCTCGTTGGTTAGGAACCTGGGTGTGCTTTTTGATACCAATGTTTCACTTGAAAGTCACGCGTCTAGTATCTGTAAAACCGCAGTTTTACATCTTAAAAATATATCTAAATTACGTCATATGCTCTCAATGACAAATGCGGAACAGTTAGTTCATATGTTCATGACATCAAGGCTAGATTACTGTAATGCTATTATGGGTGGTTGTCCTGCATGCTTAATATATATATATTTGTTTTTGTGAATATTGGCCATGGTTCTCATCATAGGAGCTATGTTGCCCATTACAGTTCGGTACAGGCGTCGGAACAGCCATCTTCTTTCAGCAGAGGAATTCCTGGCAATCTTTTGACTACAAATTTTATAACCCATTTGTGAGTTCACTTCTGGTAAAAATACCACTGTATGTAATGAGTGCATTTAGCTCAGCACACAGCATTGTTTTGGAAGTTCAGTATGTTCCGCTGCAAAATATCATAAAATCCGGACAGTCAGGTTTTGACCTTATCCTTATGCCTTTTGTTTTGAATATTTAAGTTCTGTGTTAAAATTGACATTGTGAATGCTAAGTGAACCAGGACTAAATGTATCATTCTCGTGTATGGTCCGGGCCAAAAGAACCAAGATAACCGAATTACAAGTGTGAACACACCCTTAGTTTGCTAAACTAATACAGAGAAATGAAAAGGTGAACTGAGGTCATTGGCTGTTCATACACCCTCCGGTTGTAATTCATTCACAAAAAAAATACTAACATTCACACACACATTCACAGATCTATTTTTAAGGGACAGCATCAGTGAAGCTCCTGTCACACTTTGTCAAATCAGAAAACATCAAGGTACACAAAGATACACACTCGTACACCCAAGAGGAAACGTTCACTGATGCATTCACAATAGCAGACAAAAAAGTTCAGCCAGCACAGGCATATTTGAAATACAAGAACACACAGCAGTCTATAAACCATTTGCCTTAATGTCACAATACCACGAGGATGTACTTTGGGGATTTGCATGTGACAATTAAGCTGCTTTTGATGATAGAATCCAAAGACAGATGGGACTGAATGAAATGGCATTTTTGGCTGGGCATGAATATGAATATTTGGACTCATTTTTATATTAATTTATCTTTATCCTAAGGTGACTGAAATGCAGTGTGCATTATGGGAATTATCATTTTCAAATGTTGAAATGTGAGAACTGACGCAAGACTTTTCCTAAGAAATGTCATTTCGATTATATAAGATTTCTTTCTTTCTTTCTTTTATACATTTTTTGGTGGATTAATCTAAGGGTGCTTTCACACCTGGATCGATTGGAGACGTTTTTCCGAAACAAAGGGGCGTTTCCAGTGGCGGCGCCAGGGGGGAGCTAGGTGGTGCTGTAGCTCCCCCTATAATAGCCATAGCACCCTCCCAGCACCCCCAAGAAATGTCTGTGATTTTTTTTATATTTATATTTTAATGTCATCTCATGTTTGAATAGTCTTTTCATGTTGTTAAAAAGGGTATTAAAGAATAATTAAAAAAATATATATTTAGTCTAAAAAAACATGAGGCCCAAACAGGCGATCTTCTTTGGCCAATGGACGCGGCGCCCGGTGAACGTTTGCAGACATCCCAAGTCTCACGTATATAGATAGCGGCTCCCTGATGGCCGCAAATTAGTTCAAATCTCGCGGAATCTAAGCTCCAAACGTGTAGCGCGCGCAAGACGGAGGGAGCGAGAGACCTTGCGTGTGTGTGTGTGTTTGTGTAAATGTGCGTGTGTGCGCAAGAAGCGCATGTAGCGCGCGCAAGACAGAGAGAGCGAGAGACCTTGCGCGCGTGTGTGTGTGTGTGTGTGTGTAAATGTGCGTGTTTGCGCATGAGGCGCATGTAGCGCGCGCAAGACAGAGAGAGCGAGAGACCTTGCGCGCGTGTGTGTGTGTGTGTGTGTGTGTGTAAATGTGCGTGTGTGCGCATGAAGCGCATCTAGCGCGCGCAAGACAGAGAGAGAGAGACCTTGCCGTGTGTGTGTGTGTAAATGTGTGTGTGTGGTGTGCGCATGAAGCGCATGTTGCGCGCGCAAGACAGAGAGAGCGAGAGACCTTGCGTGTGTGTGTGTAAATGTGCGTGTGTGCGCATGAAGCGCATGTTGCGCGCGCAAGACAGAGAGAGCGAGAGACCTTGCGTGTGTGTGTGTAAATGTGCGTGTGTGCGCATGAGGCCCATGTAGCGCGCGCAAGACAGAGAGAGCGAGAGACCTTGCGTGTGTGTGTAAATGTGCGCGTGTGCCCCCCCCCCCCCCCCCCCCCCCCCCCCCCCCCTGAGGCATTTCACCTCTTCGTAGCACCAAGTCAACCCGCGATTCATTTAGTGTTAGGCTACTGTTGTCATGGCGATGTCCCTCAATGAAATGTGCGACCTGCACGCATGAGGTAGTGACGTAATGGCGTAAGGAAAGCCCTGGAAGGGTGCGCGATTTGGAAGATTTGGAACGCTTTACAACAGTGTGGTGTGAACAGTGTGACATGTTAAATTGATTCGGAACAAAGTATTCTGTTTCGGATCTGTTCCGGAACAAAACAAATCGATCCAGGTGTGAAAGCACCCTAAGTAGATTTCTGACCAAAACACCCGTTTATATTTTCCTGTAGTGTCACTGTGGACATTATTGCTGCCTCTGTATCAAAAGCTGCCAATGTGCATGTTGAACTTGATGTCAGAATATAATGTACTTTCTGTTCTCCACATGAACACCACAGTCACTGAAACAATCCTCATTAAAAATATTCCAGACTAAACGATTGAGATGCACAATAGGGGGTGTCACTTAATAATGTGTAAATTATTAATGTACATTATTACAAAAAAAAAAAAAAATGTGATCACCTTCCATACAAATATCAAAAAAGTAATGACTTGCTCAACAACTTTCCCTTTTTTCTGTATTTATGAAATATTTATGCTCTTTGTATTTGTATATATATATATATATATATATATATATATATATATATATATATATATATATATATATATATATATACACACACACACAAGGTTTGAAATTAACACCGGCCAACCAGCCAAATGCGAGTAAACATCAACTGTGGCGGGTACTGGTATCAAATCACTAGCAATTTTGGCGTGTTACTTATTGGGCCCTATTTTAAATGACTCTTGCGCCTGACGCAAATCAAAAATGGGTTGGTCTGAAGTAGCTACATTACTCATAGGTGTGATTTGGACGTAAAGTTAAATAAACCAATCAGAGCGTCATCTCACATTCCCTTAAAAAACAGGAGCGCTTGTTCCTTGGCGAATTGCTATTATGATGGCGGATTTGCCAGGCGCACACCAGGAGCGGTTTACAGCCGAGGAGGCCGACGTTCTCGTCAGGGCTGTAAAAGACAGAGAAGTGACATTGTATGGAGTTGGGAGAAACCCACCCACATTAGCTTTGGTTAAACAGGTGTATAATAATTTGGGTAAATGTGTAAGCTAGATTAATGCCTATTTTTTCACATCTTCATGGACTAGGGCAGGGGTCGGCAAGTAACTTTGGCCGCGGACCAATATTTTTTTTAGCCAGTAGATGGCGGGCCAGCTACACGGAGTAGGCCTATGGATACAAATTAAACCACTTAAAATACACTCTGTGTTCACCCGCTTTTTATATCCCGACCTGACGGGTCCGCAAAATTTAGATCTCATTTCCAGAATCTCTCATTCAAATGTCTCTAACGGAAAGAGAGAGATTAAGTAGCCTATAACAATTATAAATGCTATACAAAAAATGTGTTCATGTCAATATAAATATTATTTATTACTGTCAGCAGAGAAAAAAAATGTCACAGAAAAAAAAAATGAAATATAAATAACATAAATTAAATAGGGCAAAGCCTATCACTCAAATTACTCAAGCAACATACACACGGGTAACACGGGTTTAAAACAATCACATGCAAACGTAAAATATGCATATTTTTAGGAACACATCTACAAAAATATGGCTGTATTTCAAGTTGATAAAATAATTAAAAATCCACATCAGTTTATTTGTGCCCACGTGCCACGCCCTCCCAGGACATAACGTTACTACTTTCACTTTTAAAAATTCCTCATAACCGCGCGCGCGATGCCGCGATCCGCAGTTGTCGAGATGGATGCTGAGGAGTTGAAGAAAATAATAGCAAGTGGGGATTGTAACGTTGTCGACAAAAGTCATCAAAAATCAAGTCCAGTGTGTGGGAGAAATTTGGAGTTATCTGAAGAAAATATTGTGAAAGACTGAAAGAATTGCTTCATGCATTTTCTTGTTGGATAGTTCAAAAGCCGGACTGTAAGCGAATGAGACTTACAGGAGAGCATAATTGCTATTCACACCCTTATTAAAATGGCTGTAATCGGTTACCACAATAGTACTTTATCTGTTTAAAATGATTTCATTCGTATATGTCTGATAAGGTGTTAAATTAAGATTCAAAATTAAAATTCTTCTATACCCGTTATTCATTCTTTTTATTTTTGATCTGAGCGCACAATCAGAAAATCGGAAAACGAGTCGTTATTCGTTTTTTTTTTTTTCATTTTAGTTCAGGAAATAATGGAAAAACAAGTAGTTTTTTTATTGTTTTTACTTAAAAAACAACAACAATTGAACGAATGATACATGGCGCCTGTTTGTAAACCGGTATTGTAAAATAAAAATAGGCTGATAAAAAAAAAAAAACGAATTCCAAAATAATCGGGCCAGCTAATATCGCCTGTTGCCGACCCATGGACTAGGGTGACCACATTGTAGTCTTCAAAAGGGGGGGGGGGGGGGGGTGAATGGATCAATGAAACAGATGCTTAACAAATGCATTCAACAACCTTGCAACTATTGACCTTTGATACATAAAGTAAAGTAATAGATCATTTCCATTAAATTTTTGGCCCACAACAATAGAATAATGACAAACAAATACAAAAAATGTTTTGCACGTGGTGGTGCAATCCACCTCCACGGTATGTGGGAGGTTTTTTTTGCAGTTCAACTGTGAAGCTGTACTTATGCTTCTGCATTTTGTGTGCAATGCTGCTCCACTGTCTGCTCTGCTTCCTGTGTATGTGCGCGTCACAGTCAGAGCCGCCCACAAGGCAGCCTCTCGGGAATTACGTCACGTAACAAAGTACCGTATTGTGTGCAAATGCAAGCGCCAGTCAATTTAAAGTACACGCTTAATGGTCCCATGAAAAACAGTGAAAACCGGACATTTTCATTAATTTATATAAAAAAAAAACCTGGACGCCCCAGACAGAACGTAAAAAGTGGACATGTCCGGGCAAAAGAGGACGTTTGGTCACCCTGTCATGGACACCACAATGATTTCCCTCGTGTGGTAATATTTTTCCTTGTAATGGTTTACAAAAATGTGAACTGCTGCGTCTGTGTAAATGAGAGAAGCAAAGTGAATGCGTGTTGTGCACAAGCTACATTATGGCCTTTAGACTAGGTTTTTCCTGGTCTGTGGCGGAATTGTTTTCTGAAACGGCAAAATAGCACCAGGGAACTCTTGCGTCGGAAACACGCCTCCTCTTTTCGCTGAACCGCCCCCCCTGGAGCACAAGTTCATTCCCTAATTTACCGACGTCTGTGGAGGGAAAAGTCCGCTGTGCGTTGGGTGCAAAATAGGAATAATATATGCGTAGGTGTACAAAGTCAATTGTGTTGGGTGCAAGATAGGGCCAAGGTTTACTCTGCTGGGGAAGTTCACGTCCTGTGCAGATTTAGCAAAATATACAACTCGTGAGTCATCATGATATATTAAAGGGGTCATGAACTGAGAATTCAAATTTCCCTTGATCTTTTGGAGTTAAGAGTTTGTTATACTATTAAAAAAACTGTAAGTTTCAAAACTCAAAACTTCCTTGTTATTCCAAAAACAGCTTTTATTGAAACAGAAAACGACAGGATCTAAAAAGTGGAGACGTGCTAATCTGGTGACTCTGTTACAGTACCCCCTCCTCCACGGGAGGCTCCTGACGACTGGATGGGACGATGGGATGATGACCAGGGTTCTAAATTAACACCCGCCAACCCGCCAAATGCAGGTAAAAATTCGTTTTGGCGGGTGTTAATAAAAACTTACTAGCCAGTTTGGCCGGTGATGCATAAGGTTCTGTTCTCGGTCATTTATCCCGCTGGCAGTACTTCCTACATTTCCCATGAACACTGTGCCGTAATGCTACGTGTTGACGTTTCATACGCCCATTGGCTGCGCGCAGTTTTCAGTGAAACCAGCGCGAAAAATGATCATGGAAACGAACGGAGCATCCACCAGAAAACACAAGGAAGACGAAGAACGAACGGAGCGAGCAGGGAGCATAGACTGAAAGAGGAGGGACCAAGTAAAGTAAAGTAAAAAGTTAAGATTAAACTAAATGCGGCAGTGGTTGGGACAGACTTCTGGGTTTAAATTTAAATGTTGTTTAACAAGATATAGGATACGTTATTTTTTTTAAGTTTAAGGTTTTTGTCATTATTTCTGAACAAGCTTATACATTAGGCAATATACCAAACAAGCTTACTATATATCTTAAGGTTTTCTTTTAGTTGAAAACATTAAACAATATGTGTAAACAAAAAATATAAACAAAAGCATTTAAGCTCAAGCAGCGTGGACGGGGAAAAAACGCAACAAAAAAAAAAGCAGACGCGCAATTATCGTAGCCTACAGAACGTACATACTCGAGTCAGTAGCCTATATGATTATCGTGTTTATATTGTTTCACGTTCAAGTTGAGAAAAAAATATATCATGCTTGAGTGAGAAAACGCGCTGTGCTGACAGACGTTGCAGAGAAGCGCGCGTGTGTTTGTGTGCAAAGTGACAGCACTTTGCGTTTTCTGTGCTTAAACCTGTCTCCCTCAAAATCATTTTGCTACCAGAAGGTATCATCTCGTATCACGATTCCATCGGGGTACAGCTGCTTACCTGCAGTCGTTAATGCAGTGATGGATAGCTGCTTAATCAATCGACTGCTGTTTCTTTGGATTTCATGTGATTTCTCATTGTGGTGGTGATATTATGATAACTCAGTTTAATTAATAATTGATTAAAAGTAATTCCATTTTTTAATAGGCTATCATTTTCATCTAAGCAAACTTTGCGAGGCAGACAACATTATGTGATCAAATACAAATAATCCACTTGTTAAACACAGCTCCACCAAGTGCACTTAATTATAACTGTGAAAAAAAAATTAAAATTAGAATTATTTTTTTGAATAATAATTACAGATCGAAAATTTGAATATTCGTGCACATCCCTAATAGATAGATAGATAGATCCCAAACTTGAAATGAAATGTTTGCACTTTCTGTGTTGTATTGTATTTTATATGTGTTTTCCATGCCAACAATGTTAATAAAATGATGAAATGCATTCAGTGGCACTCATAATTTCTCTTTTTTTCACTGGAAAAAAATTTGGCTAGTGGAAATTCTGATTGGCTGGTAACTTTAGAAAGTTACCAGCCACATTGGCTGGTGATCAAAAAAGTTAATTTAGAACCCTGATGATGACGACAATGAGGTCTACCTCAATCTCTGAGAAATGAAAGCTTTAGCGCAAGTTCTGTCAGGAAGACTCAATCAGTGCGCCGTCACGCATTACCTCGCTTCTAACCAATCAGGTGCTTACACTCCTAGTATAAAAAAATTGGTACTTACATTTGTCTGAGTTAGCAGATAATGTCGCTGCCAATTACCTCCATCCTCCCCAACCACCACCAAGATGGCACCTTCCCCTTCATCCTCCCCACCACCACCAGGATGGTCCCTTCCTTTACCTCCAGGGGGGTCGGCTGCGCCCCTGCTTCCATATTCAGGCAGGACATTCGCATAGCTTCGCATTGCTCGCTAAGGACGGGGCATACGCCAAATAACTTTATAAATTTATGCTTGCCGAGCTGTAAATATACGATTGTTATTCAATTTTTCTCCCGAGTCTTTCTGGTAGAACTGGTCGATCAGGGTGTGCAGAGTGATATTGTGTGAGGAGTGTGCGATCGAGGACATCATCAAGTAACACCCAGGAGCGTTCCTCAGGACTGTAATCCTCCCATTCGATGAGGTATTCCAGTCTGGGACCCGCTGTCGTGAATCCAGGATGGCTCGAACTCTATAGATGGGCTCTTCCTCTGCAATGTTGTGAGGAGCAGGCACTTCGTCGTCATCAGATTCTGTGGGAGGAGAAAACAGAGGTTCAGAGTGAGGTTTAAGGAGTGATACGTGGAAGGATGGTGAAATTCGGTAGTGAGGTGGTAGGTTCAATCTGTAAGTGACTTCGTTGAGCTGCCTCTGCACTGTGAATGGACCTATGTACCGGGGACTCAGCTTTCGGCAGGGCAGGCCAGAGACGGATGTCCCGCGTCGAGAACCATAACTTCTGTCCCGGTTGGTAGTGAGGGGTAGGTGTTTGGTGAATGTCAGCTGGTCTCTTGTGTCTCCGCACTGCCTGTTGGAGATGCACGTGAGCTGAGTGCCATGCCCTCTCGCTCTGTTCGAACCAGTGGTTGACAGCTGGAACCTCCGAGGGCTCACCCGACCAGGGAAATAGAGGAGGTTGGTAACCTAGGATGCAAATGGGGTGAGCCCTGTGGTGGATTGACGTAGGGAATTTTGAGCATATTCTGCCCAAGGGAGGAATTGGCTCCAGCTATCAATTTCTTTCAGTTAAGCCGTTAGTTTGAGGATGGTTACCGGAGGAGAGTAACTGAGCAATTATTGACGTTCCGGGAGAGATCCTGAGGCATGTTGGGCCACCAGTAGCGTTGACGTAAGTGCGAGAGGGTACGTCGGCTACCTGGGTGTCCAGAGCCCAGAGAAGTATGAGCTGAGTCCCATGCCCTCTCGCTCTGTTCGAACCAGTGGTTGACAGCTGGAACCTCCGAGGGCTCACCCGACCAGGGAAATAGAGGAGGTTGGTAACCTAGGATGCAAATGGGTTGAGCCCTGTGGTGGATTGACGTAGGGAATTTTGAGCATATTCTGCCCAAGGGAGGAATTGGCTCCAGCTATCAATTTCTTTCAGTTAAGCCGTTAGTTTGAGGATGGTTTCCGGAGGAGAGTAACTGAGCAATTATTGACGTTCCGGGAGAGATCCTGAGGCATGTTGGGCCACCAGTAGCGTTGACGTAAGTGCGAGAGGGTACGTCGGCTACCTGGGTGTCCAGAGCCCAGAGAAGTATGAACTGAGTATGAGGACCTCCTGGCAGAGCAGGGTTGGAGAAGTTGGCTTGGATGATCCGTGTATCAATGGCCCACTTAATTGGACTGACTTAATCATTGCTGCAGGGAGAATGGGTTCTGGAGTTGGGTCATCCGGTGTTAATTGATAAGGACGAGATAAGGCATCGGCTCTACAGTTCTCGGTTCCTGGTCGGTATGAGATGGTAAAGTTGAATCTGGTGAAGAATAAAGCGTGGGTTCAATCTTTTGGTTTCTAGTAGGTATTCAAGATTGCGATGGTCCGTGATAACTTGTGAAGTGCTCCCTCCAGCCAATGCCTCCACTCTTCAAGTGCTAGTTTGATGGCAAGCAACTCACGATTTCCTATATCGTATTTCTGCTCCGCCGGGGAAAGCTTCTTAGAGTAGAAGGCGCATGGATGGAGTCCAGGAGGATCCCCCTGCCGCTGTGAGAAGACCGCTCCGACCCCAGTGGATGAGGCGTCCACCTTGACGATGAATTGCAAATCAGGATTCAGGTGAACTAGGATCGGAGCGGTTTGAAAGGCTTGTTTGAGTGGAAGGAAGGCATCGAAAGCTGCTGGGGTCCTAGGGGTGGGAGAAAAAATCGATACAGCATAGTATCGCGATATTTTATGTGGCGATACTTTATCGATACACGGGCGCCAAGTATCGATCTTTTTGTGCAATATTTAATTATAAAACTATCTGTTTTACTTTCTGGTTTTCTTCATTGGTTTCTCTATTTTTCACTGCTTGAGAACATGGGTTGATCCTGAAATCACCCCCTAAACATTCATTCACTAAGTAAGGCCTATTCCCTAAGTTAGTCCACTAATACTGCTCACTTGAAGGAGTGAATGAAAACGAGTGAGCGAATTCGGACAGCCGTTGAGCGTAAGCTGTACACGTTAATGCAGTGCATGTGAGACAGAGACGCGATCTGACACGTGTCTCATTTTCTCACAAATGTTCATTTAAGACGTTATTTAAATCATTTAAGACTGATCTTATGAGGACATTTGACAAAACGGACATTTTGGCATAATTTGTGTCTGTAATGATTTGTTCAAGCCCGAAAGAGAACTCGATACTGACGCGCGCCTTTTCTGTGGGTCGTGTGCGTGTGTGTGTGTGTGTGTGTGTGTGATACAGGCAGGATTGAACGGATACTGCGTAATTGCGTTAAAAAATGTTTGTTCTTGCGGTGGGCAAGTGATGAAACCGGTGTTGCGACTGAACACCGTGTAACACCGACTATCGTAGCAAGAGCTCACCATTCATGTGACCTAGGTCTCCTATTCAGAGAATAATTACGTTCTGTCCCGTGTCCTGAATGTTCAAGAACAAGTTTTCAAGTTTTACACTTCAGTTAATGTGTAGAAGATAATGTTTACAGAATTAAATGTGACATTTAATTAAAATGAGTTGAGCAGTCTTATTTTCCTCATTTTTGTAATGACTTTGAATAATAAGAGGGACATGAATCGCAAAATATCGCAGAATCGAATCGCAATACTTGCTGTATCGCAATATATTGAGAATCGCAATAATATTGAATCGTGGCCCAAATATCGCGATACTATCGAATCGTCACATTGTTGCCAATTCCCACCCCTATGGGGTCCAGGACAGAGACTTGGGCCGGCCTTTGAAGGTTGAAGTTAGAGGAGAAATGAGAAGACTGTAGTTATTGATAAACCGACGGTAGAAATTAGCGAATCCGAGAAAGCGTTGAAGTTCCTTTAGGGTTGAGGCCAGTTTTGGATGGTATCCACCTTCCTCTGGTTTATCTGGATGCGTTCATGGTCGATGATGTATCCCAGGAATTGGACGGAGGTGGTGTGGAACTTGCATTTCTCGAGTTTGAGGTAAAGTTGATGTTGACGGAGCTATTCCAGGACCTGCATAATGTGGTGGCAAGGTTCAGCCAGGTTCCGGGAGTAAATCAAGATGTCGTCAATATAGACCACGACGAACCGATGAAGGAACTCCAGGAACACCTCATTCATATAGCCTTGGAATACCACTGGAGAGTTGGACGGCATGACCCAGTATTCATAGTGGCCTGAAGGGGTGATGAAGGTGGTCTTCCACTCGTCTCCTCGGCGTATACAAAAGAGGTTGTACTTGTAAGTGATACGCAGGTCCAGTTTCGAGAAGATGCGAGCTCCCCTCAGCTGCTGCAGGGCAACTGAGTCCAGAGGAAGTGGATAACTGTACTTAACTGTGTGGGAGTTGAGATGATGGTAATCGATGCAAGGCCACAAGTCTCCGTCCTTCTTGGAGACAAAGAAGAAACTGGAAGTGGCAGGGGATGTTGATGGACGGATGAATTATTGCTGTAGTGCCTCCTGGCCTCCTCCATGGCCTTTAGTTCCGGGATGGACAGTGGATATACTCTGCCCTTGGGCAAAGTAGCCCTAGATAGTAGGTCTATTGCACAGTCCCATGGCCGATGTGGTGGAAGTTGAGTTGCTAGCTGTTTGCTGAAGTCATCCTGGAACGCCCGGTACTCTGTAGGGATTTGTATCTGATTAACTACCTCTGGACTTTCGATGGAGGTGGAGTTCATGGAGAATGATGATCGTTCAGGAATCTTGGATGAAGGAGAGTGAGTGTTAGATGGCTTCAGGACTGTCACTGTTCAGGACTGTTTCCTCTTTCAGGGAACAAGGGTTACCATACGTAACCGAGACGCTGACTTGGCTACAAAAAATAACAGACTAACTAAATAGTATTGCTTTCAATAAATATATAAACCAATGAAAATGTAAAAGAACACTAAAATCAATTCAGATTTAAAACCCCATCGCACATTTCAAGGTTTAAATTAAGTGTTGGGACAGTTTATTTATTTAAAACAGGTTTGCAGTTAAGCGTTTATTCCCGCTGGATCTCTTTTTAGCAAGTTTCTTTTGTCTGGATCTCTTTTAGCAAGTTTCTTTCTACCTCACTGTGCACCGGGTCTCTCTCGAAATTAAATGTTTCAGGATAGAAACACATCATACAGCTGATGATGCTGCATATGTCAAACTCAGGAGTTCTAGAGAGGGTCTGTTGGGATGGGGTCAGTTTACTACTGGTAGCTCCGTACTGGCTGGCCCAAGTTTTATTCTGACATCATAGTGCTCCTAGCAGACCTTCTCTCTCAAGCCGTGGGCTCAGTACACCAACCCTGGCCGGGGCTGTGTAAGCTATGGGTCTGGTCTCTGAGGGGGACCAACTCCTAAGCACTGGTGCCTCAACCGAAGTTGTTAAGACCATCTTAAACTCTAGAGCTTCTTCCACAAGAAAATGTTATGCTTTAAGGATGTATTTGCTTTATGGTGCAGAGAACGCCAGTTGGACTCAGTTAACTGCCCAGTGGCTTCAGTGCTGGAGTTCCTCCAAAGCCGCTTCTCTGATGGTCTTTCACCGTCTATGTTTAAGGTCTACGTGATGGTCACAGCTGCCTTCCACACACCTTTAAGTGGTATCCCTCTTGGGAAACACCAACTAATCGTTCGTTTCCTCCATGGTGCTCGGAGGGTGAGGCCTGTCGTCCAAACCAGGGTTCCTGTTTAGGACCTGGCAGTAGTTTTTGAGGGGTTATCCCTGGCACCCTTCGAACCCATTGACGAGAGGTCGGAGAATTTTTTCATTTTCAAAGTGGCCTGAGAAGGGATTGAGACACTGCATCCCTTTGCCACACTTCCGGAGTGCCTAAGAACGATTTGCTTAGACCTACCAGAAGCTAACACTGTTGTGTGCTGGCTCCCCTTTGTAGCTTTTGTGTACACTGTCACGTGATGTCATGACTCAACACCAATCGATATTGAACCAGTTCCACACGTGATTTAGACGCTATCACACTGGAAGTGTTCCTCTAAGTGTCATTCTCAGGGAACAAGGGTTAGAGTAGTTTTTTGGACAATAACTTTTACACTACATTATTTGGAAAGTAATCTAAAGTACTCTTTCCATCCCTGTTGGTTACCAGATTAATGTACCATTTCAAAGAATACCATGTTCAATATTACCAACAAAAAACATAAAATATTAGTGAAACTTTAAAATACTTATAACCACAGATGTTTACAATCACCCCAGGAGATGTCACACAGCCCATTGAAGCTAAGCAGCCATTAATAATACACCCATATCAATGATAAAATTATGGCCTTTTTAAATGGCAACCTTCTGCAGAAGCACAGCAGTTCAGCAAACATCTGCCTGAAAACCTCACAGACCTGGCTTTAAATTGCATCAGTGAGCACTCCCCTGAGAACCTCTCAGAAAAACAACAAGCCATGTTCACAGAAGAATAAATAGCAGGGCTCTTTAATATGCTTGCAGCTTTCTTCCAGTCCCACTATAGAGTGAAATAAACTGTGTTTCATCTTAATGACTCCCAAAGGACACTGATGCACACAGGAGATTCAGTACCAGGCTTATATATGTATCTTATACATGTTTTGTTTACACGTGTAAGTGTAAAACAGACAATGACAAGCCTTAACAGGTCATCAAGGCTCTCATCAGTCTGCTTGTCAAAGGAGCAGAGCCAATCACAGCACAGGACTAAGAGCTCACAGGCAGACAGCCAGAGGAACAGGAAGTAGGAAGCAGAGACTCTGAGGATGCGTCATAGAGAGAGAGAGAGAGAGAGAGAAGAGAGAGAGAGAGAGAGAGAGAGAGAGAGAGAGAGAGAGAGAGAGAGAGAGAGAGAGAGAGAGAGGGAGAGAGAGAGAGAGAGAGAGAGAGAGGAGAGAGAGAGAGAGAGAGAGAGAGAGGAGAGAGAGAGAGAGAGAGAGAGAGAGAGAGAGAGAGAGAGAGGGGAGAGAGAGAGAGGGAGGTAAACAGAGAAACGCTATCAATCTGAAACAAAAAAAAAAGAATTTGACGATGAATAGCAAGTGTTAGCCATTATATACATGAACACACACACACACACACACACACACAAAAAAGTATAAAGTTTCTGGTACAACTTATAACCGTATATCTGTGATATAATATTTGCCAAGCTACTTGAAATACCAGAATATGATTTTTACCTCAAAAATGTACTGAAAACCCTCTTGATAATGCAGGTGCTAAAATAGAAAGGCACATGATAAATAATTAGAGTTCATCTCAAGTGGCCTTGCAAATTAAACTCAATATTCATATATATAGACGATGCACAGGGTCATACACACACTAAAAGACCATAAGGGTAACATAACTGACACTAAAATAAACATTAAACATTAACTGAACAACAGCAAATTAACATGAAACACCATAATGTACATTACTGATAACAAAAATGAGAAGAAACTAAATTATTTATACACAATTTAATAATTTGTGGTATGTCACACAGGGACTTAAATGTCCTTTTACTGTAAATAATTTGGTAATAAATAGTTTTTACTTCCATTGAGTCATCAGTTTACATTTTCATATAAGATTGACACTTTTGCATGCAAAAAAACACATATATGCATTAAAACAGTGTGTAATGATGTGTGTTTGAGAGTGTATCATAATGTTTCTTGATTACAGCAATGCAATAGTAATCTGGTTAGATGGTGGTCTTTCATTTTCTCTCTCTCTCTCTCTCTCTCTCTCTCTCTCTCTCTCTCTCTCTCTCTCTCTCTCTCTCTCTCTCTCTCTCTCTCTCTCTCTCTCTCTCTCTCTCTCTCTCTCTCTGTGTCTTTCTCTGGTAAAACATTCTTTATGTCTTATTGATAAACTTTTAAAGGGTACATATCATGCTTTTAAATCGTTCCTTTTTTACATATAAATCATACATTTGTGGTCTATTTAAAGCAGAACTGCAATGTTTGGGTCTGAATTCCTCATTATTATAGCTCCACAGGCCACTTTTCTACCGCTTTTCTGATGTGCGTCTGAGATCAACTCGTTTTGGTGCGGTCTCTTTAAATACAAATGCTACACTTCCTACCCCGCCCCCTCTCCAGCTCGCAGAGGTGACACTCGGTTCAACTCCACCCGTTCGGCAATTTTTGTAGTTTTATAGCAGAGATATACGATTGTCTAGTGGAACAGAAACTTTTGTTATTTACAAAATGTCAACAACGGAAGACTTGTACATCAAGCCTTACATGTTCGAGCCAGAGTCGGAGCGAGATGAAAATAAAGACGACGAACCTGCAGAACAACGTCTTCATATGGATGTATCGCAATGGTGTGTTACTGTATTTACAGTAAGTTCTCCATCCATGCCAACTACTACAATACTGCATGATTTACAACCAGGGTGGGAAATTAGCACCGGCCACCAGCCAATGGCTGGTACTTTTTCAAAGTGGCTGGTGACTTTGCCTTGTATACCAGCCACAGTGGCTGGTAGATTGTAAAACATATTTTTATTGGTTACTACCAAAGTCCTTTTAGGCAAGTCCTGCCACTCGGCCGCCATCTTGGCAACGCCTCCGGGCAGCTATTTCTGACTAACAAGACCAGGCTCCTATCTAAATGAATGGGCAGAGAGTCAGAACTGCAGTTTCACTGGTCACCGGGACATAAAAACTGCATGTATAGAAACAGCAGTAAAATATGATAAAAATCGCTGAAAAATTTGGACGACTTTGCCCCAAAATAAGGTTTAAAACGCCTTTTTCCCCCACCGGTTATACTTTTACTGCGCATGCGCAAGAGTTCACGACACCAACACGCAAGGTCTCTCCCTCTCTGCCGTAAGGTGCGCGCGCTACACGGTTTGAAGCACACTCGCTCTAGATTCGGGGAGATTTTAACTAATTTGCGAGCATCAGGGAGCCGCTATCAATATGCGGGAGACTTGGGATGTCTGATATTTACACAACGCACACATACAGTGCATATCAAATCTGCCGCCTTTTCAAACAGTAACGTATTCTCCGCTGTCGCAAACCTCAACTGTGCGCATGCGTCAGAGGAACCAGACGATAGGCTCAAATGTTTCCCGGCTTGACTGCTAAAAGCAGACGATTGGCTGTCCAGCGGGAGGGGCGGGACATGTGCATACAACTGCCATCTTTGGCGTTACAGCTTTTCCCTATATAGTTCTATTGAGGATTGAGGAAGTGACATGTCTCTTATATAAATTGTCTCTTACTACTTAAAACATTCCTTGTAACGGATTGGACAACTTTTGTCAAAGAATGCTGTTGCTAAGTAACAATAATGCACTTTTGTCGAGTAACTAATTTGATTGGTTTTCAGCGGACTGTGACACATATAGCTGAGGTACAGACGAAAGGAAAATTTAATAAATGTGGCGACATACCCGGTGTTAAGAGGCCCGCCGTGGAGTCAGCAGTAGCTATGAATGTACATGTACAAACTGTTGAGGGCGAAGTAAATAAAAAGAGAAGGTACTTTTCGAACAAGTGGTGCATTAATGACGAAGGGAAAATGAGGGAATGGTTAGCATACCTTCCCGTCGAACAGTCCATGCACTGTAGGCTACTTACTGTGTATGATAATACTTTATAAATTTGAATTCCGGGAAAAGTGGCTGGTAAAAAATATAAGTGGCTGGTAAAATTGGGCATCCACCAGCCACTGTGGCTGGTGGGCAAAAAAGTTAATTTCCCACCCTGTTTACAACGACTATTTAATACTCACAAAACAAAATATAAGTTATATTATAAACAATTAAAGAAAAGTCGATTATTTCTCTTGTTAAAACAAGCACACTAACAAGACAACTGCTAAACCATGACCACCGTGTGTTTTAAGAATGTAGTACGTTATTTACAGCTTACCGAAGTGCTTTGTTCGTCGTCTCCAAAGATAGAAGGAACTGACTCCTCAATCAGACGAAGTCTCGGCAAATCCTTCTTTATACTGGCGGAGTTTGCTGAACTGAAGTGACGTTAGTTATCCATGAAGTGCTTCGCGCACACAAACATGACTTTACCCACAGATGTGGGTACATTTCCGTGAAAAATAAAACTCAAACAGGCACTTCAAAGAGGTTCTGATGCTGGCATACGGTGTAATGAAGCGTGTGGGTTGCTACATCCAACAACCGAACATTTTGACGTACCCTCTCGTAACTTCTGCATCCTTGAACTTGGACTACAAAATTGCAGCGAGAAATAAAAATGGCGGATTGCTCAAAGTGTTTGGCCGGAAGTCGATGTACTTATTTGGCAGTTCCGCTGCAAATACTTTGACGTAATAGTTCACAAAACGTCATAGATTACAGAAAAATCTAAACCGGTTGAAAAATGTGACCAAAACAGAATATAAAGATATCAACGAAGTTCCCGAAGAGACTGATTTCAACTTTTCTGTACTTATAAACACTCCAAATATACAACAAAAGGCATTTAAGGGCTAAAAAAGTAGATTTAGCATGATATGTCCCCTTTAAGGCATTAGCTAGACAGATTTTCAGATTAAAGTTTTCTAATTCTTAAATCTGTGAAAATATTAATAAAGCCACTCAACCATATGCACAGAAACAGTTCTGCATGACCCATTATGCTCAGTTATGGGAGTCTGTGAGCTAAAAGCAGGGGAGGGAAATGTGTGCTTAGTTCAGAAGGCAGCATTTACTGTGTTTAGAGATCAGAGAGGGTATTTCCGAGTCTCTGGGATGCACCACCAACACTTACAAGAGCCTCAGTAATTATTAAAGCCTAAAGTATGAAGAACACAAGCTGTTCCCTTTCAAAAGCTTCTCTCTATGCTGCGCTGATTGTAGTGCTCTGGGAACACTTTGTGTGACCGGCTATGAAGAATTGTACAAACAATGAAATTGGCTTTGAACTTGGAGGCTACAAATATATGTGCAATGGATGCGCCTTTAAGGTTTCTTTGTCTTCAGAGACTGTTCTGTGTGTTACACACTCAGTGCCGATCCTGACCTCCCTGGGGCCCTAAGCAAAATTCTGCTAAGGGGCCCTCTACCTGACCCGTGACGCCGTGAGATATGTAAACCATTTGCCATTGCCACAGTCACACCTGACACTTCAGTGCTCCCAATATAATCCTCCCTCCTTTAAACAAAACAGTCAAAGAATGAGTACAACAATATAGAACAGAATGATATTTACTGAATAGAGTATTTTCTATAGAATATTAAGATAACAAGTGAATATTGTGATGCAGATATCAATAACCCCTGTGAGTGAATGACATCATTGATATCAAGAATTAACTTTTGTACAAGTGAACATGTAATTCCTGATATCAAAAATAGACATTGGTAGATAAAAATGTAACAAAGGGGTGCTACTAGTAAAATAATCAAGAATTCACAACGCAAATAGTAAAAAAAAAAATGAATTATTGATATCAAAAATGCATAAACTGTGAATGAATAAAAGCTAAAATGGCTTGCCATAGCATGTTAAAGTTTTTTTTATTATGCATGTTGAAGCAATTCTTGATTTATGGTTATTATTTACTGAGGGATGTGCATCCATATTGACCAGTATGTCCAGCTAATCAACATTTTAAATTCAATATAGCCTATAAATCAAAGTCAATCAATGTCAAATTGTCAATACATTGCTTTTCATCTTGCATAATTAGTGCAGTTGTTTAGAGTTTTTACTACACATTAACTGAGACTATAATCAGTGTCTTGTTTTAAAAGTGTGTATAATGTGTACTTTGATGAGGAGTGCCATCATTCACGCCCATATATTGTACAGTATGTCTGGTCTCCACATATATTTCTGCTTGAAAAATGCGCGTTTCATTTCGTGCACGCGCAGTCGCGCATATGAACGCATGATAACACACGCGAAGCGGTTATCTTTTCCGAGCCGTTGCACTTTAAAAAACACAATAGAAATGCATATTAACTTTACTTTGCTGACATCAAACTTGTGAACACAAGTTGAGAACACAAGTTTACCTGATTGTTGTTCCCGCAATTCACTCTCTTTTTTTCTCTCTATCTTTTTGTGACCAGAAGGATAGTTTCGCTTAATTTTGTCATTGATGTTGTAAACATTAATTGACGCGCTATGACACGAGGGGGAGGCGGGGCCTTGAGTAAACTGCGGGGCCCTACGCATCTTGCGTAGTGAGCGTATAGGGCGGATCGGCTCTGTACACACTCTCTTGTCAGGAGTTAGTTTCCAGCTTGCAGTGTGCAGAAATTTATTTGCGTCTACAGCGAAAAGAGAAAAATGAGCGTCACTCAAGGTAAACAGTGTGTGTCTCCGTGTTTATGGTCCATGCCTGAATAGGACACACACCAGTATTGTTTTGTCTGTTTGGTGGAAGTCCCGTGATGACAAAGGACGAGAGGAACTACTCAAGGTGGTGACTCATGCTGTGGCCAGACTACAGTTAGACTGGCCACAGGAACAAGAGCCCCCCAAACGCTCTAAACTGGAGTACAGCTTTTTGTCAGGTGGCCAGGAGGTCTTTCCTTTTCTATGACGACCTCCATGGCGAGTTAACTCGCTCATGGGGAAAACCTTAAACATTGCATTTCTTTGTGCCATATGTTGACATATTTGACTATTGTGCGTGCGAAGGCACGCAGCTATACGTTGATGCCTCAGATTGAAGAGACACTTGTTACTTCCTGTTATCGCCCAGGACACAGAACATTCAGCATCCCCCCAACGGGAAGTATTCAAATTGGTGCCCCTTGTCAGAGACCTTGAATGCGTGGAAGATACTATTGGGTATCTCTCCTTGGGTGCTAAAGACAGTAGAAATAGGTTACAGAGATTAGTTTGCACACTGCCCTCTGCGTTTCAAAGGCGTGGTCCCCACTACCATGAATCCAGAGCAGGTGCATCTGCTGTCATAAGAACTGCAATCTCTGCTGGGCAAAAGGGCCATAGATAAAAAGGGACTGTGTTCCCTATGGGCCTTTTGCACATGAGACCGCTTCAGTTGTGGCTCAAAGCCAAGGGATTCCATCCGAGGGCCAATACCTAAAGGCAAATAAGGGTGACGTAACTTCATACAGGACTTATGAGCCTGCGTGACGCCACTGAAAGGCTAGGATGCCGGGCCACTATCCCCCTCAAGTATCGTAGCCTAAAGAGGACAAGGTGCTATGCCGA
The DNA here is from genome assembly GCA_036326025.1 of Chrosomus eos. Taxonomy (NCBI): domain Eukaryota; kingdom Metazoa; phylum Chordata; class Actinopteri; order Cypriniformes; family Leuciscidae; genus Chrosomus; species Chrosomus eos. The sequence goes on from CM070840.1 coordinate 20,439,180, forward strand.
AGCCATTGCCCCTCGCGCCTCAGACCGAAGATAGAGAGAAGCGTGTGCGACTGCCGGACACCGCCCACTTACCTGGACCCACCCTAAGTGATCACTCCCCATCCTTCACGATTCCCTGGCACAACGAGGACACCAGATCATCTTTAGTTTGAAAACGTTATTTCCCCATTTTTGGTCATTTTATTTGTGTTTATTACATTTCACCTTCATTTCAAACAGAGCAGAATGAAGGTTGAATCAATCTAATGTTGTGTTTCCGAAAGAAATATGTAAAATCATCCAGTGAATAAAACACCTCTCTGAAGCTTGATGCCACTCTCACTGTGTATGTTGTTTGCTCCTCCTGCCACAATATTTTTATTCACAAATCAACTTTGTCTAAAATAGTTTTACTGTAAATTAAGAAAATATCAATGTATTAATGTGGCAACGCTTTACCACAGTGGAATTGCAGTAATGTATTTTCCCATTGAGATTTTTATAGATATTATCAACAACAATATGATTGCAGTTATTTTTTATTTATTTGAAGTGTTTATTATATGATATGATTTCAGATTATAACCTAGATGTGCTATGTTTGACAGAAACCTGGCTAAAACCAAACGATTACATTACTTTAAATGAGTCCACCCCACAAGATTACTGTTATAAACATGAGCCTTGTCCGAACGGCAAAGTAGGAGGTGTTGCTGTAATTTATAGTAATATTTTCAAAACCACTAAGAAATCCAGTTTTAAATATACTTATTTTGAGGTGTTGGTGCCTCCAGCTAGCGCCATGACGTAACTGTGACGTCGGCTCGAAATTGTAAAAATATACAGTGTAAACGATAAATCACATTTGAGAATTCTGCTGGCTACTGTATACAGGCCACCAGGGCACCATAAAGATTTTATCAAAGATGTTGCTGACTTTCTGTCAGAATTAGTTTTGGCTGCAGATAAAGTCCTAATTGTTGGTTATTTTAATATACATGTAGATAATGAAAAAGATGCATTGGGATTGGCATTTAATGATATTGTAATCTCAATTGGAGTTAGACAACACGTGTCAGGACCTACTCATTGTCGTAATCATACTCTAGATTTAATACTATCACATGGAATAGATGTTGATGCCGTTGAAATACTGCATCAGAGCGATGACATCTCAGATCACTATCTAGTCTCATGTAAATTACATTTAGCCAAGGCTGCAAAGCCGAATCCATGTTATAAGTATGTTAGAACTATCACTTCTGCCACTAAAGATTGCTTTATCAATAATCTTCCTAATCAGTTTCATCATCTCAGCATCCCGGATAGCTTAGAAGAACTTGATATTGCAACAGAAAACTCTCTCTTTTCCAGCACTTTAGACACAGTTGCTCCGTTGCACTTAAAGAAGATTAAAGAAAATAGACCAACACCGTGGTACAATGAGCACACCCGGGCCCTTAAGAGAGCAGCCAGAAAAATGGAGCACAACTGGAAGAAAACAAAACCGATTAGATGTATAGAGGTATAAATAGAGGTATTTCGGATTTCATGGAAGGAGAGCTTGATTGCTTACAGAGAGGCTTTAAAAGCTGCTAGATCTTATTTTTCAACCCTATTAGAAGAAAATAAACAATCCTATAGACCAATTTTCAGTTGGTAAACATGGTGACGTTTTTCTGTGGGCGGAGCTTAGGTGGTGGCAGAACGATCCCTCTGGCCGGTTCCCTAACGTTAGTATGCAAGTTTTGTTAGCTTGTTTTTAACAATGACTGAAGAAAATCCGATTTTATCTTAATGTGCAAGGTCACTCACTGTCCAGGACCGCGATTGTTATTTGCAAAAGATAATTTTAACGGACGGAACCAGATTGGCTGACCCGTAGCCGTTACATCCTTACTCAATGGACGATCTGACAGGATTAACATTACCTCAGTTGAGTGGCCTGACTACACCTACCTTATAGAGAAACCGAGTGTAAAGAGAAACTGAGGGCATATAAACCTTTAGATGACTATAACTATGTGATGAATGGTCATGTACAAGACTTGTGTGGTACGATCCGCAGTTCTGCTTAGCCTGCACCAAGAAGACGACAATGTAAAGAGTGACATTACGGTGCAATTTTAATGATGTGAATATTTTCTAGAAATAAAAATTCCAGATACAGCATATTCATTTTTCATTGATTCTTGCACCCAACAACACAACAAGATGACATTTAATAATAATTAATAACAATTTAAGCTCCTTATTATGTAGCCGAATCTGAGCTGGTTTGTATTGACCGCCTGCAGTTTTCCCTTCGTTTTGCCTCCAGCTAGCGCCATGACGTAACTGTGACGTCGGCTCAAAATTGGTCTATGTATTTATTTGAAAAAGTGGCTAAACTAACGATAAAGAAAGCTTCAATCCCAGAAGTTTCCAAGAAACACAGCAGTAATGAGTTTATGAGTTTCAGTTGAAATATGATCTTCACTTATAAGATCGATAATATCAGGGACAAAATTATAACTATGCAACCGTCTACTAAGGTATCGCATCAGGGATTGCATTGTAGTCTCCCTGAGGAAAAATCTGATTCATTTGTTGCTATAGGAGAGGAAGAATTTTGCAAATCGTTAATTCATCTAAATCGACAACTTGTATGATAGACCCTGTGGCGTGCAGCCCGAGGGACGTGAGAGAACAGCGCGAGGCCGGTGGCGTGAGTGGTAATGAACGTCACCTGTGAGACGCACCGGTCTCGCATCTCTCACAGAGGAGCGGAAGCATAAAATGAGGAGCGACGACGGTGAAGATCGAGAGAGGAACAGGCCTGATCCTGTGTTTTGTTTTGCTTTTGTTTTATTGTGTGCCAGCTGGACGCGAGGGGCTGCTGGCTTTTACTTTCAATTTGTTTATTTTATTATTAAGAGTCTTGAATGTTCGCCGGTTCCCGCCTTCTTCTTCCCATAACAACGAACCCCGTTACAGAGATGCTTCCAGAGGTCATAGATCCTCTTCTTAATATCATTAATTCGTCTTTGTCTCTAGGATACGTACCAAAAACCTTTAAGCTGGCTATGATTAAACCGCTTGTTAAAAAAACGCAACTTGATATAGATATTAGAAAAAGCAGTATCCTCACAACTGTGTTCCTTTCTTGAAAGAAATTATATCTGCGAGGATTTTCAGTCCGGATTTAGACCGTACCATAGTACTGAGACTGCTCTCATTAGAGTCACAAATGATTTGCTCGTATCATCCGATCGTGGTTGTATCTCTCTATTAGTGTTACTCGATCTTAGTGCTGCATTTGACACTATCGACCACAACATTCTTTTAAACAGACTAGAAAACTATGTTGGCATTAGTGGAATTGCACTAGCATGGTTTAAATCATACTTATCTGACCGTTATCAGTTTGTAGCAGTAAATGAAATGATGTCTTATCGGTCAAAAGTCCAGTATGGCGTACCACAAGGCTCAGTACTAGGACCGCTGCTGTTCACTCTGTACATGCTTCCATTAGGAGATATCATTAGGAAACACGGAATTAGCTTTCACTGCTATGCCGATGACACTCAGCTGTATATTTCTAACGAAACTTACCAATTCAGAAAATTAACGGAATGCATAGCTGATATAAAAAATTGGATGACTAGTAATTTCCTACAACTAAATTCTAAAAAAACAGAGATTCTAATTATTGGACAAAAAACTTCCACACGTAATAACCTAGAATACTGTTTAACACTTGATGGCTGCTCTGTTAAGTCTTCGTCGTCAGTTAGGAACCTGGGTGTGCTCTTCGATACCAATCTTTCATTTGAAAGTCACATGTCTAGTATCTGTAAAACTGCATTTTTCCATCTTAAAAATATATCTAAATTATGTCATATGCTCTCACTGACAAATGCGGAACAATTAGTTAATGCGTTCATGCCCTCAAGGCTAGATTATTGTAATGCTCTACTTGGTGGTTGCCCTGCACGCTTAATAAACAAACTACAGCTAGTTCAAAACGCAGCTGCTCGAGTTCTTACCAGAACCAGGAAGTATGACCATATTAGCCCGGTTATGTCAACACTGCATTGGCTGCCTATTAAACATCGTATAAATGTATTAAATATTGCTGATTACTTACAAAGCACTAAATGGTTTAGCTCCCCAGTACTTGAGCGAGCTCTTAACGCATTATAGTCCTTCAAGTCTATTGCGATCTCAAAATTCTGGCCAGTTGATAATACCTAAAATATCAAAATCAACTACTACAACTTTGGAACAATCTTCCTAACATGGTCCGTGAAGCAGATACAGTCTGTCAGTTAAAATCTAGACTAAATTTGGATCGATTGCTCCTGTCTGCCTCGCTGCCTGCTGTTGTGTGTGAGTGTGTTTGCTCCGAGGCTGTTAGCTCCGTCTAAGCCTCGCATTTCTTTCTGTTTTGAACCATCGTTTACTATCATTTCTAGTTGTTTATACTACTAATTCGCTAGCTACATCGCTAGCTTCCGTTATTGTTAGCACAACACGCTAGTATCTCGCTAGCCTGTTAAGGCGCCACCCGTGCGCTCAGTTATTTATTTATTTTTCTCGTGCGCGCCCGCGCATCTGAGTTCATAAAAAGCCCAGGTGAGTAAGAATCAGTCAACAAACACGGTGAGTAATGTCTTGTCCTGTTATTGTCACTTGCACATCATGCCATATGTTTACCATAGCCTTCCCCGTCGGCATAGGGTTTATATGTGATAAATGCAAGGAGACAGTCAGGCTGACGGAGAAGATTTCAGAATTAGAGACACGCATCCAAACTTTAATTGAGGATAGTAAGTGTGCTCGAGCTTTAGATACTACTTTGGATGCGCCTAGCATAGTGAACCATTTACATGATTCGGTTCCGGCTGAGTTATTGCCTGTGCAGCCAGGCAGATGGGTGACGCTGAGAAATCGCTCTAGTCGCGGATCAAAAAACCACTCTTCTGTTCCGGTTACCATAACAAATCGATTTGCCCCTCTCAGTGAAACATCCACTGAGAATGCTGTTGATTGTGCCCTGGTAATTGGCGATTCTATTACACGGAACGTGAAAATAGAGACACCAGCCACCATAGTCACATGTTTGCCGGGAGCCAGAGCGCCTGACATCAAATCAAATTTAAAAGTGCTGGCTAATGCTAATCGTAAATTCTCTAAGATTGTTATTCACGTCGGCACTAATGATGTTCGACTTCGCCAGTCGGAGATCACCAAAATTAATATTAAAGAGGTGTTTGAACTCGCAAGTACGATGTCAGGCACTGTAATCTGCTCTGGCCCCCTTCCTGTTTGAAGGAGTGATGAGATAGTTAGTAGATTGTGTTCACTCAATGGCTGGTTGTCTAATTGGTGTCCGCAACATAATATAGAATTCATAGACAATTGGAAAAGTTTTTGGGGCAAGCCTGACCTGTTGAAAAGAGATGGTATTCATCCCACCTGGGATGGTGCTGCTCTTCTCGCTAGTAATTTGGCTCATAGTCTTAGAGATAAAACATGACAATCTGGGGCTCAGGTCAGGAAGCAGACAAACTGGCTAAACCGACCGTCTGCTAGCGGCCTCACGTCACCAAGGTCAGATAAATCTCATCACATAGAGACTCTTTCACCTAGATATCATCATATTGAGACTGTGTCTGTTCCCCGAATTTGGAAATCCAAAAAACTGCCAAACCTTTCTAAGGTTAAAAATCTAATTGATGTTCAACAAATAAAAAACAGATATAATACAGATGAGCAAACGATAAAGCTTGGGTTGCTGAATATTCGATCCCTTAATTCAAAATCGCTCATAGTTAATGATAAGATTAAAGACTATAACCTAGATGTGCTGTGTTTGACAGAAACCTGGCTAAAACCAAACGATTACATTACTTTAATAATCCACTCCGCAAGATTATTGTTATAAACATTAGCCTCGTCCGAAAGGCAAAGGGGGCGGTGTTGCTGTAATTTATAGTAATATTCTGAAAACCACTAAGAAATCTAGTTTTAAATATACTTCTTTTGAAGTGTTGGTGCTTAATGTAAAAATTTATAGTGTAAACAATAAATCACGTTTGAGAATTCTGCTGGCTACTGTATACAGGCCACCAGGGCACCATAAAGATTTTCTCAAAGAATTTGCTGACTTTCTATCAGAATTAGTATTGGCTGCAGATAAAGTCCTAATTGTTGGTGATTTTAATATACATGTAGATAATGAAAAAGATGCATTGGGATTGGCATTTAAAGACATTATAAACTCAATTGGAGTGAGACAACACGTGTCAGGACCTACTCATTGTCGTAATCATACTCTTGATCTAATATTATCACATGGAATAGATGTTGATGGCGTTGAAATTCTGCAGCAGAGCGACGACATCTCCGATCACTATCTAGTCTCGTGTAAATTACATTTAGCCAAGGCTGCAAAGCCGACTCCGTGTTATAAATATGTTAGACCTATCACTTCTGCCACTAAAGATTGCTTTATCAATAATCTTCCAAATCAGTTTCATAATCTCAGCATCCCAGATAGCTTAGAAGAACTTGATATTGCAACAGAAACTTTTAGCTCTCTCTTTTCCAGCACTTTAGACACAGTTGCTCCGCTGCGCTTAAAGAAGATTAAAGAAAATAGTCCAACGCCGTGGTACAATGAGCACACCCGGGCCCTTAAGAGAGCAGCCAGAAAAATGGAGCGAAACTGGAAGAAAACAAAACTAGAGGTATTTCGGATTTCATGGAAGGAGAGCTCGATTGCTTACAGAGAGGCCTTAAAAGATGCTAGAACTAATTATTTTTCAACCCTATTAGAAGAAAATAAACATAATCCTAGGTATTTATTTGAACAAGTGACTAAACTAACGAAAAAGAAAGCTTCAAGCCCAGAAGTTTATAAGAAACACAACAGTTATGACTTTATGAACTTCTTCACTTATAAGATTGATAATATCAGGGACAAAATTATAACTATGCAACCGTCTACTACAGTATCGCATCAGGGAGTATATTGTAGTCTCTGTGAGGAACATTTTGATTCATTTGTTGCTATAGGAGAGGAAGAATTTTGCAAAATTGTTAATTCATCTAAATCGACAACTTGTATGCTAGACCCTATACCGACTAAGCTACTGAAAGAGATGCTTCCAGAGGTCATAGATCCTCTTCTAGATATCATTAATTCATCTTTGTCATTAGGATACGTACCAAAAACCTTTAAGTTGGCTATGATTAAACCGCTTGTTAAAAAAACGCAACTTGATCCTACAGAATTAGTCAATTACAGGCCGATCTCGAATCTGCCTTTTCTGTCAAAGATACTAGAAAAAGCAGTATCCTCACAACTGTGTTCCTTTTTAGAAAGAAATAATATCTGCGAGGATTTTCAGTCCGGATTTAGACCGTACCATAGTACTGAGACTGCTCTCATTAAAGTCACAAATGATTTGCTCCTATCATCCGATCGTGGTTGTATCTCTCTATTAGTGTTACTTGATCTTAGTGCTGCATTTGATACTATCGACCACAACATTCTTTTAAATAGACTAGAAAACTATGTTGGCATTAGCGGAATTGCACTAGCATGGTTTAAATCATACTTATCTGACCGTTTTCAGTTTGTATCAGTAAATGAAGAGATGTCTTATCGATCACAAGTTCAGTATGGCGTACCACAAGGCTCAGTACTAGGACCGCTGCTCTTCACTCTGTACATGCTACCATTAGGAGATATCATTAGGAAATATGGAATTAGCTTTCACTGTTATGCTGATGATACTCAGCTGTATATTTCTTCAAAACCTAACGAAACTTACCAATTCACAAAATTAACGGAATGCATAGCTGATATAAAAAATTGGATGACCAGTAATTTCCTATTACTAAATTCTGAAAAAACAGAGATTCTAATCATTGGACAAAAAACTTCCTCACCTAATAACCTAGAATACTGTCTAATGGCTCGTTTCCACTGAGCAGTACGGTACGGTACAGTACGGTTCGGGTCGGGTCAGTAAACCATGATCCGGCTAGCGTTTCCACTGCCAACAGTACCCTACTTGATAGGCGTGGCGTTTGCTGGAAATAAGCGATCAACGTCATTTTCGCGCGAAGAAGAAAGCGACACCAAGAAAGTAAACACAAATGGATGGCATACAGCAGAACTTGTCCCTGCTTCTCGGCATGTTTATCATAAGAAGTTGCCGACATTAGGCATTTCTCAATACCAAGTACGCAAAGTTCTCAGCAGAAGGAGTCCCGAGGACGCGAGTCCGGTAATTCTCTAAATTGAACAGCGCGTTCTGAAAGCGTCACTCGGCTCGCTCTGCATGTTATTTTAGGCAACAATAAAACGAAATATGTTATAAAACACCACTCTGCCTCTTTTCGTTTTCAATTAAATACATTTTAAACATTATAGGCACACAAGTGTGGTTCGGCAATGTATAGACCTGATTATATTATTCACTGCATGTATAACGTTAGCCTATTTATAACAAAACGAAATATAAAACACAACCCTGCATCTTTTCGTTTAAATTTCAAAAAATATTAAACATATTCCAGACAATATGCATTCGTACAAATGCTGCAATAAACAACATTACAGTGATAATCTTGTAATAAAATAAATAATGACAAAATTCAAACCTATCTCTTTGTGTTAAATTTCAGTTTTATTAATAATAGCCATTATAAAAGTATAAGTAGAAGGTAACGTTACAAGAAGCTGTACAATAAGATATAAAGCAAACAATTCAGTCAAAATACAAATTCAACGCTAGTCTAACGTTAACGTTACAACAGAAAAGTTAAATAGCCTAAATTATATGAAACTTAACTTAGTCCTCAGCCAAAACGATTGGCCAGGGAACGAATTATCGATTCACGAATTACCACTAGCTGCTACAGAGCCAGCGGCATACCTCAGAACGACCAGCCGAGGAAAGGCTGTACCGGGCGGGGAACATGATCGCCGAGCGTCCGGTGATCGCCGGGAATGGATCAAATTATCATAAATCATTATAAATAAACCACAGATTTGAGCTTTAAACAACTACATTCTCGCCTGAAAAACTCTTAAAACTAGATTTCGTGAAAGAATAACCGTAGTATTTTATTCCAACTGTATATTAAAAAATGGCGCTTCTTATGTTGTCATTCCCCTTGTAGCACGCGCAAGTGACGATACTCTGTCAACCAATCAACGTTCTGCAGTGAGTCTAGCTCCACCCTTTAGTACCGTACCACTGTGCTAGGTACCCCAACGGAAGGGTACCCAAAAAGTGGTACGGTACGGTTCGGCTTTTTGGTACCATTCACAACTTTTGACAGTGGAAACGCAAATAATTGTGTACCGTACCGAACTGTACCGTACCGTACCGCTCAGTGGAAACGGGGCATAACACTTGATGGCTGCTCTGTTAAGTCTTCGACGTCAGTTAGGAACCTGGGTGTGCTCTTTGATACCAATCTTTCATTTGAAAGTCACGTGTCTAGTATCTGTAAAACCGCATTTTTCCATCTTAAAAATATATCTAAATTACGTCATATGCTCTCACTGACAAATGCCGAACAATTAGTTCATGCGTTCATGACCTCAAGGCTAGATTATTGTAATGCTCTACTGGGTGGTTGCCCTGCACGCTTATTAAACAAACTACAGCTAGTTCAAAATGCAGCCGCTAGAGTTCTTACCAGAACCAGGAAGTATGACCATATTAGCCCGGTTCTGTCAACACTGCATTGGTTGCCTATTAAACATCGTATAAATTTTAAAATATTGCTGATTACTTACAAAGCACTAAATGGTTTAGCTCCCCAGTACTTGAGCGAGCTCTTAACGCATTATAGTCCTTCACGTCTATTGCGATCTCAAAATTCTGGCCAGTTGATAATACCTAGAATATCAAAATCGACTGCTGGCAGTAGATCCTTTTCCTATTTAGCACCAAAACTTTGGAACAATCTTCCTAACACGGTCCGGGAAGCAGATACAGTCTGTCAGTTTAAATCTAGACTAAAAACACATCTCTTTGGCTTAGCATACACATAACACATTATAGATTTCTATAATTCAATGTTAGGCTGCATAGATTAGATCAGCCGGAACCGGGAACACTTCCCATAATTCCTGATGTACTTTGTACATCATAAGAAGGATGGCGTCTACGCTAATATTAGTCTCTCTGTTTATCCCGAGGTTTACCGCAGACCGCCGGATCCAGGGCATATCCAGATCTGATGAAGGACCATCACATGGACACGACGACACGCATTATCAGGGCTGTGAAGGCCCATGGACACCTCACCACTCATCTCCTCACCGGCCGGATGACCCAACCCAACCAGATGAACTGGATAATATCGTGAAAGTTCTGATCCCATCTGACTCCTGACATTATGCTGCCTAACTCATAATCATACACTGTTCATTCGTTGGCCAAAAGAGGACTGGCCCCCCGACTGAGCCTGGGTTCTCCCAAGGTTTTTTTCTCCATTCTGTCACCTGATGGAGTTTTGGTTCCTTGCCACTGTTGCCTTCGCCTTTTGGCTTGCTTAGTTGGGGACATTTAATTTTCAATTGAACAATACTATTACAACATTGTTTTCCTGTTATCTCTGTAAAGCTGCTTTGAAACAATTTGTATTGTAAAAAGCGCTATATAAATAAAGGTGACTTTACTTGACTTGACTAAAAACACATCTCTTTGGCTTAGCATACACATAACACATTATAGATTTCTATAATTCAATGTTAGGCTGCATAGTTTAGATCAGCCGGAACCGTGAACACTTCCCATAAATCCTGATGTACTTTGTACATCATAAGAAGGATGGCGTCTACGCTAATATTAGTCTCTCTGTTTATCCCGAGGTTTACCGCAAACTGCCAGATCCAGGCCATATCCAGATCTGAGGAAGGACCATCACATGGACACGACGACAACGCATCCCTGAAGTGCCAGCCTCATCAACACTGTGAAGGCCTCATGGACACCTCAACAAACTCATCTCCATACCGGCGTGATGACTCCGACCCCCAACCAGATGAACTGGATAAATATCGTGAAAGTTCTGATCACATCTAGGGTGACCACCCGTCCCGCTTTGCGTTGTGCCGCACAGCATTTTCACCCCTTGTCCCGCACGTCGCATATTGAGAAAATGTCCTGCATTTTTATCAGTCTGTTGGTTTTTAATGATCATATCAAGAAAACGTGCGTTCGTTCTTTTTGTTTACTCTTTTTGCGCCATATAGTTTTTCACCTATATTTAACAGCGCGTCGTGAGAAGTACAAATGCATCAGTGGTTTTTGAAATTCTATCCAATGGTTGTAAGGAAAGGAGTAAACACGGTCACTGGTAGGTTGTTACGGCTGTCAATCAAAATGTGGAGCCGTGATTCGTTCCATGTGTTCCCTGTCAGAAAACAAATGGATAATTCGGTAAATTAAAATTTTATTTAAAAGAATCTTATTTATTAAAATTATTTTATTTATTTTTTATTTAAAGTTTTAAATCACATTCTTTCTAAACAACTATTTTGGTTTAATATATTCTTAATATAAGACTGTCAATTAACTAATTTCATGTTGTTTTATATTTTATTTGTTCATTATTTATTTTGTTGGATTTTAGTTGGACTTAACTGTTTTAAAAAAGAATTATTTGCATAATACCTGCTGCCTTTGTGCTCAGTGATGATGAATCTAAATGGCATGTAAAATAAAGACATGCTATGTTACATTGTGATGTAATGGTATTTTCTAGAAGGGACTAAAGAACAAAGTATTTTTTTATCAGCTGAAAGGCAGAATACAAATGTTTTTATTAAGTTAGATAGACATTATATAACCATTTAAGGTTATGTTTTAATGTTGGTAACATGTCCCACATTGTCCCACACAAACTTATAATCGTCCCACATTTGGGTTGTTTGATGGTGGTCACCCTAATCACATCGGACTTCTGACCTATTATGATTATGCTAATCATAATCATACACTGTTCGTTCGTTGGCCAAAGGAGGACTGGCCCCCTGACTGAGCCTGGGTTCTCACAAGGTTTTTTTCTCCATTCTGTCACCTGATGGAATTTTGGTTCCTTGCCACTGTCGCCTTTTTCGCCTTTCTTAGCCTTTGTCGCCATTGGCTTTTGGCTTGCTTAGTTGGCGACATTTAATTTTGAATTTAACAATACTATTACAACATTATTTTCCTGTTATCTCTGTAAAGCTGCTTTGAAACAATTTTTATTGTAAAAAGCGCTACAGTATATAAATAAAGGTGACCTGACTTGACTTGACACTTGAACGAGTCATGTTTAACTAAGTCTTTACCTTTCTTACACAGAACAACCTCCTTGACAACAACCAGTGTGGTTTCAAAAGCGGCCCTTCAACTGAAGCTGCCGTGCTCTCGGTTATTGAAGCTCTGAGACTTGCAAGAGCAGCTTCCAAATTATCAGTACTCATCTTGCTGGATCTGTTTGCTGCTTTTGACTCAATTAACCAGATACTCCTGTCTACCCTTGTGATGAAGGGCATCTCAGGAACCGCACTCCAGTGGTTCAAGTCTTACCTTTCAGGTTGGTCCTTCAGATTGTCATGGAGGGCTGAGGTGTCTAAGTTGCAACATCTAGCTACTGGGGTGCCTCAGGGCTCTGTGCTTGGACTCCTTATTTTCTTTATCTACATGTCATCGCTAGGATCTGTCATTCAGAAACATGTTTTTTTTCCTATCACTGCTTTTCTGATGACACACAACTGACTAAGCCTGGTTTCTCCCAAGGTTTTTTTCTCCATTCTGTCACCTGATGAAGTTTGGGTTCCTGGCTTGTTTACTTGGAGACACTTAATGCCTCGTTTCCACTGAGCGGTACGGTACGGTACGGTACAGTTCGGTACGGTACGCAATTATTTGCGTTTCCACTGTCAAAAGTTGTGAATGGTACCAAAAAGCCGAACCGTACCGTACCACTTTTTGGGTACCCTTCCGTTGGGGTACCTAGCACAGTGGTACGGTACTAAAGGGTGGAGCTAGACTCACTGCAGAACGCTGATTGGTTGACAGAGTATCGTCACTTGCACGTGCTACAAGGGGAATGACAACATAAGAAGCGCCATTTTTTTATATACAGTTGGAATAAAATACTACGGTTATTCTTTCACGAAATGTAGTTTTAAGAGTTTTTCAGGCGAGAATGTAGTTGTTTAAAGCTCAAATCTGTGGTTTATTTATAATGATTTATGATAATTTGATCCATTCCCGGCGATCACCGACGCTCGGCGCTATGTTCCCCGCCCGTAACAGCCTTTCCTCGGCTAGACGCTCTGACGTTTTGCCGCTGACTCTGTAGCAGCTAGTGGTAATTCGTCTTGTGTATATCTAACCGGTGATCTTTGGTCTCGTGAATCGATAATTCGTTCCCTGGCCAATCGTTTTGGCTGAGGGCTAAGTGAAGTTTTATATATTTAGGCCATTTAACTTTTCCGTTGTAACGTTAACGTTAGACTAGCGCTGAATTTGTATTTTGACTGAATTGTTTGCTTTATTTCTTATTGTATAGCTTCTTGTAACGTTACCTTCTACTTATACTTTTATAATGGCTATTATTAATAAAACTGAAATTTAACAAAAAGAGATAGGGGTTGAGGTTTGTCATTTATTTCATTACAAGATTATCACTGTAATGTTGTTTATTGCAGCATTTGTACAAATGCATATTGTCTGGAATATGTTTAATATTTTTAAAATTTAAACGAAAAGATGCAGGGTTGTGTTTTATATTTCGTTTTGTTATAAATAGGCTAACGTTATAGGCCTACATGCAGTGAATAATATAATCAGGTCTATACATTGCCTGAGCCACACTTGTGGGCCTATAATGTTTAAAATGTATTTAAAAGAAAACGAAAAGAGGCAGAGTGGTGTTTTATAACATATTTCGTTTTATTGTTGCCTAAAATATATGAGCGAGCCGAGTGACGCTTTCAGAACGCGCTGTTCAATTTAGAGAATTACCGGACTCGCGTCCTCGGGAGTGCTTCTGCTGAGAACTTTGCCTAGGCCTACTTGGTATCGAGAAATGCCTAATGTCGGGATCTTCTTGTGATAAACATGCCGAGAAGCAAGGACAAGATCTGATGTATGCCATCCATTGGTGTTTACTTTGTCGCTTTCTTCTTCGCGCGAAAATGACGTTGATCGCTTCTTTCCAGCAAACGCCACGCCTATCAAGTAGGGTACTGTTGGCAGTGGAAACGCTAGCCGGATCATGGTTTTACTGACCCGACCCGAACCGAACCGTACTGTACCGTACCGTACTGCTCAGTGGAAACGAGCCATTAATATTCAACCATAGTATTGATCTGACTGTACCACCTGTTGTAGGAGAACTGAACTGAGCTGAACAATTACTTCTTTTTTTTTTCTCAGAACTGCTTTATAAATTAAATGAACTAATTTCATAATTGACAATCTTTACAATGGAACTGAATCAACACTAAACTGATTTTTTATAATTTTCCTGTTATCACTGTAAAGATGCTTTGAAACAATCTGTATTGTATAAAGCACTATATAAATACACAGTTCTACCTCTCATTCCAGCTAGATGATCTGACGACGGCAGCAGCTCGCGTGGTCTCAGCCTGCCTGACAGACATTTGCAGGAGAGAGCGCACGTCACACCTCTCTTCATCAATTTGCACTGGTTTCGCACAATTGCTGTTTGCATTAAATTCAAGGCACTGGTGTTTGTCTACAGAACATCCACTGGCTTTGCACCCCTATACCTAAACTCACTACTTAAGACTTATGTACCCTCCAAAAGCTTGCATTTTTCAAGTGAATGGCTCCTTGCGGTACATCCCAAAAAGGTACGAAAGCACTTTCACAGACCTTTACCTTGACGGTTTCATTTTGGTGGAATGACGTCCCTAACTAAACCCAAGCTGCTGTCTTAAGACATTTTTAAGAAAATCTTTTTTTTTGTCAATACTTGACCCATTAATACTAACACGTACTAATCTATTCTGAATATCTATTTATTTTTTATTTATTAAAAAAAAAAACATTGCTACGTGTACTGTGCTAGACTGACTGGGACTAGTCACAGCACTTGCATATTGTTGCCCTATTGCTGTTTTGATTGCTTCTATTGTTCTGTTCATTTGTAAGTCGCTTTGGATAAAAACGTCTGCTAGATGATTAAATGTAAATATAATGTAAACCATGGTTCCCTGAGAAAGGAATGAGACTAGGGCTGTCAAGTAAAAATTCGAATTTAGAATATTCATTGAATGAAAAAAAAATACCCTGCACATTCGAATGCAAAAACCGTGCATTCCATTCTTTGGTATGTCGAGGTGCGTAACTGACATGGTTTCGTTAGCTTATCCAGTACAGAGCAGTGCTGCTGTGTTGTTACTTTGAAAAATGAAAAAAACTTTATTAGTTTGTAGCAGTAAATAAAGATGTATTTTCGGTCAAATGTTCAGTATGGTGTACCACAAGGCTCAGTACTAGGAACTGCTGTTCTAGACTTGCTGTTCACTCTGTACATGCTACCCTTATCATTAAAAAGCATGTCATTAGTTTTCACTGTTATGCTGATGATACTCAGCTCTTTTTTTTCTTCACGCTCTGACGAAACTTACCAATCCACAAAATTAACGGAATGCAACAGAGATTCTAATTATTGGACAAAAAACTTCCTCGCGTAATAACCTAGAATACTGTCTAACACTTGATGGCTGCTCTGTCAAGTCCTCGTCGTCGGTTAGGAACCTGAGCACTGAGTGTGCTCTTTGATACCAATCTTTCATTTGAAAGTCACGTGTCTAGTATCTGTAAAACGTATGTAAAATGTATTTTCATCTTAAAAATATATCTAAATTACATCATATGCTATCAATTAAAAATGCAGAACAATTAGTTAATGCGTTCATGACATCATTCATGATTATTGTAACGCTCTACTGGGTGGTTGCGTTCTCTTTGTATGCCGCCTCCCTCATCCTTGCTGTCACTGCACAAAGTTGCGCCTTCCGGAAGGGGGCATCACAGTTCTGTTTAGTTAGTGTCATTTTCATGGACTTTTAGTTTGTATTTTTTAGTTTCATTTTAGTTTTCCCACCACTTGTTAGTTGTCAGGGTTACTGATATGATTAGTCATTAGTTCAGCTATGTATCATTAATAAACCTTGTGGTGAGCAGGTCGAGGGCCGTGGGAGGACGACGTGAGGCCGGTGCCGTGACACTTGCGTGACGCACGGGTCTCGTATCTCTCATGGAGGAGCGGAAGTATAAAAGGAGGAGTGACAACAGTCGAGATAGAGATAGGTCAGGCCTGGATTTTGTTTGATGTTTTGTTTCATGAGGCAGCAGTTGTCCATGAGGGACTGCTGACTTTATTTTAATTTTGTATGTGTTTATTTATTTATTAAAGTTTTTAATGTTCGCCGGTTCCCGCCTCCTTCTTCCCATAACAACGAACAGCGTTACAAACCTTGTTTGTAGTAGTACTCAAATGGTACTCCACTGTATGTGCAATACAATCTACAGTAGTACTTTGAAACTTTTAGTTTAGCGAACTTTAAGCTTATTTATGATTTTTTTTTGGTTTTTTTTTTATGAAGATTGCTCTTTGTGTGGGTGGACTGATTTATCTTCTGGCTGTGTGTTTATAAGTGGTGTTATTTAGTAATTGTGTCATGCCATTTAGCTGTGGTTTAGCTATGATTCACACTGAGGAGCTGCATTCCAAAATAATGCAGCACACATGACGTCAGTGAATAAAACATTTTAATAATCCGAGAATCAAAGGAGGGCTACAAGAATCACAGCATGCAGATAAGTGAATTGTTCTGGCTGAAATCTCAGCCCCTGATGCAGCTTTCTAAAAAGATATAGTTTCTGTTAGAAATAACATGCATTTATGAGTGATAACCGCAGAGGGTAGAAATAAAGCAGTTTATTTTAAAAGGATAGTTTTAGAACATTTTTATGATTTGTTTTTTTCTTCTGATGAACACAAAAGAAGATATTGTTGACAGAAGAATGTTGGTAACCAGACAGTTGATGGGCCCCATTAAGTCACTATAGAAGTCATCAACTGTTTGGTTAAGTGTGTTTTGGCTCAGGGTGCTAAAGTCCTCACTGGGGTGAAGTAATCTTCTCTAGCCTGTCGCCTGCAGAGTTCTGCGCATAATTTACTGATGAGGAAGCAGCATATGTGTGTAGGTCTCCTTGCAGATGCGTCATTATGTGGCTGAATTTATATTCGAGTCGAGTTTGGCAAGAAAATTATAGAAAAGAGGGGGAAAATGACT
Organism: Chrosomus eos; assembly: GCA_036326025.1. Lineage (NCBI taxonomy): Eukaryota > Metazoa > Chordata > Actinopteri > Cypriniformes > Leuciscidae > Chrosomus > Chrosomus eos. Next base: position 20,456,503 of record CM070840.1, read on the forward strand.
GAAGCCAAGTGAGCTGAGAGAGAGAGAGAGAGAGAGAGAGAGGAGAGAGAGAGAGAGAGAGAGAGAGAGAGAGAGAGAGAGAGAGAGAGAGAGAGAGAGAGAGAGAGAGAGAGGAGAGAGAGAGAGAGAGAGAGAGAGAGACTGAGTCTCCCGCTGAGACACGCTTAAAGCTGCCATGATAAGCCTGACTTGTACTCTCTGCCCTCGGCATGTGCTGCCTGAGATAAATTTCTCAGTGTGTGTGGCTGTATGTGTGAGACCCACAGTTGATTGTCTTGAATTGTTAATGTGCTCTCTGGTATTCCCTCTGTAAATTTAGTGCTGGGGGTGGGGAGAGTGGATGCATAATTTCGGTAATCTGAGTGATTTGGACACAGTAGCTGATTTGTTTCCATTCTAATTGCATTAAAAGACAACCTTTAAACAATATTGACCTAATGATTAACCTAGAAAACGACACTCGGTTACTAACGTAACCTCGGTTCTCTCTAGAAGAGGGAACGAGTGTTGCGTAAGCTAGCTTACGCTACGGGAAAACCCCTTTTCTCGAGAATACTGAAGCCAAAAAATTATCCTTTAATTTTCACATATTTAAAACGCATGCTTGCATAGAGCAGACCTAGAATAAGCAGCTCATGTGCCTATTGGCTGCTCTGTGGCAAGATGCTGCAACCTATCGGTGGACTGATAGTGACGTCAGCACCAATAGGAGCGCGGGTGCCCAAGTGCGTCACGTCCCGCCAGAATAGGCGTGGCTTACCTTAATATAAGCCAGGTCCAGATAGGGTGTTCTTTGGTTTTTCACACTGAAGCGAAATAAGAACGCAGCACTAAACACGGCCGGGTTACGCAACACTCGTTCCCTCTTCTAGAGAGAACCGAGGTTACGTTAGTAACCGAGTGTCGTTCTCTTACGAGAGTACTCTCGTGTTGCGTAAGCTAGCTTACGCTACGGGAACCCAGTTTAAAGCGCCGTGTATGCTGAGACCATTCACATTAAGTCCAAGGGCCAGTGCCCGGGGAACACATAATAGTGAAGATATGTGGGCCGACACAAAGTGAGCCCTAACACATATTGACCATATGGTGACGCCTCATATGTATAAGGGAGTGCATAACACAGTATAACAGTCAGCGTGTATGACAATCTCATACAGATAACACTTTGGCCTGCAAAGCAGGGACCTCCAGGTTATAAAACCTTATAAATGTAGACAGAGAGGCCCAGCCTGCCGCTCTACAAATATCATGGAGTGAAACACCACTAGTCCAAGCCCATGATGAGGCCATACTTCTAGTGGAATGGGCTCGAACACCTAAAGGGCATTGAAGGCCTTTAGACTTGTAAGCCAAGGCGATAGCATCAACTATCCATCTGGAAATGCTCTGTTTCGAGGTAGCTAGCCCCTTCGTGCGGCCACCAAACGAAACGAACAGCTGTTCTGACTGCCTGAAGGCAGCGGTTTGTTGAACGTAAACTCTTAAAGCCCTGACCGGGCAAAGGAAGTTTACATCGCTGTCACTGTCGGTTCCCGGAAGGGCCGACAGGGAAATGACTTGCGCTCTGGACGGAGTAGAGAGCACTTTGGGGACATAACCGTGTCTTGGTTTGAGCGTAACTTTAGAATCATTAGGCCCAAATTCCAAACATGACGCTCTCACAGAGAGCTCGTCGCGGGACTCGTGTTTTCAGCCAGCGCTGGAGGGGGTGCATGCGCAGCAGACCCAACCGAACCACTGCAGAGGCCGCATACGAACCGACGGGGGGCGCGGCGGATTCATCCTTCTAGCTCCCCTAAGGAAGCGGATGACCAGCTCATGTCTTCCCGATGACTGACCAAGCGTCGACCTCCCCTTATCCATCAGCTCTGGTAGGAAAGTGAGCAAATGCGCAACCTCACACGACCGTGCGTCCAGATCTCTGTCGGTGCACCACTTGGAGAACACTGACCATTTAGACGCGTAGAGCCGTCCCGTGGAAGGAGCTCTAGACTGCGTGATCGTGCTCATCTCTCTTTCTGGCAGGGTAACGAGTACCCGTTGATCAATCATGCGTGCAGAGACCAGCGCTCTGGATGGGGATGCCAGATTGAGCCGCGAGCCTGAGAGAGGAGATCTGCCCTCACCGGAATAGGCCACGTAGCTGCATGTGACAGCCGTGCTAGTTCCGGAAACCAATTCTGATTCTCTCAGTGCGGAGATATGAGGAGCACCGAGTGGCGCGTTTCCCTGACTCTCTTGATTACCTGTGGTAACAGAGAGACCGGAGGGAAAGCATACAGAGGGAGGCTGGGCCAGACCTGGGCCAGGGTGTCCTCGTTCTTCAAAAAGAACATCGGGCAATGAGCATTGTCTTTTGACGCAAATAGGCCGACTTCCGCTCTGCCGAATAGGCGCCACAGTTTCTGGACTGTTTGGGGGTGCAGGGACCATTCCCCCAGGGGAACGTTGTCCCTGGACAGTTTGTCTGGACCGTCATTCGAATGGCCAGGCACATGCGCCGCCCTCAGCGAGCACAGGTGCATCTGGGACCAAACAAGGATGCGTTCCGTCAGATTGCAGGGGTTCCTGGATCTGACACCACCCTGACTGTTTACATAGGAAACCACAGACATGTTGTCCGAGCGAACGAGAACGTGTTGGTCCTGTATGAACGGGAGGAAGCGCTTCAGCGCGTTTTCGACCGCTATCATCTCAAGACAGTTTATGTGAAAACACTTCTCTTGGTCTGACCACTGGCCAAAGGCCGGTCTGCCTTCGAACAGCGCGCCCCAACTCGAGTTGGACACATCTGTCGAAACTACTTTCCAATAAGAGATGGTTCCCATCGTCACTCCCTGCTGGTACCAGTCGGCTACTAACCAGGGCTGCAGAGCCGCTATGCAGGTCTGAGTCACTCTGATTTTCTGGCCGCCAGAAACCCAGGCTCGGCGAGACGCGCAAGCATTAAACCAGTGATGGAGCGGGCGCATGCGCAATAGGCCCAGCTGGAGCACCGCTGCAGCTGATGCCATACAGCCCAGCATCCGTTGAAACTTTTTCAAAGGGAGAAAGCTGCCCTTCTGGAAAAACGCGGCTAGGTGGCGAACACAGCCAATATCAGCCAGTCGTCCAGATAGTTCATTATTCGCAGCCCCTGAGTTCTCAGGGGGGCGAGCGCTGCGTCCATGCACTTCGTAAATGTATGGGGTGCTAGAGACAGGCCGAGCGACAGGACGGTGTATTGATATACCTGACCGTCGAAGGCGAATCTCAAAAATTGCCTGTGACGGGGTGATATCTGAAACAGAAAATAGGCATCCTCCAGATCTAGAGAAATAAACCAGTCCCTCGGGCAAACGTGCGCGAGGATTTTCCTGGTTGTAAGCATTTGAACGGTCTTTTGCAAGCACCTTGTTCAAATGTCTCAGATCTAGGATGGGCCTGAAAGCTCCGTTCTTCTTGGGTACAAGAAAATATCGGCTGTAAAAGCCTGACTCGCTAAGAGAAGGCGGTACTTTTTCTATAGCCCCTTTGCACAGCAGTATTGCTATTTCTGCGTGAAGTAGGTGTGCTACTTCCGCATTCACTATCGTCGCGGACCGGGCTCGAAAGCGCGGGGGAGGGCGAATGAATTGAAGTGTATAGCCCTGCTTTATTATGCTGAGAACCCATTTTGAAATCCCTGGGATAATTTCCCACGCAGCTATGTGAGCCGCTAGGGGGCGAATGGCCTCCGGGTTCAGATCACCGCCATTTGCGGGCTTGTGAAACTGAACCGGAGCCGAAAGCGCGGCGCGCGCGCTCTCGGTTCTGGGCAATGGCTGCTCACTGAAAGCCGAGACCGGCTGATTTATGTGAGGAGTCCCAATCATAAGGGATGGGGAGCATTTTATTCTCACTTTTTGACGCGCGAGCAGCGCTTTGGGCGGAAAAGCTTTCTGTAAGCGTGAGCGCGTGTGCGCGGGCACGAGACTTGCAAGTGTATTTGACGCCCCGATCATAACGGATAGGGAGCGTCATATCAATGCCCTGTGTTTCGTTTTAACGCGCGGGCGGCGCCCGGGGGGAGGTGTGTGTTAGTAAGCGTGAACGCTCTCCGGCGGGCACGAGACTTACATTCATAACCTGTTTTATTGAACGTGTAACAGAGCGGGCAGATAGTGGGCACGGACCTGTGGACACATTTCTTATATTCAACACTCGAGCGGCTTTTCTGCGCTTTATGAGAGTGTGCTCTGTGAGTGACACGAGATTTGATGTGCTTGTGTGTAGGGGTGAACACTGGGGCGTGGGCACTTGCACTACACTTAAACACCAACGGCGTGAGCCGGATAACCAGACAGTATACTCCTTTGAGATTTCTCTGGGTCGCCGTGAAAACGGCGTATGTGTGCAGACGAGAGGGTAAATGAACCGGCTCGTTGGCTGCTAAATGGACCACTGCAGTAGCCTTTTTGAAGGGGACTGACAGGGAAATAAACTTTGACTGTGGTCCAGCCGTGAGTCTTTAGTGATAGAGCGGGCAGAAAAATAGGCGTGGACGCGAACTCGCGGACACATTTCCTACGTTCAACACTCGAGCGGTTGCCCGCTTTAAGGGAGTGGGCTCTGTGAATAACACGAGCGTGCTTGCGTGTAGGGGTGAACACTGAGATGTGGGCACCTTTCTACACTAAAACACCATCGGCGTGAGCCAGATCTGCATAAATGTTATCTGCTGCGGGAGCCGGGATCGAACACGGGTCTCCGGCGCGAAAGCTTAGGGTTTAGCCACTGAGCCACAGGGAAAACAACGTAAGCTTTAGTTGCCGCGAGCAGATAAGAGAGAGAGAGAGCGTCATCACAATTTTCGTGTGTGTGTCGGCACTGTTTAGAGGCGTGCGTGTATAACAGGCACACTACTGCAGTATAGACATTACCGGCCGCTCGTACTAGTGGGAGCTGGAAAATGTTTGAGAAGAAGAGGGAGTTTGTCAGGCCTCGGCGGGACAAAAAAACACACTTTCTTTCGACGGTGACGTCTCGGTTCGCGCGCTCGCTTCCTGTACGTAAGAAAGCTGGTCGCGAGCTCAGAGAGGAGAGCTGCATAAACTTTTTCTGCTGCGAGAGCCGGGATCGAACACGGGTCTCTGGCGCGAAAGCTTAGAGTTTAGCCACTGAGCCACGGGGGAAACAACATAAGCTTGAGTAGCGCGAGCAGCCACGGTAGCTCCCTTGTAACGTAAAGGAAGCTAGCCGCGGTTAGAACAGCAGTCCATTGATGCGTGTCCCTCAACCTCAGACGCGACGGCAGTGAGCGGCAGCTGCGCGTCGGTGAAGAGAGGCGCGGAAGGTGAAAAAGCGAGGCTCGAGGGAGGCTTTCCGGCGAGCGCGTCGCTGTGGCTACAGGCTCCGGCAGCCCTTGGGAATGGCGCTTATCACTGCGCGGTCCCACAAGGGGCAGAGTGACTGCTTCTGCGGGGGCGCGCTAGCTTCCTTGTAACGTAAAGGAAGCTACGCGCGGTTAGAACAGCAGTCTATTGATGCGTGTCCCTCATCCTCAAACGCGACGGCAGTGAGGCTCGTGAGCGGCAGCTGCGCGTCGGTGAAGGGAGGCGGGGAAGGTGAAAAAGCGAGGCTCGAGGGAGGCTTTCCGGCGAGCGCGTCGCTGTGGCTACAGGCTCCGGCAGCCCTTGGGAACGGCGCTTATCACTGCGCGATCCCACAAGGGGCAGAGTGACTGCTTCTGCGGGGGCGCGGTAGCTTCCTTGTAACGTAAAGGAAGCTACGCGCGGTCCGTCCCAGGCGGGAAGCGCACAAGATGTGGCGGTCCCCGACGCTGAGAGGGGCTCGACACGAGCCGCATTTGGAAACTCGAGGCATTTGAAACAACGCCTCTTGCTATTTTAGAATACTAGAGAAGGAATATGAAAAGGATATGGGCGCCAGATTGCGCAGCAGGTACGGCGATGAAGCGGCGAAGGCGGCTTCCAACTGCAGTGCAGAGGGCTCGTCCCGCTGAGGTGCTTGCTTCGACGGCGCAGGCTTCTCCGGAGAATCAGCGATGTAGAGTGAACACTTCGCTGAAGAGGTGAAAAATCAAAGAACACCCTATCTGGACCTGGCTTATATTAAGGTAAGCCACGCCTATTCTGGCGGGACGTGACGCACTTGGGCACCCGCGCTCCTATTGGTGCTGACGTCACTATCAGTCCACCGATAGGTTGCAGCATCTTGCCACAGAGCAGCCAATAGGCACATGAGCTGCTTATTCTAGGTCTGCTCTATGCAAGCATGCGTTTTAAATATGTGAAAATTAAAGGATAATTTTTTGGCTTCAGTATTCTCGAGAAAAGGGGTTTTCCCGTAGCGTAAGCTAGCTTACGCAACACAAGAGTACTCTCGTAAGAGAACTATACTGCTTCTGTTTCAGTCCGTGAGGGTGCACCTCCGATAATAGTAATAATATACACTAAGAATAATGCCTGTTTTTGCATTTTTAAGATGTGCTGCATTGTGGCATTATTCTAATGACAATTAAGCACATTTTCCACCTCATTATTCTGATTCTCATTATTCTCAAATGTTGATTCTCATTAGATTCTCATTGCTGTAATGTAATACAGAGATGAAAACCACCCTGTCTGGATGCAATTGTTAATTTATTCTTATATTACCATTCAAAAGTTTAGAAAAAAGTCTCTATGCTCACCATGGCTGCATTTATTATATATATCTATATATCTATAACAGAGAAAGAAGATATATTCTATTATTTGTTATCATCATCATGAAGTGCATTAAACATTACATCATGCCTGGATTTTCCAAATTGGGGTTCCTGAAAAAGCTGCATGGTGTTCGTGAGTTGATGCAAATCTAATAATTAATGAAACCATAAAAAAATGTAAATGAATAAATAATTTAAAAATAAAAACAATATAAATAAAACACTTGAACAGTGAAAATAAAAATACTTTTAATTGTTACTTGCATCTCAGTGTGACTTTAACTGACATCAGAGAACCTTGAACATGCAAATGTGTTATTCAATTCTTGAAATATTCATTTAAAATCTCAGGGGGACTTCAAGCAAATATTTTAGGTCAAAGGAATTTGGCTGACAAAAAATATTGGGAACCCCTGCAATACATGAATAAACATAAAAACAGCAATGATATTACATGGCCAAAGTCTTCATGTTTTAAATATTTTGTCACGACTGGATATGATGAAAAAAGCTATACAACGCCAGTGTTTAGTAACAGGATTATTTTGCCATTAAAAATCGTTGCGTGTGTGTGAAGACACGATGATGAAGATAAAGTTCCAACAGAGTCTTTAATATGAATTCACAGGGTAAACGAAAAAAGGACATTGATTAGAACACAACATACACAGACGAGACCGGACACTGGAACTTAAATACCATGATACATGAATATTGCATTCGGTACCACAGTAGTAAGGGAAGACATAGGCGGGGAGAATGTTTCTGAGTACAGCATATAAAATATTGTATGACAGAAATGAAACATTGATATTTTTATATATATATAAAAACCGACGACACGTCTGTGACGCTTCACGACAGAAAGATTACCATGCTTAATTATTTTTAGTCCTCCACGATGGATTCCGTCACGTCTGTGATATTGAGGAGCGCAGAAGCTCTTCCATAAACAGCTTTTAAACATGGTGAACCAAAAGAGAGAAAATGTTATTGGTGCTGCAAGGTGGAAATATGAAATGGAGGAAAGGCTTGTGGAGCTGTGGCAACAATAATCCAGCCTTTATGATGTTTATGATGACCACCACATGAAAAAAGATAAGTGAATTTGCATTAAGGTAACACCGTTTTAGTTTACGTTATTGTTTCTGGAAGTCAGTCACTAATTCCACCTTCTCAATTAACCACGCACTTCGTTAAAGGCGGCAAGCAATGATTGGTCAGGAAGCAACATGTAGTCTGACATGTTTCTTGTCTATGACACAACAAGAATTTAGTAGTCAATATCACATAATCTGACACAGTGACTATCGTACCAGACAACAATATTGGGTCACACTTTATTTTAAGGTGTCATTGTTACAGTGTAATTATATATTTAAGAACTGAGTAATAATAATAGTTAACTACATGTACTTACTATAGGGTTAGGGTAGGATTAGGGTTTGGTTGAGGGTTAGTTGCATGTAATTATGCATAATTTACTGTTATTACTAAGGTAAGTACATGTAACAAGGACACCGTAAAATAAAGTGTTACCTAATATTGTGTAGTCTGAATGTTTTTTTAAATAAAAATGTAAACATATGGCTTTGAAACAGCAAAAACAGTTGTTTCAGACTCTGCCAGAAAATTTAGTTCCCTTTCGTAGTCACTACGAGTTATGTTGTGATGACGAATGGGGTTTTCCTTAGAAAGCCTATCCACTTCGAGAATATAAAACGAGCCAATGGCAAGGAAATGCCATGGGTCTGCGGAATTTGCATAGTGTAACTCCAGCCCACCTCGTGGGTATATAAGGAAGGATGCTGGAAACATGCAGTTATGTTTTCGCTTCGGAGCCAAGAGCATTTTTCACTCCACAAGCCATTCTGAGATCATCTCTCTTCACTCAGTGGTTTGCCAGTCATGTTTTTCTCCCTGGCTCACAAAAGAGCTTGTGCGTGGCACGTATTTTTAAAGGTAGTCAGATTGATTTTACTGATGGGCATGAATGCTGCTCGGCATGTTTGTGCTTAGATCACGCCTGTGCCGCGTTCATGGATGCGTCATGTTCTCATTGCGGGAATATGACCATCGCAATGTTGTGGTCGAGACTCAATGACCTCACTAGAGCGAGAGTCCCCTCATCCACACTCCAATCTATTTTCTCCACGAGAGGAAATACTCGAGAGGCTGGTGGCCAAGGGAACCTGAGGCAGCTGATGTGGTACTGTACAACCCGACAAATTCTCCTCGGTCCACACACACCTCTTTCACGTTCATCATCAGGTTCCTGAGAGTAGCAAGGAGACTCAATCCTCCTCGCCCTCCTCTCGTTCCCTCTTGGGACCTCTCAGTGGTTTAAAATGCGGTGCAGTGTGCTCCGTTTGAGCCTCTGCAAGCAGTGGAGCTTAAGTTTCTGTCAATTATGACAGCGCTCCTTGTTGCATTGGCCTCCAGGGTAGGGGACCTGGTTGCATTTTCGGTTGACGAAGCATGCCTGGAATTCGGGCCAGCCTATTCTCATGTGATCCTGAGACCCCAGCCTGGATATGTGGCCAAGGTTCCCACCACTCCCTTTCGAGATCAGGTGGTGAACCTGCAAGAGCTGCCCCTGGAGTAGGCAGACCCAGCCTTGGCACTGCTCTGTCCAGTACGTGCCCTCCGTGCTTACGTAGACAGAATGCAGTGTTTCAGAACCTCAGACCAGCTCTGCTAAAGGGAAAGGCTCTATCCAAGCAAAGGCTGTCTCACTGGATAGTGGACGCCATTGCTTTGGCATACCAGCAGCAAGGTCGACTATGCCCCCTTGGTGTGAAGGCCCACTCCACTCAGAGTGTGGCTTCCTCTTGGGCTCTAGCACATGACGCCTCGCTAACAGACATCTGCAGAGCTGCAGGCTGGGCAACACCCAACACAATCCCGAGATTCTACAATCTCAAAGTGGAGCCAGTGTCCTCTCATGTACTCGCCCACAGTGGCCGGTAAAAGGACCCGCTCAGTGTCATCGCTTCTCTGGGCGACCCCCACGTGTGTATTTCCACTTTAAGCCTCTCTGAGCATGTGTCTTTTCCTTGGCAAGCCACCTTACCATCCCTGGAGCGTAAAGATTCCACCCTACAGGCTGGATAGCCAAGGTGGCATGATTAGACTAGGAACCCCATTCGTTGTCACGACGTAACATCTCCGTTCCCTACTCAGGAAACAAGGGTTACATATGTAACCAAGACGTTTTGGTAACGCTTCCTTTTACAGTCCAGTTACCCATGTAAATACTATGTACTTATTTTAGTAATTACAATTACTGGGTAATAACTAGTACTAACCCTGAACCTACCCCTAAACCTACCCCTGTTCCATGTACTTACCTTATATTAGCCAGTACTTTCTAGGTAAGTACAATGTAAGTACTGTACTGTAAAAGGAAGCGTTACCGACGTTTTTTTGGGACTTTTAACACGATCAACTCTGTTGATGATATTAACTCTGTTTGCTTAAGGGTTTGCTTAAAAATTATCAATATATGTGTTTTATTGTTAACAAATTGATCAGAAGCTGATTATAACTGTTATAAAGTATGTTTACTACATGAAATGTTAAAGGATTTCATTCATTTTTAAAGCTATGTTTAGAGAAAATGCACACCTTCTTGGCAACTTTTCAGTTAAATCTGTTGATACTTTTACTCCAAAACAAAAAGTTTCTATTTTATTAGGCTTAAAGTTGAATTAATGGATAAAGAGACAAAAAATATCACAGGAAAAACAGGGTTTTAAATTGTGTTACATTTGGTAACTGTATATTTGACCCAATTTGTCTATAACAGACTTGACATATTTTTCTGTTAGTACATTGATTTTCAGAATTAATATTTTAAATCTCACAAATTAAAGATCAGCCAATATTGAAATATAGTGTGCTCTATTAAAATAAAAAAGTTTAACAGAAAATAAATATTCTTATTTTTAGTTTTCCTGCTCTACTTGAAATGTACCCGCAATTCTGGAATGGATCATATATTACTGCATTATAAGTATATTTATCTGTTGTACGCATTCATGTCAGTTGAAAAAAGTAAATAAAAATAATGTACATAAGAATGTGTGTTTGTGAGACAACACAGGAGCAACACACACTAATCTGGTTATCTGTACAACGACACCACCTGCAGGTCGATGTAAGTAAAATCAATGAAGTAACATGAAGTAAAAGCAATTTAATTTTATAAGTAGGCTTCCAATTATATTATTATTATTATTAGTGGTGATTACAATGGCAAGAAACTGCTACTATTGATTGCATTAATATTTAGGGATCTGAACTATTACCTGACTCTGAGTAAGCTATTCAATTTAAAGTTTGTGCTACGGTCATGAATTATACCTCAAATCACAGTTTAGATTTATGTTTTTTTGCCTGACTGAAGAGAAACCAGGTAAAAAAATGTAAAATAATAAAAAATAAATCCATACTCTAATACTGACTCACAAGGACTGATGAGCCAACTCTAGTGAAAAGAAGTATAGCATACCTTTAAAAGAGTACTTATTATAGAAGTAATATAGATAAAATGCAAAATGAATATAATGTTTTCATACACTTAAGTGCATGTTAATTGCAATTAAATTAAATACAACAATTCATTTAAGATTGCTTTTAAATGGTAAATGGACTGCATTTATATAGCGCTTTCACAGACCCAATGGGCCCCCAAAGCGCTTTACATTTGCCTCACATTCACCCATTCACACACTCATTCATACACCGACGGCGGTGTCAGCCATACAGGGCGCCATCCAGCTCGTCGGGAGCAGTTGGGGTCAGGTGTCTTGCTCATGGACACCTCGACACTTGGTCAGGTGGAACCGGGGATTGAACCACCAACCTTTCGGTTTGCAGACAATCTGCATGAACCACTGAGCCACTGCCGCCCCATAGGCGGCATTTTAAATAGGAAAAGAGTGCTATAAATAGGAAAAGTACACCTTTAGATGTAATTTCATAAGTAATTATATTGTCTTTGAAATATTATTAAAGTGTATTGATGATAGATGTACTGACAAGCATTAAATATCCTTCAATTTAATTTATATTGAAACCTGTAAGTCATGCATTTGAATATGTTTGTAATACCATATTTGTCATGAGGAAGTTGCAATTTAGTACATTTATAATATATTAATTTTAAATGTAATATCAGACAACACACTATAGTTAAAATTATAACTACTTTACATGTGCTTTATGTTATGCAACACATCAAGATAAATGTACTTCTTTAAAGCACAACAAAAGGTTATTCTTAAAAAGTATTTAAAATACAATTAATTTTACATTATTACAAAGCAGGTTTTACCAGTGAGAGATTATTTGAGGGCTTTTAAAAGTGTGATTTTTTTTTTTTTTTTTACCCCCAAAGAGTGCGGCCGTTCAATGTATAGACATATATTATTGGTGTTATCAGCTAATCAGCATTGTCATGACATGTTCGACAAGCAGTCGAACCACGAACGCCGAGCCAAGTACAGGCTCGTTCACATCTCACCAGCGCACTTGGCTCGGCGTTCATGATTCGACTGCTCGAGACTGTTTTCCAAAGATGGCTCCTGCCTGTATACGCGAAGTGGACTGTCTTTATAAAATATCTTCTTATTAAACTGTCTGTACACTTACAATGTTCTCAATGTTATAAGCTAAACAGCTTTTAGAGATAAAACTCTTTACATTCGATAATCATGAAAACAAATCGGTAACGCTTCCTTTTACAGTACAGTACTTACAGTGTACTTACAGTGTACTTACCTAGAAAGTACTGGCTAATATAAGGTAAGTACATGGAACAGGGGTAGGTTTAGGGGTAGGTTAAGGGTTAGTACTAGTTATTACCCAGTAATTGTAGTTACTAAAATAAGTACATAGTATTTACATGGGTAACTGGACTGTAAAAGGAAGCGTTACCAACAAATCTCAGAGAACTGTTGACTATGTACCAATGTGTAATTAGACCAAAGGTTCATTTTGCGCCAGAGTTGTCCTTTAAGTGTGTTAGAAACCGTCATGAAAGTCTCTTTAAATACACTTAAGTGGTCTTTTATTTCATTATTTCATATCATAGCCAGAGCACGCAGACATCATGCCGGTTGTTGTAGCATTGGTTACTTGAGTCTAAGGTGCATGTCAAATCCAATAATTAGGATTGTACTTACACTATTCGATTTCACTAAACCTAAATAATAAAACTATACAATCCATGAAACCGTATGAGAGAGATTCTTTTCTTGAGTTATTTGAGTTTTAATATTAGCAGGTGTTTATAACAAACACTTCTGAATCAATATGACTTGCATTAATGTTAAAGCTTGGATCAGTTCTTAATATTGTTTGATCAAAATAAATCACATTGCTATTTTTTTGATAAATTGTGATTTGAACCACAATTTGTGATTTAAATCTGCGAGATATCTTGAGGTAATCTGTAAGTCATCTTAAGGTAATAAAATGTCAAATAAATCTTTTATTTGGCATGGAGTTTTTGGATCATCCTGAAGAGGTTTCTTTTGCATAACAATCTGCTGACTGTAGGTTATACACAAAATATCCCTGGCCCTTTTTATAACTCCGGGCCTTCCCTATAGGGGTACGGCCCCTAGTTTGGGAACCACTGGTTTAATAAAAGACAATTTGGTGAATTTGATTAAATTCAGATGAAAGCAGCCCCAGTCGCCAGCTTTGATTAATCATCTTAAGTTTAAGTGATTAAATAGCTGGTTAAGTGTTTGAACATGAGCTCAGTTTCATTAAACAAACACCTTAATATCTCTGCATTAAAACATGTTCACTCATAATATTGCTCATATATGCACACAATTGTTTTTGAACCAATCAACTGAGCCATTGTCATGAAAATGCTGGGGTGCGTTTTCCAAAACCATCGTTGCTAACCTGTTAGCAACTTGGATGGTTGGCAATGGGAAATTGCATTGCAACCATCAAAGTTGCTAACTTAGTTAGCAACGATGGTTTTGGGAAACGCACCCCTGATTAGCTGATAACACCAATAATATATGTCTATACATTGAACGGCCGCACTCTTTGGGGGTAAAAAAAAAAAAAAAACTTTTTAAAAATTAATAAAGACTTTTAAAGGAGTAGTTCACTTTCAAAATGAAAATTCTGTCATCATATACTCACCCTCATGTTGTTTCAAACCTGTATGAATTTCTTTCTTCTGCTGAACAGAAAGGAAGATATTTAGAAGAATGTCAGTAACCAGGCAGTTTCTGGTTCCCATTGACTTCCATAGTAGGAAAAAAATATACTATGGAAGTCAATGGGAACCAGAAACTGCCTGGTTACTGACATTCTTCTTAATATCTTCCTTTCTGTTCAGCAGAAGAAAGAAATTCATACAGGTTTGAAACAACATGAGGGTGAGTATATGATGACAGAATTTTCATTTTAAAAGTGAACTACTCCTTTAAAAGCCCTCAAATAATCTGTCACTGGTAAAACCTCTGCCTGTTTAATATACACATGATGCTTTTAAACACAGGTAAGTTAGACAAAGATTTTAAAATTTGGATATGATATTAGGAAATATGAAATAGGCATATGCCAGAAATATAAAAGAAAATTGCACAGGGTCAGACACACAAAAATCTCAGAATGCCAAACTTGCCTTCCTAAAAACAAATTATTCAATGCAGTAGAAGGAGAAAATCAATATCTTTGAAAAAAAGAAAAAATTGCCAGTGCTCACAAAAACACAAACGAGCTTTCAATCCGCGAGGCCTCGGTCACATTCATCTGTGCATGTCATTTCAGCCCATTTCATTGAGTTCTTTGTTTTGACACATTCACAGACCAAATGAAATCAATGCAGTTCCTCGCTTTCTTTACCACAACCTTGAGCCAAGGATCACACTCTGAACTCCTGTTGCCATAGAAATTCACAGACCAAGTCAGGGTGAGACTTCATTGTTACTGTTGTTACTAAATGTGTCAGTATGTGTGCAGTAAACTGTCAAAAATGTAGCATAAAGGCCCATATTGCAGCTTATTCTGGTAGAGAACCACCTACTTAGACCAGAAGAGACTGTGTGATTGGCATTTTAATAAACCAAGTTTTCTCACAACATTTACAGGCAACCCAGACTTATTGGAAAAAACAGGGTTTGTGGCAACATCTTCAGCAAATTTATATTACGTTGCACATTTCGCGACACATCGTGAAACATCTGGTGAGTGAAGCTAAAAGAGTGTTGTTTTATCAGAAACAGATGAGCGTGAAACTGGCTATGCGTTATTATGTTGGTTGTTGTATCTATCGCAGCACTTGGAAAATGAAATGTTCAGTGAATGGTGCTAAAAGGTTAATGCTCTATCAAGTTTGAAAATAACGTACCACCTACTCTAAACCCAAAACATACCTGATTAAAAAAAAAGCAAAAAATGAGATAAAAACACATTTGCTGATGCAACCATGCCATTTTAGCTCGCTTCTACAAGTTTTTGAGCATTTTTATCGTGACTCGTTTCACACCGCATCACAAGTGTAATGCTGGTATCTACTGAGCAAGGCTGCAATTTTAGTAAAGCTACAAATATGCAGCTTATTATGTAGCTTATTATGTATGTATTATGTTTCCTACTGGAAACGTCAAATTATGCATTATGGTAAAAGTGTTTTGAGATCATAATAACATAGTACTACTGTGCAGGGAGCCGTGCAAAAATAAGTCTTTATTAATCTATAATCTGCCCCTGTAATCGTAATTTTGAGTGAAAATGAATGAAAGTTATTGCTGCTTTACTGCCTCCAGTGTTCATTTTGCTGGAAACTGCAGTGGTTTGTATGTATTGATGCGTGTTTCTTGATTTGCAAGAATGTAGGTAGAGGCATGTTTCTCTAGTGACACTGTGTTTAGCCTGATACATTTTTTCAGGATTCTTTAATGAATATAAAGACCAAAAGAACAGCATGTCTTTGTAATAAATGTAACATTGTACATTTTGTAATTTGTAAAAGTTGTTTTTATTTCTGTCACTTTGGATCAATTCCTCTTGTATAAAAAAGTATAAATTGTTTTATAGGCTATATAACCACAAACCTTTGAAATTGTATCTTCCAGATTATCTTTGTGTGACTCTTAAGCATTTTTCAAAGTTTCAATATTGAAATATTTTTCAGAAAATTAAATGAAAGACTTGCCTTGGTAACTACAGTAACTGAAAACAATGTGTTTAAGTTGAAGTACTCGGATTTCTAAATCTAAAACTGAAATAAAAAATAAATTAAAGAAGAAAACAATTTAAATGACACAAGAAAACAGTTTAAGGTGTGCCAAAAGCTGGGAGTGGCAATAGGTTTTTCATTAATATTGTGAAGTTTCTTTTGTTTAATATTCATTGTATTCTATTTTCACATCTTTTTGTTAAGGACTTTTATTTTGGTGTTGAGTCCTGAGAGAGAGGATGATGTAATGAGAAGCGGGAGTGGGGAAAAGAAAAAAAGAGTTAGAGAGTGGGCGAGCGAGGAGCGTGTTGTTGCTCTGCTCTCCAATTCTAACACTCTGCTCAATAAAAGTTGTTAGCCGTCAATATTTCGAGTCCATCGTCATTCTTGAGATTAATCCACGGACAGTTAAATTCCACGCCTTACATATTTGGTGGCAGCGGTGATTATCTCCGGCCTCTTTGGAGAAGTTTATGCTGGACGGGTAATTTATGGTGACGAAAACGAGAAATATATGATATTTGCTGCCCTTTCATCATAGAGACTGGATCAGTTGTACTGGTGGGTTAACTCAGACTGGAACGCGTTTTGCTTAACGTGTAACGTTTTCATTTACATGGACTGTATTCATACGGACTATATTTATAACTTTAGAGCAGCTTTATTGTTTTCACCATCGTGTGAGTTTTCTTTTCATGTACAGTTATTTGTTTATTTCGTTTATTTTGGTGGGGAAAAACAAAAGAGTAAAGAAGACGCCTGCATCTCGACGGTTCGAAGTTGGCTCATTGCCAGGATTTGACGACGCTCACTTTTTCTGAAACGTGTGCGCGTGTCTCCCTCCTGTGGCGGCCTTCGGTAACTGCACATAGCCGAGAGTAAAAGGAACAAGCACTGCAAATGTGACTTATAAAATAGACTTGTTATAAGTGTTCATCTACTTTTTTTTACATTTTTATATATACATCCTCACTACAAACGTCACAGTATAAGTCTAACTTGCAGACAATCTTTATCAACAAAAGACTTTGCTGGACTGAACTGGTTGGTACAACTGCATTGGCATTACTCTTTACAAACATGGCAGAAGACAATGTAACAACCCCACAAGTGCACTTCAGAGCTGTTTTACCACCAGACTTCACTGGGGATGGCAACGAAAGCTTTTCTCAATGGGCTCGTCGTTTTCAAGTATGCTGTGAGACCTCAGGTATGGACAAACCTCAGCTTGCCAAAGTACTTCCTTCAAGATTGGCGGGTGCTGCATTCAGTTACTGGGATAGTTTGTCAGATGACATCAAAGCTGATTATGACAGTACATGTAACAAGATTGCTGCAGTTTTTGATCACAAACAGCTACTGAGAACTTTTCAAACATACTTAAATGCCAGACCGCGTCGGAGCAACGAGCCATTTGAAGTGTATGCTGCTGAATTGACCCGCCTTGTTCACCAGGCTTTTCCGGATTATGGAGAATCTGCCATCAAAGGTGAAATTTTGCGACGCTTTATAGCTGGACTTGAACTTTCATTGCAAACTAAACTGTATGAGTTTGGTGTAACTACACTTGAGGATGCAATTAAAGTAGCTGGTCGGTGTGAGAGGGCACGTTCCACAGTCACTGAGCCTTTTTCACTGCCGACATCCTCTGCACCTGAACCTGCCAAGGTACACAGCCTCACAACTGAGTCTGCCAATATGCTCGCAGCGCAGCTCAGTGACCTCCATCTGAAAGTAGACAAACTTCAGTCTGTCGTGACGATGTTGACACAGCCTAAGCCTCATCACACCAGTGCTGTCTCACCTCCTGATCGTCACTTCACCTATCGTCAGAGATCACCTTCACTTGACAGGGTGAAAGACAATCACTATATGCCATCTTCTCATTATCAACATTTCACTGCATCTGATGAGCCCCACTCCAGAGGAAGATCTCCTGTACGTTCCAGTAACAGTCATCGCAGACTACACGGGAGCCCCGGGCCAAGTTATCATCAGCAGCAGCAAGGGTATGATAGACCCTTACAATACGACAGTAGAGAGACTCGTTTTAGCCCTCAGCGGAGATATACGGCATACGATGACTCAGTGCCTTTTCAACCCAGCTACAGGCATCAACTGAAAGATGATAGCAGGCCAGGTGAGAACCGAGATCGATGGAGGGATGAGCAGTATCACAGACGTCGCTCTCCAAGTCCACAACGACCCCATTCACGCCATGTACACTTCGTCGAACATCAGCATTCGGGAAACGAGTGGTAACTGGAGATGAGGGCCAATCTTCAGTTCAACTGTCAGCGGCCCATAGCAACAATGCAGTCACATCTGTGGACACCACACGCTGGACACCTTACATAAAAGGCCTCGTCGAGGACCAAGAAGTCAGTATTTTCCTTGACACGGGCGCTGGTTTGTCACTCATCAGTGAGGCCTTACGTCAACGCATACCTGCACTTAAACATCGCCCCTTACTGAAAAGTTTCCAGGTGGCACACACACTGACTGGACAACAGTTAGACATTTTAGGTTCATTATCTGTTACATTACGTCTGGGGTCACACATTTTCAGTATGAACATGTATGTCGTGAGAGACTCTAGACAGGATGCTCTTCTTGGGTGGGACTTTTTCAAAATGCATGGTGCCTCAATTGACACAGCCTCTGGTGCTTTCATGTTCAAGAATGACAAAATTTCTCTTCTCAGTTCCTCCCAAGCACTGCCTTTTTGCTGTAATGTGTTCCTGCTCTCACAGGTTTCAGTCCCCCCTTTGACAGAGATCGTTGTTCCTGCCTCTGTAGCATGTACCTCAGAAACAGGAAGTCAGCTCCATGGTTTTCAAGGTATTCTGGAACCACATGTGACCTTTGACAAAGATTTAGCTGTTGCTCGTAGCTTATCTAATGTCGAAAATGGGCTCACAGTAGTTCATCTGCTTAATCCTACACACCAAGACATCGAGTTGCCCAAACAGACCCATTTAGGTCAGTTCTACACTGTGCGTGACATGCCTTCTGATTTCTATAAGCCTGTGGACGGTCTTGTAGCTCAGGTTAGCCTGCCAAGTCCTTCATGCCAATTACCTGATATTCACATGGGTACAGACACTCTTACTCCCAATGAGTTAGAGGTAGTTAACTCCCTCCTACAAGAAAACCGCGATGTCTTCAGTACTTCTTCTACTGATCTAGGTAGAACTGATTTGATTAAGCATAACATACACACATCCTCCGCATCCCCTGTGCGTCAGAGAGCATACCGTACATCTCCTATCCTACGAGAAGAAATCCACAAACAAGTAGAGAAACTCCTTGATGCTGACTTAATTGAGCCTAGCCATAGCCCATGGGCCTCCCCAGTGATACTTGTTCGTAAGAAGGATGGGTCTTACAGATTTTGTATTGATTATAGGCGGTTGAACTCGATAACCATTAAAGATGCACATCCCCTGCCACGTGTGGATGACAGTTTAGATGCACTTTCTGGGGCCACCTTGTTTAGCACTCTAGATTTGTCAAGTGGCTATTGGCAGACTCAAATGGATGATGCTAGTAAAGAAAAAACTGCCTTTACTACGGGAGATTCCCTCTATCAATTTAAGGTCATGCCAATGGGCCTTACCAATGCCCCCCCAACATTTCAGAGGTTGATGGAGCTTGTTCTCCGTGGCCTCCATTGGTCTAAGACTCTGATTTATCTTGATGACATCATAGTCTTCAGTAAGACCTTTAAAAATCACATTCATGATCTCTCTGAAGTGTTTGGTAGATTGCGGCAGGCTGGTCTCAAACTCCATCCTCGAAAGTGTCAATTTTTCAAACAATCTGTACTCTTTCTAGGACATGTGGTTTCAAAGGATGGCATTCAACCTGACCCCAAAGTGACTGAGAAAGTGCTAAATTGGCCTCGTCCAACTACACCTACAGAGGTTAGAGCTTTCATAGGCCTCTGTTCATACTATCGCCGGTTTGTCAGAGACTTTGCGGAAAAAGCAGCCCCTCTACACAATCTGACGAGGAAACATACCAAATTCACATGGAGTGAACAATGTGAGGACACATTTCAGTATTTTCGCCATGCTCTGTCTTCCCCTCCCATTCTCACCTACCCTGATTTCAGCAAGTCTTTTATTCTCTATACGGACGCATCTCACCATGCGATTGGTTCCGTGCTTGCACAACAGCAACAGGGTGTTGAAAAGGTAGTAGCCTATGCCAGCCATGTGCTAAGCACAACAGAGCGTAACTGGTCCACCTTTGACAGAGAATGGTGGGCTATTGTTTGGTCTGTTAGACATTTCTCACACTACTTACAAGGATGCCCCTTTGTGATTGTTACAGACCATCGTCCCTTGTTAGGGTTAAAGAAAATGCCTATTGATCGAGATCCAACGGGGCGTAGAGCACGTTGGGTATTGGAGCTTGACGTCTACAATTGGGTCATAAAACACAGGAATGGCGTAAAGCACACAAATGCAGATTCACTATCTAGACGCCCGAGTCAAAGTGATACTATTCCTTCTGTTCCCTCAATGTCAGACAAACCAGAACCTTCGGTAGTCACCGGCCCTCTTACCGCTCATGCTGTCATAGACCTTTCTCAGACTTTGTCAGTCGATCTTGAACAGGGTCAAAAAGATGATGTCACACTGAGGACAGTAAGTGAATGGTTGAAGGAAGAAAAGAGACCCCCAGCTTGGGTTCTAAAGAAGGGGTCGACAGAGCTCAAAGTATACTGGCGACAGTTTGATAGACTGCATTTGCAGGATGGAAAAATCTACCGTTTTGCCTGTAACAAACCAAAAGAGTTACCCACTCTTCATGTAGTCATTCCCAGTAAAGCTGTCCCCCAGGTGTTACAGTTTTTACATGGTCATTCCACTGTAGGTCACCTTGGTCATAAAAAGACACTTGCAAGGGCCAGGGAGCATTTCTATTGGCCATACATGGCTAGAGACATAGAGAACTACTGCCAACAGTGTGTTTCATGCCAGTCTAGATCTATGCCAGTCCCACATCAAGTAGCTCCCCTACAGACT
This sequence comes from Chrosomus eos, assembly GCA_036326025.1. Classification (NCBI taxonomy): domain Eukaryota; kingdom Metazoa; phylum Chordata; class Actinopteri; order Cypriniformes; family Leuciscidae; genus Chrosomus; species Chrosomus eos. The sequence continues at coordinate 20,477,447 of CM070840.1, forward strand.
ATTCATGCCAATCATCCTTTTGAAAAGGTAGCAGCTGACATTACTGAGCTTCCTGTGACACCATCAGGCCATAGATATGTCCTTGTTCTTCAAGACTATTTCACCAAGTATGTGAATTTGTACCCTATGAAGGACCAAAGAGCTGTAACGGTGGCACACTGTATTTTTGAACAGTATGTCACAGAGCATGGTGTCCCTGAATACCTGCATACAGATCAAGGTCGTCAGTTTGAGGCAGATTTAATCAAGGAGTTGTGTTCCAAGTTGGGTGTCACCAAAACTAGGACTTCTCCTTATCATCCTGAGGGAGATGGTTTAATTGAAAGATTCAATCGCACCCTGAAAGACCAATTGAGTAAATGTCTGTACCAACAAACAGAGCCATGGGATACCATGTTGAGGTCAATCCAGTTCTCTTACAATACCAGTGTGCACAGCAGTACTGGATACACACCATTTTTCCTTGTTCATGGACGTGAAGCCAGGCTGCCTGTTCATTTACTCTTTCCTTGTCCTACTGAAGCTTCTAGTGCCTCTGCTGGCACCCCAGCAGAGTATGCTACGTCTGTCTACAGGAAGCTGCAGTTTGCATTCAAGTTGCGTCAGGAGAATCAGGAACATGCTCACGCACAGCAAAAAGCTCAATATGATAAAAAGGCCAAGTTCACTACGTACAGTGTGGGAGACTTGGTTTGGCTGAATGATCCTGCTCATTCCCGGTGTAAACTGGCCCCACGCTGGAAAGGACCCTACATCGTAACACGAACTGTTCAGCCTGCCGATGGTAATTCTGTGCTGTATGCTATTCAGCCAAAAGGTTTTCCTGAAAAGACACCGCAAGTGGTACATCATAATCGTCTTAAAACCTACCTGCCTTCCACATATCAGCTGGGGCGAACAGTATCCGATGCATCGTCTCCCATTGCACAGACTGTGGAAAAGGAAGTACCCCCTAATACTTCTAATTCTTCTACACTTGCTGTCCGAGAGAACTTGCCTTCTGTTGTCTTTACTGGAGAAGTCCCCAATCAGAGTCCAACTAGGACATTGCTTTTGGGACAGTTACCGCTGAGCTTAACTCAAAACACTGGACAGTTGAATGTTCCTCAGCCTGATAATATGGACTATGTAACCTCAGAAGTAGGCTGTTCTACTGCTGTGGTCTCCACGTGCTGTTCTAGACTCTAGACCGTTAGGTCGCAGGTCTGTCAAATTGCCTGCAAAGTTCAAAGACTATGTTGTGAAGTAAAAGAAAAAAAAAAGTTATCCATCCTTTGCTTTATAACTTTTGCTGAAACCCTTGCATGTCTTGGACTACAGACCATTTTGTGTTTATTGAAACTTTTGGTTTTTGGTGCACCAATAATCTGCACATTGCTTTGCCTGGTTTGTTAAGGGCATTGTTATTTTCTGTATGTTGAAAACGTGGACGTTTCTTTTCCCACGGGGTAACTAATGTGAAGTTTCTTTTGTTTAATATTCATTGTATTCTATTTTCACATCTTTTTGTTAAGGACTTTTATTTTGGTGTTGAGTCCTAGAGAGAGGATGATGTAATGAGAAGCGGGAGTGGGGAAAAGAAAAAAAGAGTTAGAGAGTGGGCGAGCGAGGAGCGTGTTGTTGCTCTGCTCTCCAATTCTAACACTCTGCTCAATAAAAGTTGTTAGCCGTCAATATTTCGAGTCCATCGTCATTCTTGAGATTAATCCACGGACAGTTAAATTCCACGCCTTACAATATTAAGTAGGCTATAAAAAAAGAAATGCATACTAAAATGTACCTAAACAAGACAAGTGGTTTAGAAAAAGTATGGATGGACATGTAAACAATTTCAATAGCACTAGTTGCTATTTTTTTAAATAAAAACATTATGCGTACTGAACAATTCAAGTGCTCAAATGAATTGTATTCGATAAATGAATTCTTAAATCTGCCTTGCTCAAGATTTTCTGGGTCAATAAATAAATGTAATTGTAAAAAAAAAATGCTCATGGTGGAAATGTTTTTGCCTAAAATACAAGGGATTATGGATTCTAATCCACACTAATGTAACTTTTTATTCCACACCATAAACCAAAATTGTATCTGTATAAGTCTTAAATTTTAGAAGAAAAGTCTTAATTATAATTTCAAGAGGTCTTAAATTTGGGGACAGAAAAACAGGAATCACAATATGGATTAATATGATCATTAAACTTCTAAAGGCTTTAATAGTTGTTTTATTTGTGCATGTCTTAAAAACGGTCTTTAAAGGCTTTGAATTTGGAAAACCCTGCAGATACTCTTTGTTTTTTTTTAATCTATTTTGTGATAGTCTGAGAACTGTGTGCTGTTTTATAAAGTGGTGGGCATCCCACCATAAAGTAGAAAAAAGAGAACGACAGGGAGTTTTATTTAGACAGTCTCTATTTCAGGCCACAAATGGAAAAAGCCATCCTGCTCCCAAAATCAAAATAGGGACTCATTTGCCAATTTAGCTGCTCATGCTTTCATTGTAAAACCATTCATGCACACTGTTCACAAACACCCAGCCCTTCACTGTTCATTCATGTTCTCTCACCTTCCTCATCTCTCGCTCCCTTCCCTCTCTTTCTCTGATCTTTCATTTCATACTTTTTTATATTCTTCTCTACACATGCATTGTCAGTTCAGATGCTGAGGTACAGAATGTGTAAATGCTGGATCTCGCATAGGGAAAGAAAGAGAGAGATTGAATAGTTTGGGGACAGTTTTTGAAAAAAGTATTTAATGTTCAACTTTTTTTAATGAATGGCTTCTATTTTCATTTATTTTAAAATGTAAATTATTTATGTGATAGCAATAGTCTTGCACGGTGCACCGATACTTCAAAAGATTCTCGATTCTCGGAAATTAAAAACATCACTATTCCTAAATTTATTAGTATCGATACTTGTATGAATGACTTATATAAGGTTATTACAGCATTTAAAGAGCACAGACCTGAAAGTCGGTACTGTCAATTTCATGTCCTTGCTGAAATAAGTGTTTTCTAAAAAAAAAAAAAAAAAAAAAAAAAACCCTGACCGAACTTTTGCATAGTAGTAAGCAATAAGTTACTCAATATCAACATCTTGTTCAATGGCGGCTGATTAGGGGAGGCAATGGAGGCAAGGGAGGTACAGCCTACCCAAAATTGTATATCTCAGAATGTGTATTTCTTGTTTATAATTTCACCTCTGTGAGTGTAACCACTGCACGCTTCTTCCCAGAATAAGCTGAATCAGTGAAACGTGAGTCTGAAGGGATACTCTCAGTAATCTCTCAGAAATCACCATAGAGTATTTTACTTTCAGCTATTAGGAGTGTTGAGAAAAGTAACATGGCAGAGGAGGCTAGCTTCCCTTGGTATAGCAACTAATCATCAAATAGATGATCGACTAACTATACAGAGTACATTTACTAAAAATAAATTCACTAAACTACCACTCAAACAACAGCTACAAATTAAAAACAAATGAACACCACATGCCTAAATTGGATTAAGGCTATGACAATCAGCTTCAATGAACAGCCGAACGTGCTCTTTTAACACGGACATTTAAAATGACCGAATTATGGATTTTTTGCTTCAAGTGATAGGCTAGGACTAGGTGAGTGAACTTATATTTGTATTTTCTTGATGTCTGTGTCATTTTCTATAAATATTCAGGTATATAAGTTACCAAAAAAGCCATTTTAAAGTAAAAAATCAGATTGCTAAAATGTTGTGTTCCTCCTCTATTTTAAAACCCAACAGCCACCACTGGTCTTGTTTACCGAACTGGCCATCAGAAATCATGCAATTAGACGCAAAAAGTTGAATTAGTAACTATAGGCTGAAGGAAATAGTTTTCTTTATAACAATTTTTATATAATGAGATTGATCTGTGAGAAAGATCATATAAAATGTATACACTGATTTGGCAGCATCCTCTGCATGCTGCCAAAACATCATAGACACACTATAAGGCATGGACTCTACAAGACCCTTGAAGATGTCCTGTTGTATCTGGCACCAAGACGTTAGCAGCATATTCTTTAAGTCCAGTGATTTGCGAGGTGAAGAGAAGCCATGGATCGAACATGTTGGCCCAACACATCCCACAGATGCTAAAACAGATTGAGATCTGGTAAATTTGGAGGCCAGGGAAACACCTTGAACTCTTCATCAAGTTCCTCAAACCATTCAGGTTCAATGTGTGCAGTGTGGTAGGGTGCATTATCCTGCTGAAAAAGACCACTTCCACCAGGGAACACATTGTCATGAAGAGGTGTACCTGGTCTGAAAGGTGTACACTTGTCAAGTTTACATCCACATCAATGGCCAGGCCACATTGCCCAGAGCATCACACTCCCTCCACCGGCTTGTAATCATCCCACAGTGCATCCTGATGTCATCCCTTCTCCAGATAAACGGTGCACACATACACGGCCGTCCACGTGATGTAAAAGAAAATGGGAATCATCGGACAAGGAGACCGCTTTCCACTGCTCCAAGGTCCAGTTCTGATGCTTAGGATGACATGGCAGAAGGCTGGAGAGTACGATTGAGGTGATTTTTAGGTAAGTGAGTAAACGCTGGCGCAGATAGCTGCCACTACTCTCCGGCCCCCTATTTTATTGTTTTTTAGTCAATTTTAACTGTCTTTGATTTTTTAACTGATGCACTCTGGCCTGCTTTTTAACTGATGCACTCTGGCCTGATCTCACACTGTTTTAACTGACTGTTGAAAAGTTGTAGTCTGATCTGCCACATTGCCATACGATTGGACTATTCAGTGTAGTTGTGTGGACTAGCTTAATTTACCTGTAACGTTACCACCGGGGCTCCCTCTCCCCACTTGGCTGCTTTCTCGGCCTGTTTGGCTCAACACCGGCGCCGGCAACAATGTGGATCAACAGGATGTTTGTGTGGTTTGTGCTCTCCTGGACTGCCCTGTTTTTCATCCTGGCACCAACGACAGCGATACTCCAGTACACCGTGGTTGAACTCCTGCTGCTACGCTTCCACCTGCCTGATCCACCGTCGGCGCTGCATCGCTGTCTGGATTATGCTCATCATAACCGTCGGAAGTACATCCACCGTGGATCCCAACGGAGTTATTACATTGACGACTCCAAAGCAATACAATCCATCATGGTCGTCTACTCGTCATCCCCCCAAGAACTCCACACGGAAAGTTGACCACAGTGTCATAGCCAGCCTAGCCAGGTCGGCTAATGCCACCCTCTAGCATGACTACAACAATGTCAGATTTGAACTGTTCAACACTAACAAGCTCTCTAATGGACAAGGGTCCTCTCCTTCAGGATCTTCTGAGCGATCATAAGTTTGATTTTCTGTGTCTGACTGAAACATGGCAACAGCCTAATGACTTTTCACAGCCTAATGAATCTACTCCCCCTGGGTTTATTTACATCTGTCAACCCCATGACTCAGACAGAGGGGGAAGTCTCACCATAATATACTGCAAGAAGTGGAAAATCTCACCCGTTGCTGTACCTTCTCACGGTTCATTTGAATCCATCGCCCTACAAATGAACGGCCCTACTCCAACTATAGTGGTAACTGTCTATCGTCCACCCAAACCCAATACTGACTTTATAAATGAATTTGCTGCTTTTCTCACATTTATCTGCTCACTCTCCCCTAACGTATTACTTCTGGGGGATTTTAATATACATATGGACAATACTACTAATGAACACAAAAGGGAATTTACATCTTGCCTGGACAGTTTTGGATTGGCACAACATATTCACTTTCCCACTCACTCCAAAGGTCATGTTTTGGACTTGGTTTGCTGCTCTGGTGTCACTCCTCATTGGTTGCACTGCAGCCGACATCCCCATTTCTGATCACATTTTAATTTCTTTTAAAGTCAACTTAACGCTGTCCAAAATAAAACTGCCACTTGTCATTTCATTTAGAAATATTAAGGACATTAATTAAAACACTCTCTCTACTGAAATTGAATGCCTCCCCAAAAACTGTTATTCCAACCCTGTTTCTCGCTTCCTTCTGTTGCTGAAATATTGGACATTATTAGAAATTCGAAACCAACTACTTGTCACCTTGACCCTCTTCCTACCATCTTAGTAAAAGCCTGTTCCCCCCTCTGTCTTCCCGAATAATTACCATTATACATTCTTTATACATACCTTCATCTCTAAAATTAGCTGCAATAACTATTATACTTAAGAAACCTGGTGCAGACCCCAACAATTTCAACGTCTTCCGTCCTATTTCTAACCTACCTTTTCTTTCTAAAATTCTTGAAAAAACAATTGCACATCAGGTCCATGCACACATGTCTGACAATAACCTTTATTAACAATTACACTCTGGTTTCCATCCCTGCCATAGCACAGAAACAGCTCTGATAAAAATATCCAATGATCTTCTCATGGCAGCTGATTCTGGACTACTAACCAGGGATGGAAATTAACTTTTTTGTCCACCGGCCACTGTGGCTGGTGGATTTCAAAATCTACCAGCCACTCAATGTTTTTACCAGCCACTTTCTTGTTTTTAACCGACAATGTGTAACTGCATGTAAAAATTAATACTACAAGATCTACAATACTTAAGCAGTTTATTTAATCTCAAGTCTCAAAGCAATACTGGCATTTTTCTCTTTCTCTCTTATACACACACAAACCATGAACTGATATACATTTAATTAAATGAGTAGGGCGGATTAAACAAAAAACTGAACCGATGCTGAACCGCACTCTATGCTGGACAGGGAACTACACTAACCTTTTCCACTGCTGGCACTTGCGCTACTAACTTTTTCAGTTACTGGCGCAAAACATGATTTAGTTGCACAAATTGTATAGTAAGGTATGGATAATAATGAACAATAATGAAACTGTATTGCATTAGGGGTGGAACGGTACACAGAAGTCACAGTTCGGTTCATACCTCGGTTCAGACGTCACGGTTCGGTACGATTTCGGTACAATGGAGTGAAAAGCAAAACAAAAATGCAGAAGGCATTTTTATAAATGTCTTAAGCCTTGTATTTTTAAGTTGTATACGTTTTATTAATAAAGGCATAGAACCAGTTTATTTGTAGTGCACTGACAATAGTTTTATATAATTAGTTTATTAAATTAATAAAAAAGACCTTGAGATATGTTTGGTAATTGTACCTGAATGAATTTAAAATTCATTTGCTGTATTTCAGATCAATATATTTGTTTTCCTTAATTTTCATTAACCTTAACTTTATTCTCATCTGAATTATAAATAATTGATTTCCGTATAAAAAAAATACTACCATTAAAAACACATCTGATCTTCTTTTTTAATCAATGTAGAATGTGTAACTTAAAAAAAAAAGATTAGTGCTCAGACTCCAAGGACAAGAAATGAAAACCAATACGATGTCCAACCAAACCTGTTTTGAAATGGGGTTGGATAAATATGTTTTCCTTTTAAAACTGTGTGTGTGTGGTTGGGTGACAGTTGTAGGTTAGTTTGACAAGAGTTTAGAGTGTGACAAAAGCACAATGTTTTTATTGCGTGTGTCAGTGTACACAAGTAAACACTTTTCAGTTTGAATGATGTCCTGTATTTTTTTATGTTTCCACTGATACCGTCACACTCACTCACTCACTCACACACTCACACACACACACACACACACACACACACACACACACACACACACACACACACACACACACACACACACACACACACACACACACACACACACACACACACACACTCACTCACTCACTCACACTCACACACACACACACACACACACACACACACACAATTTGATCGCGCCTCTCACTCATTCTCTCTCCTTTGGGACGGCAAACCGCCTCTCGCGCTCAAGCCTCGACGGAAGAAGCGCGCGGGTAGATGTTCGCGCGGCTAGCTCTTTACTACACAAGAGAGCTACCCGCCCAAAAAATACACCATGCGCTCGCGGCTATCTCTCCCTTTGGACGGCAAACCGCCTTTCGCGGTCCCACGCCGAGCCTCGATGGAAAAAGCGCGCGGGTGTTGAACATGTGCCTCCTCTAAAAGTGTCCGCCGTCCGGGTGAAACAGTATGCAATTTTTATTTACCCGCCACGGTGGCCGGTAAGTGAAGCAAGTTTACCCGCCACAACACAAAATCACCCGCATTTGGCTGGTGGCGGGTGCTAATTTCCATCCCTGCTACTAACTATTCTCATCCTCCTTGATCTGAGTGCAGCCTTTGACACCATTTCTCATAGCATCCTCCTTGACAGATTAGTCTCTATTGGTTTCACTGATACACCCTTGGAGTGGTTTAAATAATATCTCTCTGGCCGCACTCAGTTTATCCAGCTTAAACATTTCAAATCAGAGCTATACCCTGTCACTACTGGTGTTCCCCAGGTCTCTGTCATGGGGCCCCTTCTGTTCATAATTTATCTGCTTCCTCTTGGCCATATCTTTCGTAAATGTAACATCCATTTCCACTGCTATGCGGATGACACCCAGCTCTACCTGTCCACCAAACCTACCACATCTCTCCCACCTACCTCCCTCTCTGATTGCCTAATGGAAATCAAATCTTGGTTCTCTTGCAACTTCCTCAAACTTAACAGTGACAAAACTGAGGTTCTCCTCATTGGCAGCAAATCCACATTGACTAAATTTGACAGTTTTTCTCTTACCATTGACAACTCCACAGTTTCCCCCTCCCCTCAGGTCAAGAGTCTGGGTGTTATACTCGATAGCACACTTTCATTCCAAGCTCACATTAATAATGTCACTCTGTCTGCATACTTAAAAATATAAAATATTTTGAATATTCCGATCCCAATCTGACTTCTGACCCGTAATGCTGCCTGAATAATAATCATGCACTGTTCGTTTATTGGCCAGAGGAGAACTCCACTGTACAACGTTATCAAAATGATCCCCATTACACGGATCCGTGAAAACGACTAAGCATGCCAGACAAATAGTTGGCAATGTGACTTTGTAAAGAAAGACTACTCACATGTGCACATACACATTCAAACACGCATGCCTATAGACTAAAAAGTAATACACATGTGCATGCTGTCACCGCTTAAACAGATTTGCATTTTTTAAAAACTCGTTTTCAAACACCTTGCACTATGAAACCTGTTTCAAAGTTTGCATTCTTAGGCCACCAAAAAGCAGTTGTCATGTAAATGAACAGTTTAAGCATTAATAAGCATTAACATTTCTGTTTTCAGTCCTCAAACATTTCACAAACATGTCCTTAAAACAACCACTCTGAAGCGGTCAGAGGTAATTCTAAAAGAGTCAAAAAGTCGAGACAGGACCCATCGCCAAAATTTCTGTCCACCACTCTAGTTCATCCAAAACAAACTAGAAAATAGACTCCAAGTGCTAAATACCGGAATTCTCCTTTAACTTACTTAAACTGGACAATGACTTTCTTCTAGAGCTGCTGTACAACTAAAACAATCTTTTTTGCATTAATTTCCTGTTTTCATGGTAAAGCTGCTTTGTAATAATCTGTGTTGTAAAAAGCGCTATATAAATACAGGTGACTTGACTTAGATTGACTCAAATAACAGTGTCCTTTTTGCACTCATTTTTCATTGGCCATAAGCAAGAGAAGGGGAATAGGCATGAGGCAGTTTTTTATTTTTATTACATGAAGAAAAGTTTACGGGTGTCATCTCCTTTACAGAATGAGAGATCAGAACGTCACACATTTTGTTCAAGCGCACTTAACAGCCAGAAGTAAGAGGCTTCAAACTGACTGACAGACAGACAGGCAGAGTGAAGAGAGGAAAAAAATAGATGTGTGCCGTCTTTGAAAAAAGCCTCTGAAGGACAGAAAATGGAGTAATGGAAGGATACACGGAGCAACTGAGGTTCACAGGAGAACTCCGATTTTCCAAGCAAATGGAAATAACCATTTTAAGAAAGCCATTTTTCTATGATTTAGATAGGCCTACTTTATGAATGAGAGTTTGTGTGTCTGTATAATCCAATAGGTTCTAGTTATCACACCTCTGCAGGACTGGGAAAGAGCCTCAAATCCAGGTTACAAAATCTGTCTGACTTACACTAAAGCTTTAGTCATAATGCTCCGTAATGATCCATTTTTGCTTTGGCATCATAAAGCAGGAGGAGTGTCTCACTCTCCAAAAATCTGTTCACAGCATTTCATTTAAGAGCAACAATTGTTATAAGCTAACAAAAATAGGTACTGGTGAACTAAGTGAATAAAACAATAGGCTGAGTGTAATACATTTGAAAGAAATCCCATATAGTATTGACAGTAAAACAAGCTTCCATTGCTTGAGAGTCTATCATTATACTGTGCACATCTCATTTAGAAACAAAAATCCTTTGTAAAGCATCTGATATAGCATTTGATAAAGACTGTCAACACCCAGGCTGTGACATTTAAACAAAACCACACATATTAGATATCAGACCCTCTGATCAGAACCTTATTAAACCCTTGTTTCCCATTTCATTATATTAGCTTTGGCCTTTTGAGAGTTGCTTATGACTCACATCTCTCAGACAGAAGACTTATTCTGATACATGCAGGAGAGAGGGGACCTATGCACTTAAAATGTCATAAAAATAGAAACTTTGGATGCTGCTTGAATACTGAATTATAATCTTTCTTTTCCCACAGGTAGCATAGCGATTTTTACAACACCACGATTTTTAGCTGATTGAAATGATGACTAATAGGTAAAGAATTTTAAGTATTGTATTGATTAACACTGTGTGTGTGTGCTTGCGTGCGTGCGTGCGTGCGTGCATGTGTTATGCAGCATAAAGATATGAAGATAAGTTATCAAACAGTATTTAAAAATATACACAAGCTAAATCCACACAAAGAACAGCAAGCAAACAACCAACCATATGTAAACGAGTTTAGACCCAGGTAACTTAAAACACAGGACTTAAAGGGCACCCTTTTTCACAAGATGTAAAATAAGTCTCTGATGTCCACAGAGTGTGTATGTGAACTTTTAGCTAAAAAATACCCAACAGATAATTTTTTACAACATGTTTAAATTGTCACTTTTTGGGGCTCTGAAAAACACACAGATTTAGTGTGTATCCCTATAAATGTAAATGAGCTGCTGCTGCCGGCACAGAGGGCGGAGCCTCCCAAGCAGTATTGCCAACTTAGTGCCTTTGTCGCTATTTTTAGCGACTTTTCAGACCCCTTTAGAGAAGTTTTAGCAACTAGCGATAAATCTAGCAACTTTTAGGACAGACCTCAGTAACCTCTAAATGTTGCCAGCACAGTCCTGTGAGCGCGAGGTTTGCATTCTCCCTGCCGTCACACTTCTCTCTGCGTCTACCCTGTTCAGTAAATGGCTGAGAGGAGCAGCAGCATGGCAGCTGACAGACGTGAATGAGCAGTGTTGTTTCCATGGACTTATCACTTATCTGCTTCTCTTTTGTTTTATATTTAAAGAATTTAGTTTGACCATTTTATTTTCCTTTTTTTCTTGTGCTTATCCCTTTTAATACTCACTATCACAGTGCTTTAGTACACCCAGTTCCCGAACTCTCTCAATTCATATAATATATATATTATATTATAATATTATATTAAAGGATAATTCCGGTATTTAACACTTTGAGTCTATTTTCTAGTTTGTTTTGGATGAACTAGAGTGGTGGACTTAGAAATTTTGACAATGGGTCCTGTCTCGACTTTTTGACTATTTTAGGATAGCCTCTGAGTGCTTCAGAGTGGTTGTCTACGAGCATACTGAAACATGTCCTTAAAACAACACTTAACATTAGCTCTCAAAACTGTGCAACTCACCGAGTGATTAGTGGTGTTCGTTGATGATCCAAAACAAGTAGCGTAGCGAAATACAGTTTCTGTCGTGTTTTATTTGCCATTTTTTTTAAATCCCATTGATGTCTGTTGGAGCCTCAGTGCTCGTTGATATTACTGCGCTACCGGAGACCGAAAGGGGTCTGTTTACATTTGGTTGTAGAATTTTCGCTCGGTTCTCCGTCTCTCAGAAGGCTAGCGTGAGCAGAGCAACTGCGGCAAACTGGTTGTCGCCATCAAGTGGTCGGGAGTGTGCTTCAGACGCTTCAGACTCAAATATTGAGCGGAAGTTTGTACGCGGTTGTGAGGTATCTGAAAAAAATAGTTCCACTATAGTAAGTAACACGGATTGAAAGCATACATTGCGCCGATATATTTGTTTTTAATCATCAACGAACACCACTAATCACTCGGTGAGTTGCACAGTTTTGAGAGCTAATGTTAAGTGTTGTTTTAAGGACATGTTTCAGTATGCTCGTAGACAACCACTCTGAAGCACTCAGAGGCTATCCTAAAATAGTCAAAAACTCGAGACAGGACCCATCGTCAAAATTTCTAAGTCCACCACTCTAGTTCATCCAAAACAAACTAGAAAATAGACTTAAAGTGTTAAATACCGGAATTATCCTTTAAAATACAGTATGTGAGCATGAATTTAATGAGAAAACACATTAGGCAGGCAGAACGCAAGTACGACGCGATGACGTCATGAATATGCTAATTGGCATATGACGTCATCTAGCGAGATTTAGCGATTTTTAGGGAGGGCGTTAGCTACTTTCCTTTGAAAATAGTTGGCAACACTTCTCACAAGCTTGTGCTCAGTTTCAGGACAATCTCATCTCACGGAATTCTAAAATTAAAACAGAAACTCTCAGTAGCGGTGTTCATTTCGACCCGGAGTCGGAAAATAATGCCTACAGAGTCAGAGAATATAGCTGTATAAAAATAGAACAGGTATAGTTTAGTTCATTCACGTTTATAACTTATTTTTCCATCTTGCTTTTATCCACTATTAGCACAAGCCTGTCGTAGCGGACCGCGTCCAAATATTGGCCAAAATATACAAAAAATTAGTTCAAAGAAGTTTAGAGTTCACAGATGAAGCGTTAGTTTTACCACAGAAAATCACTGTAAGAGCTGAATAAACACAATATAAGAAGTGCATTAAAGTTTTAACCATAATCTATCTCTCTCCCTTTCATTATCATCAACATACACCGCGAAGTACACAAAACACTCATTACAACTAACAGTAAACAAATATATGCACACCTTTTCAGTGGGTGCTTAATAAACTGTTAAACTTTATATCCGTAACACGACTCAATGAGCTTTCATAAAGTGCACGCTCAAACTTTCATTTCTGCCATGATCACTGATCAGTAACGCTATAGCTCCGGAGACTGTAACCTGGATCATGGTGTGATTCTGATCTGTGTTCAGTTCAGTCATAAAATGTGTGAGCTAGTCGTTAAGTGACGTTAAGCATTATAAGAAAACTACTTGGTTACTCACGTAACCTCAGTTCCCTGAGTTAGGGAACAAAGTATTGCGTAGCTATACGCAGTGGGGAAAAGCTCCTTTTCCTCGATGTACTGAACATATATGTAAAACGCATTTCCAGCTGCACAGCTCGCACATTGAGCGTCTAGCTCACTCATAGGCTGTGCTGCAGCAACTGCACATCCAATTGCGCGGGCGCCTCTCACTCTACGTCATTACACGTCAGAGCCCGTCATAGGGGCTAGGCCTCAGCCTATATTAGCCCCTGAATTCGCCATTATAGCAGGTTTATACGACTGATCCCAAACTCAGGGAACTGAGGTTACATGAGTAACCAAGTAGTTCCCTTTCAAATGGTCACTTTGTATTGCGTAGCTATGGGAACGCTATGTAAAACGCCGCACTGAGTAACTGGTTGCCACTGCAACTCAGGACCCCTGAGCATACAGAACAAGCCATAACCCACATAATATGTATATACCAGACCAGACACCGTCAGGTCTAGGAGAATATATCAGTAATCACAACATACCATACCCATGACATACACCGTCTGGGTCACAGAATATGATAACACTACCAGCCTAAGCTGAACCTTGTCTTCTCCGAGTCTTTAATATCGGTGAGGTTTAGCCAGAGGTGGCGTTCAGTCACGACCAAGCTCGCCATGTTCCTCCCGATCGCCTGCGCTGTGGCCTTGGTAGCCCTCAAGGCCAGGTCCGTTGCACTGCGGAGGTCCCGAAAGGCCTCTGGATCTGGGCCCGCCTCGTCCATAGACCGGAGGAGTTTGGCCTGGTAGACCTGCAGCACGGCCATCGTGTGCAGGGCTGAAGCAGCCTGCCCGGAGGCGGAATACGCGCGTCCGAGGAGGGCTGACGTGCTTCTGCACGGTTTGTTTGGGTGCACGGCTCTGGCTCGCCAGCTAGGGGTCGTGTTCGGGCAAAGATGAGTGGCTACGGCCTCTTCGAGAGGCGGCAACGCCTCGCGTGTAACAACAGAAAAGGATATCGCCGGATAGCCACAGGTGAAACGGCGTCAAGAGACACACGGCTGACAAGGCGTAATCTGCTGAAATAGAAGCTCGCTCAGGCTGAAAGGCTTGTTCGACGGGGAAGGCTCAGTAAACAGACAGAGACTTGTAAATTGTCGCTGAAGGAGTAAAATCTGCTATAATAGCGAATTCAGGGGCTAATATAGGCTGAGGCCTCGACCCTATGATGGGCTCTGACGTGTAATGACGTAGAGTGTTCTCATTGGTCGCACGTCAGAGGCACCAGCGCCATTGGATGTGCAGTTGCTGCAGCACAGCCTATGAGCGAGCTAGACGCTCAATGTGCGAGCTGTGCAGCTGCAAATGCGTTTTACATATAGGTTCAGTAAATCAAGGAAAAGGAGCTTTTCCCCACTGCGTAAAGCTACGCAATACGAAGTGACCGTTCGAAAGGGAGCAAAAGTTGTGTGTACATTGTGAAAAAAGATTTTTTACCTATCATGTGCACAGTTTCATACACGAGAAGTGAGCTCAAACTGGGATGTGCAAGCGGTGGCCATGGTGGTAACAAACAACACCTTGAAGTGCTGACTTCTGCTAACTAACATTTATTTGATAAATTCTGAATAATATTGAGTTTGTACTTGTTGGTCCTGCACTGCCTATTGATTCAGTTGATTTTAAAGGCCATCTTTTTCAATTTAATTGTATAACTTAATTTATACAGAATCTTGTATGAAAATGTCAATTCAAAAAGACATACATAAGAATACATGTTTTACAACACCCACGGGCAGAAATTAAGAAAAAAAGTGTACCTATTCTACGCTAGGCTCCAAAAAAAAGAGCTCCCTTTTCTAGAGAACGCGTCATATGACGTAACGACAGGCAGACATAAGCGCTGCTGCCCTGGTGGTAACAGAAAAGAGAGCTTGTAGTTATCGTTATAGTTGAGTAGGTTTGAGTTGTTACAATGGTGAATTATTGTGTTTGTTTTGGATGCAACCACTCCAACCTGTCTGGCCATGGGGTCCACCAATTTCCAAACAAGAAACACAAAGATTTCCGTGCTTGGATACGTTTCGTCCAGGCAAAGAGAAGCAATTTCGCTGCCTCCTCGATGACAAGACACACGGTGGTATGTGAAAAACACTTCACACCGGACAGCTACAACCAAGGAGATCTTATGGAATTTCGCATGGGGTTTCGACGAAGAGAGTGGGAAATTAGGCTGGCAAATGGAGCTGTGCCATCGGTGCATGCAAGTCCACCAGCAAAATCTGGTGGGAGTGAAGAGTCTAACGTTAGCACTAGCAGAGAATCTGCGCGTCGAAAACGGGAGTTTTGCACAGTAAGTCTTATAATACCTTATACAAATTGTTGCATCGAAATGTAGCTCTGCATGTAATTTCTGCAAATTTATTTTTCTTGACGTTATAATGAATTAGTCTTGGCATGACTTTTGCTGACTATAATGATAATAGCCTTGAGAAGTTAGCACCATGAAGGCACGAAAGCCCGCCTAGCTGCTGTCAGCTTACTCATGTTACGTTAACCCCATGAATCTCTTAAATAATAGCAATACAAATACGTGTTTTTTCCTGAGGGACGGGAGAAGACACAAAATCAATGCATCTCTATTATTGTGTGGGAATAAATTTGCGGCCGGGAGTGGACATACATATTGCAGTAGTGTAACACATACATTGCGGGAACGGGCGGTAATGGTCAGAAATTCGGCGGGCGGGAGCGGGATGAAGAAAACAGTCCCGCGCAGGACTCTAAGTTACCTCCTAACACTTATTTTATTGAGCTAATAAGATGATCTTTTTGGAAACGCATCCAAGTAATGCTTTACAATATTAGTTTTCTGGTTTTCTTTGTTACATCGAAGTTGCCTTGGTTTTCTTTGACTAATCGAAGCTGGTATCAACGGGGCACATGCAAGGGAATGCAGCTTGGGACTACTTTGAAAAGATTTTGAAAAGATTAGCAGTCTTTTAAATAGGGTCTTTGGTCTGTTTTCAGATTTTGGGAGAGAGTGTTGCCAGCAAAGACGGGGCGGGTGCAACTGCCACTTCAGATCCTGAAGATGATGGAGATGGAGACATCTCTATAATGGACCCTGAGCCAGTAGTGGTCCATCGTGGATCACAGTGCAACATCAGATGTTTACATCGTTCATTAGGTAGTTAGCTTATATCTAGCATTCACCATACATGCCATATACAATCACAAATAAGGATTACATGTCAAAATTTTTCATGATCTCCATGGTTACTATTTACTAGTATACATTAAAAATAATGAACTTCATAATGTTAGAAAAATATATTTTGTTCTGGGTTGCATTAGATAGTGCATGTGTTGTTACGAATGAATGTACAATGGTGAACAATTATTAAGATGAATCTCTTTCATCTAAGCTGTTCAGGTAAAGCCTCAGATGGTGGATGTGGGGACTCAAACTGAAAGGTTTGAGCATCGCAGATAAACTCCACTGCACTGTAAAAAATTATTTTCATGATTTGTTATCACAACTTTTTATATTTTGTCAAATCAACTTAGATAATTAATGTAGTTCAGATAACATAATATTTTGAGTTTCTATTTATTAAACTAATCTCCTTTGTTGTATTAACTCAAAGTTTTAATTTCAATTAACTCAAAATTTTAAGGCAACCAGGTAACTTACTTTTTTAAGTTAATCCAACTTTTTTTTTTACAGTGTGGCCAGTCCTGAACAAAGTAATGATGAATGATCATTTTCTGATATCATCAACCATTCTGGTGATATGTCATGGAGTCCAGGGGAGGAGATGTTGAGTGAGGAGGAACCAGAAGAGCTGGAATCTCTCAGTGACCCAAAGTAAAAACCTTTTTATTAATGGAAACTGTTTCTGATTGTGTATCAAAAATGTCATAGTCAGAATTAATGTGTTTTTTCCTTTTCTTGTTTTCAGTGCTGTTGACAAGTTCATTGTTTGCCAGAGGCAGTTGCTGTCCTTATTCACGGTTTGCCCTGCATGCTGCGGGGAAACCCAGGGACACATAATGCACCCGGAAGGAACCTTCATAAAAGTTAAGCAGGTAATGTCTTAATTGTCAACTGTCTGTGAGGAGCTGAATTATAGTATGTGAATGTACAGTATTTATACATTCACAGGGATCTTCAACTTGAAAGCTGGGCTTTAATAAATCTATATATGCTTATATGACTAATATGTTAATAAGGGGATGCTTAAATTAAATGTACAATGATCACAATGCAAGGCATGCACAGCACATGTATATAAACAATTTTTTAGTGGCAATCAGTATTGGATTTGACTATTTTCATAGATTAAGTAGGCAATTTAAAATGGATCACTTATAGACTTTTTTACTGTCTTCTGGGAGTTTCTAAGACTAGAAAACTAGTTGGTTACAAAATGTCTTTAAATGGAATTTAGTCATGACGCACATTCCTAACACTGTGTCTACACCAGATGCGAGTGGTGCAATGCAGGAAAAAAAGCAAATAGAACCCATAATCAGTTATTCTGCTTACACTGGATGTGGCGTGAAGTAACACAACAAATTCCCAAAAGTAAACTGATGCCTGGTTCTATTTCTGACATACTCCAAGCCCTCACACTACTTCTGATATAAAGGAAATAAAACAAATGTATTTGCAATGGTTTCTTTGTCATGGCCAGTGTAGCCTCAAGCTGTTGCAAAAATACAAAAATAGTATCAAATGAAATAATCATTTATTTTTATTATATATATATATATATATATATATATATATATATATATATATATATATATATATATATATATATATATATATTGTTTATTTTTAATATTTATTTTATTTTATTTTATTACATTTAAATATAATTTAATTTAATAAACCACACCGAATATCTAAATTAAACCTGCAAATAAACAGCAGGGATTTTGGCAAAATTTTATCAAATACACATTATTGCAAGGGCTGTCAATTTAACATTAATTTACTGTAATTAATTAAGCTAACCAACACAATTAATCATGTATTTCCAAACAATACACAAATTGGAGCTTTAATTTATATATATTTGCACATGTTAGAAGACAATGGTAGCCTGAGTTATTTATAGCTTTAGTTAATTTATAGCTTTAGTTAAACAGTTGTTAATTTAGGCCTCCCTTTCTAAAGGGAACTTGCACTGCGTCAAACGCTATGGGAAACACCTCAGCGTGACTGATGACTGAAACACTGTATAATCATGACAATGACATTGGCCGGCATCAGCCATGATGCCATTCTATAGCGCTACCAGGAAGTATAAAAGGGGCATAGAGAACATGTCATCTTCTTTTCGTCTTCAGGGACAGTTAGACTGTGAGTGACAATTATGGCTGGAAACAAGCACCTTAGGAAGTGTGCTGACCCCTGTGAGAGGTTTCTCACACTTGGTGACACTCACAACCTATGTGTGCTTTGTCTAGGTGAAAAGCATGCGCGTTGCCATGGTGGCCAAGGAGAGGAATCTGTTAGTGAACTTGGCAGGCATCGTGGAGAAAGAGAAGGCTTTTCTAAATTTGAGACGGTGGTCAAATCACCTTCCTTCAGGATGGCGTCATGTGGTAAGGCCCTATTAGAGCCTCCATGAGGCTGTTTTTCCAAATGACGTAGATAGTACTCCCCTAGTTAGCAGGGTATTTCTATAGAGTGCTCCATCTCACGAATAGCCGCAGAGTAAACATAGTACTCCCCTAGTTCTCCTGGGTCGTTATGTAGAGTACTTCGCCTCTGTTTGAAATTTTAGCAGGCCCTCACAAAGTTTGGAACACTATACTCCAAGTAGGCATGTGTCTTAAGGTGACAGGCTTCCAGTGTTAGCCTCCCTCATATGGCCAGGCCGCCCCAAAGGTAGACTCCAGTACTCCCCTTAGTCTAGGGTCGTTATGCTGAGTACATCTCCAGCGGTTATATTTCTGAGCACATAAAGATGTTGTAGGTTTCCTCTTATTTGAGAGTTGCCATGCTGAGGCCTCCATCCTTCAGAGTTCCATGCAGATAGATCTGGTCTCTGCATAGGGAAGAGGCCTCTCTCTTTAGTTCAGAGAGTTGTGTTTAGGGCCCTTCGCTTCTTCAGCTCTGTGTTGTGCATTGATAGAGCTTAGCTGCAGGCCCGGCTGCAGGATGAAATTACTGAGGGGGCATGTGAAATTGCTAAGGGGGCTTAACTTTATACCATGAACAATCAATAAACACCTCGCTTTGGAACGACAGATTTTTAAATGCAGCGCTCCCTAAAACACTCCATATGCAACTGCACAGGTAACCGCATAATAAAAATATAAGCCAGCATAATTTATTATTCATATATTGACTCTTTCACGCTTAAATTTAAAATATTCTAACTGACTCCTCAGAGTGAGTTTTTATTTTAGAACGTTCCACCTTAACGTTTCCATGGCAACGCGTCATATTTGTCACATGACACACCGCACAATAATGCATGACAGATGTATCACTTTTATTTCCTTTTTCCTTTTTTATTCAAAATATTCACAAACTTCCTTACCATGTCATCAACTATCTGATATTCCGATTCTCAAAAAAGTGGTAGTGAGTGTGTTTGGTCGTTTAAAACCTTTATAAATAATCTTGATCTTGATCTATAACGTGAGATGGGCGCCACCATGTTTCTTTACGCCACAGTTCAGAGAGTCCTGTCAGTCATCAGTTTCTCGCGAAATACATGTAAGAAAGTGGCCGGTGAACTGTGAGAAGAATAGAGTAAACTGTATAGTTACTTACTTCCACTGTTTGTCTGATATGAATAACACACGTTGGCAAATTTGAATAGATTGTTATTGCTGCTTCCACATCTGTGTGTATTTTACAAACTCCAAATGTATTGTTTTACTAGTGCTTATGTGTATTTAAATGTCTGAAACCTAAAATAAACATAATTTATGAGGTTTAAAACACTGAGCTCGTCCGTCTCTGGCCCAGCACCAGCCAATGCGTGAATCTGGCAGTGATGTCACGTCACTGAACATTATAAATCCCATTATGTGGACCGTACCGCTCAAAAGGATAAACATTTAATTTGTAACTATGAATACAAAAATTAAACTGAGGGGGCACAAATCAGATCTGAGGGGGAAATGCCCCCTTTTGCCCCCTCGTGGCGCCGGGCCTGCTTAGCTGGTTCTTAAAAGTATGGTAGGCCTCCTCTCCCTTAGGAGAGTCATCCTGCTGAGGCCTCCATGCATACAGCTTAGTAGGTAGAGCGTGAAAGGGGTTCTTCCTCATTTCTTGAGTAGCTACTAGACCTGTCGCTCCCTGAGCTCTGTGTTGATGATTTTGGAAACCTCGGTCCAATAAATCTGAGGTGTGAGTCTGGCAGGCCCCTCTTACTTTAGAGTCATCCTGCTGAGGCCTCCAGGTGAGCAGCCTGTCAGGTAGAGATGGAGGAGCGGTCTCTCTCTCTAAATTGGGTTATGGTGTCCATGCCCTTGAGCTGGCTCTGGGTCAAGTCCTTCGTGTAAAAGCACGAAGTAACTTCCTCGCTTACCATAAAGCTCGGGCAGTGGCCGTAGGGAGTAGTGCTTCTGACAGCCTGACGTGTAAGCAGTAAGGGGTTTTAACTATGAGTTAAATGTGTTTGTGCTTGTAACAGCCATAATTGGCGAAAAATCTTTCAGCATTGGAAGCGTGGGTAGATCGTTCCCCATAGCGCTTGACGCAGTGCGAGTTCCCTTTCGAAAGGGAATGTCTCAGGTTACGATTGTAACCTAAGTTCCCTGAGAACAGGGAACTAGACACTGCGTCTCGTCGCCATGCCTCTGGCCTGCTTGCATAGTCCCTTCAGACGAAGAATGGATGACATGTTCTCTAGGCGCCCCTTTTATACTTCCGGGTTAGAGAATGATAGAGCGCTAGAGAATGACGTTATGGCTGATGCCGGCCAATGCAATTGTCGTGATTATACAGTGTTTCAGTCATCAGTCACGCTGAGGCAGTGTCTCGTTCCCTGTTCTCAGGGAGCATAGGTTACAGTTGTAACCTGAGACGTTCTTTTTTTCATTTAAGATTTAAAATCAACATCAATGTCACAACATTTTTGCTGCAATTTTTTACTGATGATACATTTTTAACAACACATTTTTTTTTATTAAATTGAATTGAATAAAAAAAAAAAATTGAATTACCCCAGTTTCCGCATCATCCTTTTAAAAAAACAATAGGCCATTTTATAGCCTGAAGAACTTCAACCAAGCGAGGTTTACAAGAGCACAACACCAGTTGATCTGCACAGTCTGTTATAGGGATAGATGACACTTTCACTCCATTTCTTTAATTTCCTCTTTAATTTAAGAATTGGACCAAATATCCCCCACAGCTTCCCAGCTTGCTGTTGACAAAAATGTTACATTACAAAGTAACCTGCTGTTTGTGTGTCTGCACTTGTGTGTGCAACATCAGCAGTCTCAACAAATAGTTAGTTAACTACATTATATTGCTGTTATATGTTGTGGTAGCAGTTTATTGGCACTATATCCTGTCTCAGCTGGTCGTTTTTTATTGTTTAGTTTATATGTATTTAAAGTGTCATATAATGCATTTTAGCTTGTTTTTCCCTGCCTGAGGTCCACTATAATTTTGTGTGGCAAAATCAGTAATAATTTAATTTCTTCATAACCATTTTCCAGCCTCTCACTAATCTGAATGAAAATCACTTTTCAGACTGTTTGCACCACCTGTTTCCTTGCTTGATGTTTTTCCAAAATTGATTTGCTTAGTTTTTTCACTGAAGGGATAAGGCGTTTATGCCTTTGAGGAAAGGAAATCATAAAAACAGGTGGGAAAGTAACAAACCAAAAGAAAGAGCTTGTTTAAGCTCACAGAGGGAAACAGACAAATCCCTTCCAGACAATTCCCCATGATTCCTGAGTGAAATCAGGTGAGAGCACAACATGATTACCCAGCAATCCATTTTCACTGCACACCAGTGCTGCGTCCAAAAACGCCTTCAGAGGACGCATTCCAAGGTCTTAAGGCATCTGTCACACTCACAGTCATCGTCTGCACTACACTTCCCAGTATCCCTCGTCTTCACACCTGCACTGACTGCACCTCATTTACCCGCACCTGCCTGTCATCATCATCATCATTTTCACCTGTGCTCACCTCATCATTAGCTGCGTTTACACTTGGCATTAACATGCGACCTGTATCCGGATGTTGTCCACATACACATTGAAAAGACAAGTGTAAACATGCTTCTGATCAGAATGTTATCTGATCAGCGTGTCCAGGTTCAGATGTAGTAGAGGACGCATTGTGATCGGATCTCAGTGTAATGTAAACGCAATCCAGCCATCGTGTCTGCATTCACAGGTGGACGTCATATAAATCCCTGCCCAGTCTCCCCACGTGGCTGTCAGAAAATGGCCAGATGCAGTTTAGACAAGACATTAAACTTATTTGAACCTTACAATAAACGTCAAAACGACTTAAATGATACTATGTGTGTCATTTTTCATTTTAATTGTGCAACATTCTCTTAACGAGGCAATCGCCTGTACAATCACAGTCAGTAATGAGATCTTCATGAAGAGCTGCACGCTGCTTTGCCAGAGGAATAATCGCAATCTGATTTTTTTAATGTTTAAAAGGTTGAATGTTTTTATTATTTCAGCATGTTTATCAATTTCCCATTTCTGTCAATATCGTCATTGTACGCTATAACCTTAAAACCAGATGATTGATGATGTGACTTGTTTAACATGATCAACCCAATTATTTTTGTATGATCAACTCTGGAACTATTCCTTCGTTCAAAAAACTTAATTTGATCTAAGACTGGAGATTGTACAGGTATGTAAAGTAAGTCAGTGAAAGCAATTGGTACATTGTTTAATTGGTATCATCTTTAACTCTTAATCTGGTGTCGTGCCACAGACCTAATTTAAATATTATGCAGGAAACAGAAATCCGATCGGTTATCCAGATACAGAGGCTACTTAATGTGAACAAATGTAAATGCGCCATGTCCTGATTTGCTAATGATCCGATCTGCTTGATCGGATCACGGTGATCGCGTGTTAATGCCAAGTGTAAACGCAGACATTGTTAATTTGTATTTAGTTCCCTTCTGTTCAGTTAGTCTTTGTCAGTTCTACGTTGTATTTAGTGTGTGTGTTCATCCTGCCTGCCTGTCTGTCTGTACCTTTAAATTATATATTTAGTAAAAGTTGTTGTATTGGAATTCTGGACTCCTCGTCTTCTTCTGCCCACACCACACCCTGACAGCATCAAGGCACATCTGACTGCAATGTTAGTTTCACTTCTTGTCTCCTGAGATACTTACATCTGATTGATTTTTGGAGGCATCATACCGTAAAACTTCAAATAATAGCAGAGTCCCAAATAGACGCTTGTCTCTTTTACACGCCTGGTGTGGCTACAGGTTTGGGTAAATAAAGGCCGGTCTCAAATAGAGGCCGGGTCTGTTTTTTAGTTTCAGGTTGTATTTAATCATCTTAAACCCATCAGATCGTCCGCTTTTTGGCGGCCGCCATAGCAAATTTGTGTCCCGCCAAAGACTTTTTTGATCGGTGAGTGATGTAGAATAGAATGACTGCAGCGCTTGACAAGGGCGCAAACGAGCAGAGAGAGAGAGAGAGAGGAGGGGAGAGAGAGAGAGAGAGAGAGAGAGAGAGAGAGAGAGAGAGAGAGAGAGAGAGAGAGAGAGAGAGAGAGAGAGAGAGAGAAGAGAGCACCAGGGTGGTGTGCGCGCACTCTCATGTCTTCAAACAACACGAGCGCTGTCTTGCTCTCTCTCACTCGTGCATATTAATCAAAGTCAATTGACATGATAGTAAAAGGTCGGAAGACCGCAGTTTCACGTGGAGCATTTGGAGATTTTTTGAGATTAGAGACTCCAGCAACAACTTAACAAACAACACCTCAACACTAAATTATAAAGGCCTGTCTCATATAGAAGCCTGTCTCAAATACAAGCCGATGCAGTTTGACGATTTGGGAAAATAAAAGCGCAGGCTATTATTTGAAGTTTTACGGTAGATGTATCCTTCGCTGCCTTTGATATCCCAAAATCATGTGCTTTCCATTCTGTGACAGTTGAGCTAGAAAAATAAATATGGCGTCTGAAAGTTGCGGCTGGTCGTCAGTTTGTGTGTAAATGTACCTTTTTGATCGACATTTTCCACTAATGATGTCATTTATACCTAGTTCTTAACCCTCCACCACCCCAGCACCACCTGTCTAGATCTACAACAGGCTCTCTCTGCAGCAGCAATTTAAATGTCTGTGTTCTATGGAGCAAGTCTTGTACTTGCTCTGTAGCAACAGCAGTTTTCTTTCTGTTTTTAGTGGTCTAGCAGAGCGAGTCTGTGTTCTTGCCTGCAACAGCATCAGCGTAGCAGATTTTGGCCAAAACCAAACCTATTTACATGTACATCTATATTTCTCATTAATAAAATATTGTGTTCAAACTATTCTGAGAGTTGTCATTACTGAACTAGAGAAAATACAACTGTAGTCATAAAATATTCACTTAATTTTCATCAAAGCTCGCTCTATTTTGCTGTAGACTGTTACGCTGCCTCCAAAGTCTTTTCGAAATCAGTTTTGTGAGGTACCTTCGTGCACAGACGCTGCCTGCAAAGTCATGGCCTGATAGGACAGAGGCAACAAACCAGCTGCCTAGGTTTTCGGATGCAGCCCAGGAGTGTCTAATACTGCTCTAATCCTGAAAGAGAGCACAATTGCGTACAGAGAGGTATTAACCCTTAGGGGTCGGCGGTATCGCCGGCGATACCAGCTCACTTTTTTCCTTATCAGTGCAAAAGAGACTCAAATTACTCTGTTTATTTTTATCTTACATTTAAGTGTTGTACATCATTAGATCCTGTTTAGTTTCTATTTTTTTTGTGGGTACTCACAATAAAAACAAAGTGTTGTGCTTTTCGTCAAATAAAGAAAAATAAACATGATGCGCGTTTTACCTTCTCTCTGTCAGTGAGGTCCGTTCTGAAACGCGTCCGAAAAAATAACTGTAACTCTGTCAATACTTGTCACAGAGATACGAGAGATGTCTCTTTATGAAGCTGAGATTCTCTTCTTTTAAATGAAGTAAGCTACTAAAAAAAAATATTTCCAGTTTATGCAATCCGTTTGAAACCAAGGAGAGTTACAGTTTTTTCGCTCTCCCTTCATTATAGATAATTAGGTGAGCCCGCCACACCCCCAGCGCTTTTGACATGGTAAATAGGCGATATGCATCGCACACGCGGCACGCCCCCGATCACTGCATAACAACAGAAGATTCTTCATCAGAGATTCACTGATAGTTCATCGCGTTTTAGGGATGGAAGCACGCTACTCCTTCAGAGGATTATGGACAGCGGGGAATAGTTAACCTTTTCCTCAGTGGAATTTGAAACTCAGATGACGAACGGTTGCATTTTGAAGAACGAATTGACCCCGAGGATAAGTTCGGAGTAAGTTGTTTAGTGTTTTGTATTTCCTTTTCTGATCATAGAGCTCAAATGCATTTTCACACTATATTTTGCCTAATATTACCTCTTTTGTTTGAGTTCTTCTGTGGTCTAGTGGTTAGATCGTTTGCCAAGCGTGTCAGAGGTTACGAGTTCGAATCTGCCCTCGGCAACTTTTTTTTCTCTCATCAAAACCGAATATGTTCATCAGTGGTTACAGTCTATATCAAACACACACGTATATAGGACACACGTTTGTGTGCATTTTATTTTGTGATTTCACCGGAATGAATAGTGTCCGCAATGGCATTAGATTGAAGAGCACGTCCTAAGAGCGAGTGAAGACTGCGCGCGCGTTGCCACAAGAGACTGTATCCATGACACTGATAGCAGGACACTAGCGCTCAGCTCAGCTTGAGTTCAAAAAGAAAACATTTTAACGCTAGATCTCTTATTTAAGAGCGGACTAAATGAATGCTCTACTAGTTAACTGGAGATGTTTTATTTGTATTAGGTACAGCCGTTCATTGAGTGTATCAGTAAATGCGTGCGGTCTATATGGGCCATAAACACATACTAGCGGTTACGCGGTCTACCCATCAATAGATGTTTCTCTGTCCATCAACAGATACATTGTGCATCTATAATCATAATTGTCCATCAGTTTACTTTGGATAATGTGCTAACAGTTTTTTGCTTTTGTTTTGTTGTGTTTACATCGTCACCATCAGCCTTCAGAAATCATTCTGATATATATATTTTTTTAAATCAATGTTGTAAACAGTTGTGCTGCTTAATTTTTTTTAACCTGTGATAGTTTTTTAGGATTCTTTGAATGCACTTTTATATATATATATATATATATATATATATATATATATATATATATATATATATAAGCACTATAATAAGCAATATTTTATATATATATTTATATAAAAAAAACAAGTTTGGTCTTTTTATGTTTTTTTGGTGTTTTTTTTTTGAAAGGATGTGTTAAGTGATATGAATGACTTTAAGTCTTTATGTTCTTAGGAAAGATTTCTATTTTGAATAAATGCTGTTCTTTTTAACTTTTTATTCATCAGTGAATCATTCTTAGTTCAGGCTGCCTCACAGCACCTTGATGGGCCATTAGACATTGGGGGAGTGTCTTTAGTCTTCCCAGGTGTAAATCACATTAATATTCATGGGCATTAACACTCCCACGCATACAGCACTGCTGACCCAAAAACTGATGTAAGAAATTCAAATCGTTATATTGATCTTTCTGAAAGTGTAGTCAGAATGATTGTCACTTCATTTTGAAGTAAAAATTCTAGCCTACAAGAATAGTAACTCAAAAGTATTGTGGACAACTATTCAGTATGTGTTAAATGGCCTTATTGCGGTGACATTTTTTTTCCCAAAACGTACTAACCACGCATATTATTTTTTTTCTATAAAATGCAAACATGTACATCCATTTTGCTCACTTATTATTGTAGCAGAGTTTGTGCTGAATACAGCAAATTTATATGTTGGCAAATGGTATGTTTTAAGTAGCTGAAATAAGCACAAATGTCAGGGCATCAAAACACCGAAAGAGCCCCAAAACAGCTCAGACCTCTTAGGGTTAAAAACGAATCGGTTACCTAACGTAACCTCGGTTCTCTCTAGATGAGGGAACGAGTATTGCGTAAGCTAGCTTACGCTACGGGAAAGATTCCATCTTTCTGAGAAATTGAAGCCAAAAATTATCCTATAATTTTGTATCCATTGTCAACGCAGTTCAGCTGCAGCAGACCATGAGAAGGCTAGCTAGCCGCTCATTGGTTCGCTCACGGAGAACTGCTTAAGCCTATGAGGGAGCGCGGATGAACCCGCGACCAATGAGAGTCTGACTCGCTCTCCCTACGTCACCGCCCCCGAAGCGGGCGTGGACGAGGCTATAAATACCCCGAATAGGCTGAATAAAATCTGGTTTTTTCAATTCTGAAGCGAACATCGCCAGTAGCACAAGCACGGCCAGGAACGCAATACTCGTTCCCTCATCTAGAGAGAACCGAGGTTACGTTAGGTAACCGATTCGTTCTCTTACGAGAGGTTCTCTCGTATTGCGTAAGCTAGCTTACGCTACGGGAACCCATTGTCAACGCCGTGCGTGCTAAGCATCCACTATTAGTCCCGCGGGGCATCCCGGGGAACACCGAAAGTGGGAATGAATATATGTATCTGTGACAAACGGCCATCGGAGCGGGCCGGTTATTGTGTAGTACATAAGCACATAAAAGAGAGGGACAGAGCGAACTCGGTCTGTGTGAATTAACCCCCTATAGTGCAGCTCAACCAGAAGAGCTGAAACATACTAGACTGCTAGTAGTTTAGCCTGCAAAGCGGGTACTTCCAGATTGTAAAATCTGACAAAGGTGGAGGGGGAAGCCCATCCCGCTGCCACGCAAATGTCGTGAATGGAAATCCCACTGGACCATGCCCACGATGAGGCCATGCCTCTAGTGGAATGAGCCCTGATGCCCAAAGGGCATGGCAGGTCTTTCGATGCGTATGCTGCTGCAATGGCATCAACAATCCATCTGGGTAGGGACTGTTTCGAGGCGGCCAACCCCCTGGTGCGCCCGCCGAACGAAACAAAAAGCTGCTCGGATCGTCTGATCGGAGCTGTGCGAGTGACATATAATCTCAGAGCCCTGACCGGGCATAGGAGATTAGAATCTGATTCGCTATCGGAAGCAGGCAGAGCCGATAGGGATATAACTTGTGCCCTGAACGGGGTGCCAAACGCCTTGGGAACATAGCCATGCCTAGGTTTGAGAACGACTAATGAGTCATTAGGTCCAAACTCAAGACAGGACGCGCTGGTCGACAGCGCGTGCAGGTCTCCCACCCGTTTTACTGACGCGAGCGCGAGTAAAAAAACGGTCTTTAGCGACAGGTACTTTAGGTCCACGGTGCTTAGCGGTTCGAATGGGGGAGCTTTCATAGCATCAAGAACTTTGGAAAGGTCCCAAATCGGCACCGAAGGGGGGCGCGGGGGATTCATCCTTCTAGCTCCCCTGAGGAAGCGGACTACCAGCCCGTCTTTGCCCAGTGACTGGCCGCGTCGGGGTTCAGCAAACGCCGCGACGGCTGCCACGTATACCTTAAGAGTGGACGGGGATCTGCCCTTGTCCAGCATCTCTTGGAGAAAATTTAGTAAGGAGGGAACCTCGCATAACCGCGGGTCCAGACCCCTATCTGTGCACCACTTCGAGAACACAGACCATTTTGACGCATAGAGCCTTCTGGTAGAAGCCGCTCTAGCCTGTATGATCGTGTTTAACATTCCCTCTGGCAAAGCAACGGGTAGTTGTTGATCACCCACGCGTGAAGCGCCCAGCGCTCTGGGTGGGGATGCCAGATCGAGCCGCGAGCTTGGGAGAGGAGATCTGCTCTGACTGGAATGGGCCACGGCGCTGTCTGTGACAGCTGCGTGAGCTCCGGAAACCAAGTCTGACCCTCCCAGTGCGGGGCTATGAGGAGCACCGAGTGCTGCACTTCTCTGATTCTCTGAAGCACCTGTGGTAACAGAGAGACCGGAGGGAAGGCATAAAGCGGGCGGCTGGGCCAGGTTTGGGCTAGCGCGTCCTCGCTCCTTGAGAAAAATATTGGGCAGTGGGTGTTCTCCGCCGAGGCAAAGAGGTCCACCTCTGCTCTGCCGAATAGACGCCACAGTTTCTGGACTGTAAGAGGATGCAGGGACCATTCCCCGGGGGGAATGGGGTTCCTGGACAGGCTGTCTGGACCGTCGTTCAGATGTCCCGGCACGTGCGTCGCCCTGAGCGAGAGCAGGTGACACTGAGACCAAACTAAGATGCGTTCTGTCAGCTGGAAAAGATTCCTGGATCTGACTCCGCCCTGACGGTTTATATAAGAGACCACGGCTATATTGTCCGAACGGATCAGCACGTGGTGGCCCTGAATGCGCGGGAGAAAGCGCATGAGCGCATTCTCGACCGCCAACCTCTCCAAACTGTTTATGTGTAGGAGGCTCTCTTGAGCTGACCGGGGCCGAAGGCCGGTGAGCCCTCGCAGACCGCTCCCCAACCCGTGTTGGAGGCGTCTGTCGAGATGACTTTTCGGCGTGAAACTGTCCCCATGGAAACGCCCCGCTGAAACCATTCTACCACTGACCATGGCTGCAGAGCTGTGATACAGGTCTGCGTTACTTTTATCAGCTGGTGGCCCGTGGTCCACGCTCGGTGAGACACACGGCTCCTCAACCAAAGCTGAAGCGGGCGCATGCGCAGTAACCCCAGCTGGAGCACCGCGGAGGCTGAGGCCATACAGCCCAACGCTCTCTGAAATGTTTTCAAAGGCGTGAGTCTGTTCATCTGAAAAGATGCGGCGAAACGCTGCACACGGTGCGCGCGCTGCGTTGACAGACGCGCCGTCATCGTGACCGAGTCCAGCTCTATACCCAAGAAGGAGATAGTCTGACTGGGTTGTAGTACGCTCTTTGTCCAGTTGACAGAGAGGCCCAAAACTTTCAGATGGTCGAGGAGAACTGTACGATGAGACAGTAACTCTCTCTGAGATTGTGCCAAAATCAGCCAGTCGTCCAAGTAGTTCAGTATTCGCAGCCCCTGACTCCGCAGGGGGGCGAGCGCCGTGTCCATGCACTTCGTGAACGTACGGGGTGCTAGGGATAGGCCGAACGGTAGGGCGGTGTATTGATAAACCTGGCCTTCGAGGCGAAACGTAAGAATGGCCTGTGAAGGGGATTTATCTGGATCTGAAAGTATGCATCTTTCAGATCTAGTGATATGAACCAGTCCCCCTGGCGCACGTGCGCGAGGAGTTTTCTGATAGTGAGCATTTTGAACGGTCTCTTCATGAGAACTTTGTTCAGCGATCTGAGGTCTAATATTGGTCTGAGACCGCCGTCTTTCTTGGGGACAAGAAAATAACGGCCGTAAAACCCCGACTCGCTCATAGCCAGAGGCACCCTCTCTATAGCCTTTTTGCACAACAGAATTGCTATCTCTGAACGGAGCAGCGCGTCACTGCTTCTGGGTTCACAGTAGTTTCTAGCCGCGCTCGGAAGCGAGGAGGGCGGCGGCAAAACTGTAAGCGATAGCCTAGCTTTATTGTGTTTAACACCCACTGCTTCCCACGCTTTTAAGCGTGACGCTAGGGGGTAAATGGCTACATGGTCCCCGTCGCTGCACTTCGCGGGCTGCGTGAGCGCGCTGATAGTGTTTACAACAGCGGGACGTACACTCGGAGGGGAGTTTATGGGCCCTGTAACAGAGTGAACAGAAGTAAGACGCGCACAGGGCTTGTGGGCGCGCTTATACACTCTGAGACTCGAGCGGGCTTGGCCCGCATTATGAGAGTGGACTCTGTGTGAGACAGGGGAACTGGAGTGTCTTTGTGTATGAGTGAACACAGTGTTGTGGGCACATTCTCTACACAAGTTTATGGACCGTGTAACAGAGGTGGGACGCGCGCACGGGTTCGTGGGCGCGCTTATGTACTCTGAAACTCGAGCGGGTTGGGACCGCTTTATGAGAGTGGACCCTGTGTGAGACACGGGAACAGGAGTGTCTTGTGTATGAGTGAACACAGTGTTGTGGGCACATTTTCTACACAAGAGGCTTTTACGCTCTTTTTGAGATTTCTCTGGGACGCCGTAAACACGGCGTTTTGTGTATGAGTGAACACAGTGTTGTGGGCACATTTTCTACACAAGAGGCTTTTACGCTCTTTTTGAGATTTCTCTGGGACGCCGTAAACACGGCGTTTTGTGTATGAGTGAACACAGTGTTGTGGGCACATTTTCTACACAAGAGGCTTTTACGCTCTTTTTGAGATTTCTCTGGGACGCCGTAAACACGGCGTTTGTGCTCATGCAAGCGGGAAGGGATACCGGCTTGGTAATGGCGGGGTACACTGCTGTAGTAGCCGCGTGAGCGGGGACTAACAGAGGGCGAAACTTTGACGGCGATCCGGCCGCGGCGGGAGAGCGCCGTCTTTTTCTCAACCACGCTAGGCAGACTTCGAGTAATCAGTTTTCAGCGCGATCCTCTGCCGAGGCCCCCGGGGAGGCGGCGGTCTGTGGCGGCTGTCAGAGCGAGCGAGGGCGGCCGCCCTGGTGTCGCTGAGAAGTCTGACTGTGTTTAGCTAGGCGCTAGGGTGGGGCTCGTGCAGGAGGCTGGTCACGTGAGCGGCCTGCAGAGGAGCTAGCGCGACGAGGCAGAACAAAATTCGCAGGAAATCCTCAATCCGCGACTGAAGGGGGATTTTTTCCCCCGCTCTCGTCCCATTCACGAAGTAGCTCACTCTGTAGTAGACATGGGGTGCAGAAGCTGCTTGGCCGGCGGCTGAAAGCTTGAAGTCGGACTGCAGGCTTTAGCGGGTAGCACAGGTGATGAGCGCCATCTCGCGGAGGGCGGCATAGACGTGCGGCGACCAGGTCCTCTACAGGGAAAATGGAGATAAAGCCCTTCTCTGCGGCTCCGTCCACAACGCGACGCGGGGTGGAAGAGTCAGAGCGAGTTCTAGCAGAGAGCGGGGCGTTCCAGGACTTCGTGAGTTCTGCGTGCAGATCAGGCAGAAAGGGCGCAGCCCGTTTAGCGGCGGGAGTCGAACGCTGGTGGAAGTAGCTGCGCGGGTCCCGGTTGATTCTCGGGCCGAGGAGGCGTGAGAATCGGACCAATCCTCACCGTCTGAAGCGAGAAGCGAACATGTCTCCTTGGTGTCCGCGGCGTCAACGGAGGCAACAGAGCGGCCACTCGGCGGCAGCTGTATGTCCGGAAGCGGCGGAGATGGAGAGCGGGAGCGAGAGGCTCCGGCGGGATGAACGCTTCCGGCTGGGGGTCCGGCGGCCTCTGAGAGCGGCGTTTCTTTCTCCGCGGCGAAGTCAGAGGCGGCACGGACGCATCTTAGTGGCCGAAGTCGAGCCCGCGGGGTCAACAATGGCATAGTTTCGCAGAGCTCGCAGCCGCCACAGCGGGGGCGAGATCGGCGTGCTCCAATCCGAGGCAGAGAGCGCAGAAGAGGTGGCGGTCCCCAGCCTCGAGGGGAGCGCGGCAAAAGCCGCCAGAAAATTTACGAGACATCTTGAAAAAGACGCTCGCTCTTTTAGATACAACAATATATAGGAAGCATTTTAGTATAAAGGATACAATCCGTCGGATGGCGCTAGCTCACAGGACGGCTGAAGGTGGCGAAGACGGCCGGCTTCCTCAGTCTCCCAAACGCTCGCTAGAAGGTGCCTTTTCAAACGACGGCGGCTTCTCTCTCAGGATCAGCAGATGCAGGTGCGTCGCTGAAGGATGAAAAATCAGATTTTATTCAGCCTATTCGGGGTATTTATAGCCTCGTCCACGCCCGCTTCGGGGGCGGTGACGTAGGGAGAGCGAGTCAGACTCTCATTGGTCGCGGGTTCATCCGCGCTCCCTCATAGGCTTAAGCAGTTCTCCGTGAGCGAACCAATGAGCGGCTAGCTAGCCTTCTCATGGTCTGCTGCAGCTGAACTGCGTTGACAATGGATACAAAATTATAGGATAATTTTTGGCTTCAATTTCTCAGAAAGATGGAATCTTTCCCGTAGCGTAAGCTAGCTTACGCAATACGAGAGAACCTCTCGTAAGAGAACTGCTAGATCTGCTTATTTTTCAACCCTATTAGAAGAAAATAAACAGTGGCTAAATTACTAAAAAATAAAGCTTCAACCCCAGATGTTTTCAAGCAGCACAGCAGTAATGACTTTATGAACTTCTTTACTTACAGGATTGATAATATCAGGGAGAAAATTATAACTATGCAACCATCTACTACAATATCGCATCAGGCAGTGCATTGTAGTCTCCCAGAGGAAAAATTTTATTCATTCATTGCTATTAGGGCTGGGTATTGGCAAGGGCCTCACGATACGATACGCATCACGATACATGGGTCACGATACGGTATATCACGATACGATACATATTGCGATATATTGCAATAATTTAAAAAAAAAATGTAAATGAATATCCAACTTGCTATGTTCCACCTGGTATGTGACAGCAGACAAAAAACTTATATTTTAATATATTCGCAAAGGTATATGCGTTGTACAGTCACTGAACAGTGAACACACTGAAATGTATGAAGTGCAGATCACTAAAAACTAAAAATGTAGATGCCACAAAAATTACATAAAAATAAAGTGCATCAAGTACATCATTACTGCCCGACTTACTTTTAAAACCAAAGTGCTTCCACTCGTCGTTACCGGTTCGGTAATCACGGTTCGGTATGTACCTCGGTTTTAAAGTCGCGGTTCGGTACGTTTTCGATACAGCAAAAAGAAAGAAATGCCAGAGAAATTTCCTATTTATTAAAAGAAAAAATATTTTTTTAGTGTGAGTTTTCCTACATCTTGAAACTCAGGTTTAAATGGGGGTAATTTTTGAAGGATGAATAAATAATTTTTTGGTCATCACATTAAAAATGACATTTAAATATATAGTTATTTATATAATATTTATTTAATATTTGAGTTTTGAAGTGCTGGCAAAAGATGTGTGAAGTACTTGAAAGCATTTCACTATTCCAGGCCAGCCAAACTGGTTACACTTAGTGTTACTATGGTGAATGTTGCTGATCTGTGGACTGTGGACTAGCCTAGTTCATTCACGGCACAATGTTTCTCCTGGTTTCCACGTCAGCGCTATTGAGATATAATAGAGATCTACGGTTAATAACGGAGAAATGTGAATGCTTCTCTAGATCTCGCAGCGATGTTATTACTTCAGTGGCGAATTCAAATGCTTTCTTTACTGGATCTCTTAGCGCTGTAGTAACAGTGTCCCTTGATCGAGATCGGCTCGCGCTCATAGAGCTTGCGCTGCACAGATCTATGTTGCTGGTCCCGAACTGATAAACGTGAAGTAGCCTAAAATATAATGAGTAGCGCAGTTTCGTTCCGCTTTCATTACGTTTGCCATGTGATGTTGCGCAACGTTGTGGTGGTCCCGCTCGCACCAGCGCGGATTTTGTCAGCCTCAAACCGAAACGGTTCAATACGAATACATGTACCGTTACACCCCTAGCACACGTACACACACACACACACACACACACACACACACACACACACACACACACACACACACACACACACACACACACACACACACGCACGCACGCACGCACGCACGCACGCGCCGCGCACACACACACACACACACACACACACACACACCCACACACACAGCACTGATGACCGGTGTCTGCGCACGAGTGAGACCGGTGTCTGCGTGCAACATCTACAGGAACGGAGGTTGTAGTTCACCAGGTCACACCCCGTTTGAAACGTGATTTAAATTTTTTTTTTTACATCGATTTTTGAGCTGGAAATCGATATTGTATATCACGAATATAAAAATCGCGATATATTGCTGTATCGATTTTTTAGCACACCCCTAATTGCTATAGGAGAGGAAGAATTTTCTAAATGCGTTTAATCATCTAAATCGACATGTATGTTAGACCCTATACTGACTAAGCTATTGAAAGAGATGCTTCCAGAGGTCATAGATCATCTTCTTAATATCATTAATTTATCTTTGTCATTAGGATACATACTAAAAACTTTGCCTATGATTTAACTGCTTGTTAAAAAAACGCAACTTGATCCTACGGAATTAGTCAATTACAGGCCGATCTCGAAACTACCTTTTCTGTCAAAGATACTAGAAAAGGCAGTATCCTCACAACTATGTTCCTTTTTAGAAAGAAATGGTATGGAGGATTTTCAGTCCGGATTTAGACCGTACCATAGTACTGAGACTGCTCTCATCAAAGTCACAAATGATTTGCTCTTATCATCCGATCGTGGTTGTATCTCTCTATTAGTGTTACTCTATCTTAGTGCTGCATTTGATACGATTGACCACAACATTATTTTAAATATACTTGAAAATTATGTTGGCATTAGTAGAATTGCATTAGCATGATTTAAATCATAATTATCTGACCATGATCAGTTTGTAGCAGTAAATGAAGAGATGTCTTATCGATCAAAAGTTCAGTATGGCGTACCGCAAGGCTCAGTACTAGGACCGTTGCTGTTCACTCTGTACATGCTACCCTTGCATGGCATTAGTTTTCACTGTTATGCCTATGATACTCAGCTGTATATTTCTTCAAAACCTAACGAAACTTACCAATTCACAAAATTAACGGAATGCATAGCTGATACCGCATTTTTTCTTAAAAATATACCGAAATTATGTCATATGCTCTCAATGACAAATGCAGAACAATTAGTTAATGCGTTTATGACATCAAGGCTAGATTATTATAATGCTATTATAGGTGGTTGCCCTGTACGCTTAATAAACAAACTACAGCTGGTCCAAAACTCTTGGAGTTCTTACCAGAAAGTATGACCATATTAGCCCGGTTCTGTCCACACTGCATTGGCTCCCTATTAAACATCATATACATTTTAAAATATTGCTGATTACTTACAAAACACTAAATGGTTTAGCTCCCCAGTACTTGAGTGAGCTCATAACCCATTATTGTCCTTCACGTCTATTGTGATCTCAAAATTCCAGCCAGTTGATAATACCAAGAATAACAAAATCAACTGCTGGTGGTAGATCCTTTTCCTATTTAGAAGCAAACACACCCTGTCAGATTAAATCTAGATTAAAAACACACCTCTTCAACCTGGCATACATATAGAACACTATACATTCCTATTATTCAAATCAGTTAAATGATTATTAGGCTGCAAAAATGAGGTCAGC
Organism: Chrosomus eos; assembly: GCA_036326025.1. Lineage (NCBI taxonomy): Eukaryota > Metazoa > Chordata > Actinopteri > Cypriniformes > Leuciscidae > Chrosomus > Chrosomus eos. The sequence continues at coordinate 20,514,060 of CM070840.1, forward strand.
CAGAACCGGGAACACTTCCTAAACACCTGATGTACTCGCTACATCATAAAAAGAATAGCGCTAATTTTAGGCTTTAGGTTGTTTTTTCTCCATTCTGTCAACTGATGGGAGTTTTGGAATAATATTAACAATATTATTACAACATAATTTTCCTGTTATCTCTGTAAAGCTGCTTTAAAACAATCTGCATTGTAAATAAAAGTTACTTGACTTGCTCCTGGAGGGTCACTGTCCTGCAGAATTTAACTTTAACCCCAATTAACAGCTAATGAAGCTCTAACGAGGCATATTAAAAACTTCAAGACAGGTGTTTTGTGGCAAGTTGGAGGTAAATTCTGCAGGACACTGGCCTTCCAGGACAGAGTTTGGACACCTCTGCTATACTCCTTTCATTATAAATTAATTATACAAAAGCATTTCAGCTTTTGGCAATGACAATTAGTTTGAACCTCAGCCTGTTAAATATCAGGGGCTTCTAATGATCCTTGATGAGGGAATGAGGTCGTTCAAAGTAATTCTCTCACACTCTCCCCCTCATTAACGGATTTTAACTTTACTAATGTCTCTGATTAAAAGGCCTGATTAGATAGAAGTTTGCATATTATGCGAGTGTGTGTAATCTAGTATAAATGGAATGTTGTGTAGGCGCGATATATATACATTTTTATTTCTTCCGTTCCGTGTATATTTATTGTTATCAAAGTTTTGTTTCTTTTTTTATGTGCTCCACCTATAATGAGGGGAAAATTAGTGATGGGCAGATCGAGGCTTCGTGAAACACAGTTGAATCAAATGTGCCATATTGTGCCGAGGTTTCGAAACAATCCGACACCCGTCTCCACGGCGACCCCTAGTGGTCAGAACAGTGTAAATGCAACAAAAACCTGGGTCAAACATGCATGAAAACACCTTTTAAAATCGATTGCGATTTTTTTTTACTGAAAGTAAAATCTTTCAAATGCAATTATCTAATCATCTAATAAGATTATCATGTGTAAATGTGTTATTTTATCAATTGTTAGGGATTGTTTTGTTTGTCCTATGAATGGCTCAGCTAAACAGACAAATAAGACTATTAACTACCTAATTTGATTTATACCATTTATTCAATGTCTAATTAAAACGTCTACAAATGTATAAAACTGATCAGATATCAGGTATATCCACAGACACTTGTTCATTGTTGCTCATGAATCATGATTGCTGCTCATTGATTGCAGCGGTAAACCATTGAAATTTCAAAGTGTTTTGAAACAGTTATGACATAATGAAGCCTCGTTCACTGAAATCATGTGACTCTGGCAGTTCAATACACGCTCCGAATCATTGATTCGGAACAAAAGATACGTAAAGGCTTCGAAGCTTCATGAAGCAGTGTTTTGAAATTGCCATCGGGACAATATAAATGTGCAATTCAAAATCTGCAAGGCATAAAACAAAGCAAAAAAAAGAAGCAATCTAACCAAAATAAAAATTTAAGTTAGCATTAGTCGAATTTAAAAATATGCTGGTCCCTCTAGGGAATTATAATATTTTGAGGTCCTTGGAATCTGTACTATGCCCTACCTCAGACACTGTGCAGCACACAGTTTGTCAGGATCAGGAATGCTTTTTTTTAATAGAGATTCAAAATTTAGTCTAATTATGAGGCTCTTCATGCTGAGAACGACAGGATACTACACAGCGTCAGTTCATCTTTCATTTTCATGTTAATCAAACTTTTAATCAGGGACTATTTCAGCACAGAACAAGAGAGAGAATCAGAGATGGGTGCAGATATGCCTATTACTGAATAGCATTGGTTTTTGCTGGAGCAAAACGCAAACAGGATGTTCTTCCAAAGATTGTTTTTGTCTAATAAGCGATGGACATGTGCCAATGAGCAAAAAATGGAGAAACATGTTTTTCCACATTTACTTCGGTTCACTTTACACAAAGACAATGTAGAAAGGATATAATTTGCAAAAATAAAATAAAAATCACACGTGTTGTTTTAACACCTGATTCACTACTAAATTATGCAAATCAGGTAACATGTAACCACCGAATAAATGAGCACTGATCACAACTGGATGAATCATTTGATGAATTACTGCTGTTATATTATGTTTACCACTAGATTTCTATGGGCAGTAATAGCACAACATTAACTGCATCAGGCAAAAATAGCTGATGTTTGTGAATCATGCGCATCCTATAATGTGTCTAATTTGTATAAAAGGGACATGTCTGTGTGGGAAAAAAATATAATTTACTTGTAGTTCTTGGTTAAACTGAATTGTGGCTGTTCTGAATAAGAAACAAAGTGTTGCGCTGAAATACAGAGTGTAACCATTGATAATTTCACTTCTGAATATTTTACAACAGAAAACACAGGCCTTATAAATGTCTCTGTCCTCTTTCAATACCCCATCAGGAGCACTCAAAAGAAAAGACCATTTCAACATTCTAAAAATGACTCTTATCCAGCTCATTTAACTGCTCCTATTTGTTCCACATAAGAGCCACACAAAAATCCTTGATTTCCACAAAATTGAAGGGAATGCGAAGCATTTTACATAAATAGGGGTCTTTCAGCAACTCTATCTTAGCTCAGCTCTGTCAAACACAGAGCCCAGACCTTACACAATCTACATTGGCTTTTGTTGTATTTTGTCTGCATCCAAAGATGGAAAGAAGGAAAACCAAAGGGTGATCTTCAGGACAGAGTTTAGGTGGTTTGAAAACCAGAAAAATAGTCATTGCCCACAATTATGTACAATATAGCTAAGTAAAGTACAATGTTCAGTAGTTGTTTATCAGGAAATAAACATCGACAGACAACCCAATTACAAAACGGAGGTGTCTTGTATCATCCTGAAGGAGTTTATTTTGCAATAATGACTAACTGTACATTATCTCAGTTGCTTCATTGATTATTGGACTCAATTCATTTTATGTGAGAAAGAGACTATGCAGTGATGAAACTATATTATACTGAAAAAAAATACATTATACAAATTTTTGACCACAAAAAGACAAACTTGACCAGAATCAAGTATTCCAGAGAGACATGTAATAAGTAAATGTTTAATGGAAAACTAGACATTTGAGTCAAAGTATGGGGTATATTATGCAACAAGGTTACTTATTTGGTGTGATTAACCTCTGCTAATGCTTCTTTATGGAGAAAGAAACTCACACCATACCGAATTTAAAGGCGTTACGATGCATAAACAATACCGCCATTAAATATTGTCAGGTCAAACCCCAGAAACCCCATTTTAAGTTTAACAAAATGTTAATTATTCATGTGAGGGCGAATAATGTACATTTCAGACTGAAAAATTACTAACTGTAACTGCTCCCTTAATTTATGGCTGTAGTCTTTGGCTGTGCAACAATAAATAATATTTTTTTCCATCTAAAATCTAAAGCTAATAGGACACAAGTGTGTCATGATTCTGCCCTCTTGTCATTTTCTTTCTCTAGTCTTGAGGCAGGATCATGACAGACCCATGTTTTGTGTGCAGGCACATGGCCTTGTGTTTGGGCTGTGTGCTTGTGTTGTCTCGTTCTCTTACCCCGCCCCCTTGTTATCCTCATCTTGTCTTCATTGCCTGATCAGTGTCACCTGCTGTCGTTATCTGTTCTCCCTTTATTTTCCTCTTGTGTTTGCTGTCCTGTGCTGGTTCATTGTGTATTCTTACATGGTTAACATATTCCTATGAGTACCTTGTCTTGAGTTCGGTTTAAACTAAGAAGTTTTCTTGTTATAGTTATTTTGTTCCTGTGAAGTTTTATGTCTAAGTCTTAGTCTAGTGCTAACAAGACTAACAAGTCTTTTGCTTTGCCTGTGCTGTTTTTCCCCCCTCGTGGGGTTTTGTTTTCCCTTTTTGTTATCAATAAATGATGTTTTATAAACATAGTTCGGGAGGAGCACGTTCAAATAATTGATCCAATTATCACATCATTCGAACCAGCTGTCGACAATCAGTAATCAACATGTCTATCCAATCAGCTTGAGTTGGAGACCTGTATATACTCATTTGACTCACCAATGTTCCTCTACAGTTTTCCAGCATCCCTCCACCACCCCGTCTCCTCACACTCGCCTGGTTACTTCTTAACCAGCAATACGGGGGGAGTATTCTGGGTTCGGGCCGAATACCAAGCCCGGAGCCCTCTCCTCGGACAGCACGCGAAATACGCATTCATTTTATCTGACTTATTTGTAAGTGTGAACTCGTGAAACCTTGTGTGTTAGCAAACTGTCTGCGATTGGGTTCGTTCCTGAAAATCCGAAACAAAGTGTTACAGAAAACCTCACGGCTTTTAGTGCAGCAGTCATTGTTAATGCAAGACATTTTTCAGTACCATTTAAAATATAGATAGATTGATCTTTCTGACATTTTCTATAGATGTAGGTGACAGCCAAAACACACTGAAAACAACTAGGAAAACAGGAAATGGGGTCACAAGGAAAGTGACCAAATATATTGAGAGGCACTTCAAAGCTCTAGGACTGCTTCCGAAATCACATACTCTTGAGTAGGTACCAACTAGACTGTGCCCTGTGAAGGCCTCATCGACACGACAGCCAGTGGCACAGATCCTCAACAACTCGACCCCATACACGCATGATGACTCCAATCTTCAACCAGATGAACTGCATATTATAATGTTCCGATCCAGTCTGACTTATGACCTGTAATGCTGCATGAATCGTAATCATACACTGTTCGTTCGTTGGCCAAAGGAGAACTAGAGACTGAGCCTGGGTTCTCCCAAGGTTTTTTCTCGATTCTGTCACCTGATGGAGTTTTGGTTCCTTGCCACTATCGCCTTTCTTCGCCTTTGTCGCCATTGGCTTTTGGCTTGCTTAGTTGGGGACATTTAATTTTATATTTAACAATATTATTACAACATTATGTTCCTGTTATCTCTGTAAAGCTGCTTTGAAACAATCTGTATTGTAAAAAGTGCTATATAAATAAAGGTGACTTGATTTATTTTGAATAAGTAATTACTCCATGACCGCTAGAAAAATGTATGTTATATCTTTTCTGAGTACTGTGAATTCTGACATAATACTCGTCACATCCTGTTTGCCACCAACTATATGGTACGGAAGTATGCAATTTCGGATGCAGCCAAAATTTCAGGGTACTTAAGAGACAGAAACAAAAAGTCCTTGTTAAGCCATGTAGCAACTAACTAGTCCAGCTTTAGTAGTAAATGTGGTAACACTTCATATTAGATGTCTTTAACTACTATGTACTTAAATCAAAAAAGTACTATGTACTTATTATGTTCATGTTGTATTGCAAAACACTTTTGCTGGTATTGAGGAATACCGGCAAGGTTAGGGACAGGTTTGGTGTTATGGTTAGGTTCATGGGTGTAAGGGAATGGTCAACAGTGTAATTAGAGATGTAATTACAGAAATTAATTACAGCTGTAATTACATGCAGGTTTTTTTTTATATAAGTACAATGTATAAACATGTTTGTACACATTTAATCAAATGATTTAAATAATATAAATGTTATTAAATAGTAGTTAAAGACACCTAATATAAAGCGGGACCAAATGTCGTTTGTCCTAATGTGTCAATTTCTCTTTACATTCTGCTTGAGTAGCCATGTACATTAATGCACATACATGCACATTAAACACATATAGATACAAGTAGCCCATCCCAGCCGTGCCTCACTGAAAATGTGCTTACAATTAAAAAGTGTGTAAGTACTCGGGGCACCAATTGGGGAGAACATTAGTATACGGGATAGTAAAGCACAAATTATCCATGTGGCATTGAGGCTCTTAGGATGGTATTTTTACCACGAGTCTCTAACTCTTCAGGGTAATATACATGTCATGTGTGGACTCCATTAATGCAAGTCTTTTTTTTTTATTGCCTTGAGAATAATCTGCATTCTTCTCAGTCAATAATAAGCAGCCCCTCTTTGATTTGTCCTCAACTAAAGGCAATTGCCAGTAAGTACCAGAGCATTTAAACATCTTGCATGCCTGTCAGTGAAAGATAACAGATAAGATAAGTTTTTTATATGCTTGGTACACATCATTCTGCCTTACAACTGCAAAAAGGCAAATATCTCATCTCAGTATTTTAGCTGAAAAAGAACATTAGAAGAGATATTGAGTGGTTAATTCACTTTTATGATTCATAATTGAGTGCAATCAAAGATTCATATATTCAGAGTCACAAATGCAAAGAACATGATTCAAATCAAGGGGTTTCCGCAATGTGTTGGATTCAATTAACTTTTAAAAACCATTGATATTTTGTATCAAAGCATATACAGTATATTGATAAGATGTTTATATTTAGTCTTATTTTAATATAAAATATCTTCAAGTGAATGTTCACTCTAATGATATTCATATTTGCACTTTTTACTCCTCTGCTATGGTTTCATGAATACTTTTTCCTCAAATTTTATCTCATTTATCTTTCCTGGCAGATGAATGAACATTTATGAGATGGGGCAATATCAATTAAAAGTTTGTTGCTTTTGTGGAATACATTATCCCTCTACTTGGCCCACTTATTAACCTCATTAAAAGACACATCTGATTGTATTCAGCAATGTTCAAGAATGCCAAAGGATTTAGAAGCCATGTTCACAGACACTTAGTCAAACATTCTATGTAGATTCAACTGCTCTGCAGTGCTTATAGAAAGAAACGTACTCGGTAACTAACGTAACCTCGGTTCTTTCTAGAGAGGGAACGAGTACTGCGTAATCTTACGCAATGGGGAAAACCTCTTTTCCACGAGATATTGAAGCCAAAAATTATCCTTAATTTTTAATCAATGTAAAACGCTTTGCAGCAGCAAGCAGACATAGGCGAGACAGCTCGCGTGTCTATTGGCTGCCCTGCGGCAAAAGCAGCAGCCTATCGAGAGAGGCTCTGCATGACGTAATGTCCAATGGGGGCAATTCACGCCCATATCGTCACGTCCCGCCAGAAAGGGCGTGGTATCGCCCAATAAATAGGCTCGATAGGCTGTGACACGCTGGTTTTCATCGCTGAAGCGAACAAGAGCGTATTCCAAGCACGGCAAGATACGCAGTACTCGTTCCCTCTCTAGAGAGAACCGAGGTTACGTTAGTAACCGAGTACGTTCTCTTACGAGAGTATCTCTCGTACTGCGTAATATCTTACGCTATGGGGAACACAGTGTAACACGCCGTGCGGACAGGGATCCAACACCAAAGTCCCAGGGGCCGAAGCCCGGGCGCATATAGTGCATAATCACCATATACTCACATAGAGTAGAGGAGGAGAGGCTAGAAGCGTCACTCCTTATATACAGACCCACAGGGAGTGGAGGAATAGAGGCTAAAAAGCGTCTTTCCATATAAAATAGCAACCAGAGGAGCTAGTCATATGACCCTTAAACCACGCAGTTAGGGTGAAAGCTTTCAGCCTAAACTGGGTAGCCGTACGTGTGTCAACACTCATGGAGCTGCTGCATCGGTCTGATCGAACTCAGCATCTGAGCCGCACAGCGGGCAGATAGCACTGAAGTCTAGATCGCCAAAAGCTTAGCTTGTAATATAGTTTTTTTTTGTATTTTATATTAGTATTAGTATACTTTATAGTATTTTATAAATGTAGACGGCGAGGCCCAGCCTGCGGCCGTACAGATATCTTGCAGGGTAACCCCGCTAGACCATGCCAACGAAGAGGCGACGCCTCTAGTGGAGTGCGCTCTGACACCCAAGGGCACTGCAGGCCCTTGGAAGTGTAAGCCAGCGCTATGACATCAACTATCCATCTGGATAAGCTCTGTTTTGAAGCGGCAAGTCCCTTGGCGGGCGTCAAACAAAACAAAAAGCTGCTCAGTGTGTCTGAAACCAGACGAGCGGGACACATAAGCTCTTAATGCCCTGACGGGGCAGAGGAGACTCGCGTCCCTCTCCTCATTGAGAACCGGAAGGGCAGACAGGGAAATTACCTGGGCCCTAAACGGTGTATTGAGGGATTTAGGCATGTAGCCGTGCTTAGGTTTGAGTATGACCTTCGAGTCATTAGGCCCAAACTCCATACATGACGCGCTCACCGAAAGCGCTTGTAAGTCCCCTATGCGCTTCACTGAAGCGAAAGCCATGAGAAACACTGTCTTGAGAGACAAGTGTTTCATGTCCGACAACTGGATTGGCTCAAATGGGGCACCTTTCATGGCCCCGTGAAAGGTCCCACGTGGGGACTGAAGGGGGGCTGGGAGGATTTAACCTCCGAGCTCCCCTAAGGAAATGCACAACTAAGTCGTTCTTTCTCAGCGACTGGCCAGACACCGGTTTTGTAAACGTTGCTACAGTATGGCTGCCACATATACTTTGAGCGTGGATGGGGTCCTGTCCTTATCCAGCAGCTCTTGAAGGAAGAAAAGCACTTCCGTAACCCCACAGTCTACGGGTGAAAAGCGCCGGGCTTGACACCAAGCAGAGAACACAGACCATTTCGAGGAGTAGAGCTGTCTAGTAGACGGAGCTCTAGTCTGCGCGATCGTGTTTAACACTCCCTCTGGGAGGTTAGCGGGTACCCATTTATGGCCCATGCGTGCAGGGACCACAGATCCGGCGAGGATGCCAAATCGAGCCTTCCGCCTGAGAGAGGAGGTCTCTCCTCAATGGTACAGGCCATGGGGCAGCGCTGGTCAGCTGCATCAGGACAGGGAACTAAGTCTGGTTCGTCCAGAGCGGAGCTACGAGCAGCACTGGGCATCCGTTTTCCCTGAGACAGGGGGAAAAGCATACAGGGGACAGCGGGGCCAAATATGGGCCAGCGCGTCCTTGCTTTTCGAGAAAAACTTCGGGCAGTGAGCGTTTTCGTGGGACGCGAATAGGTCCACCTGCACTCTGCCGAACGTTTCCCACAGCAGCTGGACCGTCTGCGGGTGCAGCGACCTTTCCCCTGCTGGGAAGTTGTTTCTGGACAATCTGTCTGGTCCCACATTCAGGTGACCAGGCACATGCGCTGCTTTCAGTGAGAGCAGGTTGTGCTGAGCCCAGACCAGGAGGAGTTCCGCAGTGTTTCCCATACATTCATTAATTTGTGGCGGGCCGCCACAATATCAACGCTGACCGCCACGGATTGATTTTCAGATTTTTAAACTATTTAATATGGGTAAAATTGTATTTTATTGTAGAGCTGCGCGCAGCTTGCTCCTCTCTCTCTCTCTCTCTCTCTCTCTCACACACACAAACTGACAACGGAGGCGCGTGCGAATAGCCCCTCCTCTTCGAGCACAGTCTCAAAACATGAGCATGCGTTGGAGGACGGATTGTTGCGGTCACTGCGGAGCTTATTTTCCCAGCGAATATTCCAGAATCAATCCGGAGTTGAAGGGTTGTAATGAACACTGCTGCAAAACAACTCTGATAAGTTATTCTATGTTAAACGCTGTCGCGTTTCCATTACAGATTCAGGGTTTCCCGCAGCACTTTGTAACTAAGGCGGCCGCCTAAGCAACACACGCCTTAACTAACGTTACGTCGTCAAAAAAATGTATGAGCGAAGCCTGCCTTGTTACTCTGTCCTGTTTATAGCTTAAATTCTCTGCCCGAGGCAGAACTTGGGCCGATATTTCCCGCCTCCATCCTCGGGCCGGGTCCTTGATCTAGAGACGTGCGGCGCGGGACTAGATTTGATGGCCGAATGCGAGCGCAGGCGTGGGTGGTAATGCACTCACTCTGTGTGCGCGGGCTGTGGGAGAATAAAACGATTCACAGGACTCCCGCAAATTATAAATATCAATGAATAAAACATATAAAAACTAATAAATGTTTATTAATCTATTGCAGAAAAGAACAACTAAACAAAATTGAAACGATTTACTGGCCAGAGTTTCTATTTACTACATGTTTCTAGCGTGAGCGATGTAGCCAATCACAGACATATGTGTTGATTTCTTAAACACAACGGCCAATCAGAAGCATTTAAGATAGACTCCCCTCACCGCTCAAAACTGAATTTTTGTTCATTGCTGAATTCTGTATACTGGCAAATCCTCTAATTATAACAAACAAAATGTAGATATTGTGAAATATTCATTGTGCATTCAGCTTCAATTATAACAACAGAGATGTTTGAGATCGCGATGATGTCAGCTTTTTAGGGATTATTAACATGCAGTCATGGCAAACCATACCATGGCAAAAGTAGCCTATGCTTTTATGTTAAATTAACAGTTGTTTGTAAATTCGCACCTCTGCATTTTGACAATGTTGTTTTGCACTTTATTTTTTACTTCATTGTTTTTTAGTTTTTATAGTGTTTGTTAAAATTAAGTTGTTGTTTCAGTTGTTATGTTTTGCACTTTTTAGCACAAATATTTTAAAATATTTGTATAGTTTGTTAAAATTACACATTGCAAATGTTGTTTTGAAAAGCTGGTTATTTATACATCTAATTTGTTATTTAAATTTAATAAAGCGTTTAATAATTGTTACATTTAGTACAGAGCCTGTAGTCTATCACACAAATAAGCCCATATGATAGGGCATTGGAATATTTTTTCAGAAAGGCCCGTGAAATAAAATGTTCAAACAAAGGGTGCAAAATATGCAACAAGAAGTCTGTGGAGCAGTCATAGAAGTGTAGCAATGGCATAGCAATAGCAATGTCTTTAAGTTATCTGACATTATGTGTCAACCCCCCCCCCCCCCCCCCCCCCCCAAAAAAAAAAACCACACCACCACACATAGAATCTAATTCTGTGGGAAACACTGTTCCGTCAGCCTGTAAAGGTTTCGGGACCTGATGCCGCCCTGGCGATTTATTTATGCCACCACTGACATGTTGTCCGACCGGACCAAGACGTGGTGGCCTCTTATCTGGGGACAGAAGCGGCGTAGCGCTTTGTCGACTGCTATAATTTCCAAGCAGTTTATGTGAAGGAGCTTCTCGCACTCTGACAACAGGCCAGCCAGCGGTCTGCCCTCGAGCAGCGCTCCCCATCCCGAGGTGGAGGCGTCCGTAGACACCACCTTCACACTCGAAGCGGTCCCCAGACTCATACCTGACTGATACCAGTCGGTTACTTTCCAAGGTTCCAGAGCTGAAACGCCCTGTAGGTCGACCCTGAGGCGAAACAGACCCATGGTCAATGCCCGGGGCGGAACCCGCGCTTTCAGCCACATCTGCAGTGGGCGCATGCGAAGCAGGCCCAGCTGGAGTACAGAGGCTGCTGAGGCCATTAGGCCCAGCATTTTCTGAAATGAGCGGGACTATAGAGCCGTGGCGGAAGGTTTTCGCGACGTGCTGAATGTTTAGTCCGCGCTCCGGTGACAGGCGTGCCGTCATGGACAGCGAGTCCAACGCTGTTCCCAGAAAAGAGATTCTCTGGCTGGGGAACAGCGAGCTCTTCGCCCAATTGACTGTAAGGCCCAGCTTCTCGAGGTGCTCGAGTAATGCGGCCCCGTGTTCTATGAGCTCTGATCGTGATCGAGCTAGAATCAGTCAATCGTCCAAGTAGTTCATAACTCGCATGCCCCGAAGTCTCACGGGTGCGAGAGCCGTGCACTTCGTGAATGTACGGGGTGCTAGGGACAGGCCGAACGGCAGGTCTGTTTAGCTGTCGCAGATCTAGAATGGGTCTGAAACCCCCATCTTTTTTCGGTACCAGAAAATATCTGCTGTATAAGCCCCCTTCGCTCTGAGCCTGAGATAAAGGTTCTATTGCACCTTTGCTCAGTAGTTTCGCTATCTCGGCTCGAAGTAGATGAGATACTTCGTTTTCACCGTAGTTTCGACACGCGCCATATAACGGGGGTTTCGTTTTTACAGAAACCAAGGGACACGCGGCGTGTAGTGTAAGCGGGCATTGTATGGGCGCGTTCACTACATTGTCTGCACAATCGACCTGAGTTGATTTTATGTGTGCTAGCCCTGCACCGTGGCGGGCTGTGTCTGGGTGTGGGAATGGGCACTGGGGCGTGGGCATTCTTACAACACTCATAACACCATCTGCCACCAGAAAATACACTCTTTATTGGATTTATCTGGGTAGTCGTAAAAACGGCCTTTGTGCGCAGGCAAGCGGGCTGAGACACCGGCTGTTTCACTGCGAAATACACTGGGACAGTCACATCGCATGGAACTGAACGAGCGAGAAGTTTCGGTGGAAATCCGGCCGCAGCGGGATCTGAACACCGTCGCTTTCTTAGTGTGGCTAGGAAAGCTTTGAGGCCTCGGGCTTGATCTCAATCCTTGGCCGGGGCCCGCGCTGAGGGGGGCGGCGTCCAGCAGAAAGAGAGTGCGGTCTCTGGTCCCGGGCCTGGCGGCGCTGTGAAGCGGCGGCGGTGGGCGGTGCAGGCTGCGGCTGAGAGCTGCGAGCAGGCGGCTGTTTAGGGCAACCTTAGCAGAGCTCGAGCGCTTCGGTAGGAAGTGCTTCATGGCCTGCGAAGTCTTCTGCACCTCAGTGTATCTGTCCGCGAAGTCCTTGACAGCAGATCCAAAGAGACCCGCTGGGGAAATGGGCGCGTCGAGGAATACAGAGCGCTCGAGGAATACAGAGCGCTCGGCTTCCGTCATCGCTGACAGTGTCAACCACAGATGTCTCTCGGCAACGGCGAGAGAGGCAATATTCCGCCCCATGGCCTGTGCAGCGGCTTTAGCGGCGCGTAGAGCGAGGTCTGTAGCGCTTCTTAAATCCGCCACGCAGATTGCTCGGGGTCCTTCCTCGTCCAGTTTATGGAGAAGGTCAGCCTGGAAGATCTGCAAGACAGCCATCGTGTGTAGCGCTGAAACTGCTTGCCCGGCGGCGATGTAAGCGCGCCCGTGCAGCGATGACGTCACCCGGCAGGCTTTGGATGGGAGCGTCGTTTGAGCACGCCGTCCAGCGGAGGGCGGGCAGAGATGCGACGCTACAGCTGCCTCCACAGGAGGAATGGAGAGGTACCCTCTATCTCCCGCACCGTCGGCAGTGGAGAATGCCGCGGAGGTAGAGGTACGCAGCCTGGCGGAGAAGGGGGCGTTCCACGACTTGGAGACTTTGTCGTGAAGTTCAGGGAGGAAAGGAGCGGCCCTGGACTTTGACGGAGCTTCGTCTTTCCCGAGAAAGCGTCCGTCCAGCCTGTTGCGCGGTGGTAGCGCGGGCGCCTCCCAATCGAGGCCGATGCTTTCCATGGCCTGGGTGAGCAGAGGCATCAGCTCAGCCTCAATGCCGCCTCTCTTCCCAGAGGGTTGGCAGGAAACGTTAGCGGAGGGGAGGTCCACGGAGCTCGCCCAATCCTCGCTATCAGAAGCCACAAGAGAGCATACCTCAGCAGGTTCGTCGAACTCGGGGGGGCGGATGCGGCGGCAGACGGCACGAGCCACAGGATGGCATCTTTAAAAAGACGCAGCTCTTTTAGTATCAGGGAGAAGTGTGTGTTGCGTCACGTAAGCAAACACGCACTCTCAGGCAGAGTAAAGGATATAGTACGCCGGAAAGCGCAGCAGGTACGGCGGCTGAAGGCGGCGAGGCCAGCGACTCCAGACTCAAGCACGTCCCGCTCAAGGCTACAGGTCGACGGCGCGGCTTCTCACTCCGGATCCAGCGATGCGTGAGCTTCGCTGAAGAGATGAAAATCAGCGTGTCACAGCCTATCGAGCCTATTTATTGGGCGATACCACGTCCTTTCTGGCGGGACGTGACGATATGGGTGCGAATTGCCCCCATTGGACATTTTTAAGTCTTATCAGTTTAAACATTCAAGCGATTTTAAAACTATTCAGTACTATTCGCGTGCTCTCTGAGAGATGGTTTTCTCTGCGTGCATACATTCAGTAAAGTCGCCTTATAAACAGCTTGCGAGTCACAAAAGTTATTTTTCGTGGATTATATCGCTTTAATGGGAAAAAACACACAAAATGTTGTCAAAATTCCAGTCTTGAAAAAAAATTCCGGGACTATTTTACATTTGATTACTTTATTCAGTTTCTGTAGTATTGTCATGATTCCTGTCTTGTGTTACCCTTGTCTTGTGTGGACTTTTATTATTTCCTGTTCTGTGCCATGTTTTGTAGTCCTATGTAGTTTTTCTTGTTTATTAGTCTTCCCATGTGTCTTTGATTAACCACACCCCCTTGTTATCTAGTTCAGTCTTTGTGAGGTCTTGATGTTGTATGTTGGTTGTTCTGTTCCGGAGTCCTGTTCCCTAGTCTGAATTTTTCCAGTTTTGAGTTTATTTAATAAAAGACTACTGCTGCACGTGGATCCTGCTTTCTCCTATGTTTCAACCGCATCGTTACAAGTATTTCTGAATACTAGTGTTAGACCTACCCAAAAAACTTTCTCTTTATTTGTATCTTTAATATTTTGTATTAATTTTTGCTACTTTTTTCAATTTAATTCAAAAATTGAAATCAAGCTTGTTTTGTCTAAACTCTTAAAAACAAAATTACGACATTTTAAAAACGCATGTTAGCAAACATTTAGGTGTATTAAATGTAAAACAATTGTCTAAAAAATGCCCATTGGGCATTCAGCTTATTGGAAAAGGAAGGAAAATGTCCTTCATTTTGTTTGCACTAATAAATGTTGCTGTCTGCCAGCTGCAATCACCAATAAAACATTATATATTCCATATTTTTTTATATATATCGTCATAAATATCATTATCACAAATATTATTAAAATATTGTGATATAATTTTGAGGCTATATCGCCCACCCTCACCCCTAATTCCAAGTGTTCTTGGGGTGCACGATAGGGTTTGAATGTGCAGTCATGAACAACAGACCAATGGCCAAGGTCAGGATTTTCAATAAATAATACATTAAATTTATGTTTATTTTTCACCAAACCCTATCATATAGCACCAGACACTTGAAATAAATGGCATGTGGGATAATTTTGTGATAGTTCTGTGCCTTTTTTAAAAACTTGATGCTGGTCATTATTCACTGCCATTATTGACAAACGCGAGCAGGATTTTTGGTGAACTATCCCTCTAAAAGCTTTTTCATTGACAAAACCGTACATAAATAATGTGCAAGCACATATCTCTGCAAATAAATTGCAAACAAATTTCAATGAGAACCTACTTTTTCAAATTCCTCCTAGTGCATTGGTCCAATTTTCAACAAAATCGGTTTAGATGATCCCAACACTGACCACACAACATCAATTGGGAACAGCCTCGCCTATTGGTCAAAAGTGATCAGCAATTAAATCATATTACTAGTGATTGTTGTCATGCCTTCCAGCCAGAGTGCCTATGACAGTCACCGGATGGCACTTATTACATTATGAACTGCATTTTGCATGACTAATTGCCTGGACTCGTTGTATGCTGTATTGCTTCCACTTGTGTATTATTATCTAATTTATGTTCTCCTATATGCCATGTGTAGTCAAAATCCTAAAAAATTCCTCTAATTCTAGGCTAAAATCTGAAGTCTTGACATGTTCACAGACAGCCGACGGAATTCTGGCAGTGTCAAAAGATTTGACTACCAGTCCTGCAGTTTTTCAAGACAAGGCCATGGCCAAAATTAACGTTAGAGATGTCTTTGTATAGCCTAGAAATCTAGATGCACCCTAGCGGCAGCAAAAAGTATTTTGCAGCAAAGTGTGGTCTAGCAACTCTCCGTTGGCATTCCAGCTGGAAAAACCAAACTCTGGTCAGGCCAATCAGATCGTGTATAGAGTTGGTGGGCGGGCTTAACATAATGACGGCAGAGTTGTGACGGTTCCGCCGCGTGATTTCCATAGGTGATTTTCCTGCTACTTGAAAACAAAGTAGATGCTGCTGGCGAACAGCAGTCTTTCGAATCGGCTTTGGCCGCGACTCTGGATGATTTGGAGTTGAGAGAACGTCACTTAAGTCATTCTTAAAAAAGGAAGATGTGTTCAGAGTTTTGACGACCGGATACGGCAAAAGTTTAATATATCAACTAGCTCCGCTGGTGGGAAACGCATGGGACTCACTCAGCCACAGCCGTTTGTTGCTCTGGTTGGTTGTAGCGCTGTCCTATTGTGTGCAGAGGGAATTTGAAAGACAACCGTTTATCCCGCCCCTCGGATTGAGGTATGCCAATTGGGAGTTCCCAGACCTAACATCCTGATGTAGGTCTGGCTTGCCAGGCTAGTCTTTGTAGTCATCATTTCTATCCTGCGTGTAATACACTGTCACCGAACGTGTCATTGATTGATGATGTAAAACTCTGGGCAAGTTTTCTTGTGTGCGTACGCTTTTAAAGTGTCTTGACTGCTGTACTGTCTGACATTAATGACAACTGAGATCTTACAGTGTGACATGACTTACAGCGATGATCATGTTTGTACAGTCTGACAAGCCAAAATCGTAAAGGACTATTATAAATCGTGTTACGAATCCTGTTATTCTGCATTTCACGCCGCTATCACTGTTTTCCTTGTCATAGTCTTGTTCTTTTGCCTATCTTCCTGGATTACCCTGTGTCTTGGACCTTTTATTATTATCTGGATTAATTACCCTGTGGTTTTGACCATGCATCTTATATGTATTACGATTATGGATTATTACACTAAATAAAAGTTGTGTTTGTTAACCGTTTTACCTAAAATCATTTTCCTCTACTCTAATGTTAGTCTTTCTGCTTATTGACTACTCTAATGTTAGTCTTTCACCTTATTCCGAGGTTTACTATAGTCAGCCGGATCTGGGCCGTATCCAGATCAGATGGTGGACCTGCACCTAGACATGACCACAACGCATCCCTGAAGTGTCAGCAGAGACTGTGTCAACTGGACTCTCACCTGTGAAGGTCTCATCAACAAGACAGCCATCGGCACTGATCTGAGGATCAAACCCGAACAAACCCATCTCCATACCGGCATGACTCCGATCTTCAACCAGATGGAACTGCATAATATTCTGATTGTTTCAAACCAATCTGACTTCTGACCTGTTATGCTGCCTAAATCATAATCATACACTGTTTGTTTGTTGGTCAGAGGAGAACTGGCCCCCCGACTGAGCCTGGTTTCTCCCAAGGTATTTTTTTTTCTCCATTCTGCCACCTGATGGAGTTTTGGTTCCTTTTTCCACCTTTGTTGCCATTGGCTTGGCTTGCTTAGTTGGGGACATTAAATTTAACATTTAATATTCAACAATAATATTGATCGCCTGCATTGACACTATTATACAAGAACTGATCTGAGCTGGACGATGACATCACGGTTTACTCCAGAGCGGTTTTGAACTAAACAAAAATGAAACCTCACTGAACTTACTTAAGCCAGACTGTGATGCTATTTTCTTCTGGAAACAAACTTTTTTTTTGCAATATTTTCCTGTTATCTCTGTAAAGCTGCTTTGAAACAATCTGTGTTGTAAAAAGCGCTATATAAATAAATGTGATGACTATTATTTGCATACTGTTATAGTATTTTTCAATATTTTTAATTTCCTTTAATTAGTATATTTTCAATTAACGAAAATAATTGTTTTAATTTTAGCTGACAATAATGGAATTGCAGAATGCACTGAAAATAACATCTTACAAGATGGCGGACTTAATATTCAACAATATTATTGATCTGCCTGCATTGACAGCATTATATGAGAACTGAGCTGGGCGATGACATCACCGTTTTCTCCAGAGCGGCTATATTTTTAAATGAACTAAATGAATAACTTTTTTACAACAAAAATGAGCCATCATTGAACTTACTTGTCACGATTCAATGTGTTTAGTTCTGTTTTGAGATCTTGTTGTTTCCCCCTGTCTTTGTGATTTTTGGTTTAGTCCTGTTAAGTTTTCCCGCTCCTCGTTTGTGTTCAGTTTCCTCACCTGTGTTCTGTTAATTATCCAATTATTCCTTGTGTATTTAAGCCCTGTGTTTTCCCTCAGTGTTTGTTGGTCGTCGTCTATGTATGGTTGTGTTTCCCCTGAAGTCCTGGAGTTTATTTTGTTCTTGTATGTTTATTGAAGTTTATTTTGTAAATAAATCTACTCTACTGCAGAACCTTCTGTCCTCGTCTTCGGCATCCTGCACACACCCTGACAGAATGACCAACCTTTAAAAAAGCGAAAGATGAGCAGAAGGAAAAGGAACAACAAGGTGAGCCCCATGGAAACACCTATCCTCTGCCAGAATGAGCTCTCTCTGGAGGAATATGCAGGGCTGTACATAGGCCTCTATGACGATGTGACTCAGAATGAAGAGGCACTTACAAGGAGTTTCTGGGGTGGACTGAAGGATCCACTAGCCCAAATAATTTTGGTGAAGGACCTACAAATGTCCTTCTTGGAGTTTGTGGATCACACGCTGTGGGCGTGTGGATCCAACTACCACGTGGAAGATCTCCCACTCCAGCCAGTTCTAAGTCCGGTATGTCCTGAGCCCGTCGCCTGCCCGCCTGAGCCTGAGCCCGTCGCCTGCCCGCCAGAGCTGAGCCGTCGCTGCCCGCCAGAGCCTGAGCCCGTCGCCTGCCCGCCAGAGCCTGAGCCCGTCGCCTGCCCGCCAGAGCCTGAGCCCGTCGCCTGCCCGCCAGAGCCTGAGCCCGTCGCCTGCCCGCCAGAGCCTGAGCCCGTCGCCTGCCCGCCAGAGCCTGAGCCCGTCGCCTGCCCGCCAGAGCCTGAGCCCGTCGCCTGCCCGCCAGAGCCTGAGCCCGTCGCCTGCCCGCCAGAGCCTGAGCCCGTCGCCTGCCCGCCAGAGCCTGAGCCCGTCGCCTGCCCGCCAGAGCCTGAGCCCGTCGCCTGCCCGCCAGAGCCTGAGCCCGTCGCCTGCCCGCCAGAGCCTGAGCCCGTCGCCTGCCCGCCAGAGCCTAAGCATGTGTTGTCCGCCCTGCCAGAGACTGTTCATGCCACACGTGAGTCCACACAAGAAGACACAGCGCTGATAGTGATGTCTGCAGCGATTCTGTGTGTGTGGGCTGCACGCACATCAGCTCTGGCCCATGAGTCCCATGATGTGCTGGTCCCGTCCAGTTCCGAGTCCCATGATGTGCTGGTCCCGTCCAGTTCCGAGTCCCATGATGTGCTGGTCCCGTCCAGTTCCGAGTCCCATGATGTGCTGGTCCCGTCCAGTTCCGAGTCCCATGATGTGCTGGTCCCGTCCAGTTCCGAGTCCCATGATGTGCTGGTCCCGTCCAGTTCCGAGTCCCATGATGTGCTGGTCCCGTCCAGTTCCGAGTCCCATGATGTGCTGGTCCCGTCCAGTCCTGCGGCGCCAGAGCCCGTTGACCCAGAGCCCATTGACCCAGAGCCCGCTGATCCTGCGCCAGAGCCCGCTGACGTCAAGTCTGTTCCCGTTCCTGAGCCTGTCCTTCTCCCCAAGAAAATTTTGGGGGGGGGCTATACGCCTTCGCCGTGGCCGGCCAAAGGCCCACGGAGGCCTGAAAAAATAACACCACCATGGCCGCCCGAAGGCTCCTCGCCACCATGGCCAGCCGAAGGCTCCTCACCAGCACGGCCGCCCGAAGGGTCTTCACCACCGTGGCCACCTGAAGGGTCTTCACCACCGTGGCCACCTGAAGGGTCTACACCACCGTGGCCACCTGAAGAGTTCTCACCGCCCTGGACGCCCGAGGGTCCCACAGCTCCGCCCTGGACGCACGAGGGTCCCACATCTCCGCCCTGGACGCGCGAGGGTCCCACATCTCCGCCCTGGACGCGCGAGGGTCCCACATCTCCGCCCTGGACGCCCGAGGGTCCCACAGCTCCGCCCTGGACGCCCGAGGGTCCCACAGCTCCGCCCTGGACGCCCGAGGGTCCCACAGCTCCGCCCTGGACGCCCGAGGGTCCCACAGCTCCGCCCTGGACGCCCGAGGGTCCGCCTGCTCCGCCCTGGCCACGCCCACAGCCTGCTCCGCCTGCACAGCCTGCTTTGCCGTGGCCACGCCCACAGCCTGCTCCACCATGGCCACGCCCACAGCCTGCTCCACCATGGCCACGCCCACAGCCTGCTCCGCCCTTGAGGCTTCCCGGGCCTGCACCATGCCCTCGTCAGCCTCCAGGGCGCCCACCCTCCCACCCCTTTGGATGTTATACGGCGCGAGAACGCGCCTTCGGGGAGGGGGGAGGTACTGTTACGATTCAATGTGTTTAGTTCTGTTTTGAGATCTTGTTGTTTCCCCCTGTCTTTGTGATTTTTGGTTTAGTACTGTTAAGTTTTCCCGCTCCTCGTTTGTGTTCAGTTTCCTCACCTGTGTTCTCTTAATTATCCAATTATTCCTTGTGTATTTAAGCCCTGTGTTTTCCCTCAGTGTTTGTTGGTCGTCTATGTATGGTTGTGTTTCCCCTGAAGTCCTGGAGTTTATTTTGTTCTTGTATGTTTATTGAAGTTTATTTTGTAAATAAATCTACTCTACTGCAGAACCTTCTGTCCTCGTCTTCGGCATCCTGCACACACCCTGACATTACTTAAGCTGGATTATGGTTATTTTCTTCTAGATCTGCTGTACAGCTGAAACAAACTTTGAAAACTGTTGCATTATTTTCTTGGTATCATTGTAAAGCTGCTTTGAAACAATATAACTATAGAAATAAAGGTAGCTTGACTTGAAATGACAAAGTTAAGACTAGACATTGCCAACAGTACAAAAATTATTAATAATAAATGTTTGATCATTTGAAAAAAGGCTATTTAAAATATTTTTAATTATATATGAAAAAACAAGATATTACTTTTTTTTTTTTTTGAAGAATCTAGAAAGAAAAATTATACATTATGTAAACACTCCAACCATAGTCAATTATATTGAGGATTGCTCCGTGTGAGCTGAAGCCACCGTAAACTGAAGCGCAATGCCGGGTTAACCAACTCAACAAAATGCATCCTATACATATGAGAATATTTAGACAGACAGACACACACACCCACACACAAAGTATTACTTCTTTACAAGTCAGCTTGAACTAAGATGAACTGGATGCTCTAGTCAAATGAACAATAAAATGAATAAGTATTTCATGATGAAATATTATCTAAAACTTAAAAGACAAAAAATGACCAAAAAAATGATACAATACACCAGCTAGTTGAGAAGCACATTTAGAAAACACATTGGACATGAAAATATCCTTTTCCATAGACAGTGAGGTCTATGTCATGCTGTTGACTCATCAAAACAAGAAGCCAAAAGATCAAGACCAAAGTGAGTCAAGTCTGACAATGTTCAAAACTATAACACTGAGAAATCTCAAGATCCATAACCTCTGCCCTCCAACAATCTAACCCTGCAACCAACTGCCAAACTGAAGTGGATAACTGATGGATAAGTAGAACCATATTTTGGCCGTAAGAACAATCCACATCCACATGTGCATAATGTAATATCAATAATTTTACGTTCCACAGCTTAAGAAAATAAATATCATACATCAAAGTGACTGCCCTGTGTTTAGTTATTCTCTGCAGAGTGCACTACAATTTCTGAATGCATTAATAAGACAAAAAAAAAAAAAAAAAAAAAGACCAGCAACACCAATAAAAGAGATAAAGACAATTATAAGAGAAATAAAAGGATAGTTCACTCAAAACTGTAATTTACTTACTATCATCTTATTTTCTTTCATTCGTTTTTTTTAATACACTTTTAGATTTTATATTAGACTAAAAAGATTGTTTTTATTATTTTAATCTGAGTTTGTTGTTTTTTTGGATCAACTTTTGTTGTATATAAAAAAACTTGACTTATCTAACTGGCAAATTTTCCAGGTTGCTCTTTTCTATTCAACAAAGGTGTATACTGTAGCATCTTGTTCTGTTGAAGACAAAGTACTAAAACCATAAAAGTACCGTAATAGTGGTCCATACGATTTGTGTGTCTTCTAAAGTCTTGTTTGAGAAACAAATCAAAATTTAAAGGTTCTCTAAGCAATCCTGGGTGACATCACTTCTTGTTGACGTTCGAACTATTGTCAAACAAAACGGAGGCTAGCTAGACCCTCCCTCCTCCTCATCCGCGCACTAACCCCTCAAACCCCACCCCCAAACCCTTCTTGTCGGTTATTGGCTGGAACAGTTTGTTATGTTTCGTAGCGCGGGTCGCTACAGTTTGTTTTTGTAGCCATTTGTGGAGCCTGGGGTGTCCGCAGAGGCCGCGGTTTTTTACAGTGTGTTTAGGGCAGCTAGCGGATAGTGAGGAGATGTTTGGTGTATGTGACAAAAATGTTTTGGCCTTAAAAACGCGTGACATCGCTTAGAGCACCTTTAAGCTGCAAATTAAATTGATGAAAATCTCTTAAATATCACATTTGCGCTTAATTCAACTCATCACATCATTATTGGCCACAAGAACTCAAACCTGGCTCAGCATATATTGAGACACTTGCTGCGTCCCAATTCGCCTACTTATACTACGACCTAAAAGTATGTACTCTTTTTGTGAAGAAAAAGTACATACTTTTGAGTGTGTAGCAAAAGAGTAAGCAAGCTTTGGGACATACTACTTCCTGTCTTTAACGGACCTGTCGTGTGCATCCTATCACCGTAAAATGCCCTGTCAATCATCTCGTCACAGTTAAAATCCTCCATTCAATCTATTATAATTTCTTACCATTTCGGAGAGAAATGTTTTAGCACGTAACGTTCACCTGCCAGTCGTGGGTCTTTCATGCAGAGACTCTCCTCATGTGTTTGCAATTTGAATATAATGATGCATTTAAAAGTTAATGGCTAAACGTATCTTTACAAAAGTTCACAATGCTGCTGCAGATGCAATATAATGTCGACAACATTGAATAAATACATTTTCGTCAGGTTAGATACTGATAATTAATCACTCAAACCACTTTATCTAAACCTCTCTACACAACCGCCGGACTCGCGCGTCCTCCATGTGTCTGTAGTTTTTCAACACTTTTCACTCGTGTTTGTAGTTCTAACTGAATCCTCGTCCAGCGCGCGATGGGTTGTGGGCAATATCAGCCGTTAGAGTGCGCATCGATCTACACTTCGGATTCTGACCGGAAAAAGTAGACCATCCGGGTATCTTTGGAACACTCATTTCAACATACTACGATTTGGGACGTACTAATTCTATTTTCGAATACTATTTAGGACGGATAGTATGCGAATTGGGACGCAGCACATATCTTGGAACTAGCATTAGAGCAAATTCTAACAACATTTTCACTAAAGGAGGCTTATAGATGGCAACAACAGGAAATGAGTGTCATCAGAGCAACTTCACTGAGTGTCTTATTTTTCCTTATCAGCCAATGCAAACAAACACAGTCTCACAATCAGATACACAATTAAGAACAGCAAGCTGAAAGAAATCAAATCAAATCTTGACTGATGTCTCACATTACTGTTACCTGAGTCTCTCCTCTTCCTTCTTACGGAGTTGCATGTCCCTCTGTACCACTCTGAGCACATGCTCTGCTTCATCATTGCTCAGACCGGACAGGTCCAGTTTACGTCCCATCACTGCTTCAGAGTCAAGGGTCAAGATGCTGGAACCACAAATGGTTGTCCTTAAATACTTTCAAGCTAAAGCCTGGAGGTCACTGAGGAATAAAAGAGAAATTAAAGTCATTCTGTATTCTATAAGGTCAAAGTTTTCTATACAAAAGATTAGTGGCATCAAATATTTAAAAGCATTTGTTTTCACAGTTACATCTGTGGAATAATCAGTGTTTGTCACTTTTGGGTGGACAGAAATCCTGATTACAAAGTCTATTTTTGTGATTTCAACGGTTTCATATAATCTCTTTTAAACCGCATATTAAAAAAACACCACAAACAAAGCAAAATACAGTTTGCTCGTATTGCATCGCGGAACTGCACAAACCTACAGTATGGCGCTATATATCTACAGGGGTTGGACAATGAAACTGAAACACCTGGTTTTAGACCACAATAATTTATTAGTATGGTGTAGGGCCTCCTTTTGCGGCCAATACAGCATCAATTCGTCTTGGGAATGACATATACAAGTCCTGCACAGTGGTCAGAGGGATTTTAAGCCATTCTTCTTCCAGGATAGTGGCCAGGTCACGAAGTGATGCTGGTGGAGGAAAATGTTTCCTGACTCGCTCCTCCAAAACACCCCAAAGTGGCTCAATAATATTTAGATTTGGTGACTGTGCAGGCCATGGGAGATGTTCAACTTCACTTTCATGTTCATCAAACCAATCTTTCACCAGTCTTGCTGTGTGTATTGGTGCATTGTCATCCTGATACACGGCACAAAACTGTGCTCTTACCCTGCTTATTGGACCTTCACAGTCTGCTCTTATTGGTTCAATGTGCAATTAATGAAGATTGGCCACCAGGCTGGTCCAATTTAGCCATGAAACCTCCCACACTAAAATGAGAGGCGTTTCAGTTTCATTGTCCAACCCCTGTATATATCTATACATCTACCCATCTATATAAGTGGGCATTTCTCCGTAGGATCTCAGAATAATTCTTCTTCAGCTATGAAGATCTTCTCCTCGCTGGACTCTGAGACTAGACAGAAGAAGTTTTCTCGCCATTGAACGAGCTTCGCAGTGGAGAAAGATGATTTTGCGAAAATCATCCCATTTTTATAGCATCAAATAACTAAGACCAAACTTATTTAAAAAAACAAACACATAAACTTACATCAGCGTGATAAAAACAACCTAAAAGGACAGAAAACATCTTTGGAAAAAATTTATTTGAAGTGTAATTTGATTGTTTAATTTCCATCGCTTCAATTAGACTACATGGAGAGGGTGGGTATTATGACCTATACTGGGACCAAGCACCAGGGGGCGATCGAGACGCTTTGGCTTCACTTTTCAGGACTTGTACGGCACGCTTGGTCTCACGCCCACCCCAAACCACGTTCATCAAAGAAGGTGAAAAACATGATACAAATACACAATCCAGTTGAGAAGCACTCAGAAAATACACTGGACATGAAAAAAAAAATCCTTTTCCACAGACAGTGAGGCCCTTAAGTGGTCTATGTCATGCTGTTGACTCATCAAAACAAGAAGCCAAAAGATCAAGACCAAAGTGAGTCAATGTTCGAAATTACAACACAGAGAAATCTCAAGATCCATAACCTCTGCCCTCCAACAATCTAACCCTGCAACCAACTGCCAAACTGAAGTGGATAACTGATGGATAAGTAGAACCATATTTTGGCCGTTGTGTTACAAATGTATTAAAGGTTTAATTTAGTTTCCAATACAATAGTATTTTAACTGAGAAAGTTCTGACCTTAACCTTTTGTCACTTCTCAAAGCCACAAATGGCCAAGCCTTCCTCAATACGCCAATCCCCCGGTCGCGCTGCTTCCTCAGGTCGTCAGATGGGTCAGGGAGGACAGGCGTTCAGTCCTTCTGCTGGCCCCTCTCTGACGGAACCGTTCATGGCTCCCTGTGGCGAATTCCCCTATGCGCCTGTGGCCGGCCTGTCTACAGGCAGGAACAACTTAGTTGTTCATTTTCTGAAGGGGGTCAGAAGGCTGAACCCGCCTTTTCCCCTTACTATTCTAACAAGGGTCCTTAGGGCCCTCACTTCGAGCCACTCCAGTCGGCCGAGTCAAGTCAAGTCATCTTCATTTATATAGCGCTTTTAACAATGTAGATTGTTCCAAAGCTGCTTTACAGTGATAATAGGAAATCAAAGTAACAGAGATTGTTTTGGCTTTATGACAGCTCTAGAATAAAGTTATTTTCCAGCTAAAGTTAGTTTTAATTGATTCACTTCCGTCGCAGCGATCATTAGTTATTAACTTAGGGGCCGCTAACGCGACACCATTTTAACAAAAACTCTTAAGTTCTCTCAAAGTTCTACGCAAACTTTAGAAACGCGAACCCGCGAGAACACTGATGTCGTGCAAATACGCATTAAGAGTTCATTATATAGGTATGAATGTTTGAATTATATGTGCGCAGGCATGTAGTCCTTCCCTACAAAACCAACCCTCAACAAACAACTTGTCTGGCCTTAAAATTTATAAAACAGAATTTTATCGCTTCGGCGTAGCAATGTGAACCGGAATTATCCCAACAGCGATTATCTGTACAGAGGTAAAGGGAAGGAGGCCTTCACAGGGAGGGACTAGTGACACTTCAGGACTGCATTGTCGTCGCGTCCAGGCGCAGGTCCTTCATCAGATATGGATATGGCCTGGATCCGGCGGACTGCGGTAAACCTCGGGATAAACAGAGAGACTAAAATTAGCATAGATGCCATTCTTCTTATGATGTAACGAGTACATCGGGATTTATGGGAAGTGTTCCCGGTTCCGGCTGACCTAATCTATGCAGCCTAACATTGAATTATATAAGTCTATAGAGTGTTATGTGTATGCAAGGCCAAAGAGATGTGTTTTTGTCTAGCTTTGAACTGACAGAGTGTGTCTGCTTCCCGGACAATGTTAGGAAGACTGTTCCAAAGTTTTGGTGCTAAATAGGAAAAGGATCTACCGCCAGCAGTTGATTTTGATATTCTAGGTATTATCAACTGGCCGGAATATTGAGATTGCAATAGATGTGAAGAACTATAATGCGTTAAGAGCTTGCTCAAGTACTGGGGAGCTAAACCATTTAGTGCTTTGTAAGTAATTAGCAATATTTTAAAATGTATACAATGTTTAATAGGGAGCCAATGCAGTATTGAGAGAACCGGGCTAATATGGTCATACTTCCTGGTTCTGGTAAGAACTCTAGCGGCTACGTTTTGGACCAGGTGTAATTTGTTTATTAATTGTGCATGGCAACCACCCAGTAGAGCATTACAATAATCTATCCTTGATGTCATGAACGCATGAACTAATTGTTCCGCATTCGTCAATGAGAGCATATGGCGTAATTTAGTTATATTTTTAAGATGGAAAAATGTGGTTTTACAGATACTATTCATGTGATTTTCAAATGAAAGATTGGTATCAAAGAGCACACCCAGGTTCCTAACCGACGACGAACACTTGACAGAGCAGCAATCAAGTGTTAGACAGTATTCTAGGTTATTACGTGAGGAGGTTTTTTGTCCAATAATTAGAATCTCTGTTTTTTTCAGAATTAAGTAGTAGGAAATTACTAGTCATCCAATTTTTTTATATCAGCTATGCATTATAAAAAAGTATCATCAGCATAACAGAAAAAACGAATGCCATGCTTCCTAATGATATCTCCTAAGGGTAGCATACAGAGTGAACAGCAACGATCCTAGTACTGAGCCTTGTGGTACGCCAAACTGAACTTATGATCAATATGACATCTCTTCATTTACTGCTACAAATTGATAACAGTCAGATAACTATGATTTAAACCATGCTAATGCAATTCCACTAATGCCAACATAATTTGAGTCTATTTAAAAGAATGTTGTGGTCAATAGTATCAGATGCAGCACTAAGACCGAGTAAAACTATAAATTACAGCAACAGGAACAGACACAGTCTCTATATGATGATATCTAGGTGAAAGAGTCTCTATGTGATGGGATTTATCTGACCTTGGTGACGTAAGACAGCTAGCAGACGGTCGGTTAGCCAGTCTGTCTGCTTCCTGACCTGAGCCCCAGATTGTCATGTTTCAGCTCTAAGACTATGTGCCATATTACTAGAGAGAAGAGCAGCACCATCCCAGGATGGATGGATACCATCCCTGACTTCAACAGGTCAGGTCTGCCCCAAAAACTTTTCCAAATTTTTTGGGACACCACCACTTTTGCGGGCACCGAGCTGTGGTCCCTTACGCTAAAGACCCTCCTGCTAGCCATAGCATCGGTCAAGCGAGTGGCTGACTTTCAAGCCCTGTCTGTGAGCGCGTCTTGCCTTGAGTTTGAGCCTAACGACTGAAATGTCATCTTCAAACCAAGACACAGCTTTGTACCTAAGATGTTCTCAACTCCGTCCAGAACACAGGTCATTACTCTCTCTGCTCTTCCCATTTTAGAGAGTGATCAGGAATTGCACTTACTCTGCCCTGTTCATGCCTTAAGAGTAGCCCAGATCAGGCTGTCAGAGCAGCTCTTCGTGTGCTTCGGGGGCAGCACCAAAGGGTATCCGTTCCCAGAGATAACGGGAATAATATTGATATAACAGATATAAATGCACAAACAAACCCATAAAATACATTTATACTAAAAAGTTCCTGAAATACAAGTCTTCTTTAACAAGCAAACAGACTGTCTGAGATAAGACCGGCACAGAGGAAACGTGGTTTTGGAGATGCATCAATGTGCTCAGCCAGGCTACAGTTATCGGCAGATTCTAACTGTGGGCCAAGATTTAATATATATATATATATATATAATATATATATATATATATATATATATATATATATATATATATATATATATATATATATTATATATTATATATATATATATATATATATATATATATATATAGACTGTCGGAGTTCTCCTTTAAGAAAATATAGACACACGTCCTCTTCCTGGCAGAATCGTAACATCTTTAGATGATTGGAACTTCTTAATTATTGCCCTGATGGTGGAAATGGGGATTTTTAATTCTTTAGATATTTTCTTACATCCACTTTCTATTTTGTGATGCTCAACAATCTTTTGCTGCACATCAGAACCATGTTCTGTGGTTTTATTCATTGTAATGGATGATTAAGGGAATTTGGCCTTTGTGCTTCCTCATATTTAAACTCCTGTGAAACAAGAAGTCATAGCTGGACAATTTCATGTTCCTAGTCACCCTGGTGTGCTAAAAAAGGTAAATATTAATGGGAATATACTTCATAGATAAATTATTCATAAAAAATTCTAGGGGTATGAATAATTGTGGCCAACGTGTTTTGGAGAAAAATATTTTTTATAATGTGATTTTCCCCCCCATTTGGTTAGATTTTTGCCTATTTTTTGAATGAAAGATCAAAAGGATAAATTATGAAGATTTATTTTTTACAGCCATTTTTGATCATAATTACCAGGGGTGCCATTAATTCTGAGCACCACTGTATATATATATATATATATATATATATATATATATATATATATATATATATATATATATATATCATGGGATAGAAGAGATCAGGACAAAACCTAACGAAACTTACCAATTCACAAAATTAACGGAATGCATAGCTGATATAAAGAATTGGATGACCAGTAATTTCCTATTACTAAATTCTGAAAAAACAGAGATTCTAATCATTGGACAAAAAACTTCCTCACCTAATAACCTAGAATACTGTCTAACACTTGATGGCTGCTCTGTTAAGTCTTCGTCGTCAGTTAGGAACCTGGGTGTGCTCTTTGATACCAATCTTTCATTTGAAAGTCACGTGTCTAGTATCTGTAAAACCGCATTTTTCCATCTTAAAAATATATCTAAATTACGTCATATGCTCTCACTGACAAATGCGGAACAATTAGTTCATGCTTTCATGACCTCAAGGCTAGATTATTGTAATGCTCTACTGGGTGGTTGCCCTGCACGCTTATTAAACAAACTACAGCTAGTTCAAAACGCAGCCGCTAGAGTTCTTACCAGAACAAGGAAGTATGACCATATTAGCCCGGTTCTGTCAACACTGCATTGGCTGCCTGTTAAACATCGTATAAATTTTAAAATATTGCTGATTACTTACAAAGCACTAAATGGTTTAGCTCCCCAGTACTTGAGCGAGCTCTTAACGCATTATAGTCCTTCACGTCTATTGCGATCTCAAAATTCTGGCCAGTTGATAATACCTAGAATATCAAAATCGACTTCTGGCGGTAGATCCTTTTCCTATTTAGCACCAAAACTTTGGAACAATCTTCCTAACACGGTCCGGGAAGCAGATACAGTCTGTCAGTTTAAATCTAGACTAAAAACACATCTCTTTGGCTTAGCATACACATAACACATTATAGATTTCTATAATTCAATGTTAGGCTGCATAGATTAGATCAGCCGGAACCGGGAACACTTCCCATAATTCCTGATGTACTTTGTACATCATAAGAAGGATGGCGTCTACGCTAATATTAGTCTCTCTGTTTATCCCGAGGTTTACCGCAGACCGCCGGATCCAGGGCATATCCAGATCTGATGAAGGACCATCACATGGACACGACGACACGCATTATCAGGGCTGTGAAGGCCCATGGACACCTCACCACACTCATCTCCTCACCGGCCGGATGACCCAACCCAACCAGATGAACTGGATAATATCGTGAAAGTTCTGATCCCATCTGACTCCTGACATTATGCTGCCTAACTCATAATCATACACTGAAGACTGGGCCCCCGACTGAGCCTGGGTTCTCCCAAGGTTTTTTTCTCCATTCTGTCACCTGATGTAGTTTTGGTTCCTTGCCACTGTTGCCTTCGCCTTTTGGCTTGCTTAGTTGGGGACATTTAATTTTCAATTGAACAATACTATTACAACATTGTTTTCCTGTTATCTCTGTAAAGCTGCTTTGAAACAATTTGTATTGTAAAAGCGCTATATAAATAAAGGTGACTTGACTTGACTTGACAATACAGAATGGGTTCAGCAGAGGCGAACAATAAAAGACAGACAGATAAGGTAAAGAGGGTGAGAGAAATATGCACTATAACAAACAGGAAGGCTACAGTACATTAGTCAGGATTTTTATAGGACATATTAAACATAGATGTTTATTCTGCTAACTGAGCTGTTGGGGTGCACATTAATGGGGGTACTGCTTATTGATAAAGATCCATGAAATAAAATAGGAAACAAGAGGAGACTATGTGGAAGGAGGTGGGCCTATTATAGGAAGAGACAGAGATGGTATTACAGAGAAGGAGAGGGGGAGAGTTGCTGACAAAGAGAAGGAGAGAGAGTGTATGACGTTAAATGCAGCCTCTAGGTGATGACTCAGTCAGCTGTGCCCTTTAAGCTCCACCAATCACATTACACTCCACCTGTTTACAATCTTCTCTTTCATACACTTACAACAAATGCATACACACACAGATATATAGGGAACTATTTTCTCGCCAGCATTTCAGAAATAATCAAATATCTGGAAGTCTAATTTCACACACAAGTGTACCCAGAACTCATCACACACCTCTATATTCTGGAAAGATTTTCACAAAAACTTTTACAGTCTGATAGATGTATCCAATAGTGCTAGCTAACTATGCATATACTGGACAAAAACTTACCACTTAATAAATCGCCTGATTAACAGTAAGTTATTTTTGTTTTTACATGTGTTTCTGTATATATTCAGCTCACCTGTAGAGTTAAATCAGCGTACGAATGAGGTTGTAATGAATGGAAAACACGCAATACAATATTTTTCCATAGTTTATAGGCTAAGCTAGCAGGCTGATCAGCTAACAATATGCCAGGCTGGTAATCTAATGGGTTTTGGCAAAAATTAAGCAAAAAAAAAAAAAAAAAAAATTCCTAAGACCAATAAATATTTAAATTCACAATATGTAGCATTACTTATCATATGTAACATTTAATTTAAAAAGACAGTCAAAATACACTGTCTTTTAAAGGATTTCTAAACAGACATTGAATAGAGTACCTATTAAACGTTATCTGTAAATACTGTCATTTTATTTATTTATGTATTATTTATTTATTGGCTAGTGTGTAGCACATTGAGGATGAAAAGAGAAAATATTTTGCAGAATGAGAAGCAATAATAATACAGCACAGGGGAATTTGTGTGCGGCAGAGGAAGGTTGTTCTAGAGGCCACTGTCACAATCAAGATTCCTGGTGGACATCTCAACTGCAGCACATGCATACAGTATACAATGACCCAACATAACCTTGTTGTTTTGTAAACACCATCGTGTTTATAGTCGAAAATTCACTTACTGGGTACAGGTTATTAAGAAAAAAAAATACATAAGGTCTTTAATCTTAAACAAAACTGTCTCTCGTTTGTAGAGGCTGCATGATTTGAGGTATCATTCATGTCCATTGCACAAACAGCATCAGTAATAGTAATGTTGGCATTAGCTAGCACTAATCACTGTTCAAAGTGTTAATCATAATGGCATGAAGGTTAATTCGCGAATGGGGCTAATTAAATTACTATGTAGCCATAATCAAAAACAATTTTAGCTCACTTTTGCCAATGGCAATGCCCAGGTATCATAGCAGTCTGCCATTTTCTTTGGAAAGAGATCAGGCATAAATTCCCCCTACAAATAGGAAACATGGTGTGGAGTAATTGTTTTTCTCTCTTTGTCATTTGGGTCGTTTGTATGCACTAAATTATGAAACTGGTGAGAGGAAGAAAATGCGTTCTCTTTTAGGCTCAAACATAACTATCCCAAACGTAAGACTATAGCCCCCTTTTCAGCTCGTGCTGCAGTGTTTGATTCAAGTATCATTTTTCAGAGCTTCTCAAAATACCCTGATTGCAATTTTTCACTACACAAAAGAGTTGGATCACACGATTCTAGCTGCCACAATTATTGTAATTAACAGTCAGGTGGTCATTATCTCAATTTATTACACGGCTCTGTGGAATACTTGATTTTGATTGGTCAATCACGCCATCCAGCGGTATATTATTCCCAGATAACAACCGCTCAAAACATAATAATGCAGGCTCATCCGGGTCACTAAATTCAACAGTGCTATATGCCTGCTAGGAACGTTTTGCGTTTGGTGAGCTAATAAATTTTAAAATTAAAACTTTCAATTTTTCAATATTTCAATATTCAATATTTGGATACAGTTATTTAATTATGCCATCCATTATCGTGGACTCGCTCTCTCTTGTTTCATACAAACGCAGCTGCTGCCATTTTGTGACTATTTTTTTGTACAAACAGGAACGTTTTTAAAACAGTTTAATCTGAAATCAATATATCTTATCCTCATAATTATTTATGTGGCGAAATGCTGTGTAATAAGTGATATGAATGACTTTATAACGTATCTCTTAAATGTCCGTTTAGTTTGAACTTTCCACGCTGCAACGGTTCTCTCCGCGGAAGCTTTGCGTTTAAAGACCTAATAAAATATTTTAACTCGGATCAATATTTTGTTTCTAATTATTTACTTATGTGGCACGTAGCCGTGTAATAAGCGGGATAATGTACATCCAGCTGATGGTTCTCCCTTACATAAACCACAACTGAACCTCAATACAGGTCTTAAATCAGTCAATTATGATTGACTGCACATTGTCCAGCTTTTTACATGACTACTTGAAATATTGATTTGAGAAACACATAACTATTATATTGTGGTCTTGTAATTTACAGCGGTCAATTAGGCAGTTTAACAGTCATCATATAAAAATATTTGACCACAAAATGCTGAAATTGGCAAATCAGAATTAATTATTCCAAAGAGCTGAGTAATAAAATACTATAAGAAAAGGTATATTCACTAATTCAATGGTTAAACAGCTATGAAAACCCTACCAACAGGCAATGTCTAAAATGGGTTCTAGTACTATGGGTAAAGTAAGTCACTAACTCAGTAAGTCCCTGCTCTTGTGACCAAATCTCCTTCACAACAGTACTTATAATCCATAAGCAGTCCAGTGTGTGTTCTTCTGTACATCCCCAAAAAAATGCAGCGAAAACAGCAGGCATTAGTTTGTCATCATTATACACTTTCATGTTGAATCAAAGCAGCTGTGCAGGCAGGTTGGCTCAATGCATGCAGAGAGCATGTTGATTCATTGAGCTGTCTTCATCCACCACTAACGCAACCATGAGGCAAAATCAAGTGACACAGATGTTACATTCAAACGATGCATTCTCCGCAAACTCTCTCTGTGTTCAGCTGGGATTTACAGTGCAATACTACTGGAATTGTGCAAAAAAGTATGAATGAATATAAAAACAACAGCTCTCTCTGGGAAGAATATAGCATCATTGTGATCAGAAGGGGAAAATATGGCAAGCTGTTGTAACATTTATTCCTAAAAACTATATTTACATCTAATAATAATAATTTGTATAATTTATATAATGGTTTTCTGGGTACTCAAAGCACTTTGCATACGGAAGGGGGAATCTCCTCAACCACCACCAATGTGCAGCATCCACCTGTGATTATTTTTTCTCCTTTTATTTAGAACTCCTGGCCAAATGTTTGATTAAGAATGTAGAAATATAAAATATGAATAAAATCTAAAACACTTTTCAAAAACAAATGATTTTTTTGGGCCCAACATAAAATATTGCTATATACAATACCAAATGTAAACATTGTACTTTCAAGCAGTGCCGTCGCAGGTGGGGTGCGAGGCCCTGTGCGAACTTGAAATGCGAGGCCCCTCCCAGGCTCTGAACGTTATTAGGGATGCACCGATACCACTTTTTCCAGACCGAGTCCGATACCGATACTTTCATTTTTGGTACTCGCCGATACCGATACCGTAACCGATACCTGTATTTTTAATTTTCAATTAATTTTCAATTCATGCATTTGTAATTTTTAAATGTATTGGTAGAGAAACCAAAATAATATCAATCATATTAGTTGTTTATTAAATTTAAACTTAATTAGTTCAACAAATATATATTTCATGCACTGCATATTTATTACTGCATAAATTAAATATATATGGATCTTTTTGTAAAGTTGATAGAGGTAGCCTATTTAGCCAAGAGCAGAGAGTAATTTATTTGTCCTTTGTTTGATTAACATTAAAACACAGCAGCAGATTTATTAAAGTGCCGCCCCTTTAAGGCCGAACGCACTGACGCCATTTGAATTATACTGTCTACGTTCACTTGAGATATATAACAGACTTTTACTAGGATACTCGCCAATGTGTTTTTACATAGTTTTGTGTGAATTCGTCCGTACAAGCGCAATGCGTGAAAGACTTCCATTCAGTATTCGCGCGCTGTCTGGTGGTTTTCGGGGCGCGCGCTGTGGATGTTTGAAGTTCATGGAAATTCTTGACCTGCAAATGTCCAGTAATAATGTAGGCAACCACTCGTTAAACATAAGTAAGGTAACAGTTCATGTTTTACTTACATATACGATTTAGTTTTAATCCAAATAACACGTGCTGAGTGAATGATCCGCAATCAACAGCATTCAACAGAAGTGCGCTCTCTCCTCTCTCTCTCTCTCTCTCTCTCTCTCTCTCTCTCTCTCTCTCTCTCTCTCTCTCTCTCTCTCTCTCGTCAGTTAACGTTATTAATAAGCTACATGCTTCACGTCTGTGAAAAAGGGATGCGCTCGACCAGATCGCGCGTCTGTATCGTAGCGCGCTCAATCCTCTGCGTGTTTTTCTCTTATCAGCTCGCGCACCACAGTTAAATAGGCGACGCGTTAATATATTCTGTTTAATATTCCACTGATAAGATACATTTATTTCATATACAGCCTTCATTTTTTATCCCCATTATAATTTCTGACACTGTACATGCTGCCTGGCATCGGTTGTTGGTATCGGGGCATTTTTACGAGTACGAGTACAAGTACATGAGCTCAGTATCGGGCCCGATACCGATACTGGTATCGGTATCGGTGCATCCCTAAACGTTATAATAATTGGCTGCGCAGCCTACTTGTAAGCCTTGTCCGCTCAAATTAATTATAAACAAACATAAAAAACGAATAGGCTATTTGAATATTAGGCCTATATTAAATCGTTTTTGACCTAATTATTTGGCACTGAAATTACACACTCTGTCGGCTCTGCATCACGTGCACCTGCGCAATATAGCCATGATTTCAGAAAATAGTACTATGTATGTCAACTAGTGATATTAGCACAAGAACTGTTGAGGAATATGCAACATAATATAGACAATTGTTTTTGTCATAATGTTATAATAACCGACAGACACTTTCATTCCAGCCGCTCTGTGCATGTCCGCGCACAGAACGAGGCTGAAGCTCAGCTTCGCGGCTGAGACACGAATAGATGTTTCAAATGTTTAAAAGGTGTTACATTGAAATCTGTTGAATAGAGTGTAAATTTAATTCGTGGGTAGATTAAATAATGATACGCGGATAATCACCCGTATGGAGATCATTAACTTTTAACATAATTTTTTTTTTACTGGCTCAAAACAAATAGCCTACAACACAATTACGCAATACCGTCGTTGCGCGGGTGCGCCTGCAGTTATAAAAACGATTATTAATTGGCATATTTAAATGCCGATTCTTATATGTTCATTCATATAGCCTACTCAAAACAGATGGAGCAACCTAACGGTGACAAGTTAGCTCACCGTTTTTAGGTGATATGCCATGTTTGTAGTCGAGCTGTGATATGCAAACTGTTGCTTGCAAACTTTCGACTTTTTCTCCGTTATCTATTTTCGTAAAATGCTGCCACACTGTCGATGTCTTTGACATGGTAAAGGAGGACTGACAGTAAATTAAACGCTCGCAATTAAATTAAAATTTAGCAAACCTCCATACCATTGCCTTTCTATAGTCTACTGTTTTCAATCTCCAGTGGGTTGGGCTAATCCAAAAAAGTGAAAACATGGGGGGTGTTCTGAAGACAGGCTGTTACCTGTGAAACAGGGGTGCTCTGAAAACACCCCCACTAGCAATTAGGGCTTTCCACCTGATGAAATTTTGGTTGATCCAGAACGTATCGACCAATAAATTAACTAATCGACTGGGAGATTACAGCCTGTGAAAACCCGCTTAATTTGTTAAAAAAAAAATAATTTTTTTTTTTTTAAAAACTGGATTGCGAGGCCCCCTGGTGGCGCGAGGCCCTGTGCGGTCGCACACTTCGCACAGCCCTTGCGACGGCTCTGCTTTCAAGTTTAAAATGTAGCATAAATCAGGGCTCTGAACTTGTTCAATGAACGAAAACAAACAAACAAATTTTTGACAGGAACATAACCAGAAACGGAAAGGAAATCAAATTGAATCGTTCTGAACAGACATGCTTATTTGAAAAGGCCATTAACCGGGTAATAACTTTATTTTATCATTCTGTTAAATATTTTAATTTGCCAGTCAACCAATCACAAATTCAAATAGTACAGACTGTGCAAATGTAATATTGGCGCATAGCCTATCCAACTTGAGTGAAATGCCTATACGCTCAGCTGTCAATAGGTTAGTCGCAATGACAACGCGCTGGCGTTAGTTTTCCAAGGATTTACTGTATGTCACCAACTGTCAAGCAATTAGGCCTGCATTTCAGTAAAAAATGAATAGCAGGTAATATGCAACTTTTTGTTTTTTGAAACCAGCTAAAATTGCAGGAAAGTGTAGAACATGGATTCACAAAACGTCAAATCAAGCACTTAAAGAGCTTCTGTGAATTGAGAAAACAGAATAAAACTAAATATAGGCTATACGACTAATATATAGGCATATAAACACAATATAAAATTTAAAAAACGAAACAGCATTTTTTGCCGAGCTTCGCTTCATACGACGGGGTCCAAAGCTCACAAAAAGGAAACCAAGAAGACAGAAAACGGCATCGTGCTTGTTTTTGTATTTTACAAAAGCTTTACAGTTTTGAATAATTTCATGCTTCTATCCGTATGACCATAAATTACGGAGTAACAGGTTACTCAGAAGGAGGACAAAACTTCCCGTGATCACGCTGATGCCTCACGTGCACACGTTTTTAGTATTGCTAACTTGACATCGTAGCATGTTTATTATCAAAATAAAATAGTCAACCAAACTTACAGAAATTTAACCAAACCATGTTCAAACTACAGAGGTAGCCCCTTGTTTAGGAACGAGCTCCTCGGTTTGTTCTGGCTCGTGTTGCTCGGAGCCACCCGGTTCTGTCACCCCTTCACTCGCCAAGTCATTCACATTTCTCTCTGCATCCCCATGGCAGTGTGTAAGATTGAAGTCATCCAAATGATGAAAAAGTTTTGCCGTAAACAATGTTTTTTGTGACACCACGATATAAACGATAGAGCATAATATGAAACGATAGACTTTTTATATCGTCCATCCAATATATCGTCATATCGCACAGCTCTACCTGGATGATGCGACGGCAGCCATATTACGACACCCACCACTCACTGGTGGAGAGGAGACAGAGTGATGAAGCCAATCATTATAGGGATGATTAGGAGGCCATGAAGATAGAGAGAGACCAATGGGCAAATTTGGCCAGGATGCCGGGTTCATTTTTTGATTTTTAATGACCACAGAGAGTCAGGACCTCAGTTTAACATCTGATCCGAAGGATGGTGCTTTTTGACAGTATAGTGTCCCCATCCCTATACTGGGGCGTTAGGATCCACACAGACCTCCTTCCTCTAGGAGGTCTCCCATCTGGGTACTAACCAGGCTCATTCCTGTGGGCAACCACTGAAGCTAAGCAAGTAAAGTTCATTCATCCTAAAGTTCATTCTGAGACAAATCAGACACAATTATTTGTTATATTTAACACATAATCTGTAAAACTCACTCTGGGATCTATGGTCACATTCCCCCAACAAGGGCAAGAAGGGTCATGGTTACCATGACTATGATCAGATAAGTTGGTTTTATTGCTGTTAAAAATGTGGTCACGTGGAAAAAGCAGAGGCCATAGAAAAGACCCACAGTCCTTAAAACAGATTTTGTATCAATTTATGGACGAACTGATCTATAAATGAACATGCACCCAAGGACACTGTGAATGGTTTACTGTCTTGTGCACTATTATGTATTTGATAATACAGTATGTATTTTATTATACAACCAACAGTCAATGTAACCCCACCTGTATCATGTCTCTTATCTAATTAATCCTCATTTAATGACACACACTTTAGTGTACATCACCTTCTCTTAGAATTCAGTGTGTGTTTGCTATATCTGAGTATAAATGGACACAAACGCCAAGGTATTTGTCTAACCACACTTGAGATAGCATCATAAATCCTCCCAACAGAGGAATCTCTCGCTTAGAATTGGTTGAGCCAACCCTGAAAGGTGGGACCATTCTCAGGGTTTAAATGGCCTCTACACAAGCCTCAAACCTTCCCTCTCTTTGGCCTTCTCTTGTACGTTCGGGTTGCTGTCCTGTGGGGCCGCACCAGGCCCCCGACCCCAGGGCAGCAGGCCTTAACTCACAACCAGCCATGTGCTCATTCAGGAGAGAGAGGACACTCTCAACCACAACAGAATCAAGAACAACCTCAGGAGTTTGGCACAACGCCTTCATTCAATGCAGAAGAAGTCCATCGCAACTCCCACCATCAACTCTTCCGACTTCCTCCCTTCTTCTGTTTGCTCTGCGTGTCCTCTCTGGCCCAGGGCCGGCAGGCCACAATCTGCACTCCAGCCAGGGGAACAGAGTCAAACCAACCACGCAAGTTCATCACCATTTCTTCAGTCAACGGTGAAGAAATCGATTAAGACTCATTGGTAAGGCTGTGACAGTATGGGATTTTTTTTACAGCGGTGAAGCAGAAACAAATCACGCGGTTTGTTGGCGGTTAACCGCACACACACGCGCACTAGAGGTCTGCGACCCGAGCCCGACGGGTCCCGAAAAATACATGTAGCTATAAACACAGTTTCACCAATGCACAGCGGCCCCCTCAGCAGTCAGCACACAAGAAAAAAAGAGAATAAGCATGGACTTACCAATTACGAAACTTTGTGGTTGAACATTTGTAGCCTAACAGTCACAAATTCTTCTGGAACTCAAACATTTAACTTCAAAACAAAGTTTGCACACTGTTGCACAACTATTTACATAAATATATTCTCAGTACGAGTTATGAAGGAAGAGAACAGCATCGAAAGTTGATAGTTTCAGTGCCGTTGTCCTCTTTTTTTTATAAATTATATATAATGATGAAATAAAAATGATCAATAATTATTTTGTATAGCCTATTTAAAGCGTGATTTAACATACTTGTTTATTTAGGCTACTCATTTATTTAATAATTTACTTGATTTTATCACGGGGAATGCGCATGGAAAATCTAAATCTCACACAAGCAATGTGCAAACTTTGCTCTAGAGTTGCGTCGGTGATGAAGAAGTCTTAAACCCCATCAATTATTCACTACAGAAAGTGAAAGTAAAAACATCTGCTGCTGCATTAACGGTGCATATTTTCTCAGAGAGGATGAGAGCTGAATCTATACTTCAACGTGCTGATAATGGTAGGCTATAACGGTCTTAATTTATTTTCTTAATATTTCTCTTGTGGCCCATAAGTAGTGAAAACTTAGAAGAGAAGTATTTTGTGTTAGACAAGATTTTTTTGAAATGAGGAGTAAGCTAATCTAACTAATCTTTTATTTTCCTCACAGTGCGTCGGTTATGGGGTGATGCGCTATAAATTTATTGCAGGGAAATTGAATTGTAGCCTAATAGCCTATTCATTTAATAATAAAAGTAGTAGGCCTAGTAATTATAATTTTATAGGCCTACATTGATTGGAAATGTCAAATCCTCTTGATAAGGCTATCGTCTTATCAAGTCTATCGGCACAAAGCTGAGGTGATGACGGTGATGACCTCAACACCACGGTAGCCATCTTATTACTGCGGTATTAAGGTAATGCGGTTATCATCACAGCCCTACTCATGGGACCATCAAAAATCCTTCTTCAGGAACTTCACACGAAATGTTTCACTGAGGTGCTCTGAAAATGATAAGTTGATGGTTCTTTTCATAGTTAAATGGATCGTTTCCATAGTTCCATTTCCTGCTTCCGGTTTATGTCACTCACCATTTTACCTATGCATGAATGTATGTGTGTTTAGTTTAGTTATGTATGTGATTTAGTTAATAAAACTTGTGCACAATTTTTATGTATTTGGTTCTGATTCTCTGCTTGCCTTGCAACAAAGTTAATTTTACGATCTTGATCTTGTTACATGCTTACATGCTGTACGTACATGCTAAGAAAGAATTATTTTTCTGTGGCCATGAAAGATACCCTTTTCTTAGAATAAATGAATAATCAAAAGAGTTTGTTGGACAAACTGATTAATTTATTGTAATATTAATTTAGCTACATCAAGTTAATCCAATTAACTGACCCAAATATTCATAATTAATCATAACAAGTAATGAGTTATTTATTAATATTTCCCCTTTGAGTTAACGCGTTACATATAGCAGATGGAAATTAACCAATTAGTATGCAAGCAAGAGCTGAAGTGAAATGCAGAAAAGAAGAAAAAATACAAGTTTATGGTTGTGCAGTAGCGAACCGTGACTTGACAGGCAAACAGCACAGTGAGAGCTATCAAAAAAATAAATAATCATTTGTTACAAAAATGCAAATCCTCATTATAAAACAAATGCATTCACAGATCATCGGTGTGTGTACTTTAGCAGAATATGGTGACAAATGACATATGACACACAAACATATGACACACAAAACTAAAATTTTATGTAAGCCAATGCATCATGACAGCGCTCACAGCAAGGCAAATTTGTGACAGACACTTCCACATCATAGACATGTGACCCTTTTCTTTTTCAGCCAAAAACCGAAAATGCCATTTTCGGCCGATAATTTCCAGCAGCCGAAATTTCAGTGCATCCCTGAACAGTACAATGACAAACTCGCTTAAAGGTTCTCTAAGCGATCCTGGGTGACATCACTTCTTGTTGACGTTCGAACTATTGTCAAACAAAACGGAGGCTAGCTAGACACTCCCTCCTCCTCATCCGCGCACTAACCCCTCAACCCCCACCCCCAAACCCTTCTTGTCGTTATTGGCTGGAACAGTTTGTTATGTTTCCTAGAGCGGGTCGCTAGAGTTTGTTTTTGTAGCCGTGTGTGGAGCCTGGGGTGTCTGCAGAGACCGCGTTTTTTTTTACAGTGTGTTCAGGGGACAGGCAGCTAGCGGATAGTAAGGAGATGTTTGCTGTATGTGACAAAAAAATGTTTTGGCCTTAAAAACGCGTGACATCGCTCAGAGCACCTTTAAATAGGCGTTTTTACATTTCCCTTTGACACCAAATATTCTGCCATTGTCTTGTCATTCAAGAATGAGGTGAAATCTGACTCCTGCTGCTGATCTGTTCTGTGACTCTTGATCAGCTCAAGCTTAATTGAGAAGATGCGTTCAGTTTTTAATTGTAGTGTCTGTTCTCTAACTGAAGTAAATGATTTCCATTACTATAAAAAATAAAAATGACGGTAGGGGTTGGTGCCGCGGTGGGCAAGTGATGTAACTGTTGTTGCAGCTGAACACCTAGCCTAGTGAGTATTCATGTAAACACAGTTATGTCTTAAGTGAATGTAAACCGCTGGGAAAGAAATCGGATGCGTGTCAGTGTGATCCGTGCATTAAGTCTTAAAGTGATAGCAGCCTAATACAGTAAACCTGCAGCTGTCTGTCAAACTCGTAAAGATCGGGGCTTAAAGAAAATCCCGAGCTTCCCACTCATATTGACGACATTGTGGTCGCGTTCATGTGTCCGTTTAACTCGTAAATACGATCTTTACGAGATGCTTGAATGCACCATTAGTTAAAGGTGGGGTAATTTGTTTTTATAAACACTTGTTTATTATACTGGTTGAAACTCTCTTTACATCCTGATAACAATCAACAATAGAAGTGATCTAAATATAATTAAAAAAAAACTTTTTAGGACAAAAAAATGTGTCCAATCATAAGATGTCCTACCTGCCTGTCAACATACAGTATGTTTCATACCCGTGCACCCTTATTGCACAGACATCACACGTCATCAGCGCGTTCCGTATGCAGAGTTGCCGATACACAGGCTGAATCCGAAATCGCCCCCTATACCATCAAATAGGGCGTTTCATATAAAATTTTCCATCGAATTTACCCAGTTAAATCACTTGTGGTACAACGTTTTAAAGTGAACATTGAAGATATTTGTGCTTTTTGTAAAACTACCCCTGAGACTATCAAGCATTTATTTTGGGAATGTCCCAAGACCCAGATGTTTTGGAAAGAACTTAGTAATAACTTGCAAAGTAAAGTTATGACTACTGTTAACTTTGAAGAAATTGATGTAATGTTAAAATGTTTCTCATTTGAGGGTGAAAAAAACATTTTGTTTATTTTTGATTTAATTGTTATAATTTCCCGTTACTATATTCATAAGGTCAAATGGTATGGAAAAATACCAAATTTTGAACATTTTAAAAGTGATGTTAAGATATATTTAGAAACTATTTCCAAAAGCAAAAATCTGAAAGCTATGAAAACTAAACAGTTGTTTGACAAGTACAAGCTTTTTTTGTAAAAAGTCTTTCAGTAGCTATAATAGTACCTATTTATTATTTTTTACTTATTTATTTACTTTCTTTTTTTTCTTTTTTCATTTCTTCACTACCCCTGACATGTATGGTTATATGTTCTCTTGTATGTAAATTGTTTTGTTGTTATTAAAATTCAATAAAAAAAATTAAAAAAAACAGCGCAGCAATAAACAGAAACAAAAAAAAAAAAAAAAAAACATCAAATAGGGCGTTATTTGAGGGGACAGCCATTTGTAGTGGTGTCCGGAACCATAGTGGACATTATTGAGTGCACTTATTCAATCCCACATTGCACCGCAATAACGTACTCGGTTACTAACGTAACCTCGGTTCTCTCTAGAGAGGGAACGAGTACTGCGTAATATCTTACGCTATGGGGAAAACTCTTTTCCACGAGATATTGAAGCCAAAAATTATCCTTAATTTTTTATTAATGTAAAACGCTTTGCGGCAGCAAGCAGACATAGGCGAGACAGCTCGCGCGCCTATTGGCTGCCCTGCGGCAACAGCAGCAGCCTATCGAGAGTGGCTCTGCGTGACGTCACGACGAATGGGGGCCTTTCGCGCCCATATAGTCACGTCCCGCCAGAAAGGGCGTGGTCTCGCCCTATAACCAGGCTCGATAGCTGCTCTTACGTTGGTTTTCATCGCCGAAGCGAACCAGAGCGTATTCCAAGCACGGCAAGATACGCAGTACTCGTTCCCTCTCTAGAGAGAACCGAGGTTACGTTAGTAACCGAGTACGTTCTCTTACGAGAGTATCTCTCGTACTGCGTAATATCTTACGCTATGGGGAACACAATGCAACACGCCGTGCTGGTAGGGATCCAACACCAAAGTCCCAGGGGCCGAAGCCCGGGGCGCATATAGTGCATAATCACCATACACTCACAGAGAGTGAGGGAAGAGAGGCTAGAAGCATCATTCCCTGTAAATAGCATCCGAAAGGAGCTAATCATGTGACAAATAGACCATACCGTCAGGGTGAACATTCAGCCTGAACTGGGTGGCCACAAGTGTGTCAACATTTTAATGAGCTGCTGTACCGGTCAGTGAGCAATACGCAGGTCAAACTCAGTATCCGAGCCGCACAGCGGGCAGATA
The DNA here is from genome assembly GCA_036326025.1 of Chrosomus eos. Taxonomy (NCBI): domain Eukaryota; kingdom Metazoa; phylum Chordata; class Actinopteri; order Cypriniformes; family Leuciscidae; genus Chrosomus; species Chrosomus eos. The sequence goes on from CM070840.1 coordinate 20,558,190, forward strand.
GCACTGAATTTTATACCGCCAAAAGCTTAGCTTGTAAGGCGGGAACCTCCAAGTTATAGTATTTTATAAATGTAGACGGCGAGGCCCAGCCCGCGGCCATACAAATATCTTGCAGGGTAACCCCGCTAGACCATGCCCACGAGTAGGCCATGCCTCTTGTGGAGTGCGCTCTAACACCCAAAGGGCACTGTAGGCCCTTAGAAGTGTAAGCCAGCGCTATGGCACCGACTATCCATCTGGATAGGCTCTGTTTCGAAGCGGCAAGTCCCTTAGCACGGCCGCCAAACGAAACGAAAAGCTGCTCAGTCTGTCTGAAACCAGACGAGCGGGACACATAAGCCCTTAGTGCCCTGACAGGGCAAAGGAGACTCGCGTCCTTCTCCTCATTGAGAACCGGAAGGGCAGACAGGGAAATCACCTGGGCCCTGAACGGTGTGTTGAGGGATTTCGGCACATAGCCGTGCTTCGGTTTGAGTATGACCTTTGAGTCATTAGGTCCAAACTCCATGCATGACGCGCTTACTGAGAGCGCTTGCAAGTCCCCTACGCGCTTCACTGAAGCGAGAGCCATAAGAAACGCTGTCTTGAAAGACAAGTGTTTCATGTCTGACGACTGGATTGGCTCGAATGGGGCACCTTTCATGGCCTCCAAGACCGTGGAAAGGTCCCATGTCGGGACTGAAGGGGGCCTGGGAGGGTTTAGCCTCCGAGCTCCTCTAAGGAAACGCACGACTAAGTCGCTCTTTCCTAGTGACTGGCCAGACACCGGTTTTGCAAACGTTGCTATGGCCGCCACGTATACTTTGAGCGTGGAAGGGGACCTGCCCTTATCCAGTAGCTCCTGAAGGAAGGAAAGCACTTCTGTAACCCCGCAGTCTACAGGTGAAAAGCCCTGCGCTTGACACCAAGCAGAGAACACAGACCACTTCGAGGAGTAGAGCCGTCTGGTAGACGGGGCTCTAGCCTGCGCGATCGTGTTTAACACTCCCTCTGGGAGGTCAGCGGGTACCCGTTGATGGCCCATGCGTGCAGGGACCACAAATCCGGGCGAGGATGCCAAATCGAGCCTTCCGCCTGAGAGAGGAGGTCTCTCCTCAACGGTAAAGGCCATGGGGCAGCGCTGGTCAGCTGCATCAGGACAGGGAACCACGACTGGTTTGTCCAGAGCGGAGCTATGAGTAGCACTGGGCATCCCTCCCTCCTGATTCGCTCCAACACCTGAGGCAGGAGTGAGACAGGGGGAAAAGCATATAGGGGGCGGCGGGGCCAAACATGGGCCAGCGCGTCCCGGCTTTTCGAGAAGAATCTCGGGCAGTGAGCGTTTTCTTGGGACGCGAACAGGTCCACCTGCGCTTTGCCAAACGTTTCCCACAGCAGCTGGATCGTCTGCGTGTGCAGAGACCATTCTCCTGCTGGGACGTTATTTCTGGACAGCCTGTCTGGCCCCACATTTAGGTGACCAGGCACATGCGCCGCTCTCAGCGAGAGCAGGTTGTGCTGAGCCCAGACCAGGAGGCGTTCCGTCAGCCTGTAAAGGTTTCGGGACCTGACGCCGCCCTGGCGATTTATGTACGCCACCACTGACATGTTGTCCGACCGGACCAATACGTGGTGGCCTATTATCTGGGGACAGAAGCGCCTTAGCGCTTTGTCGACTGCTATTAATTCCAAGCAGTTTATGTGAAGGAGCTTCTCCCGCGCTGACCATAGGCCAGCTAGCGGTCTGCCCTCGAGCAGCGCTCCCCACCCCGAAGTGGAGGTGTCCATAGACACCACCTTCACACTCGAGGGGATCCCCAGACTCACACCTGACTGATACCAGTCGGTTGCTTTCCATGGTTTCAGAGCCGAAATGCACTGAAGGTCGACCCTGAGGCGAAATAGACCTGCGGTCCACGCCCTGGGGGGAACTCGTGCTTTTAGCCATAGCTGCAGTGGGCGCATGCGGAGCAGGCCCAACTGGAGTACGGAGGCTGCTGTGGCCATCAGACCCAGCATTTTCTGAAACCTTCTGAGCGGGACTATAGAGCCGTGGCGGAAGGATCTCGCGACGTGCTGAATATTCAATCCGCGCTCCGGTGACAGGCGTGCTGTCATGGATAGCGAGTCTAACACTGTTCCCAGAAAGGAAATTCTCCGACTGGGGAGCAGTGAGCTTTTCGCCCAATTGACTGTAAGGCCCAGCTCCTCGAGGTGCTCGAGTAATGCGGCCCTGTGTTCTATGAGCTCCGTTCGTGAACGAGCTAGAATCAGCCAATCGTCCAAGTAGTTCAAAACTCGCATGCCCCGAAGTCTCAGGGGGGCGAGGGCCGCGTCCATGCACTACGTGAACGTACGGGGTGCTATGGACAGGCCGAACGGCAGGACTGTGTATTGATATGCCTGGCCCTCGAAGGCGAATCTCAAGAATCGCCTGTGATGGGACGCTATTTGTATTTGAAAATAGGCGTCTTTCAGATCTATTGACATGAACCAGTCTCCTTGGCGCACTTGCGCGAGGATTTCCTGGTCGTAAGCATTCTGAACTGGCGCTTCACGAGCGTTCTGTTCAGCAGTCGCAGATCTAGAATGGGTCTGAGCCCACCATCTTTTTTCGGTACCAAAAATATCTGCTGTATAAGCCCCCTTCGCCCTGAGATAGAGGTTCTATAGCCCCTTTTCTCAGTAGTTTCGCTATCTCGGCTCGAAGTAGATGAAACACTTACGCTTTACACCGTAGTTTCGACTCGCGCCGTATAACGGCGGGGGCGTCGAGCGAACTGTAGCGAACAGCCTCTCGTTATAGTGTTCAACACCCATTCTGATACCCCGGGAAGCCTTGACCACGCATCTGCGTGAATAGCTAGGGGTAGAATGAAATCTGGGCTCTGGCCGCGGCAGGACGGCGGCTCGAGAGCCCCTGTGTACTGGGAACACAACACCGTGTTTACAGCGTTCGAGGCGGGGGGCGCGCTGATCACAGCGGGCAGCCTGGCCGCGCTCAGCTTCTCTATGGCGGGACGCGCAGAGAAAGCGAGCGGGGCGAATCCTGTGGGATTCGGCGCGTGTGAGGGAATGTGGGCACATTTACTAAATGCGGGCACATTTACTACACTGAGAATACTGTCAGCTCGCGCCGACTAAATCACTGCTGTGTTTACAGCGTGCGAGGCGCGCGCTGATCACAGCTGGCAGCCTGGCCGCGCTCAGCTTCTCTGTGACGGGTTGTGCAGAGAAAACGAGCGGGGGCGAATCCCGTGAGATTCGGAGTGTCTGTGAGAAATGCGGGCGCGAGACAGCGGGCACATTTTCTGCACGGAGAACACTCGGCTCGCGCCGACTGAATCAACGCTGTGTTCACAGCGTGCGAGGTGCGCGCTAATCACAGCGGGCAGCCTGGCCGCGCTCAGCTTCTCTGTGACGGGTTGTGCATAGAAAGCGAGCGGGGGTGAATCCCGTGGGATTCGGCGTGTCAGTGAGGAAATGCGGGACAGCGGGCACATTTACTGCACTGAGAACACTGTCGGCTCGCGCCGACTAAATGTGTGTTAGTTTCGTTTTTACAGAAACCAAGGGACACGCATAGTGTAGTGTAAGCGGGCATGTATGGGCGCGTTCACTACATTTTCTGCACAACCAACATGAGTTGGTTTTATTTGTGCTAGCCCTGCACCGTGGCGGGCTGTGTCTGGGTGTGGGAATGGGCACTGGGACGTGGGCATTCTTACAACACTCATAACACCATCGGCCGTGGCCGGAACACCAGAAAATGCACTCTTTATTGGATTTATCTGGGTAGCCATAGAAACGGCTTTTGTGCGCAGGCAAGCGGGCTGAGACACCGGCTGCTTCACTGCGAAATACACTGGGACAGTCACAACGCATGGAACTGAACGAGCGAGAAGTTTTGGTGGAAATCCGGCCGCAGCGGGATCTGAACACCGTCACTTTCCTAGAGAGACTAGGAAGGCCTTGAGACCTCGGGCTTTACCTCAATCCTCGGCCGGGGCCCGCGCTGAGGGGGGCGGCGTCCAGCAGAGCGAGAGCGCGGTGTTTGATCTCGGGCCTGGCGGCGCTGCTAGTTAGCCGAAACGACGGCCTTTGTGCGCAGGCAAGCGGGCTGTGGAACCAGCTTGCTCACTGCGAAATACACTGGAACAGTCACATTGCTTGGAACTGAACGAGCGAGAAGTTTTGGTGTAAATCCGGCCGCAGCGGGAACTGAACACCGTCGCTTTCCTAGAGAGACTAGGAAGGCCTTGAGACCTCGGGCTTTATCTCAATCCTCGGCCGGGGCCCGCGCTGAGGGGGGCGGCGTCCAGCAGAGCGAGAACGTCGAGGAACACGGAGCGCTCGGCTTCCGTCATCTCGGATAGCGTTAACCACAAATGTCTATCACCATTCAGCGGGGAAAGGCGCGGGTCTCGACTGTGACGGAGCTTCGTCTTTCCCGAGAAAGCGTCCGTCCAGCCTATTGCGCGTTAGTTGCGCGAGCGCCTTTCAGTCGAGGCCGATGTAATCCACGGCTTGAGAGAGCGGACGCATCGGCTCAGTTTCAATGCCGTCTCCGGTAAGTTCGTCGAGCTCAAGTGCGGACGCGGCGGCAGACGGCGGCCGCTGTCCGTCTGGGAGCGACTCGAGCGAAGCCGGCGAAGCTGGCGGGCGAACCGGCGAGCTTTGGCGGGCTGGAAATAGCTCGGGCGCGCGCTGGGCGCGGCGCTTCTTGCGGCGCGGCATCACGGCGGGCTGGGATGCGGGCTCGGAGAACGAAGCTAGGCGAGTCCGCAGAGTCACCATAGGCAAGCGTTCACAATGATGGCATCCGCCGTCAGCGAGCGCGATGTCCGCGTGATCCTCACCCAGGCAGGACACGCAGATGACATGTCGGTCCTCGTCGCTGAGTGGGGCTCGGCAAGAACCGCAGGAAGGCATCTTTAAAAAGACGCCGCTCTTTTAGAGGGGGTGGGAAAAAAGCAGATATGCAAGCACACACACACACTCTATGCAGAGGAAAGGATATAACGCCGGAAAGCACAGCAGGTACGGCGGCTGAAGGCGGCGAGGCCAGCGACTCCAGGCTCAATGGCACGTCCCGCTGAAGGCTACAGGTCGACGGCGCGGCTTCTCACTCTGGATCCAGCGATGCGTGAGGCTTCGCTGAAGAGATGAAAATCAACGTAAGAGCAGCTATCGAGCCTGGTTATAGGGCGAGACCACGCCCTTTCTGGCGGGACGTGACTATATGGGCGCGAAAGGCCCCCATTCGTCGTGACGTCACGCAGAGCCACTCTCGATAGGCTGCTGCTGTTGCCGCAGGGCAGCCAATAGGCGCGCGAGCTGTCTCGCCTATGTCTGCTTGCTGCCGCAAAGCGTTTTACATTAATAAAAAATTAAGGATAATTTTTGGCTTCAATATCTCGTGGAAAAGAGTTTTCCCCATAGCGTAAGATATTACGCAGTACGAGAGATACTCTCGTAAGAGAACGAGTAGCTATAGAACCGATGTATGATGTCTGTCTGAATTCGCTTACTCGTTTTCATTCACTCCCTCAAGTGAACAGTAATTAGTGGACTAACGTAGGGAATAGTGAACAAGGGTTTAGGGGGCGATTTCGGATTCAGCCACAGTCATAAGCCACAATCAACAAACAGCAGCCCTCTTTTACAGTTGACCTTTTTATGAACGCTAAAACGGCTTGCCATAGGCAGATGACTAAATGAGTCAGGTGCACCTAGAACACTTTGCATGTTAAATAAATCGATGACTGAAATAAACACGCGTGGTCACACACACACACACACACAAACATTCACCTCTCTCCTCCTCTCATTGTATTGTAATTGTACAATTCACACAGAAACTTTTGCACATTCAATAACGATTCAAACAGCTCAAGCATAGGATCCAAACAGAATCAATGTGGCATCTGCTCAAACTTACGTGAAATAAACATCCACGGAATGTCCGCAGGCTACAGACGTACACGCACTGACAGCGAGGCGGGTTTGGCTCGGTTAACTTCCATTGATCGGTGATCTGTGATTTCCCACGCAGGCACACACAGTCACGCGCTTTGACTTATGGGGCGCCGACTGGTGCGAAATGATTTACAGTATTTCCTTCTATTTACAGCAATATAGCTATTTACTAATATCTGCAGCGGATAAGTTATTGCTTGATGAATAAATGAAACGGTTAAAATTGATTAGCCCTTTATCAGACAGCTTTCTTTTCCCCCTCAGTGTGGCTATCTCTTCTCAGACACATGGTGACATCCAGCGGCTGCTTGCATCCTCCTCCAACACCTGAGCATCCCGCTGATCAGCCAATCACATCGTAGGGTTCTGCCCGTTTTTGAAACATCCTAACACACGCAGAATCAGGCTACTCCAATCCATCCTCTATCAAAGTAAAGGCTACTGAAAAGCTATTAATCGAATTGGTAATTTTGCAGTGCATATCAGAGAGCTTAATTAAAATAAAGCTGCAACATTTCATTAATTTGGCATTTGAATCCAGGAACTTCCATCTAGATAATATAGCCTAAGTAACTCAGTTGTTAGATTGATTGATGATTGGATGAAGTTATAGATAGAAAAAGGAATATGATTAGACAGATGAATAAATGAATGGATGGATAAATAGATTTATCCTACAATATTTCACAAATCATTTCAATCTAAAATTTGTGTTTTATTCAATGAAAAAAAATAATTACCATTATGCTCAGATGCAGTGTTTAAATCATTCATTAAATGTATTAACTGCATGGAGCAAGGTTTAAAAGTATCACTCGCCAAGCACCAAATGTTTCAAATCAGGCTTTGAAAAGTAAATAAAATAGCTGGTACTTATGGCTGGCTTTCTTTCTTAATTTACCCGCTATTGGCAGGTGACAAAAAGTTTTGATAAAAAGAAAAAAATTATCCCTGGATATGCAGTATGTGAGAGGCCAGTTATAAGTACCGTATTCCCTGGACCTTTGAATCACAATATAAGATGAGGAGACAGAGACGATAGAAATGACAGAAAGCACTGACTCTCATTAACACATTAAATGTCAACACAGTCTCAACAGTCTAATCTATCAGTATGCTTCCATACAACCTGTAAACACATTCCTCATGATGGTGGTTTGGAGAGCAGCCAGAAAGAGGATCAAATAGAAAGGCAAGACAACTCTTAGCTCCTTATCGCTACAGTGCAGTGAAACTGCTGAGAGCAGCAGGCTTCAGGGGACTAACTAAAGTGCTTCACGGTGGATGTGAAGAAAATAACAGAAGAGCATTAGGATAAACAACAATCACAGTTCAAATATCCCACAAACAGCCACTTCCAATTGAGCCTGACAGAGATTAGGGGATCCAGCTGCTCCTCAAATTCACGCAAGCCCAGTAATCTAAGGGGACGTGTACAGAAAAGACTCCTTACAGTATGTCTCCTATCCATACAAATTACAGTATAAACATGGATCTCTTGTAAAATTTTAGTCTATTTTCAACAGAAATTAGTCTGTGCATATTGTGCACGTAATGCAAATTTCATGTATGCATACATTATAGCTGCTGACCAATAGTACAGTAATAATTCAGTCTGATTAGATATGTGGTTTAGTTATGTTTTTATTTTATTATATAGAGTGAATAAGATATAAAGTAGTGGTTCCCAACTGGTGGAGAGAAATACAAAAGCAAAGCAAAAACAACATGGCATTTCTTTCATTTGTGGACAGATTTTTATTAGGGAACATTGTAGACAAAGCTAAATTTGGCAAAAGTTTGCATCACACAGGATTCGATCAAAGTCTTAATAAATACAGTCCCATTGCACTACATGCAAAAAAATTTTCATAGGTTTTGCAAGTAAACTTAAGTCAAAAGCACAGACACAATTTTTTTACCCAAACAATAAATCTCTAAATGTTATGACATTTGGACCTAAATGTCTCTAAACTTTCCTATAAATGTTAAGGTCTCATTGTAAGAAATGGCTAGAAATATAACAACAACAACAACAACAGCAAAAAGCTCTAGGACAAAGGGTTAAAAGCTATAAAGCTATAAAAGCTATAAGCATTTGAAAAGTGAATTTTTTAACTGGTGGTGGCGCTAAAGAGTTGGTTCTAGAGACTGGTCTGAAATTTGGTCAGATTATTATTAAGGACCACCCTATAAGTGTACCTAATTTCATAATTTTAGAAGGTACAGTTCATAAGGCTGCCTTTGACTCCCATTGTAGGAATAATACAAATAAAGAAAACCAACAGATACAACCAAAGGCTAGGGCACCTTTGGTGCTTGGCCCCTAACAAAACAAAAACAAAGCAAAACACAATAGCCTATGTCAAGCCCTTTATTTAGCCTCTCGCAGGTTAGGGGATATATTTCTCAGAAAAAAATCAGGTCATTAATTGGTATATGAATCTGATTACCGAATGTACAAACACAATGACAACGCAGTGCTGAAGTGCCAACTAGCCTCTCCCTATGGAGGATCCCTAATCCACTCTACAGATAAAGCGCTATGAAATTACGGTTTCGCGTCCCTACGCCGAATTGATCAAATAAAATTCTGCGTCAAAATTTATAGGCAAGAAAAGTAGTTTGTTTAGGCATGTTTTGTAGCGAATTACGAACCTGCGCACACATATATTCAAACGCACATAACTATAGAATCAATTCTTAACGCGCATGTGAACACCATCAGCGTTTATCACAGGTTCAGTTTAAAGTCTATTTTTGAGAGAACGGTGTAGTCTTAGCGGCCCCTAATTTAATAACAAATGATCATTTCGACGGAAGTGAATCAATCAAAACTAACTTTAGCTGGAAACAACATATTCAAGAACCGCTATAAAACCAAACCATTCTTTGTTACCTTAAATTATATGTTTGTCTCTGTAAAGCTGCTTTGAAACAATCTACATTGTTAAAAGCGCTATATAAATGAGGATGACTTGACTTGACTTGACGTTAAAGGTGTGGTATGTGATTCTTTTTTGTCCATTTTTTCAAAATAACTTGAAATCCTATTCCTAACCCACTTACAGCCACTGAGTTAGAAGAACTGAAATGCAAATTAAGCAATTTAATCATCTGTGGAATGGGCAGGACTCGAAAAACTCCAGCCAATAATTTCCAAGACCACCTAGAATCATTGGACAGTAAGTTCGTCAATCAAACGGTTGTACCATATGTCCCTCCCCCCAGCACGCGTGACCCCCTTCGTGCGCATACTCAAAGCTCGTAACACATGCGCATCTCGTCAGTAAAGCGGGTTCCATGATGATCCGGGTAGTAAATCTTCATTACAATCTCTTGCACATCTGAGCTTTCGCTCGTGCATGATTGTGCATGTTCTTCGAATGGCTGGAGTCAGGGCCAGCGTTGGAGGAAAGAAGGTAGGACCATTTGAATTGTGTATTTTCGAAATCTGCTGGTCGTTTTCCAAATCACATACCCCACCTTTAAGTATAACAAATGTATCTTGTGTAATGAGACGTACAAAATGATGATTGTACACAATAACACTAATAAAACACTAATAAAAAAAAAAAAGGAAAGACGCTTGTAAGATCTATTCCCCGGATTGCATGGTCAGTCCCTATAGCAATCCAGGATTTAGTGCTTTTCTCAAGGGTACAGTGGAAAATTGTGATTTCAATAACATTTCGACCCCTTGATGATTGTTGCTCTTTCTGCTTAGAATTTAATCAGATTGACATGGCAAAACAATTATGGCTAGATCACCTTGTTCACCTTTTTCCATTAAAGGGATTACAAAGGGTATACATCCTGTAAAATTATCTAATTACTGACACCCTAGCATAATTGCGCAAACTCTATATTGCTTTAAAATACATTTTTGGGAAGCAATGAGCAGTTTTAGTGATAAAATATCAAACAATTATATTTTATTATTTTTTATCTCTTTCTAAAAGATAAAAAATCTAAATTAGTCAGTAAAAAGTTTAGCTCCTGTAATCTTTTACAAGATTGTAATCTTGTATATACACTGTGTGTGTGTGTGTGTGTGTGTGTGTGTGTGTGTGTGTGTGTGTGTGTGTGTGTGTGTGTGTGTGTGTGTGTGTGTGTGTGTGTGTGTGTGTGTGTGTGTGGTGTGTGTGTGTGTGTGTGTGTGTGTGTGTGTGTGTGTATGTGTGTGTGTGATAATCTTCAGTGCTGGAATGTTTAAAGCTCTTTCCGACTTGCTTTCCTTTGATTAAATGCTCCCTGTAAATGCATTCCTCATGAGAATGTCATACTTCAAACTGGAGTAACTGGGCCACGTATCCTCACCGCAACTCAAAAACAGGGCAGCCGTTGATTTATGAGATCAAATAACAGCTCAGGTGGGCCCAGCTATTTAAATTGAACCACTGTTCAGTGGATATGTTTGTTATTTGTTGTGTTCATGACAAGAATTTCCTTTTTCCTGCCAAAAGCTAACATAGTTTCTGAACGCCATGCCTTCCGTAAACGCTGCCAGGCATCTCACAAGACAGTATAACGTATGTTGGTGTTTCATGTGAGTTTGGTGCCAGTAATTTATATACATGACAATACGTGAGAGATTTTTTACTAGAAACTGATCTCACACTGGACAGAGCTGTTACGATAGCAATCAAGATTGAATCTGCTGTATAAGGCTAAATCCATTTCAAATTCCCACCAAGTTAGTCAAGTCACAATACAGATTGTTTCAAAGCAGCTTTACAGTAATAACAGGAAAATGATGAATATCGGCTGTTGTTCAGCTATAGACAGTTCAGTGTTGATTCAGTTTAGTTGTAAAGATCATCAATTATGAAATTAGTTAATTTCATATATAAATCAGTTCTGAAAAAAAATATATATATACAGTATATATATATATATTTAAAAAGTTCCTTTTTGCTTGAAAATCTGATTCATCACACCGGTATGCAGTCGAAGCTGACCATAGGGGTCTGGGCAAAGGAACTGTCTGGTTCTTGTGGTCTTTGCTGAGGATCTGTGCCGATGGCTGTCATGTCGACAAGGCCTTCACAGGGGATTGTCAAGTTGACACGGTACCTGCTAACATTCAGGGCTGTGTTGTGGTTATGTCTACAGTAGGTGCAGGTCCACAATCTGAGATATGGATGAGACATACAGACCAATATTAGCGTAGATGCCATTCTTCTTACGATGTAACAGGTACATCAGGTGTTGAGTGTTCCCGGTAAACCTAATTTATGCAGCCTAACAATTATTTCACTGATTTGAATAATAGAAAAGTTGGTTTGTTTCTTCATACTGAACTTGTGTTCGATATGACACCTCTTCATTTACTGCTTCAAATTAGTAACGTCAGATAAGTATGTTTTGAACCATTCCAATGCAATTCCACTGATGCCAACTTAATTTTCGAGTCAAAAGAATAATGAGATTGACCGTATCAAATGCAGCACTAAGATCCAGCAACACTAATAGAGAGATAAATCTAAGATCGGATGACAAGAGCAAATAATTTGTAACTTTTTAATAATTTGTAATTATTTTAATAACAGACATATCCGGATGTATGTACATATCCTGATGACAATGATGAATTAATAATATTAAGAAGAGGATCTATGACTTCTGAAAGCATTTCTTTCAGTAGCTTATTCGGTATGGGATCGAACATGTAGTTGATTTTGATGATTTAACAGGTTTAGACAATTCTTCCTCTCCTATAGCAAAGAATGAATGGAATTGTTCCTCAGGGGGTCTACAGCATGACGTCTGGCACAAGCATTTCTGTAGGCAATAACACTTTCCTTTCACGTAATGTGAAATATCTCTAGTTTTCTTTTATTCTTAGCTAACACTGCGAACTGCCCAGCTGAAACTGCAACAGAAAAAAGAATGGACATTTTGCTAAACGTACGAGGAATTACCAGAAGTTACTGTTCTGTACAAAGAATACTCAGCTTGTACTCCCAGCATTACAAGCACAGGGACATTTACTTCTGGCTCACAGACTTGTGTGGTGGATTCGGTGGTTGACAGTGGGTCTTCCATATCTATCATGCCCTACAGCACTTATGCATTTCAGTAACGTTGCGCTGTCGCAACCAACAGCTAGGCTTGTAACATATTCAAAATCCCAAATTCTGGTGGTTGGATGTTTGTCAGCGAACTATTCCCTACTCTATGACCTTTCTGGGTACGTTCTTCATTGTGTATAAAGGGAAAATCTTCATGGGGAGGGACCCATTGTCTGCACTGCATATGAGGATTAAAAACAATATAGGCCTGCCTCCTAAGGCCCTTTCTGCAAACACTGTGTAAAGCTGGATGAAACCGTCACACCTGTGCACCAAAAACTTCTGCCACTCTCTGGCCGTAGTTCTGAGTCAAAGGAATTAAATTGCTTGTAAGCAGCTGGGGTGATAAAACACATCGACGGCTTTGCATGGGTGTCACCAATTATAAGTCAACGTAAAAGTAGGGTGTGCGTTGACCTCAGAGAGCCAAGTAAAGCAGTGATCGTGGACTATTTTCCATTGCCACACATGTATGAACTACTCTCTGCTCTAAAAGGTGCTACTGTTTTCTCTACAATCGACCTGACTAATGCTTACTACCAAGTGCCACAGCATGAGGACAGTCATGACCTCATGGCCTTTGTTACTGACTACAGACTGTTTTTTTCGTGCTCCTTACAGATTGGCTTCAGCAGCAATTGAAGCATTTCAGAAGATGATGACCATCATCCTGTCTGGCTTGTGGTTAAAAAAAAACAAAATGACATTATCATCCATGGAAGTGACATGTCCCGGCATGACAAAGCACTTACAACACTTACAGTCTTACAATAACTAGAAGCTATTGGCTTGCAGCTCAAAAAAGACAAGTGTCACTTGTAAAACCAGCCGGCTGCTCTTAGGTCATACTGTTTCAGCGGGCGGTCTTCTTCCAGATGAATCATGTGTACAGGTGTTTTAAAATGCTCCTACTGATTATCTGTCAAGTTTGCCCTTACCATGGTTCTCCTGCACATGATGCTGTTGCTACTGCTCCTGTTGATGAGGACTTTTCTATCTGCTGCCTGTAATTCTCTGTCTGCTGCTGATGTTGATGCTGTGCTTCTTGTACTGCTCTAACCAAACTTCGTACACCGATTTCTAATGGTTGGCCTCCTTCACCCAAGGGACTGGCATTAAGTTGTTGCTGTACTATAAACTGCGACTGAAACTGTCTGTTAAGGACAACTTCATCTTCCGAGGCTCACGGCTGATTTCACTTGCTGCTCTTAGCGCAAAGTAGCTGGTCTCCATAGCGCACAAAGGACATCAGGGAGAAGTGAGAACCAAACAAGGCTTTTGTAATCTCTATTGTTGGACAGGGATGGATGCTCAGGGTTATGATGCTGTTCATTCCTGCCACATGTATCAGCTCTATGACAAAACTGTCAAGTCCCATCCTGCTCTTCTCCAGCCAGTGCCGCTACCAGATGAACTATGGCAGATAGTGACTGTGGATATAGTCGGGCCATTAGACACTACTGCATTCAACTGCAGGTTTGTTATAACATTGATGGATTATTACAGCAAATGAGGTCTCCTTTACTTACACTGTCACTATAGATTCTGTGGTTTTGTTTCTACAGTATCATCAGTCTTCAGCCACCAATGCAATCCATTGAGTATTGTGATAATGGTGTTCAGTTTGAGTCTGCAACTTTAGCTTTTTTGCTGGAAGGAAGGGATATCTGTCACCATCATTCTTCTTTCCACTACCCAGCTAATGGTGCTGTAGAGAGGTTCAACCGTGTACTCAAACACACTGTTCAAACTGACTTCTTGGAGGTGTACCGTGCCACTCTACATGCTGCAACTGGTACTTCACCCTTTCAGCTCCTCTATGGCAGGCAAATGAGCACAAGGCTGTCTATTTTGCAATCTGCTCCAGTGCACCCGCCAACTGACATGACTGTCCGCAGAAGGGTTACAAGGGTGCAACACAAAATGAAAAAGTGAAAAGTACACTAATGCCAAAAGGGGTCCTCGCACTCCTTGTTTCCAGGAGTGGGATAAAGTGAGGGTATGGAACCCCTTGCATGTTGCTAAGGTACACTGAACGTTTACTGATCCTCCCACAGTTGCCAAAGACTGGGGGTGGGAACATACATTTTTAGTGATGGAAAGACATGGAAGACACCAACAACTCTGGCTGAGAACACTGCTCCTACACACAAACTCATAATACTAGACTTAAACTTGATGTTCAAACGCTAGTTAGTTGAAGGAATGTGTTACTGTATTAGATCTGATGTTCTATTCTGTTTTGTTTTGTTTTTTTAAAGGGGTAAAATGTTGTGTTCATCAGAAGAATTGTATTGTTGACTACAATTATGAAGTGTTGTGACGTAATGTGTGGAGAAAGGAAGTGATGAGTACAGAAGATGGATGAAGTTCGCTATTCCTGTCTTTTGTGCTTTATTGTTGTTAAACAACTCCTGACAGATACCACACAATTGCGTGGAAAAATGTAAATTAAAATAAGAACTGTGAGATATAAAGTCTCACTGTGACATAAAATCACAATCATGAAAAATGAATTGATTTCCTGCTCTAAATACTATTATAAAACTCCATGAAGCACTCTAAATAACATTCACAAAGTCACATAACTAAGTTATAGTGAAGGTCAGAAAAATACAGAATGGAGTTTTGGAACAGAATGAATTGATTTCAGAAAGTCATGATTAAAAAAAGAAAGCCAGTAGATCAGTCAGAATCTCAGAAAGGCAGCACTCTCTCTTATCTCGTTTTAAAACACTGGATTTTACTTTCAACTTTTCATTCTTTTATTCCAGCCTGTATTTAATAATGAGGTCATTTTGAGGTTTTAACGCCTGCTGAAGTCAAATATAAATAATTCCTGTACATTATGACAGAAATTTCTTAAAGCTTATTCTTTTTTTCATTTAATCTTTGCTAAGCAGATAGTATAACTTACAGTCAAAATGGGTTACACTTTATTTCAATGGTCCACTTTAGACATTCTACTACAGTATACGTAACTTTGCAACTACACGTCAACTAACTCTCATTAGAGTATTAGTTGCAAAGTTACTTATAGTCAGTAGAATGTCTGTTGGGGGACAATCACAATAAGTTTTAGCAGATATTAATTAGACAGTCTACTAATACTACAATGACTGCTAGATGACATGTAATTGCAAAGTTACTTATAGTTAGTAGATGTCTAAATTGGACAATCAAAGTAAAGTTTTACCTAAAAATGTTGCATACTAATCAAATTAGAATAGAAAGTAGAAGCATTTCATTTTGAACCCAGTGTATATATCAGTGAAAATGGGTTAAAAAGTTGTCAGTGTCTCCACAGAGCTTTAAACAGATTAGGTCTGGTGCAGATGTTGACTCACATACACACACACCACACAATGTACTGTAGAAGCACATACCCAAGTGTGGTCAAGTTGGTTTTGAGATCTGCTTTGATCCCATCTATGGGTTTTAGTCTCATACATGTGTAGCCATGGAAACAGATCAAACATCTCTACAGCACACCACCTAAACATCACTAAAACCGATCTCTGGTCAAATCAGTAGAGTGGGAGAACCAAGACCTGCTATCTCCTGAGCCATTACCATCTCTTTTTAACTCACTCACTCCCTTTACATTAACTTGTTCCTACTATTTGGCGTTTGTTGTGTCCTTGTGCCCAACAACACTCTCTCATTTAATTTCCTATCTTCTGCTGGATGAGCTCTCTTTCTCCAACCAAATGTCTAAAAACCCTTAATTTAAAGATGTGGCTTCATTTGTGGTAACGTGTTCCACTTTACAGCTGCAATTGGCATTTAAAAAAAAAAAAAACTATTTTTAAGTTGATTAAACTTTGACATATAATATTTTAGACAATTTAAGTTAATATGATATAAATTAACATTTGAAGTTCTCATTGGTTTCATATTCTACATTTTTTTTTTATCAATTTTGGCACTCTGTGTATTTTTTGTATTGAGAACTAAACCAGGACATTAAACTGCCAACCTCAAATAAAATAAATACAAAGTAAAACAGCTTATTTAATATTTAGTTGGACTAACTGAGGGTGACAACTGACAATTCTATTTCAAAATAAATAGTATTCTTTTAACTTTATATTCATCAAAGAAAAAAAAGATACATCATGGTTTCCACAATAATATTAAGCATCAACTGTATTCAACAGTGCTAATAATAAGAAATGTTTATTGAGCAAAACGGCATACGAGTGACAAAATGATTGTCGCTCATACATCACATGAGATATCAGTGTTCTACTTCTCATCTCATGACTCCACAATCACCTTAGGGGGGGTCAGGGGGTCCACTGTGACCTATGGCCCAAATATAGCTTTAAGCTTCTAATAAGATCCTAAGAACACTAAAAATCTTATAAAACAATAAATGAGTTCACCTCAACTGAATTCCTGCTGAGTAGCTCTGCTAAGCAGCAGGTATGCAGGACCAAAATGGTGCTGTTTGCCAAAGGTGTGAATTTATGAAGGATTACCTGTCTGATTGCTGAGGTCCTTAGACAACATGACTAAGCTTCTAGTATTGCTCAACTTCATTGTTTACAATGCTTTAAGCAACCATCTGGCAGCAGAGTCAGTAACTTTGGCAATCTAAAGAGACTCCAGGGCAAGTGATATGTATTGAATGTGGGTGGATGGAGTGCATTATGCGTTGAACTGAAGTATGTGGCATCTGATTGTTTACCACAGCAGTTTCAGAGTTTGATTTACCGATACACCAGAGCTTAGGCTGTCTTATTTGAGTCTGCAGTGCCAATCTGTAAGACAAACAGTGTGCATTTACTTAGAAAAGAGAGAAGGAGAGAGACAGATCAAAATAATTCTTAAAGGGATAGTTCACACACAAAATTGTCATCATTCACTCACCCATAGTGTTTAACCCGTAAAACTTTATTTGCTCTGTAGAAAACAAAAGAAGATATTTTTAATAATGTTCAGACTTCTCTTTTTTATACAATGAAAGTACATAATGATTTATACTGTTAAGCTCTAAAAAAAGAAAATTCTGAAATTCTAAATAAATTATTTTTAAGCCATACAATAGCTTTATATGATGGTGTCATGATACCGGCACCCCTGGTCTGCACAAAGTCAGACAATATCTCATGGCCTTGAAAGCACTTGATGAATTTTCATCTTCATTTGGCAAAAAATGATTAACTCCCAAAAGTCTACCAAACCAAACACTCTAAAAAACTAAAAAAGAACAGGAGTTTTGTGTTGATTTATGATTCAATGAATAAAATAAAGTTATTTTGTGTCCTGACTGTATAAAGTGTTTGATGGCAAAACAGATGATTTTTTCCCTCATCTTCAGTCTCACTGTTTCTCAACAGGTTCATTTTCTCTCTGGTTCATGCCTGAGGGTGAGGGGGTGGAAATCTGACACATACACAACAGCAGTAACAGCAGCAGCTTAAAGCATGACTAATCAAGCATGAAGTGGCATGGACGCAATTGAGCACATTAACAACCAAAAACAAATGCTAAACAAACCATGACTCATAAAACAAGTCAGTTTCTCTGTGTGCCATTCTGTGCCTCCGAAAACCTCACTCATCTTTGACGTCCATGCCAAATAATGGCATTCAAATCTCAATGAGCTTTTAAAGCAGGTATGCCAGGTGCATAAAGAATTTTTTTTATTTTTTATAAATTTAAAACATCCTAACATTCTGGTTCATAAACATGGCGAATCGCCGAGGCAATGGAGAGATTGCCCTTGGCTTTGCAGACAAGCAGAATAAGACCTCCAACACCAGGGCCAATTTCCCACATTTGTTCATGTGCAAGTTATGTGGCCTGCCTATTAAAATGGTAATCTCAGCTCACAGCTGTTTTCACCATCATTCCAGATTGAAGTTTTGTGTCCAGGGTTACTCTTATGCCACACAGACAATTAAGATGTGCAACAGATGGTAATAAACTGACATTTAAGAAAATTGTAACCATTAAATTTGCATACTGTTGCATACATCCATTCTCCGAACTGCTTGTTCTGTGTAGGGTGATGCCTGGATATCTGGAGCCTATCCCAGCCAAAGGCAGGGAAACAACCTGGAAAGATGGCCAGTCCATCATAGGGCTTTTGCATAATTTGTGGGCTATATGTGTGTCTCTTTGACAGATAGTTTTACATCTGAATATCAGACCATTTCCATTCATCACCATTATATTTGTATATAAGAATATTAACAGTGTTAATTTTTTACTGAAAGTAGGTTGTTTATGGCAAGAACATTGCAAGCTAAATCGATAATTTGAGATTTTATGCACATCTTCAACCCAGTCGCATTTAACCCCAAAATGTAATTTTGAAATTAAAAGGGCTGAGCAAAATTAGGAATGTAACATATTTCAAAAACTACAACTACTACTACTAATAATAATGTTATTGATATTACTATGATCATGATTGTTTCGTAAGAAACAGGAAGCTGTAGTGTGCTGTTGCTTTTTCTCCTTAATAAAGATATTGTTCGTTCATCATTTTGCTTCACACCTCATTCCTGTGGATTTACTACAGCTGAGCCAACCCTGACAATATTCAAGACATCCTATCAAATATGTACAGAGAATCTGGTGAGGCAGCAGATAGGCTGCTGAGGATGAACACACAGTAGCAGAGGCTGTGATTGGTGCGCAGAAAGGGGCTTTTCTGTCTCACTCTCTGCAAAAATAAAAATAAAAACACGGAACAGCAACTTCCTGTTTATTACAGCAGAGAGCCAGAATGGAAGTGAGACAACCCTGGAGCCAAAGAAAACCCCACTGCATGCTGAGACAGAGATGGAAAATATTAAATTCTATACTGTAAATAAATAAATAAATAAATAGTTTAGACTATGGCTATGGCAATTTATTTATATAGCACAATTAAATACAGTTTACATTGTCCTATTGTCAGGGTTGCTGCAGGTAGCTGAAGACGAGGACACGGGAGTTTCAATATAATAGATTTAATTGACAAAATGAAACTTCCAAAATCAAACAGAAACATAATAACAGACTCCAGGAATTCAGGGTTAACATACAACCATACATTGACGACGATCGACAAACACTGAGGGAAAACACAGGGCTTAAATACACAAGGAATAATTGGATAATTAACAGAACACAGGTGAGAAAACTGAACACAAACGAGGAGCGGGAAAACTTAACAGGACTAAACAAAATCACAAAGACAGGGGGAAACGATCTCAAAACATAACTAAACACACTGAAACGTGACAGTACCTCCCCCCTCCCGAAGGCGCGTCCTCGCGCCGTATAACATCCAAAGGGGTGGGAGGGTGGGCGCCCTGGAGGCTGACGAGGGCATGGTGCAGGTCCGGGAAGCCTCCAGGGGGAGCAGGCTGTGGGCGTGGCCAGGGCAGAGCAGGCTGTGGGCGTGGCCAGGGCGGAGCAGGCTGTGGGTGTGGCCAGGGCAGAGCAGGCTGTGGGCGTGGCCAAGGCAGAGCAGGCTGTGGGCATGGCCACGACGGTGCAGGCTGAACCTCGGGCGTCCAGGGTGGAGCTGTGGGACCCTCGGGCGTCCAGGGCGGAGCTGTGGGACCCTCGGGCGTCCAGGGCGGAGCTGTGGGACCCTCGGGCGTCCAGGGCGGAGCTGTGGGACCCTCGGGCGTCCAGGGCGGAGCTGTGGGACCCTTGGGCGTCCAGGGCGGAGCTGTGGGACCCTCGGGCGTCCAGGGCGGAGCTGTGGGACCCTCGGGCGTCCAGGGTGGAGCTGTGGGACCCTCGGGCATCCATGGCGGGTGAGGACCCTTCAGGTGGCCACGGCGGTGAAGACCCTTCAGGCGGCCGTGGTGGTGAAGACCCTTCGGGTGGCCATGGCGGTGAGGACCCTTCGGGTGGCCATGGCGGTGAGGACCCTTCAGGTGGCCACGGCGGTGAAGACCCTTCAGGTGGCCATGGCGGTGAAGACCCATCAGGTGGCCACGGCGGTGTTATTTTTCCGGGCCTCCGTGGATCTTTGGCCGGCCACGGCGAAGGCGTATAGCCCCCCCCCCCCAAAATTTTCTTGGGGAGAAGGACAGGTTTAGGAACGGGAACAGACTTGACATCTACGGGCGCTGGGTCAACGGGGTCTGGGTCAACGGGCTCTGGGTCTGGGTCAACGGGCTCTGGCGCTGGGTCAACGGGCTCTGGCGCTGGGTCAACGGGCTCTGGCGCTGGCTCTGGGTCAACGGGCTCTGGCTCTGGCGCTGGGTCAACGGGCTCTGGCTCTGGGTCAACGGGCTCTGGCTCTGGCGCTGGGTCAACGGGCTTTGGCTCTGGCGCTGGGTCAACGGGCTCTGGCTCTGGCGCTGGGTCAACGGGCTCTGGCTCTGGCGCTGGGTCAACGGGCTCTGGCTCTGGCGCTGGGTCAACGGGCTCTGGCTCTGGCGCATCATGGGACTCGGAACTGGACGGGGCCAGCACATCATGGGACTCGGAACTGGACGGGGCCAGCACATCAGGGGACTCGGAACTGGACGGGGCCAGCACATCAGGGGACTCGGAACTGGACGGGGCCAGCACATCAGGGGACTTGGAACTGGACGGGGCCAGCACATCAGGGGACTCGGAACTGGACGGGGCCAGCACATCAGGGGACTCGGAACTGGACGGGGCCAGCACATCAGGGGACTCGGAACTGGACGGGGCCAGCACATCATGGGACTCGGAACTGGATTCATGCTCTGGCGGACAGGAGACGGTCTCTGGCTGGACGGTCTCTGGCTGGACGGTCTCTGGCTGGACGGTCTCTGGCTGGACGGTCTCTGGCTGGACGGTCTCTGGGGGAAGAAGCTCAGGAAGGTCATCATAAGGGTCAGACTTAGGCTCTGGCGGGCATGCAATGGGCTCAGGCTCTGGCGGGCAGGCGACGGGCTCTGGCTGGACGGTTTCCGGGGGAAGAAGCTCAGGAAGGTCGTCAAAAGGGTCAGGCTCTGGCGGGCATGCAATGGGCTCAGGCTTTGGCGGGCATGCGATGGGCTCAGGCCATACTGGACTCGGAACCACCAGAACTCGATCACATCCCCTACTACGACCTCCACGGGTCCCGCGAAATATGGCCATCCGGGTTCCCACGAAGGCCTGCTTCCAGCTCTCCATCTTCTTTTTTTTTTTTTTTTTTTAAGGTCGATCGTTCTGTCAGGGTTGCTGCAGGTAGCTGAAGACGAGGACACGGGAGTTTCAATATAATAGATTTAATTGACAAAATGAAACTTCCAAAATCAAACAGAAACAAAATAACAGACTCCAGGAATTCAGGGTTAACATACAACCATACATTGACGACGATCGACAAACACTGAGGGAAAACACAGGGCTTAAATACACAAGGAATAATTGGATAATTAACAGAACACAGGTGAGAAAACTGAACACAAACGAGGAGCGGGAAAACTTAACAGGACTAAACCAAAATCACAAAGACAGGGGGAAACGATCTCAAAACATAACTAAACACACTGAAACGTGACACCTATGTGCTTTACAATATAAATACAAAATCATAAAAACTGACAATACAACAACAGTACAAATATAAATTTAAGTAAAATATCATAAAATAAGTGTTTCACAAATTTAAAATGAAGATGAGATAAAATGGAATGATGCTTCAGCATGTGTTAAATGCCTTATCAAACAAAAATATTTTTAACTTGGACTTAAAAACAAATAACGAAGAGGCCACTCTAATTAAAATTGGCAAGTCGTTCCATAATCTAGGGCCAACTAGGGATAGACAGGAGTCTCTGATTTGATGACCGGAGTGATCTAGTCGGATGATGCTCAGTCAATAGAGCAGATAAGTAGGGTGGAGCCAGACTATTTAAAGATTTGTACACAAAATTAAAAGTTTAAACTCCACTCTATAACGCACTAGCAACCAGTGTAAGGAATGTAAAATTGGAGTGATATGATTCCATGTTTTTGAACCCGTCAGAAGTCTAGCTGCCGCATTTTGTACTAATTATAATCGTGACATTGCTGAATGACTAATCCTAACGTAAAGTTGCAGTAATCCAGCCTTGAAAAAATAAATGCATGTATTACTTTTTCGATTTTTTTAAAAGAAAGAAATGGCTTTACTTTTGATAGTAGTCTAGCTGAAAAAAGCAGGATTTCATCTCTAAATTTATTTGCCTCTCAAATTTCAAAGATTCATCTAATACTACACCCAAATGTCTCACCCACAGCTTAAGAAGACAGACCACCACAATGTACTTTAGGAATGGTGGAGGAGTCTGAGGGTCTAAATAAAATAATTTCCGTTTTGCTCTCATTAAAATTCAGAAAGTTTGAAGACAACCAGTCTTCAAAACTTTACTTCGGTAAAACAGGCCATTTTCCAGACTATCTGACGAGCGTTTAAAGGCAGATATATTTGAGTGTCATCCGCGTAAAAATGGAATGAAAAGCCGTGTTTTCTAATAATAGAACCCAGTGAAAGCATGTATAAAGAAAAAAGAATGGGGGCCAAAATAGACCCTTGAGGAACCCCACATGATAACACAGCCTTACTAGAAGAATATTCTCCAATCTTCACTGAGAAGGTTATGTTAGTAAAATAAGATATAAACCAGTCCAATGCACTGCCAATAATGCCTGTGCACTGTTCCAGTTGGGCAATAAGTACAGAGGGATCTATTGTGTCAAGTGCAGCAGTTAAATCTAAAAGCACAAGAACCGCATAGTCGCCAGAATCACAGGTTATTAGTACATCATTAAAAACCTTCAGCAATGTAGTCTCTGTCGAATTATGTTTTCTAAACCCAGATTGAAGAGTTTAAATAATCGCATTATCAGTTAGGAAGCCTTGTAGTTGTTACAGGACTATTTTCTCTAAAATGTTAAAGCCTAAAGTTGGCTAACACTGTAGGGTTCAAGTTCTGTTTTTTAAGCAAGGGGTAGACTGATGCATGTTTTAGCTGTTCAGGTATAATACCAGTTTCTAAACAATGATTTAACATTACCAGAAGAAGAGAATGAACATCATCAAATACTTGTTTAAGAAAAAACGGAGGAATAACATCAGCAGAAGAGCCTGAAGGCCTAAGATGCTCTACTATTTCTTGAAGCTGAGTGCCAGAAATATGGTTAAATTGACTAAAAACAATGATGAATTGAGGGATCAGAAGGAAATGGAATCCTAATCTTAGATAATTTATCTTACTAAGAAAAAAACTTTAAAAAGTCCTCACAAATAGATGAAGACACATCATGAAAGAGAGCAAACTGAAGGGTTGATAGTGCCGTTGATTAAAAAAAAAACTTAAAAAAAAACGTACTCGGTTACTAACGTAACCTTGGTTCTCTCTAGAGAGGGAACGAGTACTGCGTAATATCTTACGCTATGGGGAAACACTCTTTCCTCGAGATATTGAAGCCAAAAATTATCCTTAATTTTTTTAATCATGCAAAACGCTTTTGCAGCAGCAAGCAGACAAGGGCGAAACAGCTCGCGCGCCCATTGGCTGCCTCGCTGGAAAAGCTGCAGCCTATCGAGTGAAGGCACTGCGTGACGTAATGACGAATGAAGACGCTTTGCGCTCATGACCGGGGAGGATTTAATCTCCGAGCCCCTCGTAGGAAACGCACGACTAAGTCGTTTTTCCCCAGTGACTGGCCAGACACCGGTTTAGCAAACGTTGCTATGGCCGCCACGTACACTTTGAGCGTGGATGGGGTCCTTCCCTTATCCATCAGCTCCTGAAGGAAGGCAGGCACTTCCTCAACCCCGCAGTCCATGGGTGAAAAGCCACGGGCTCGACACCAAGTAGAGAACACCGACCATTTCGAGGCATAGAGCCGTCTGGTAGACGGAGCTCTAGCCTGCGCGATCGTGTTTAGCACTCCTTCTGGGAGGCTAGCGGGTACCCGTTGATGGCCCATGCGTGCAGGGACCACAGTTCCGGGTGAGGATGCCAAATCGAGCCCTCTGCCTGAGAGAGGAGATCTCTCCTCAACGGTACAGGCCACGGGGCAGTGCTGGTCATCCGCATCAGGACCGGAAACCAAGCCTGGTTCGTCCAGAGCGGAGCCACAAGCAGCACTGGGCATCCATTTTCCCTGATCCGCTCCAACACCTGAGGCAGGAGCGAGACCGGGGGGAAAAGCATACAGGGGACCGCTGGGCCAAGTATGGGCCAGCGCGTCCCTGCCCTTTGAGAAGAATACTGGGCAGTGAGCGTTCTCGCGGGACGCGAACAGGTCCACCTGCGCTCTGCCAAACGTCTCCCACAGTAGCTGGACCGTCTGCGGGTGCAGCGACCATTCTCCTGTCAGGACGTTGTCTCTGGACAGCATGTCTGGACCCGTATTCAGGTGCCCAGGCACGTGCGCCGCTTTCAACGAAAGGAGGTTGCGCTGGGCCCAGACCAAGAGGGGTTCCGTCAGCCTGTAAAGGCGTGCGGACCTGAGGCCGCCCTGGCGATTTATGTACGCCACCACTGAGTTGTTGTTCGACCGGACCAAGACGTGGTGGCCCCTCACCAGGGGACAGAAGCGCCGTAGCGCTTTGTCGACTGCTATCAATTCCAAGCAGTTTATGTGAAGGAGCTTCTCCCGCTCTGACCATAGGCCAGCCAACGGTCTGCCCTCGAGCAGCGCTCCCCACCCCGTGGTGGAGGCGTCCGTAGACACCACTTTCACCCTTGAGGCGGTCCCCAGACTCACACCAGACTGATACCAGCTGGTTACTTTCCAGGGTTCCAGAGCCGAAACGCACCTTTGGTCGACCCTGAGGCGACACCGGCCCGTGGTCCATGCCCGGGGCGGGACCCGTGCTTTCAGCCACCACTGCAGTGGGCGCATGCGAAGCAGGCCCAGCTGGAGTGCAGGGGATGCTGAGGCCATCAGGCCCAGCATCTTCTGAAACCGTCTGAGCGGGACTATGAAGCCGTGGCGGAAGGATTCCGCGACGCGCTGAATACTTAGTACGCGCTCCGGTGACAGGCGTGCCGTCATGGAAAGCGAGTCTAACACTGTTCCCAGGAAAGAAATTCTCTGGCTGGGACACAGCAGGCTCTTTTCCCAGTTGACCGTCAGGCCCAGTGTCTCGAGATGCTCGAGCATTGTGGCCCT
The DNA here is from genome assembly GCA_036326025.1 of Chrosomus eos. Lineage (NCBI taxonomy): Eukaryota > Metazoa > Chordata > Actinopteri > Cypriniformes > Leuciscidae > Chrosomus > Chrosomus eos. The sequence continues at coordinate 20,583,308 of CM070840.1, forward strand.
GTGTTCTATGAGCTCTGACCGTGATCGAGCTAGAATCAGCCAATCGTCCAAGTAGTTCATAACTCGCATGCCCTGAAGTCTCAGGGGCGCGAGAGCCGCATCCATGCACTTCGTAAATGTACGGGGTGCCAAAGACAGGCCGAACGGCAGGACTGTGTATTGATAAGCCTGGCCCTCGAACGCGAATCTCAAGAATCGCCTGTGATGGGACGCTATTTGTATTTGGAAATACGCGTCTTTCAGATCTATTGACATAAACCAGTCCCCTTGGCGCACTTGCGCGAGGATTTTCCTGGTCGTAAGCATCCTGAACTGGCGCTTCACAAGCGCTTTGTTCAGCTGTCTCAGATCTAGAATGGGTCTGAAGCCCCCATCTTTTTTCGGTACCAGAAAATATCTGCTGTATAAGCCCCCTTCGCTCTGAGCCTGAGAAAGGGGCTCTATGGCCCCTTTGCTCAGTAGTTTCGCTATCTCGGCTCGAAGTAGATGAGATACTTCGTTTCTCACCGAAGTCTCGACGGGCGCCGTACAACGGCGTGGACGTCGTGCGAATTGTAGCGAGTAGCCTCTCTTTATAGTGTTCAGCACCCAGTCTGATACCCCGGGTAGCTTCGACCACGCTTCTGCGCGAGTAGCTAGGGGTAGGATGCAGACCGGGCTCTGGCCGTGACCTGGCAACGGCTCGAGAGCCCCGGTACCCTGGGAACACAACGCCGTGTTTACAGCGTTCGAGGCGGGGGGCGCGCTGGGCACAGCGGGCAGTCTGGCCGCGCTCAGAATCTCTATGGCGGGACGCACAGCAAGAGTGAGCGGGGCGAATCCCGTGGGATTCGGCGTGCTTGCGGGAGGATGTGGGCGCAAACCTACGGGCACATCTACTGCACTGTGAACGCTTTCGGCCGGAGCCGATAGGTTGTGTGTTGGTTTCGTTTTTACAGAAACCAAGGGACACGGGGCATGCAGCGTGAGCGGGCATTGTATGGGCGCAATCGCTACATTGTTTGCACAATCGACCTGAGTCAGATTTATGTGTGCTCGCCTCGCACCGTGGCGGGCTATGTCTGGGTGTGGGAATGGGCACTGGGGCGTGGGCATTCTTACAACACTCATAACACCATCGGCCGTGGCCGGCATACCAGAAAATACACTCTTTATTGGATTTATCTGGGTAGCCATAAAAACGGCTTTTTTTGTGCAGGCAAGCGGGCTGAGACACCGGCTGCTTCACTGCTAAATACACTGGCACAGTCACATCGCAAGGAACTGAACGAGCGGATCTTTTCGGTGGGGAGCCGGCCGCAGCGGGATCCGAACACCGTCGCTTTCTTAGAGTGGCTAGGAAAGCTTCGAGGCCTCGGGCTTGAGCTCAATCTCAGGCCGAGGCCCGCGCTGAGCGGGGCGGCGTCCAGCAGAGCGAGAGCGCGGTCTCTGATCCCGGGCCTGGCGGCGCTGTGTAGCGGCGGCTGCGGGCGATGCAGGCCGAGGCTGCGAGCTGCGAGCAGACGGCTGCTTAGAGCGACCTGCAGCGGAGCTCGAGCGCTTCGGGAGGAAGTGCTTCATGGCCTGCGAAGTCTTCTGCTCCTCCGGGAATCTGTCCGCGAAATCCTTGACGGCAGATCCGAAGAGGCCCGCAGGGGAAATGGGCGCGTCGAGGAATACAGAGCGCTCAGCTTCCGTCATCTCAGACAGCGTCAACCACAGATGTCTCTCAGCAACGGTGAGAGAGGCCATATTCCGCCCCATGGCCTGAGCAGCGGCTTTAGCGGCGCGTAGAGCAAGGTCCGTAGCGCCTCGTAAATCCGCCACATTGATCGCACCCGGGCCTTCCTCGTCCAGTTTAAGGAGAAGGTCGGCCTGGTAGATCTGCAAGATCGCCATAGTATGCAGCGCTGAGACCGCCTGTCCAGCGGCTGTGTAAGCACGCCCGTGCAGCGATGAAGTCACCCGGCAGGCTTTAGAGGGGAGCGTCGTCTGCGCGCGCCGTCCCGCAGAGGGCGGGCAGAGATGCGACGCGACCGCCGCCTCGACAGGAGGAATGGAGAGATATCCTTTATCTCCCGCGCCGGTGACAGAAGAAAAGGCCGCAGAAGTGGAAGTGCGCAGTCTGGCGGAGAACGGGGCGGTCCATGACTTGGCTACTTCGTCGTGGAGCTCAGGGAGGAAGGGGGCGGCCCTAGACTTAGAGGGGGCTTCGTCTTTCTTGAGAAAGCGCCGGTCGAGTCTGTTGCGCGGCGGCAAAGCGGGCGCCTCCCACTCGAGGCCGATGCTTTCCACGGCCTGGGTGAGCAGACGCATCAGCTCAGCCTCAATGCCGGGTCTCCTCCCAGAGGGTTGGCTAGACACGTCAGCGGGGGGGAGGTCCACAGAGCTCGCCCAATCCTCGCTATCGGAAGCCACAAGAGAGCATACCTCAGCAGGCTCGTCCAGCTCGGGAGCGGAAGCGGCGGCAGACGGCGGGCGCTGTCCGTCCGGGAGAGACTCAAGTGAAGCCGGCGAAGCAGGCGGGCGAACCGGCGAGCTTTGGCGGGCTGGAGAAGGCTCGGGAGCGCGCTGGGCGCGACGCTTCTTACGGCGCGGCACAGAAGGCTGGGACGCGGGTTCAGAGAACGACGCCAGGCGAGTCCGCAGAGTCGCCATAGGCAGAAGTTCGCAGTGCGGGCATCCACCATCCGCGAGCGCGATAGCCGCGTGCTCATGACCCAGGCAGGACACACAGATGACGTGACGGTCCTCATCACTGAGTTGGGAGCGGCACGAGCCACAGAAAGGCATCTTTAAAAAGACACAGCTCTTTTAGAACATATAATGGGTGTTGCGTCACGTAAGCAAACACACACACAAACAGTGACAGAGTAAAGGATATAGTACGCCGGAAAGCGCAGCAGGTACGGCAGTTGAAGGCGGCTGGGCCAGCGACTTCAGTAGATGGCACGTCCCGCTGAGAAGGCTACAAGTCAACGGCGCGGCTTCTCACTCTGGATCCCGCGATGCGTGAGCTTCGCGTGAAGAATGAAAAAATCAGAGAAATACAGCTATCGAGGGGTATTTATAGGGCGAGACCACGCCTATACTGGCGGGACATGACGAAATGAGCGCGAAGCGTCTTCATTCGTCATTACGTCACGCAGTGCCTTCACTCGATAGGCTGCAGCTTTTCCAGCGAGGCAGCCAATGGGCGCGCGAGCTGTTTCGCCCTTGTCTGCTTGCTGCTGCAAAAGCGTTTTGCATGATTAAAAAAATTACGGATAATTTTTGGCTTCAATATCTCGAGGAAAGAGTGTTTCCCCATAGCGTAAGATATTACGCAGTACGAGAGATACTCTCGTAAGAGAACCTTGATTTGGCTACTTTTAGTGATTTCTGATATTGCGATAGCGAATCTCTTAACATTTCAAAAGAGACCTGAAGTTTGTTTTCTTTTCCATTTACCCTCCGCTCTTCTACAAATCTGCCTAAAGCCGGGTTCACACGGGACGATTTTAAAATTGTCGGCCAATTTTCCAAACCTGAGAGACCCCACATACAGCAATAAAAAAATTACAGGTCTAACAGTTTTGGTCGTACAATGTGTGGTGCGCAGCCACACAGCAAAATCAACAGATCACACACGAACCGATTTAACTCCCGAGCATTCCCAGGTCTGACGGAAAATCTGGCAAAATCCCTCGAGATCAAACGTGACTTTAGAGTAAACAATCATGGCGGACGAAGAGAATGCAGTGGCGATAGTTTGTAGTTTGTTTTAACCGAGTTGGTCCTCCATGTCCGACTTTCTGGTAAACCATGCACCACACACGGCAGGAATATCTGATCAGATTATTTTATGATAATCTGAGAATCCTTACGATTGTCGGAAGGGATAAATCGGGGCTAAAATCGGCCTAATTATCCTGCAGTGTGAACCAAGCTTAAGAGAGCATATATTGTATCATCTCGCCAGGGTTCAGTTCTTGGTTTAAAATGTTGTGCCTTGAGTGGTGCAACCGTGTCTAAAACGTTTTCACATATATAATTAAACATAGACAGAAGCACTTCAGCACTCATATTACCAAGACAGTTAACATCATGGAAAGCTAAAGAAAAAGCATTTTTGGAAGTACTCGTAAGCCGAGAACAGCGAGCATGATTAATAGATTTAGGTGCATTAAATGGAAAAAGGAATAGAAAATAAAATGGACTTATGATCAGAAAAACCATTTTCACACACCTCAAGGTTACAGAGTGAAAAACCATGAGATAACACTAAGTCGAGTGTATGTCTATGATGATGAGTGGGAGCGTTGACTTGAAGAGCCAAATCGAAGTCATTTAATGAATTAGAAAATTCCTTAGCTAACAGGTCATCAGCACAACAAATATGAACATTAAAATCTCCTAATATCAAAAGTTTGTCATATTTCGGAATGAACTCTCCCAGGAAGTCCGCAAAATCAGTTAAAAAGTTTCAGCGTAAAGTTCCAGCGTAAACAGCTGTAGTTCAAAGCTGTTATACTCATTCAATGCAATAGTTTGGCAAGAGAAAAGTCCTTGTAGATGGAGGCCAATCCTCCACCTCGACCAGTCAAATTGGGAGAATTGAAAAATACGCAGTTTGACGTAACAGTTCAGAGAAAGGACTTAAATGCCCAACAGAAAGCCACGTTTCAGTTATAAATAAAAAATCCAGATCCAGAGAAGAGAAGAAATCATTTATGATTAAAGTCTTATTTACCACAGATCTGCCATTAATCAAGGCCATGCATTTTTAGCCGTGGCCGGTGCTTCGTGGATGCCTCAGGTTACTTCGCCCTAGGTAGTGTGCGAAGATGGTCTGTGCAGAACAGAAACCAGGAAGCGGAACCACCGCAGTCGGAACCAAGGGTACAATCCCAGTGTGTACTGGCTCCAGAGAGCGCCATCGGATGAAGCAGTTCTTGTCAGAAACCTCAGCAAGGAGCCCCAGTGGAGGCTAAGACTCACAATGGAGTGCCAAGAAGAGCTTTAACTTCACAGCTTTTTCACCGGTAGAGAGGACGGCCAACGGCGTAGATAGTCAGGTATAGACAGCAGTAAGGGAGGGGGAGCGTAATATGAACCAGTTCTAGCTTGATTAAACAGTTTGTTTGAAACGACTTTCAAGTTTAAAGGGATACTCCACAACCAGACAGACAACCATTGACTTCCATAGTAAGTCAATGGGACCAGAAACTGTCTGGTTACTGATATTCTTCTAAATATCAGAAAATCGGCTGAATGGATTCGAAAACGGTAAAACCCAACTGTTTAACTCTGGGGGAGTTGTAAAATTAGCCTATTTCCAAAAAAAGTGGAGTATCCCTTTAAAAGATAGTCGGTCATAAGTTAATACAGGTGAAGCACACTGTGTCAACTGAAGTGTAGAGCAAAACGAAACAAACAAACTAGACGGCACAGCAAGCGAAAGACGACAGGCCACATACGCCATCTTGAATCGTCAATCGTAGACTAATGTGGATGGTTATTGTATTCAAGCAATGAAATTACAACAAAGGTCTCAGACAATGTGGTTGTTTTTGTTTTTAGTTGAAATGTAAATGTTTAACGCTCCTTTCTTTAATCTCTTGATTTCATTTTGTATGCCACAACCTAACTTGAACTCAATGCCATCATGGCAACTGAACCAGCAAAGCAAATAGGAAAGGAGTAAAAAATGCAGTAATTTTTCACTGTCTTCCAGATCTGTATGTACTTACTGTATGTGCATTAGTTTAAATGGGTTATATTATACTACTCTTTTATACTTTTTATATATATTTATATAGAAAATATTATAAACACTACCCCACTACCATAATTTATATAATAATACTACATATTAACATCTATTATTAAATTCCATTCATAAATTAATTTATAAATTAATACAATTAATTGACATAGTCTTTATACTATGAGTATAAAGTATACTTTATACCATACTAAAAGTCTTTATAATTGAAAAGTCATTTTTAGCACAAGACTTTCACAAATTGTATATGTCGACTTCATAATAAGTTTATAACAACCTCGAATGATGTAGTTAAGCTTATTATTGGTTTAACTTGTACCTGTACGTGAAATGGAAAAACACATGATTTTTTGTTTAACCACTATAAGCTGATTTCGGAATATTATCATAAAAGTGGTGTAGAAATTATTGACATGTTGGTGAAACATGGTCTCTCCAGAGCTCTTCAGAGAGCGTATGAGGACCGAATGATGGAAAATGCCTCGGCTTCTACTTTCTTCCTCATTCACTGTCTGACCTCTCTTCAACTCTCTGTCTATCTCCTCCCTCATTCACCTCATCCATTTGTCTGCACCACCCTCTCATCCTAATGGATGCCACTAGCTTTTCTTAGATCCTTCCACTCCAGCAGTGTACAATTTCTCTTTGTCTCTCACTGTCTGCACCTGCACTTTTTATATGAAAAATGATTGCATGCTGAGCACTTCAGAGACATGGTGGAGCACCGTTGGGAGAGAGTGCCAGGCAAAGCGTCTGGCTGAACTGCATAACTCCTTATTCATGCTCTCACGCTTGTGAGTGTAAATGTGTGATGGGGAAAATGGAGACATGGGTTAATGATTCATCAACTCAAAACAAGTGAGGGGAAACTGTGGATCACTTTGTGTGACAGTGAAAGTGCAAATAATGGGAGTGATTTCCAGGAATCACAGAGCTTTCACACTACAGTTCTGTGACTATTTAGAATCCTCTTTTTAGCAAGAACAATTTTTTGCTGTATATAGTTCTTTGGAGATCTTTTTTTAAAATTATTATTATAACTAAGTACTGGATCATAAATAAATGGTTTTCCTAAGAAACATGGGATTTGCTGACAGAACTTCATAAGGTTATCTTATGACATCATATGGAATTTAAAAAGGTCATTTTATTGTCACAGTCGGTTTTGGTTTCAGTTCCTTGTCAAGTATTGTATTTATGTTGGTTTGTATAGCTGTTGCATTTATATTTTGCTGCTATCTCTCTGTCTTTGTCTGTTGTTATATTTGTTAATTTGGTTTAAAACCGTATGTAAAAAGCTGTATTTAGATCACCATCTCCTCTCCTCCTCTTACACTATCGTAACAATTATAGCATAATGGAACACTGAAAGGAAATTATATGACATCCTATTAAACTTTAAAAGATTTGAAGCTCTATCTACCTATCTACCAAAACTGTTTGGCATGAATCCTCTAAAGAAAAATAGAAGTGGAAGGTAAACTTTAAAAGTATCCAAGATTAGTTTTTGCAAGACAAATAAAATGTCTGAAAAAACACCTCTTTCCTGCTAGCTCACCTACTCTATTCTTTCCCATTACTGTCAGTGCAGTAAAGAAGATAGATGAGTCCTTTTTTAGCTCAGGGAGGTAATGCTAGCCCCTGACACAGCTGAACACTGAAGCTTTAAATTTATATGTTCTGGGGGCTCATCATTTCCATCAGTATAAACTCATCCTGCATTAACATGATTCAGACCTACACACACACACACACACACACACACACACACACACACACACACACACACACACACACACACACACACACACACACACACACACACACACACACACACACACACACACACACAACACACCAAGTATCTGCTGAAAAAACAACTGATTTATATTCACTTGATTTTTTATTCTCTTTGAAAATGCACTTTGAAATGCAATGTCAATGCAAAAAAACAACAGCTATTTGTCAAACACACAACACATTTTCCAACTAATTTGGAAAAACAGACATTTCAATTCCATTCACACCAGATGAAACAAAAGATAGGTGGGTTGGCTCATATCTTTCTTCAGGGGCATTACTTGGTTTGGTGTGGTGAGTTGAGAATGATTTCTGGGGCTCAATAAAATAAAAGTTTTGGGCCCCGTGCAATAAAAAGTACAAGGGGCACAGAAACCATAGAGATGGCCCTGCCTCCCTCTCTGTTGTCCTCAAAAACATATCCATCTACCCTACAAAAATCTAGGCTACTATTGTAACCCCCGTTCCCCTGAAGGTGGGAATGGAGAGTTTACGTCAGAAAAGAGCTGTCAAATTGGGATTTTGCCTGAGAGCCCAATCACCTTCAAGTGTAAACTAAACGAGCCAATGCACATTGGCATGCAAGATTTGCATCATGTACCCCGCCCCACAAAGCAGATACATAAGGAAGCGTGTGTGCGATCGCACTTCAAGTTTTGCGCTGAGGAGCAGAGCCGGTGACCCGGCCGCTCACCGGTGGTGCAGCAATTGTGGCGATGAGACGTAATATCTCTGTTCCTTATTTTAGAGAACTGCCCCTTCCAGTGCTCTAAGCCAGCTGTTGAATACACCCAGGGCCGGCCCGAGCCATAAGCGAACTAAGCGGCTGCTTGGGGCCCCCTGGCCACCAGGGGGCCCCCCAATCGAGTTTAAAAAAATATATATATATTTTTAGATGGCTTAAACAAGTGACATAAATTAATTAATGAATATGGTTGAATGAATGAATAATTCAAGACAAGAAAATTCTGATTTCATGATCAATATACCTGCCTACAACAGCTGCTGTGTCTCAGCGTTTGTCATCCGCATAATCTAGACACCTCGCGCATGCATAGACAAGAGTGCGCAACTGCGCATAGTCACGGTATTGGTTTAAGTTGGAGAAAACAGCCGCAGGGGAACTTAACCTTCTAGGTGTAAGGGTAGCAGTTTGAATAAATAATAAACATAGCAGTTTGAACTCTTCTCCACTTTATTATACCACACATTGATCAGATCACTAACTCCAAAAACCCGCGACACTCCAGTACCAAGTGCGTACTACCCATTCTGATCTACGGCAAGCCCCGAGGGGAAAAAATACATTGCATACACGAGCGCCAGTACATCATTACCGGTATTATAGTAACAGACTTTGTTGGATTCTGTCATGTACAATCCAACAAAGTCAGTTACAATAATAATAATAAAAAAGATTTTGAGGACAGTTAACTGTATTGAGACATTTTTACAGTTTTCAACAATAATTGTCATTGTTGAACCCTTGCTCTCATTATGTTTCTGATTTCTCAGTTTTGTCATTATTTTAGCAAATAATTTATTTTATATGTTTTGAGACAGTTTGTTTTAAGAAGTTTCAAAGAGTTAGTAAAAGAGTAAAGTAAAAGTTAAACCTTTTTTTTATTTAAGTAGGCATTTTTTTTATAAGTATTTATTTTGTATTAATACATAACCTCACTGTATTAATTTATAATGTATCATAATTGCGTGACATTTGTGTCAATAATCGTCAAGCACAGGTGACTCCGCATAGTGGAAGGGGGCCCCCAAATCAAATTTTGCTTAGGGCCCCCAAAAGGCTCGGGCCGGCACTGAATACACCTCTCAGCTGTTTTGCAGATTTGGCCTTGAATCTTCTTCGTAGCTGTTCTGACTACAAAGCCAGCTATGTATCCGACCATAGTCTCTTTAAACATGGAAAGACTGGGAAGGCTTGCGGTGATATTTGTTTCCTTGTTCTCTTCTGCTTCAGGTTGCATGTCGCTTCGCCGAAATGACAACATATGTGACCCTGGATGACAAAACCAGTCTTATGGGTCATTTTTTTAAAATTGAGATTTATACATCACATGAAAGCTGAATAAATAAGCTTTCCATTGATGTATGGTTTGTTAGGACAGGACAATATTTAGCCGAGATACAACTATTTGAAAATCTGGAATCTGAGGGTGCAAAAAAATCTAAACATTGAGAAAATCGCCTTTAAAGTTGTGCATTTGTGTTGGTGATTGTGCTGCATTCACTCACAAAAATAAATTTTTGATACATTTACGGTAGGAAATTTACTAAATATCTTCATGGAACATGATATTTACCTAATATCCTAATGATTTTTGACATAAAAGAAAAATTGATGATTTTGACCCATACAATGTATTGTTGGCTATTCCCACAAATATACCTGTGCTACTTAAGACTGGTTTTGTGATCCAGGGTCACATATAGGTGTTGCCTCCAGTACCACTGAGCAGTTGCCACTGGCTTTGATGGAATGGCTCACTACCATTCTTTTGAATGCTGACTTGAACTGCCTCGCTGTGGGATTGGAAAACACCTCACCTCCAGTCCCTGTCGAACCTTGAACTAGGAAAGACCCACTAACCTGCTCTCTGTGCATTTCAGACTATTGTTCCCGAACTGTTCCAGTACACCCTTGTGTTACTTACCGGTCTCCCTCGTCCTGAGATCCCTCATTCTCCTTGGTGTCCCTGCCCTGCGTTCCTTGGATTGGATTTCATACCACATTTAAGCATGCCGTTATCTGCAAGAGAAAAGACGGTCATTCATCAGTATTATTCTCACAGCACCTGTTTGTGCATCTGAAGTTACCTGCTGTCCTACTAAAGCTTCATTAAAAGTTACTTGAATCCTTCTAACCTTGTTAAATGATTGTATATCCTGACATAGGGTCTGAGCAGCAAGGTTTACCTTAATTTTTTGACTTTGCCAATCTATATGAGTTGATCTCAGTTTGTTGCCTAAATGTAGCCCTTCATCTTTTTGCAGTCGGTGTAAAGACTTGATGTCTTCCCATTTTATGTTCTTTCCACAAGTATCTACAATACTTGACCCCAAGCTGTTGCGTACCAGCTTTAGCATATGACATATGATATATGATATCTAAGATGGCATGGATCCTTCTGTGGCTGTGCGATGGATCTGGGAAACTGGGGTTCAGGTTTGTGAAATGCAAGTCTGCTACAAGGTCCTTGAGCATGGAAAAATGTGTTGATGGACCATCACACGTCAGGGATACCACCCTCACCCCCACATCTGACAATTCATGGATGATTTGCCACACCAGAGTAGCTCTCTGAACCAGATGTTCTGATCCCATCTGACTCCTGACCTATTATGCTGTCTAAATCATAATCATACACTGTTCGTTCGTTGGCCAAAGGAGGACTGGCCCCCTGACTGAGCCTGGGTTCTCCCAAGGTTTTTTTCTCCATTCTGTCACCTGATGGAGTTTTGGTTCCTTGCCACTGTTGCCTTTTTCGCTTCTCTTCGCCATTGGCTTTTGGCTTGCTTAGTTGGGGACATTTAACATTTAATTTTGAATTTAACAATACTATTACAAGATTATTTTCCTGATATCTCTGTAGAGCTGCTTTGAAACAATTTGTATTGTAAAAAGCGCTATATAAATAAAGGTGACTTGACAGACTGATCTCATGAAATAGCGTATGTATAACACGCCAATTCGTATTTCCATTTTTGGCGTGCTATCAACACGCATAATCGCTTTTCAGCGTGTTTATGAACGCCGTTGACTTAACGTTACATTACTGTATATATAAATTTATGACCTACCCCAACCCCATCCCTAAACCTACCCGTCACTGGGGTTAATACCATTAATAAGTGTTCCCCTACCATCCTAGGACAAAAAATATCGCTCGCCAGATGTAGATCTAGGTTTTTCTTCGTTTCGCTCGGACATTTAACGGCGTGTACATACACGCAGAATCACTCGGACATTTAACGGCGTAGACATACACGCATACACACGGATAGCTCAAAATGCGTATAGATAACACGCCACTTGACTTGAAAGTGGCATGTATGTTTACGCAAAAGTCATGATGTCATGTTGGACTTGACTTGACTCTCTCTGACCCAGTCATTCCATGTGTTAAAAAATATGCCACTGGAGTTTCCAGTGGTCATGGATGCAGACAGCCATCAATACAAATACCTCTGTTGCCATTGGTATGCCTTCATTTGTTATTTTTGTGCCAATGTCTATATAACCAGTCATTCTTTTGCCATCCCATTCAATGTGCTTCATAATGGACATTTCATCCATCATTAGTGCACAGAGCGTCTCCTGTCCCTTGGCCTGTGCTGCTGCTGATTTAGCTTGGAGAGAGGCTTTTTAGCTTACCACCTTCTTATTATTGATGGATGAGGTAAACCCAAGTTGAAGATTTTCTTGACATGCTTGTAGGCCTTAGCTGAATAAAATTGCAGTGTAAGTGCAAATGACTTAAGGCTGGGTGGTATTTTGTGTTACGACATTTTCTCTCTTCAGGATTTCTAATGGCACATCAGGACAGTTTTCAATCTTGAATGTTCCATTATCTGACAATAACTGAGATTGCCTGAGAGACTGAATGATATTTTGTAGGTTTGACATTTTTTGTGCTTCTCCTGTTTTTTTGATTGTGCTTCTCCTGTTTTTTTGATTTTGATTTTTTGATTTGACATTCTGGATTTCTTTTTGAGATCTTTGATTGTTTTAATTTTTTTTAATCAGCCTTCTGGTGAGGGTCTTTGGACTGGCAAAGCAGTAGCTGTGCTCATTTGTTGTGGGTGCCTGAAGAGGATTATCAGTTGTGGTATCAGAGGTGTCCTCACTGCTGTCCAACACTGCCTGTGTGTCCCTTATGGCGCTTTTCCACTGCAGGTACGACTCGGTACGGTTCGACTCGGCGTGGAACGGTTCGGCTCGCTTCGCTTTTCCACTGCGTGGTACGACTCTGCTCGGTACGGCACGGTTCGGTTCGCTTTAGCGCGGTTGCTTTTCCACTGCAGTTAGTACCCCCTTCATAGTGGGTGGGACTGATCGTTACACTGTTTGTAGGTCCGGTGATAGCCGTGTGCGGCTAAGAGCTGAGCTACTTGGAACACCTTTTCATTCCGTTTTGCCCCCGCTCCTCAGCAACCAACGAGAGGAACGTCTGTACCTCAACCACGATTCAGCCATTTCTTTTTTAAAGTTTTGATCTCTTTTTTTTTTTCAAGAAAGTAAAACACAGGTGCTACCGCGGTTGGCTGTTGTCTACTGGTTATATGACTCTGTATAGCGGGTTTAGTGTCTCGTGTCGCAAATCCAATGACGCTGGTAGTGACGATTCTGTCTGTCTGACCAATCAGTGATCTGCAGTGTTTCACGTCACATTTTAGTACCGGTACGGTACGCTTGGAACCTCAACAGATCAGGTACCATTTAAAGCGCGCCAAAGCGAGCCGTACCGTTCCGTACCATGCAGTGGAAAAGCACCACAAGTGAGCCGTACCGAACCGAACCGTACCGTACCATGCAGTGGAAAAGCGCCAAAGCGTGCCGTACCGAACCGAACCGTACCGTACCATGCAGTGGAAAAGCGCCATTAATACAGGGGCCTTTCTGTTGGTCTGTTGAAAACAAGGTTTGTGTTCCTCTTGTATTAGAATTTATATTGACAAAGCTTTCTCTGATACTACTTAACTAAAAATCACTTAATCTAATCTTCTTTACTAAGCAATTATCGGTCTACCTTTTTCAGATGGGGAGGGAAATTGAATATTGATGGCACAGCATCTGAGAAAAGCCTGACTGTCTTTAGATTATGTAGATTATGTATTAAACAACCCAGTATAGCATTACAATATCTAGCCTTGATGTCATGAACGCATGAACCAATTGCTCTGCATTTGTCATTGAGAGCATATGACATAATTTAGATACATTTTTAAGATGAAAAAATGCAGTTTTACAGATACTAGACACGTGACTTTCAAATGAAAGATTGGTATCACCCAGGTTCCCTAACCGACGGCGAGGACTTGACAGAGCAACTATCAAGTGTTAAACATTATTCTAGGTTATTACTGTCACGGTTGATGCAGGAGACAGACAGGTGGTAAGTGAAATGGTGTTTATTTACAGAAACAGCAGAAGCAGACGGAGTTATGGTGAGTATTAACAGAAGATAATTGGATGAACTTAGCCACAGGAATAACCAGAGTCTCTCTTTCAGATGATGGAGGATGATCACTGGAAAGGGTTGCAGTTGGACGGCTGGGAACTGAAGACGGCAGACGATGAAGAAGATAATCCAACAGGAACAGGTGAGTAGCAGGTAAGTAGCAGGTAAGGCTTTGGTATAGCATGGGTGAGTCTGTGTGTCAGGTATTGACGAGATCAGACAGTGACTGCAGGGAGAGTGAGTGTTATATAGTCCGTGCTGGTGATGAGATGACGTGATGGAGATCAGGTGTGGTGATGAGGGAATCGAGTGCAGGTGAGGATCCTGGGGAATGCTGGGAAATGTAGTGAAAGTAGGTGATGAAGGTAAACGTGAATGTGACATTACACCCCCCTCCGGAAAGCGCGACCTCGCGCTGCAGAGGAGTCAAGGCGGAGCAGATGAGAGAGGACGTGTCCAGGGCGGAGCTGTGGGACCCTCGGGCTTCCATGGCGGTGAGACCCCTTCGGGTGGCCATGGCGGTGAGCCCCCTTCGGGTGGCCATGGCGGTGAGACCCCTTCGGGTGGCCATGGCGGTGAAAACCCAGTAGAAGTTTCCAAGATCCCCAACTGAGCCGAATGGACCCAGAGCCGAGGTGACACCACAGGTCTGGAGGGCCAAGGCAGATCTGCAGGCTCATGGGACCGAAACGGAGAAGGGGCTCTGGAAGCCCGTGGCGTAACCAGTGCGAGGGAGGACGACTGAGGAGCAGGAGGGAAGATGGAGCCCGGTGGAGCAGAAGGGATGCAGGGCAGAGGCACAGCCGGCAGAACGGAGTCCCGAGGTGGAACCAGGGTGACGGCTGACCAATGTGAGGAAGGAAGGAGGAGTGAGCCTGGTGGAGATATAGGGCTGACAAGACCCGGCGGAGGTGAGGGCACAATGAGCCGCAGAGAGGCTGTAGGGTCGGAGGACCAAGGTGGAGTCAGAGGTTCAGGGTATTGAGGCAAGGACAGGGGATCCACTGACCAGGGCGATGCTGAGGCTTGGAGACCCAGAGGCGGCTCCACAGCGATACTGGGGGGTAGCTGTGGATGGGCAGCAGGGTCGACAGGGCTCAGTAGAGGCGAGGCAGTAGAGCATGAAGACATCAATAGCGGAGGTGGGAGAGGGAGGCAGGGTGGGAATACAGTTTCTGGCTGGACGGCGGTCTCAGGCTGGACGGCGGTCTCTGGCTGGACGGCGGTCTCTGGCTGGACGGCGGTCTCTGGCTGGACGGCGGTCTCTGGCTGGACGGCGGTCTCTGGCGGGCAGGCGACGGGCTCAGGCTCTGGCGGGCAGGCGACGGGCTCTGGCTCTGGCGCTGGGTCGACGGGCTCTGGCTCTGGCGCTGGGTCGACGGGCTCTGGCTCTGGCGCTGGGTCAACGGGCTCTGGCTCTGGCGCTGGGTCAACGGGCTCTGGCTCTGGCGCTGGGTCAACGGGCTCTGGCTCTGGCGCTGGGTCAACGGGCTCTGGCTCTGGCGCTGGGTCAGCGGGCTCTGGCTCTGGCGCTGGGTCAACGGGCTCTGGCTTTGGCACTGGGTCAACGGGCTCTGGCTCTGGCACTGGGTCAACGGGCTCTGGCTCTGGGTTAATAGGCTCTGGCTCAGTGAAAAAGTCTATTAGGTCAATACTGGCAAAGGCCAGCGGTAGCGTCTCTGTGCTGGATGGGACCAGCGGCGAAGGTTCAAATGGGCTGGACGGGACCAGCGGTGAAGGTTCTGTGCTGGATGGGACCAGCGGTGAAGGCTCTGTGCTGGATGGGACCAGCGGCGAAGGCTCTGTGCTGGATGGGACCAGCGGTGAAGGCTCAAATGGGCTGGACGGGACCAGCGGTGAAGGCTCTGTGCTGGATGGGACCAGCGGCGAAGGCTCTGTGCTGGATGGGACCAGCGGTGAAGGCTCTGTGCTGGATGGGACCAGCGGCGAAGGTTCAAATGGGCTGGACGGGACCAGCGGTGAAGGCTCTGTGCTGGATGGGACCAGCGGTGAAGGCTCAAATGGGCTGGACGGGACCAGCGGTGAAGGCTCTGTGCTGGATGGGACCAGCGGCGAAGCGGGCTTGGTGCTGGTAGGTTGTGTACCGGGTCGGGAACCGACACTCTCCAGACACCGGATCACGGTCTCCCTCCAGCTGAGTCCGGTGGTGTCTGGAAGGTCGATCCGGTGGTGTAATCTGGCCCCGAGCCAGAATAAGGTACACAACCGCTCGTCAGCCACATTACTGACGAGTGCAATGCGGATAAAGCCTTCCACAAACGAAGACCAACTTTGGCTCTCCTGAGCCAGGACGATAATTTTTACCCCATCGTCCATCTTGGGGCGGTCTGATCTTCTGTCACGGTTGATGCAGGAGACAGACAGGTGGTAAGTGAAATGGTGTTTATTTACAGAAACAGCAGAAGCAGACGGAGTTATGGTGAGTATTAACAGAAGATAATTGGATGAACTTAGCCACAGGAATAACCAGAGTCTCTCTTTCAGATGATGGAGGATGATCACTGGAAAGGGTTGCAGTTGGACGGCTGGGAACTGAAGACGGCAGACGATGAAGAAGATAATCCAACAGGAACAGGTGAGTAGCAGGTAAGTAGCAGGTAAGGCTTTGGTATAGCATGGGTGAGTCTGTGTGTCAGGTATTGACGAGATCAGACAGTGACTGCAGGGAGAGTGAGTGTTATATAGTCCGTGCTGGTGATGAGATGACGTGATGGAGATCAGGTGTGGTGATGAGGGAATCGAGTGCAGGTGAGGATCCTGGGGAATGCTGGGAAATGTAGTGAAAGTAGGTGATGAAGGTAAACGTGAATGTGACAATTACGTGAGGCAGTTTTTTGTCCAATAATTAAAATCTCAGTTTTTTTTTTCAGAATTAAGTAGTAGGAAATTGCTAGTCATCCAGTTGGCTATGCATTCCGTTAATTTTGTGAATTGGTAAGTTTCGTCAGGGTGTGAAGAAATATAGAGCTGAGTATCATCAGCATAACAGTGAAAACTAATGCAATGCTTCCTAATGATATCTCCTAAGGGTAGCATGCACAGAGTGAACAGCAAAGGTCCTAGTACTGATCCTTGTGGTATACCATACTGAACTTTTGATTGATAAGACATCTCTACATTTACTACAAACTGATAACGGTCAGATAAATATGTTGCTATTGTATTTCATTTTGGTTCATTTTTATTTTGGTGTTGAAGCTCAATTAATTAATGACTGTATCACTGGTTGCTGCATGTGAGCTCTGCTCGATTATTTACGAGCATATATACATCGTAAATAATAAATTGCATAAAAAAAAAAAATTAAAAAAAAATAAATTAAAAAAAGATATAAATACACTGTCACCTAACTAATAACCTTCTTCCTCTCTGTACCTCGCAAATACCTTATTTTTACAGCGCTTTTTAAACTGAGTCATACTTGGGCATTGTTTAAGTACTGAACTTAATCTGTTCCACAACTTCACTCCACATATCGAAACACAAAAACTTTTTAATGTTGTACGGACACATAATTGTTTAAAGTTGCACTCACCCCTTATATTATATCTCCCTTCTCTATTAAAAAACAGTTGTTGAATATTGCCAGGGAGTAGGTTATTTTTTGCTTTATACATTATTTGTGCTGTTTGAACATAGACCAGATCAGTAAATTTCAATGTCTTGGATTTTAAAAATAATACATTTGTGTGATCTCTATAACCAGCACCATGAATCATCCTTATGACTCTTTTTTGTAACATAAATACAGATAATAGTCTGCATCCGTAAGTATTACCCCAAACCACCGCACAATAGTTTAGATATGGTAATATCAGCGCACAGTAAAGAATGTGGAGTGATTTCAGAACATGTTTCGCTTTGTTATTGGAAACAGAGAGCTGTCAGACGCTCCATAGTATCACTAAGGCTATTTTAAAAAAGTCATTTCATCTTTTTTTTTGTAAATTTTGTATCAAAGTTTAGTTTTTACTTTTTTATAAATCTACCCACATTTCCACATTATTATACCCAAGGGTGGCATAGTCAGTGGCCAAACACAGTTCCTGCATTAGCTCCAGGTCAGGACTACCCTTGTGCTGAACTTTCATTGCTTTGGTCTGATACACTTGCAGGATGCCCATCACATGCAAGGTGGAGGCGGCCTGGCCTACAGCTTTGTAAGCCCTCGGTGTGAGAGACGAGGTAAACTTACATGCTTTGGACAGGAGCCTCGGCCGATTCCACCAGGTGGCTGCATTTTGCTGGCACAAATTCATCTGGAAACTCGACCAGGGGGATACGAAGGAATAAGAAGAACAGGGGCTGACCCGATGGCAGCTCTCTCACTGTAGCCCTAGAGCGCCCTCTGAGTTTGCCGCTGAGGCCTCATACCATTAGGACCAGGAATGGGAAGCAGCTGAGGAGACTTTCTGCCTCTTGAAAAAGTATGAGAGCAACGTCCCAATGAGCATTGTAATGACTGAGACAAATCAGACACAAGTATTTGTTATATTTAACAAAATATCTTTATATCCATATTATCTTTAATCTATAAACCCCTCAGCAACCACAAAACAAGGTGTCTGTGACAACCCCCAAAGTAATAGAACCAGGGGTCTGGTTGCCATGGTTTGCCAAGAATGCAAGGCAAGGCAAGGCAAGGCAAGTTTATTTATATAGCACATTTCATACACAATGGTAATTCAAAGTGCTTTACATAGGAGAAAATAAAAATCAATAAGATAAACAGTTAGATAAAATAAAGTAGTAAACGTCCAACTGACAGGCTCTTTAGAATGATAGCTAAAGAAGTGTTTGAGTCTGGATTGAATGTGACTACTGTAGGAGCACATCTGATCTCTTCTGGAAGCTGGTTCCAGCTGCGGCTGGCATAGTAGCTAAAAGCAGACTCTCCTTGCTTAGAGTGAACCCTTGGTATTTCTAACTGATGCGATCCTAATGACCTGAGTGATCTGTTGGTTTATATTCAGTGAGCATATCTGCAATATATTGAGGTCCTAGCCCAATGAATGATTTATATACCAGTAATAATACTTTAAACTCAATCCTCAAAACTACATAAAGACCTGAGGACTGGTGTGATATGTTCATATTTTCTGGTTCTGCTCAGAATCCTGGCAGCAGCGTTCTGTATGAGCTGCAACTGTCTTATGGTCTTTTTAGGAAGGCCAGTGAGGAGTCCATTACAGTAATCCACCCTGCTGGTGATGAAAGCATGCACAAGTTTCTCTAAGTCTTGACTGGAAACAAAGCATCTAATTCTTGCAATATTTTTCAGATGATAGTATGCTGATTTAGTAATTGCTTTGACATGACTACTGAAACTAAGGTCTGACTCTAGAGACACACCAAGATTCCTGACTTGATTTTTAGTTGTTAGACCCCTAGAGTGAAGGTATGCATTCACCTTGAGAACTTCATCTTTGTTTCCAAACGCAATGACTTCAGTTTTGTCTTTGTTTAACTGAAGAAAGTTTTGGCACATCCAACCATTAACTTCATCAATGCATTGGCACAGGGAGTCAATGGGGCTGTAGTCGTTAGGCGATAGGGCTAAGTAGAGCTGTGTGTCGTCTGCATAGCTGTGGTAAGAGATTCGGTTCTTTCTCATTATTTGGCTCATTGGGAGCATATACAGGTTGAATAGGAGTGGCGCAAGAATTGAGCCCTGGGGGACTCCGCATGACATCGATGTCCACTCAGACTTATGGTCTCCTATACTCACATAATAACCTCTCCCTTCTAAGTATGACCCTGAACCATTTTAGGACTATCCCAGAAAGCCCCACCCAGTTTTCCAGCCTGTCAAGAAGTATGTCGTGATCGACATTGTCAAATGCAGTACTGAGGTCGAGTAGTACCAGCACTGATAATTTGCCTGTATCAGTATTTAAGCGAATATCGTTTATTATCTTTATGAGAGCTGTCTCTGTGCTGTGATGCGATCGGAAACCAGACTGAAAATTGTCAAAGTATCTATTCAAGCTTAAGAATTTGTTCAGCTGATTGAAGACAACTTTTTCAATGATCTTGCCTATGAAAGGAAGATTTGAGATCGGTCTATAATTGCTTAAGATGGTCTTATCTAGATTGCTCTTTTTCAGGAGGGGCTTGACAACTGCAGTTTTCAGGGAGTTTGGAAAACTCCCAGAGAGAAGTGAGGCATTTACCACTTCTAGAAGATCTGCTTCTAAACAGTTTAACACACTTTTGAAAAAAGATGTGGGAAGTGCGTCAAGGGCGCAGGTTGATGTTTTAAGGTGCTGTACGGTTTCTTCCAAAATTTTGCCATCAATTTCTTCGAAAACAGACATAGTAACTACTTTCTCAGGTAGTGGTCTGATCTGTCTGACCCCAGCGCAACTCAAGGATGAGCTGATCACCCTTTTTGTTTTTCAGAGCTCTCCTCTCATACAACGTCAGCAAAAAAGAATGCGTGTGTTGTTTAAGTTGCTGTTTATAATATTCGAGAAGAAAGTCTGTCTAGCTTTGCTTAGTTCCATATTAAAAGCGTGGATGCTGTCTTTGTAGATGTTATGATGGACTACAAGTTTTGTTTTCCGCCACATGCGCTCTGCTCTTCTGCATTGTCTTTTCATGTTTTGCACTGCTGTTGAGTTTCTCCAAGGTGCTTTTTGTCTACCACTATTCTTCCTGACTTTCACAGGAGCAATATCATCAATTACACTTTTAATTTTTGAGTTAAAATATTCAAGGAGAAAATCAACAGAGTCAGCAGATATGCTTGGTTTTAAAGATATAGCCTTCATAAATAGCACACTAGTGTTCTCATTTAAGCATCTCTTCTTGACAGACACAGATCTAGCTTCAATGGCAGGAGAGATCAATATATCAAAGAAAATACAGAAATGATCAGACAGTGCTACATCCTTAATAACAGTCGATGAGTAGTTTAGACCCTTACTGATAAGTAGATCTAGAGTGTGTCCACGATTATGTGTGGGTCCATGTACATGCTGAGTCAGATCAAAAGTTTTTAAAACAGTTTTGATTTCTTTTGCCATATTGGATTCTGCATTATCTATGTGAATGTTAAAATCTCCAGCAATGGTAAAACAGTCAAACTCAGAGGAAATTGTTGATAACAGTTCTGTAAAGTCATCAGCAAAGGCTGGAGAGTATTTTGGAGGCCTGTAAACAATGATAAGTAAAATACGTGGAGCATCTTTTAACACAATACCCAGATATTCGAAAGACGGGTAAATCCCAAATGATATTTGCTTACATTGATAGACATCTTTAAAAAGAGCAGCTAAACCCCCGCCTCTCTTACCCGCTCTGCAAACACTCATAAAAGTAAAGTTAGGAGGGGATGTTTCATTGAGGACTGTTGCACTGCAGCTGTCTTCTAGCCAAGTTTCATTTAGAAACATAAAGTCCAGGTTGTATGTGGTTATTAAGTCGTTGACTAGAAGTGATTTATTTTTAAGTGAGCGGATGTTTAAAAGTGCTAACTTAACAGTCTTACTTTTTGTCCCCACAGCGATCTTAGTTTGGCGTGTAATAGGCACCAGATTAGATGGGTTTGCTGTACGGCTTTTGAAGGCCTTAGACTTTCTATCATGTACTTGAACAGCAATAGAGAAAGATTCAGGCACACTGGGTTCCCGCTTGTTTTGTAAACATTTAAGAAAGTTACTGTTATCATAGCGGGGACCCGACACATATCACTGAGAGCTGGTATCAGTTGTTTTTGGTTCACGCTGCTCGCTGGAGGAGGGTGTGAGACCTGGCGCTGTGGCAGAGGCCGAAGAGCTCTCACAGGAGGAGGGGGAGGGCGAGCTGGGCCCACAGGCTTTGGTGTTTGTGGGGCCTGCCGTTTTTTGGGTGACATCTGGGGGCTTGCAAAAGAGTGGGATAGTTTGGTTCCAGCATACACCAGTTGTTCCATTTTCTCTGAGAAGCACAGAAGTGGAGTTGCTGGAGAGAGGGATAACGTGTCTGGTGAACCCGGGTTTTGCTCTGGTGTTATCGGAGGCTGTAATATGCTGTCCTGGATTTCCTGGCTGTTTTCCAGAAAGTCGTCCTTGGGTGCTGAATCTTCTAGCAGTTCTAGTATGTCACAGTCTGTCTGTGGTGAGCTCTGTGGGCAGGACTCAGCTGAGATTGTGTCCGTGAGCAGAGGTTGTTGTGGCTGAGTGGTGTTATCATAGTCCTTGTGTGATGTGTCAGCCGCATGTCCATTCAGGTGCGGAAGTGAAGTCCTGTGGTCATTCATACTGTGTCCAGGTGTGTGTGTGCCATTCAGGTTGAGTGGATTGGCACACACTGCAGAAGGATGATGGATTGAGGAGGAGATATTGTCCTTTAGCACTCTTGAACCAAGTTTGTTTGGGTGGAGCCCATCCTGATGAAACAGTTGCCTCTGACTCCAGAAAAGATTGAAGTTGTCAATGAAGTTCACTCCTTTTATATTGCAGGTTTTTTGCAGCCATGTGTTAAGCCCAAGCAACCGTGAAAACCTGTTTGTTCCTCTTGCTGGGAGTGGTCCACTGATGAATGTCTGAACTTTCAGTCTTTTAAGTGTTTCAAAAAGTTCATTGAAATCCTTCTTAAGGAGTTCTGACTGCCCTTTATGAATATCATTCTTCCCCACATGAATAATGAGTCGATTTGCAGTCTTATGTTTCATCAGAATGTTCTGAAGTTCCCTGTTTACATCAGAAGTTGTTGCTTGTGGAAGGCAGCATGTTGTTGTGTCCCTGCTACTAATGTTTCTGATAATGGAGTCACCCACTATCAGAGTCCTGGGCTTGGCTGCGCTCTGAGCTGAGTGCCGCTGTCTGCTCAACCTTGAGCGCCAGTTAGCAGTGTTAGCTACTGGCTGATTCAGTATGTGTTAGATCACATTCATCACATTCAGGGATTCCTCATTCATTAATACTTCAAATCTGTTCTCAAGATGTATAGGCGGTGGTAGGAGACCAGTGTTTGCAATCCTTGTCAGAGCCGTATCTGGGGTAGAGGATGCTACTGCGGCAATGTGTGATGCTCGTGACAATCTGATGTCTCGAGTGCCTTTGGGTCTCGCTCCCTGTTTGTGCCATCGATTTGTAAGTCCATCGGCTTGTTTCTCTACACTTAGTATGGCCTGTATTGGAGCACTAGATTCATAGGACTCACCGGCTGTATGCTGAGGGCGTCCATGATGAAGCTCTGTTGTGTGTTCCGTCTGGTTCGGTGATCCCAAAAGTAACTTTGTTTCAAGAACTGCAATCCTTTGTAAAAGTCTCTGGCAGTTAGTGCAGCAAGTAGATTTCAGAAGAGGCATTTTCTCTTATCCTTATGAATGTAGGCAGTTGTGTTTTCTCTTCCCCGGAATGTAAGCTTTCAGTGGGAGGCTGGTCGGAGAAAAGGATTCTGCTTTTTTCTAGTAATCAAGCGTTTGAGCACTGTGCTGACTTGCTGAAGTTAAAATTAGGTGATAAAAGGAAATAAAATATGAAAATATAAACGATAGAGCAATAAAAAAATAAAAGCGATAGAGCAAAGCGCGGAGCAGTAAGCAAGAGCGTCCGAACAGTAGCTGAGCAGGAAGTATCTCTAAGAGCAGAGCTCCAAAGTCATTTGAATCAGGCCATAGAAAAGACCCATTGCCCTTAAAATAGACTTTCCTGCATTCATTTATAGACAAATTGATCTATAAATGAACATGCATCCCAGGACATTGTGTGTATGATGTTTCTTGTATTGTATTTTGTTCTATGCATGCCTCATGATAGAATTATTAGATAATGTACCCTATTCCTACTCAGTCGAATAATCACTCGAGACATGTACAATCATGCATCCCTTTTCTCTGTGGTCACACATTCTATGTTTCAATCCTGTAATGAATGTATTATTATTATTCGATTAATTAAGATTGCATATCATTCTCGGTATCTACGAATTTGTATTTTGATGACCTGTATTGATCGTCTATATCATATGTTGATACGTATGCAACATATTAGTATTACAAGAATCTTCAATAGTTTCTTTACCAGCACCCAATCCAGTTCTCTTACGAGAGTATCTCTCGTACTGCGTAATATCTTACGCTATGGGGAAAACTCTTTTCCACGAGATATTGAAGCCAAAAATTATCCTTAATTTTTTATTAATGTAAAACGCTTTGCGGCAGCAAGCAGACATAGGCGAGACAGCTCGCGCGCCTATTGGCTGCCCTGCGGCAACAGCAGCAGCCTATCGAGAGAGGCTCTGCGTGACGTCACGACGAATGGGGCCTTTCGCGACCATATCGTCACGTCCCGCCAGAAAGGGCGTGGTCTCGCCCTATAACTAGGCTCGATAGCTGCTCTCACGTTTGATTTTCATCTCTTCAGCGAAGCCTCCCGCATCGCTGGATCCAGAGTGAGAAGCCGCGCCATCGACCTGTAGCCTTCAGCGGGACGTGCCATCGAGTCTGGAGTCGCTGGCCTCGCCGCCTTCAGCCGCCGTTCCTGCTGCGCTTTCCGGCGTACATATCCTTTCCTCTGCTTAGAGTGTGTGTGTTTGCATTATTTGCCTGTTTCTCACCCCTCTAAATGAGCGGCGTCTTTTTAAAGATGCCTTCCTGTGGTTCTTGCCGAGCCCCACTCAGCGATGAGGACCGCCATGTCATCTGCGTGTCCTGCCTGGGTGAGGTGCGGGAGATAGAGGATACCTCGCCATTCCTCCGGTGGAGACGGCTGTTGCTTCACATCTCTGCCCGCCCTCTGCTGGACGGCGTGTTCAGACGACGCTCCCGTCCAAAGCCTGTCGGGTGACATCATCGCTGCACGGACGCGCTTACACCGCAGCCGGGCAAGCAGTTTCAGCGCTGCACACGATGTCTATTCTGCAGATCTACCAGGCAGACCTCCTCCTCAAGCTGGACGAGGAGGGACCCGGCGCTATCTGCGTGGCGGACCTGAGAAGCGCTACGGACCTCGCTCTACGCGCTTCTAAAGCCGCTGCACAGGCCATGGGGCGGAATATGGCCTCTCTCGCCGTCGCCGAGAGACACTTATGGTTGACGCTGTCCGAGATGACGGAAGCCGAGCGCTCTGTGTTCCTCGACGCGCCCATTTCCCCAGTGGGCCTTTTCGGATCTGCCGTCAAAGACTTCGCGGACAGTTTTGTTGAGGTGCAGAAGACTTCTCAGGCTATGAAGCACTTCCTGCCGAAGCACTCGAGCTCCGCTACAGGCCGCACCAAGCCGCCTGCTCGCAGCTCTCAGCCCCAGCCTGCACCGCCCGCCGCCTCACAGCGCCGCCAGGCTCGGGATCAGAGACCGCAGTCTCTCGCTCTGCCGGACGCCGCCCCCCTCACCGCGGGCCCCGGCCGAGGATTGAGATCAAGCCCGAGGCCTCAAAGTCTTCCTAGCCTCTCTAGGAAAACGACGGTGTTCAGATCCCGCTGCGGTCGGATTTCCACCAAAACTTCTCGCTCGTTCAGTTCCATGCGTTGTGACTGTCCCAGTGTATTTTGCAGTGAAGCAGCCGGTGCCTCAGCCCGCTTGCCTGCACACAAAAGCTGTTTTTACGGCTACCCAGATAAATCCAATAAAGAGTGTATTTTCTGGTGTTCCGGCCTCGGCTGATGGTGTTATGAGTGTTGTAAGAATGCCCACGTCCCAGTGCCCATTCCCACACCCAGACACAGCCGCCGCGGTGCAGGGCTCGCACAAATAAAATCGTCTCCGGTCGATTGTGCAAACAATGTAGTGAACGCGCCCATGTCCCAATGCCCGCTTGCACTACACGCTGCGTGTCCCTCGGTTTCTGTAAAAACGAAACCAACACACATTCAGTCGGCCCTAAACGACATTGTTTTAAGTGCAGCAAATGTCCCCGCAGCCCAGCGCCCACATTTCCTCACAGACACGCCAAATCCCACGGGATTCGCCCCGCTCGCTCTCTCGGCGCCACCCGCCTTAGAGGAGCTGAGCGCGGCCAGGCTGCCCGCTGTGATCAGCGCGCCCCCGCCTCGAACGCTGTAAACACGGCGCTGTGATCCCAGCACACAGGGACTCTCGTGCCGCCGCTTTCCCGCGGCCAGAGCCCAGATTTCATTCTACCCCTAGCTATTCGCGCGGATGCGTGGTCAAGGCTTCCCGGGGTATCAGAGTGGGTGCTGAACACTATAAAGAGACGCTATTCGCTACAATTCGCTCGACACTCTCGCCGTTACACGGCGCGCGTCGAAACTACGGTGAAAAGCGAAGTATCTCATCTACTTCGAGCCGAGATAGCGAAACTACTGAGGAAAGGGGTTATAGAACCTTTATCTCAGGCTCAGAGCGAAGGGGGCTTATACAGCAGATAATTTCTGGTACCGAAAAAAGATGGTGGGCTCAGACCCATTCTAGATCTGCGACTGCTGAACAGAACGCTTGTGAAGCGCCAGTTCAGAATGCTTACGACCAGGAAAATCCACGCGCAAGTGCGCCAAGGAGACTGGTTCATGTCAATAGATCTGAAAGACGCCTATTTTCAAATACAAATAGCGTCCCATCACAGGCGATTCTTGAGATTCGCCTTCGAGGGCCAGGCATATCAATACACAGTCCTGCCGTTTGGCCTGTCCCTAGCACCCCGTACGTTCACGAAGTGCATGGACGCGGCCCTCGCCCCCCTGAGACTTCGGGGCATGCGAGTTTTGAACTACTTGGACGATTGGCTGATTCTAGCTTGTTCACGAACGGAGCTCATAGAACACAGGGCCGCATTACTCGAGCACCTCGAGGAGTTGGGCCTTACAGTCAATTGGGCGAAAAGCTCACTGCTCCCCAGTCGGAGAATTTCCTTTCTGGGAACAGTGTTAGACTCGCTATCCATGACGGCACGCCTGTCACCGGAGCGCGGATTGAATATTCAGCACGTCGCGAAATCCTTCCGCCACGGCTCTATAGTCCCGCTCAGAAGGTTTCAGAAAATGCTGGGTCTGATGGCCTCAGCAGCCTCCGTACTCCAGTTGGGCCTGCTCCGCATGCGCCCACTGCAGCTATGGCTAAAAGCACGAGTTCCCCCCAGGGCGTGGACCGCAGGTCTATTTCGCCTCAGGGTCGACCTTCAGTGCATTTCGGCTCTGAAACCATGGAAAGCAACCGACTGGTATCAGTCAGGTGTGAGTCTGGGGATCCCCTCGAGTGTGAAGGTGGTGTCTACGGACGCCTCCACTTCGGGGTGGGGAGCGCTGCTCGAGGGCAGACCGCTAGCTGGCCTATGGTCAGTACGGGAGAAGCTCCTTCACATAAACTGCTTGGAATTAATAGCAGTCGACAAAGCGCTACGGCGCTTCTGTCCCCAGATAAAAGGCCACCACGTATTGGTCCGGTCGGACAACATGTCAGTGGTGGCGTACATAAATCGCCAGGGCGGCGTCAGGTCCCGAAACCTTTACAGGCTGACGGAACGCCTCCTGGTCTGGGCTCAGCACAACCTGCTCTCGCTGAGAGCGGCGCATGTGCCTGGTCACCTGAATGTGGGGCCAGACAGGCTGTCCAGAAACAACGTCCCAGCAGGAGAATGGTCTCTGCACCCTCAGACGATCCAGCTGCTGTGGGAAACGTTTGGCAAAGCGCAGGTGGACCTGTTCGCGTCCCAAGAAAACGCTCACTGCCCGAGATTCTTCTCGAAAAGCCGGGACGCGCTGGCCCATGTTTGGCCCCGCCGCCCCCTATATGCTTTTCCCCCTGTCTCACTCCTGCCTCAGGTGTTGGAGCGAATCAGGAGGGAGGGATGCCCAGTGCTACTCATAGCTCCGCTCTGGACAAACCAGTCGTGGTTCCCTGTCCTGATGCAGCTGACCAGCGCTGCCCCATGGCCTTTACCGTTGAGGAGAGACCTCCTCTCTCAGGCGGGAGGCTCGATTTGGCATCCTTGCCCGGATTTGTGGTCCCTGCACGCATGGGCCATCAACGGGTAACCGCTGACCTCCCAGAGGGAGTGTTAAACACGATCGCGCAGGCTAGAGCCCCGTCTACCAGACGGCTCTACACCTCGAAGTGGTCTGTGTTCTCTGCTTGGTGTCAAGCCAGAACTTTTCACCTGTAGACTGCGGGGTTACGGAAGTGCTTTCCTTCCTTCAGGAGCTACTGGATAAGGGCAGGACCCCTTCCACGCTCAAAGTATACGTGGCTGCCATAGCAACGTTTGCAAAACCGGTGTCTGGCCAGTCACTAGGAAAGAACGACTTAGTCGTGCGTTTCCTTAGAGGAGCTCGGAGGCTAAACCCTCCCAGGCCCCCTTCAGTCCCGACATGGGACCTTTCCACGGTCTTGGAGGCCATGAAAGGTGCCCCATACGAGCCAATCCAGTCGTCAGACATGAAACACTTGTCTTTCAAGACAGCGTTTCTTATGGCTCTCGCTTCAGTGAAGCGCGTAGGGGACTTGCAAGCGCTTTCAGTGAGCGCGTCATGCATGGAGTTTGGACCTAATGACTCAAAGGTCATACTCAAACCGAAGCACGGCTACGTGCCAAAATCGGGATAGAGTACTGCGTATCTTGCCGTGCTTGGAATACGCTCTGGTTCGCTTCGGCGATGAAAACCAAACGTGAGAGCAGCTATCGAGCCTAGTTATAGGGCGAGACCACGCCCTTTCTGGCGGGACGTGACGATATGGGCGCGAAAGGCCCCCATTCGTCGTGACGTCACGCAGAGCCTCTCTCGATAGGCTGCTGCTGTTGCCGCAGGGCAGCCAATAGGCGCGCGAGCTGTCTCGCCTATGTCTGCTTGCTGCCGCAAAGCGTTTTACATTAATAAAAAATTAAGGATAATTTTTGGCTTCAATATCTCGTGGAAAAGAGTTTTCCCCATAGCGTAAGATATTACGCAGTACTCGTTCCCTCTCTAGAGAGAACCGAGGTTACGTTAGTAACAGAGTACGTTACATAATGCAAATGCCCTGCTAGAACACAAAGATCCATAAAACTTTTCTTTTTTCGAAAGCTTAAGTATGATTGCCTCACTGACCCCTAGGAGGAGAGGCCATTCTCAGAAGTTAAAAGCCTCCACACAAGTTACTTCTCTCTCTTTCTGCTTCCGCAGAATGGTGTACGTGTGTGAGCCATGTGCCACTTCCTCGACCATGACGGAGTCGAACTAACCGTGCAAGTTCATCATATGTTCTTTATTCAACGCAAAAGATATCGATTGCAACTTCAACACCCTCGGATCACGAAACCATCAAATCAGGAACTTTACGATATGGCAATGCAATATCATACAATTAAAGGAGTTGTTCACTTTAAAATGAAAATTACCCCATGATTTACTCACCCTCAAGCCATCCTAGGTGTATATGACTTTCTTCTTCAGACGAATACAATTGGAGTTATATTAATAAACACCCTGATAATGGCTCAAAAAAGTGCATCCATCCATTATAAAAAAACTCGACACGGCTCCGGGGGGTTAATAAAGGCCTTCTGAAACAAAGCGATGAGTTTGTGTAAGAAAAATATTCATATTTAAAACTTTATAAAGTAAAATAAATAGTAAAATAATCAAACGAACATACAGATTCGATTTAAGTCTAAAGCCCAACTTATGCCAGTAATGCGACGTACTGCCATGACGCACTAAGCTACTTCCGACGTCAAAAGTTGCGCTTTAGGTGCAAGTATACTGCGTATGGCCGTTTGGACGGAAGCTAGAATTTTACTTTGTATCGTGTTAAATATGAATATTTTCCTGCCAATGGCAATCCACTGCCATTTTAAAGCTCAGAAGCATCAGGGTGTTTATTAATATAACTCCGATTGTATTTGTCTGAAAGAAGAAAGTCATATACACAAAGGATGGCTTGATTATTTTTCTTTATTCATTTTCATAATAATTTCATAATGTATTTTGTGAAGTTAAAGGAATGTGTGCAATGCAACGTTCACTGAGCAGAGATGTTCTACTAACGATGATACATCAAATGTGTACAGTGGCATGTTCTTTACAAGGAAAGGAATGTTTCAACTGATGCAAATGTACCACGAATGTATGCATCAAGGGATAGTGGATTGTACCAGGTGTAAAGCATGAGGTATAAGTTCCATTTTTAAACATAAGCAACATGTTTTGCTACCTTACAAGGAAGTTGTAAGTCCCTCACTGGTGTATATAAGCTCAATCCTTACTGTACCATCTCAGAGAAACAAAGGCATTATGTGAAGAGAGGATGGAGAAATGGGGAACAGAGAAATTTGGAATGAAAACCATAGCCTTATTCTTCTATGTCTGTTTCTTTTTAACTAACCCTTTAAGAGAGAGAGAGAGAGAGAGAGAGAGAGAGAGAGAGAGAGAGAGAGAGAGAGAGAGAGAGAGAGAGAGAGAGGAGAGAGAGAGAGAGAGAGAGAGAGAGAGAGAGAGAGAGAGAGAGAGAGAGAGAGAGAGAGAGAGAGAGAGAGAGAGAGAGAGGAGAGAGAGAGAAGAGAGAGACTTTGGGATCGGGAAAGGTCCACGACGTATTCGAACCCGGAAGGGCCGAAGAGCAACTGCACTATATGTTGGTGCGCTGCCCACAAGGACACAAACGGAGTATTATATATATATATTTTTTTTTTATTATTATTATTATTATTTTTTTTAATCTCCATAAATATTATTGTATTGATTTTGTAATTAACATGCTGCTAATTAATTTGGGTAATGTGTAATGTGTAAATGTTACCTTTTGTGTTGCAGTGCATCTGTGATTTGGGTTGTCACAATGCACTAAACAGTCCTATAAAATGAATAAAAAAGATTTTAAAATTATTGCAGTTAAAACATCAGGAAGTCTTTGCTGAAAGGAAGAAATTACATATTAATATTGAGAGCATGTACGAAGAACGCAGCTCAATTTAATTTATTATATAAACGTTTTCTTAGGATAATGTTCCAATCAGTCTGAAGGGTGAAAACCACTAGTTTGCAAGCCAGCCCACTTGAAGTATTATTCTGTCAGTGTGTCTGAGTTTGTGTTATTCTGTGGTAAATATCTGCACCACAAGAATGTTGCAATGTATAGAATGCTAAGCTCACTCTGTCGCGTCAGTTACAGTAAAACATCTGCTTCAATAAATGTTTTTCTTGTATCTCACGAAGAAACATGTATGCAAGTGATCATTTGACTAAGGCTTATGAATGTGCTCTTCAAAGACACTCAAAAGGGTAAATCATGATTTATTGGTGCAAATTTAAAGTAGACAAATCAAATGATGATAAATCTATGTTTTACCAGCTACTGCATTTAACCAAATCAGGGCTCACTTCCCAGACAAATTTAAAACTCTTCCCTTTAATGCATTGTTAGTCATGTTTCTTAATTTTAAATCACTTGTCATTCCTGCACAAAAACTAATAGCTGTTTGGGGAAAGCAGTCTCTTTGTTCAGAATCAAAAACTAAAAATTCATGAATTTAAATTGAACAGAGCTGCTTCCTTTCATTTTCTGCAGTCAGCAGATCTATCAAACCAATGACTATGCAGAAAGTGCTGAGTATATTCTCAATGTTAAATCCTTTCTTTCAAAACTCAAACGCCCTCCTGTGATGGATGAGATGTCGACAAGTGTGCACTTATACTGCAACTCAAGCTTTTTGGGATGTTTTCCTTCTCCGTCTTTAGATGCATGCCATTATTTTTCTTTCAAGACAAACAGACAAGCAGATTTTTCTTGGCAGATGATTAAACAGGTAAAAAATCCTAATCCATTTACAGTGCTATATATGAAGATTACAATCACAGAGACCTGGGGGTTTTCTCTTTTTACTTGAAGCAGTATGTAATCGCCTAGCATCCATAACACCCTAGAAATCACATAGCAACAGCCTAGAAAATGAAAACCATAGCAACAGCATAGCAACATCTTGGCAACCACTTACTTGTCTTAATGGAATATTTTGGGTAAAATAAAAGTTAAACTCAATCAACAGCGTTTGTGACAATGTTGATTACAACAAATAACATTTTAAACTTGCCCCTCATTAAGCAATGTTTCACACTAAAATCATAAAACAATTTAGTTGAAATTTGGCAATTCAATAAAAAAAGTTTAACGGTATGTGTTTGTGCTTCTATTGAACCCAGAATATTTATTTAAGGAAATGTAAACATCTAATATTCCACATCATAAGATTCTCTATAGTCTCCATGACTAAAATAATAGTCCATCTCAGGTTACAAGAACTGCTAGCTTTATCTACATACCATACAGTGTGTGTGTAACGCTTCCATGTATGCCATGTCCTCTATGGGTCTGAGATTTAAATGTGTGTCTGTAAGTGTGCACACATATGTTAAAAGTGTGTTGTTTATTTAAAAGCTTTGTAGTTCTTTTATCTGCATGGGATATTGAGTGAACACTTTGAACATGCCTTTTCTCATATAAGAACAGTTACTTCAAAGCATCCTCGCTATGTTCCAGAGGCTGGAATGTGATTATTATGTGGCCACAGAAAGCTGCTAAAGAAGTTTTTTTTTTTTTCAAACAACCCCACAAATTCCTCCATCGCTTTAGAAACTTTTGCACAAAAGTTTACCTATATTACTTTTCAGTTACATCAAACTTTCTCTGTAGGTCTAGATATATTGTAATCAATAACTGACTATTTGCTAGTGTGTATGATATATTTGTATGTGTCTTATAAGAATGTGTGTTTTCTGTGGTTGCAAGCTTTTGGGTTTCAGTTCTTCTAACTGCTTGAATATGTCCGAGGTTTCTTTGCTATGTAGACAACTGCGGATGTGTGTGTATGTGTGTGCGTGTGGTTGGCATGTTTTTTTTTCTCCCTCTCATCTCCATCTGGTCTCCATTAGGACTGGGAGTATAAAACTATTGCACTAAGAGAGGGAGCTCCACAGAGCCTCTGATCTCTTAACACACTAACACGCTCTTGCAGCTATGGCCACAATGCTATGGGTCTGTGTGCTTTATCTACAGGGTTGTCTGCTTACACATGCTCTGGACTGCACAGGCAGAAGTGTGGACTGTGCCGGCACACAGCTTACAGAGGTCAAGGTAAGGTCTGGTTTGAGATCTTTCATGGCTGAAGAATACAATACGCTCCATTTGGGATGCACCATAGTTTGCTTAAAGTGCTTTGTAGTGGTACTAATACAGTTGGGTTTACTTGTGTAATCACATTTATAATACATTAATTGCATATTAACAGCACATTAATTACACATTCCATCAAAATACAACTGTGCTTAAGTTAATTTCAGGCAAATCACTGAACCTAATATAAGAAACAAGACTTTGTAGTTTGTGGTCTATACTGGACTACAGTAAAAGCCTTGGAATGCTAACCCACAAGTTTCCTTTCCAGCTTGGTTTTGCGTCACAATCGCAAAGCAAAAGAATAGGGCAATTATACTGGCCATGAGGCATTATGAGTATTTTTAGATATTAAAGGAAGCAGTAAAGACACTGACCAGATGTGTTTGAAGGGTCAGAACCACAGACACAGATGTCATTTCACTCTTCGCTACCGTGGAGTCTAAAGAGCTGTGACTCAATAGTCTGTCATCCCAAAATACCCTGAAAATAACAAACGTCTCCAACTTTCCATGGCATTTGGACGTGCCAGAGCGCTACTTGACTTTCCACTTACTTAGTTTTCCATTTCTTCTGTCTCATGTCCAGAGTTAACATACAGATATGAATACACACACCTGTGCGTGAACTATCACACAAACACACATGTACTCTCTACGGTTGCATTTCAACTTTTTTAGGTTCAGATGAATTTCCAGTACTTGGAAAAGAATGCTTTCTTTTTCTTGGCTTTCTGAAACAGTAATTTCTAGAGAACTATGTGCTGCTACTCTGCTCGATGTGGCTGGTTAATGAAGAAAGAAACATCATAAACACTGCACTTCTTTAATGTCTAAATTGTTTTAAGTGAATGCAGTACATTTAAGATATTGAGGTGGAACGGAAGGGATGAAATGAATGAGTAGGAGTGCTGAGAAAGTTAAATCTTATTATTACTTTTAGTGTTAAAAGAAGTTTTGAATTTATAAACAAATACATAATGTAATAAAACTAAATAGCGGCTTGGTTGTGAAGAAAAGTATTAATTACAAAGCATATACAGTATGTGCACTGAGAATGTATTATATATTGGCCAATTATCAGCGCTTTGATCAATATTTATTTAGTAATATAAAGACTCCAGAGAAAGGAAATTAAACAGACCAACTGTCTAGCAAATGGTCAGTATTGTGGATCATTTTCTAAACAAACAATCTCCAAAGATTGCCATCTTTACAAAACCAACCGTGGAGGCCAGATAAACACTAGTTTGCATCAATAAGTTGCTGTTTAAATAATTAATATCCCAATAATAATCCTATTTCATGTCCTTTTATAGGTTGAAGAAGAGCCCTTCTCTTCTCTGGTGAGTCTGTGGCATACAGTTTAAGCGTTTGGGGTCAGTAAGATTATTAATGTTTTTGAAAAGTGTCATATGTTCACCAAAGCTAAATTTATTTGACCAAAAACTGTAATATTGTGAAAACTTATTACAATAAAAACGGCTTACTATTTTAATGTAATTTATTCCTGGATGGCAAAGCATTCAACAATAATTATCCCAGTCTTTACTGTCACTTGATCCTTCAGAAACCATTGTAATATGCTGATCTGGTGCTTTCAATGTTGAAAATATTTGCGGTCCTTAATATTTTTGTGAAACCTGTGATGCAATTTTATTCATTGTTTGTTTTATGAATAGAAAGCTCAGTTTTTTTTTAATAATAAACATTTATAATGATTTATACATTTAAACCTTTTCTTTGATCATAAGGCAAACATTTGCCAACATCTATTCTCTGTTCTCAGGTGAGGATGCGAAGGCAAGCTCAACTCACGCAACGGCCTGGATCTTACTCAGTCAAAGGATCTCCAAACACACTCATCCAGGTGAGAAACTCATTATTGTAACATAATAGAAAAAAAAAGTTGTACTCTCGGCAGAAAACGAGAGTATAAAAGTTCATGTACTTTCTGTTCTGTACTTTAGACCGATAGGTTGAGGCGACATTCGAATCACAGTAAGAAGAAGCCCAGCAGGTCTCGTATCGGCTCTTACTCACTTCTTACCCACAACCACGCAACTAACCCACTACAGGTGCATATCCATGACAGACACAATAACATTTTAAATCACAAGTGATGATATACACTAATTAGACTTAAAAAACAATAGTGCAAT
The DNA here is from genome assembly GCA_036326025.1 of Chrosomus eos. NCBI lineage: Eukaryota > Metazoa > Chordata > Actinopteri > Cypriniformes > Leuciscidae > Chrosomus > Chrosomus eos. The sequence goes on from CM070840.1 coordinate 20,618,260, forward strand.
TTACCAAAATGGTACTATATTATCATCTACTACCATTTACTTTATCGTGGTACTGTACAGACGTTAAATATGCTCAAAAGGCTGAAAAAAGAATAAACTCTGATGATCTCTGCAACAGGTTGTAAGTGTGCACAGACAGTTTGAGGATGTTCCCCATCCAAGAGTGGGTGCATTAAAGGTGAGTTCTCTCAAACATACACACATTTCTGACAATTCAGTGTCAAAGGGTATAAGTACAACCTCATCTCTATTTTAGTCTGTGAAGAAGAGGTCCAGAAGAAGTGCACCCAAGAGAAAGAAGAATGTGAGGAATAACACATGCTCATGAGATGTTCTTTGAAGCACCAGACCCACACTTACTTCTGCTGAACTTCCTGTTGACTTTCTAACTCATTTAAATCTGAGATTATGTACTTAAAGAGAGTAGAATCTGTTGTGCAGATAATGTTATCACTATTAATGACAAAATTTGGACGGTCCCAGAATTTAGAATGAATCACACAAAAAAAAAAAAACTACTTCAATATATGCAGCATACTAAGCTTCAAAACCTGCATAATACTAATTTCAAAGAAAGTTTATAGTTTAATTATCTTTTGCTAATATGATTCTGAAAAATGAACTAAGTTATATAAGTCTATATACACTGCTTGAACCGATACAATATATATAAAGTCTTTTGTAGATTCCTGATTAAATAACCTTTCATCAATATCGATGGTCTGAACTACTTTACATAAAACTGATTATTTCAAACTTTAAAGGTTTAAATTAATATTTGGAGAAAAAAAAGCTAAGTAGCATTTAATCATTATATAATGTTTAATATCTAAAAAGGTCTGTACACTGACTGTCTGATGCATATTGCTGGGAAAGCATTTTCTCAATCTGGCAAGCTCTAAACTGATTGGCTGGCTTTGCCTTCTGGGAGTCGGGGTACACAGCTTATTTTATCAGGTTTATAGCTTTAGATGTTGGTCAAACGGTGGTTTCCTACCTAAGTGGGCGATTTTTGGCCAAGTGCACTGCAAAAGTGGAGCAGACTTGTCTGGTTATGCAAGACCAGCAAAAAGCCAGTATGCTTGCAGACTGCCAGAGCACTTTGGCAGAGAGATCGGTGATGCCCAATTATAGAGAAAACACTCAGACTTCATCTATAGCAACAACGGCCCATTGTTGTCTGTGTGTGCGCATGTGTCTATATAAGGTACCAAACTACCAGCCCATCTGTGCATAATGTCCTTCCAGTTCTGAAGGAGGGACTGAGAAAACGCACTAAGTAATCCATTTAGTGACATAGCACTAGGCCAACCGACATAACATACTCAAAAACACACACACCACACACACACACTAGCACTAGGGCTTTTATAAACACACCAGACTTAAGGACAACTAAACAAGATCTGATGAGGTGGGATGGAAATTCTGGGAGGAACCCATGACACAGAGACATGAAGTGATGCAATATTTAAACACACATTCTTCACTTTTTTCTGCTTAAAGGGGTGGTTAATGCCCTTTTCACAAGATGTAAAATAAGTATTTGATGTCCCCAGAGTGTGTATGTGAAATTTTAGCGTATATAGCGTGTTAAAATTGTCACTTTTTGAGGTTGAGCGAAAACACGCTGTTTTTGTGCCTGTCCCTTTAAATACAAATGCTGCTGCTGAAAAAAAGACACACACTGAAAATTTCAAAAACTTTTAGCCCTTTATGTTAAAATCGGAGTCAGACAATGATGGAGAGACTCAAGAAGAAGCAACAACATGTAGAATGCAACAGGACATTTCTGAATGGTTAGTTGATGAATTTATGTAGCTTTTTGTAGTTATCTTCTAGACGTTGATTAGCATATTCTGTCTTGATAATCTATAAATTGCGTTCCCGGGGGCGGGGCTTATGTACATTTTAGGGTTAGTGATGTCACTAACCCGGGAGGAATGTTGTGTAGTTCCTACCAGCCATTTGTTGTAGTCCTTAAAAAGCAATTTCTTTAAAAGAAAATATCCCCTTTGCTTTGAACTTTGAGCATTCTGTTGTTTATGCTCAAACAGCAACATTACACACTACTAAGGATAGAAAAGTGAAAACATAAATCAACCACCCCTTTAAGTCTGACGGGTAGTGGATAGCCCGTGTGTAAGAGGAATTGTGCAGTTAGTTTACAAAACAAATAATATTGCTATAAAATGTGCTCTATAATGTGCTGTGTTCCCGTTTCGCAAACAGCCATTTTTGATTACATAATTAAAAGTAAAAGAAAAAAAACATTATATACATCAATTTATAATAATTATTTGATTTACATTAAATTAAAAAGTACAGTCACATTTCAATTAAAAGACACAACTTGAACTTTCAAACATTTTCTTTATATTATGTACGTACTTGTGATATCCCAAAATCATTAGAGTATGAGTATGATTCATTGCTTATTAGGTCACTTGGAATCTAATCGCTGTTTTTCTAAGATAGCCTTTAGTCGTTTCATTTTTAAGAAACAATTAAGAAGTTTGTGTTTGGCTGATTAGAGTTTAGCTTGGGCTCGTCTCTGTTGGTCTCTGAGCTCCAGGAGAGCAATGGAGGACAAATGAACCTCATCAGGTCCGTCAGCTATGCGGAGAGTCCGTGCATAAGCATACCTATATAAACATATAACCACACAAAAATGCTTTTAATATGACAGCACATCACTAAAAACTTCTAGTGATTCTCAAACAGCTATCAAATAGCTTTAAGGTTGATTGTTCATGGGATAAAATTATAATAATAATTACAATAATGATTGTAACATTTGATATATTTTTGACTATTAGTATTATTATCATCATCAATGAATAATTATACTAAAAACACTAGAACAATTATTTTAATCTACAATGATTATACATTAATAATAATAATAATAATAAGTATATTTTGATTATTATTATGAACTTATTATTATCATCATCATTATCAATAAATAAAAATTTAACTCTTAACACTAGTATAATTATTGTATTTACAAGTATTACACACCACATTAATAATAATAATAATAATAATAATAATAATAATGGTAACATTATATTATTTAACATCAACTAACAATGAATTAATATTGTTTAAAATATATAACAACTTTTAACAGATTCATGTGACAAATACTACAGAAATTAAGAAAAGTAGTCTTCACTGTGTAATTGAATACAGATAAATCCTTATTTAAGCTACAAAAGTTATTCAGTCAAGAGCAGTGAATGTTTTTTTTTCGTTCTTTGAATAACATTAATGACACAGACAGCAGCAGGTCTTTTAGGCTAGTGTCACTTTAAGACATGATGCAGATCTGACACACAAAAATGGGCATTTTGACAATTCATAATCTCAATAAAAAAAAATAACTCAATTCGATACTGCATGCTGTCTGATAAGTGGCTTCTGTGCATGCTTTCTGAAAAATATGAATCGCAGATGTTAACACTAAATAACATCTCTATAATAATCCAAAACCCTGTCTTGATTATAGATATCAAGTTACTCAAGGTATTCATACTTAAATGGCACTGTATACACACCACATGGTATTTTCTTAAAGATAAATGCATGTCTTTCAATAGTATTTTATGGAAATTCCATGATACTTTAAATAATTTAAAAAACTCATTTACCTCATCTACAAAATTTCAGGAAATGAAAGTATGATGTACACATGTTTTCAGGAAACAATAATTTACTCACATTTCTGCCAGTGGGAAGTCATCAGACACTCCTGCACCACCGTAAACTTGAATGGCACAGTCCACCACCTTACTCGCCATCCTGCCTGCTGCCACCTTTATCATAGCAATCTAATGAAGAAGAAAAAAAAAATCCCACAAGGTCAAGATATTATTGGTGGCAAACTGATTTGTGTGCGTGTGTTTGTTTTGCTTATGTCCTTTATTTGAGAGTGGTTTAATTAAAAAGTACCACACTGGGACCTTACAGGCACAGACATCTCCACAGGAACATGCAGTAAAAGCTAATAAGATTCCATCTCACTAACGTAATCCTCGTACAATTTTAGATTTGTGGGGATCTGGTATGCATCCAACAAGACATTTCATTTTGAATACACAGACATGAGAAGATAAATATGAAATCTGCAATTATGTTCGCCCATCTGCTAAAGGACCATTATAAACCAATGTGCAGAATTCAGGAACAGGCTGTATACAGCATGTATCTACTTTTAAAAGCACCCCAGCAGGAGACATGTTTAAGGTGTTTGGCTTTTCTCCGAACCCACAATATGAATCAAACATAAGGTGTTGGTTCAGCAAGGAGGAAACAGCAGGTAGGCTAACATTAACAGAATCGCTGCAAGAATATGCTTCATCTCTATTAGCTGAAGCCTGTGTTACCGTGACTACAGCCAGTGGGATACGGAGCCCTACTATTCTGGCTGAACCTAGAGAACTGCAAGTTGAGCAAATGGCCCCTGCCACAGCTGCAATGGAATGCATGGCAGACGGTGAAAAGTGTGTATATGGAGAGAGTTGAGGGCTGGTAGGGGAACTGGATTAAGACGTGAGTTTTAAAATAGAATGATTTTATTCTATTACTTTTTTCCATTATTACAGTAGATGATATTTTTGTAACACATAAACACCACCATCTAGCAGCATTAAGCAGTCTGTGTAAATAAACATGTCAATTTCAGGGGGCAAATAAAACCTCTTAGTGGAAAAGTTAGTCTCTGACCCTGGCCAGTATTTAATTAATAAAAAACCTTTTAGAGAGGCATTTACATAAGCACTTTCAAACTTTTTGATGTCAAAGAATTGAGCTCCTAAAAGGATGGTGGGAAAAAATAAAATAAGATTTTGGAAACATTACAATTTTTATGTTTTTGAACGAAGTCTCTTATGCTCACCAAGTATGCATTTATTTAATCAAAAATACCGTAAAAACAGTAATATTGTAAAATACTATCACAAATTAAAATAACTGTTTTCTATTTTATTATTTTTTAAATGTAATTTATTCCTTTGATGGCAAAAGCATGAATTTTCAGCATCATTACTCTAGGTTTCAGTGTCACATGATCCTTCCGAAATCATTTTAATATGCTGGTTTGGTGCACAGGTAACATTACTTATTATTATCAATGTTGAAAACACTTGTGCTGCTTAACATTTTTGTGGAAATGGTGATACTTTTTTCAGATAGAAAGTAGAAATTTCAATGAACAGCAGTTATTTGCATTTATTAAATAGAATTGGTAACAATTTTCTTCACTGTCTCTTTAATCAATGTAATGCATCCTTGATGAATACATGCATTCATTTATCTTTTTTTTAATCTTACCACAAATGTTTGAATGGTCTCATTGTTTTCACAAAAATGTTAAACAGCAAAAACAGTTTGCAACATTGATAACAATAATAACAATAAATGTTTCTTGAGCAGCAAAACAACATGTTAGAATGATTTCTGAAGGATCATGTGACACAGAAGACTGGAGTTATGCTGCTCAGGATCTACTGCTCTCTGGAGCTGAACACATCCTATGTGAACATATCACTCCCACAGACACATCTGTTGATGAGGAGTGACAGAAAGAGAGGGGATGAGTTCTGAGATAAACTGTGTGTGTGTGTGTGTTGTGTGTGTGTGTGTGTGTGTGTGTGTGTGTGTGTGTGTGTGTGTGTGTGTGTGTGTGTGTGTGTGTGTGTGTGTGTGTGTGTGTGTGTGTGTGTGTAATGAAAGGTCAGTCTGTCAGAGTTGATTTCTGCACATCATCCATCATCTATTGAAGTTGCAGTTCATGAATTAAGTGGGAGATGTTTAAAAGCATGAGAGACAGACAGACAGACAGAAAAGACGAGATGTTCCTCACTGCAGAACATTGAAATCCACGGGGAGGAGTCGGATCCAGATCCAACTCCTCTCACCTAACATATACCTAAACCTACCCATCTCCGCCCCCTGATCCCTAAACCCACCCCTAATCCAACCCATCTCCACCCCTTGGATCTTGATCCGACTCCTCCCCGTGGATCTCATGTACTGCATTGAGGTGCTACTGGAAAAGACTGAGACAGACTTTAATGTCAAATTTAAAAACAAGAATGATAATGACTAAGTATAACAGTAAACTTTACCTGTTGTCTTGCAGCCTTGTTGCCCTGTGTGTCCAGTGTGTGAGCAGCATGTAATGTTAACAGACGCGTCTGCGCGATGGCGATTCGACACTCTGCTATCCAATGAGCTACCACCTCCTAAAACCAAAAACACGCATTAAACCAAACAAAAAATACAGGATTGATGCATGAATTACAAATACACCAGCTGATATAAAAAGCTCATCCACTTGGTGTCAGTAATGAGCCGTCTGCTATGAGTAAGGACAGCCAGCAGTCAATCAGAGCAGATTCCAAAAGATTCCTCTGGCAAGCATCTTGCATTATTGAGGTCTAAGACTCTCTATGCACAATAATATTTAAACAGAAGACTCTTCCATTCCATGGTCTAATAGATAGTCCTGACAGACATAGTCAGAATAACTTTCTCTACAACACAACCTCAGGATACCCTTGTGAAAAAGAAGCACACAGTAGCATACTTTTATAAAATGTGCATATTACAAAAAATACTATGCTTAGTTGCTCATATTTGCTAATAAAATACTTACATGTGAACTGATGTTTGGATATTTAGCTGCAAATTGTAATCAAATATATACGTTGTTAAATTCTTTTATGCATCAACGGGGCATAAGCACATGCGCGTGCGGTCTGTGTTTGTGTTTGGAGCTCCGTCGAATTGATTCATTAATCCTTGATTTTCTTCTTTACCACTCAATTGTAAACAGGCACTTTCTATTTTTATATCATGTGAACTTATCCTCGATACTATTCCTTATAAAAAAACAATCGGATTGCTTTACTGTTTACTGTTACTACTAATTTACTGTTCATCTGTTATAATGGCGAACATATCGGATGTGTGTCTAACGTTACCTCTGAGTGCAGGTGAGGACACATTCGAGCTGATTTCGGTACGATTGGAGCTGGAGTCGGTGGAGAAGCAGATTCGTGTTCTGCTGGAGAAGCAAGCCGAGCTGCGAGATCGGCGATCAGCGCTTGAAACATCACGCGCCGATGCTCACAAGTCAGTGGTTAGTAACTTTGTGACTTTGACTCCGACTTCGTCTACTCCGTGCGTTTCTCTGCCCAGGAGGACGCGATCATCTCTGCCTTCAATCACTCCTGCACCCTGGGTCACGACACGAGCCAGGACCAGAGCAAGAACCTCTCCGCCCCTCCCGGTCTTCGAGATCTCCACCCGGAACCGCTTCTCCCCTCTTCGCGAGTCGGAACGCGATGACGCCGTGATCATCGGCACTTCCATGGTCCGCCATGTCCGTGCTACCTCGGGTAAAGGTAAGGTGCGCACTCACTGCTTTCCTGGTGCTCGTGTTTCTGATGTCGCTGCGCAGGTTCCCGAGATCCTGAACGGTGACGAGCGCGTCGGAGCTGTCGTGCTGCACGCGGCGACGAATGACATCAGGCTGCGGCAGACGGAGGTTCTGAAGAAGGACTACCGAAGCCTGATCGAGACGGTACGCAGCACATCGCCTAGAGCAACGATCGTCGTGTCTGGACCGCTTCCACTTACCGACTTGGACAAGAAAGTTCAGTAGATTATTTGCTTTAAATGAATGGTTAATGTCATGGTGTAATGAACAGAAACTGCTCTTTGTAAATAATTGGAATCTGTTTTGGGAGCGACCTAGGCTCTTCCGTCCTGATGGTCTGCACCCCAGCAGAGTCGGAGCGGCTGTTCTGTCGGACAACATCTCCAAGACGCTACACACCATCTGACTAGTAAGTCAAAGTCCAAATCATAGTCTTTGCTGTCCCAACTTAATTGATATAAGTACCAATGTAGAACATTATATAGAAACTGTGTCTATTCCTCGCTTAGTGAAGCCAAACAACAAATCTACTGTAAGATCTAGCAAGAATATTATTGTAATTAAACCAGAAAATCTAAATATCAGTGAACAAAAACAATTTCTAAAGCTAGGTCTTCTAAACATTAGATCGCTCACACCTAAGGCGGTTATTGTAAATGAAATGGTCACAGATAATAATTTCGATGTTCTGTGCCTTACTGAAACCTGGCTTAAACCAAATGATTATTTCGGTCTAAATGAGTCTACTCCACCAGGATACTGTTATAAGCACGAGCCCCGTCTGATCGGTCGTGGCGGCGGTGTTGCAACAATCCATAGAGATATTCTTAATGTTACTCAGAAAACTTGTCATAGGTTTAATTCGTTTGAAGTACTTGTGCTAAATGTTACGCTCTTAGATGTAAGAAAGAATCCTTATTATCTCTAGCCTTGGCTACCGTATATAGACCTCCAGGGCCATATGCTGATTTCCTAAAAGATTTTGCTGACTTTCTCTCAGACCTATTGGTCAATGTCGATAAAGCAATAATTGTTGGCGACTTTAACATACACGTAGATAATACAAATGATGCGTTAGGGGCTGCGTTTACAGATCTATTAAACTCTTTTGGGGTGAAGCAAAACGTCAGTGGTCCCACTCATCGTCTAAATCATACACTAGATTTAATTATATCATATGGAACCGATCCAACCGATATAGATATTATACCGCAAAGTGACGATCTCACTGATCATTACATGGTAACTTGCATAATACGCACTGCTGAAATTTGTCATGTTGCACCACGTTATAGACCAGGCAGAACAATCCTTCCAACCACTATAGATAGATTCTCAAATAGCTTACCTGATCTATCTCAGCTGCTCAGTAAACCCAAACAAACAGATGAACTAGAGGAAATGACTAGCAGTATGAGCAACATTTTCTCTAGTACACTAGATATTGTTGCACCAATTAGATTAAAAAAGGTTAGAGAGAAAACTAAAACACCATGGTACAACAGTGCTACGCATGCTATCAAGAGAGAAACTCGTAACTTAGAGCGTAAATGGAAACGAACTAATTTAGAGGTCTTCAGAATCGCGTGGAAAGACAGTATGTCACGTTATAAAAGGGCTCTAAAATCAGCCAGGGCTGAGCATATCCGCAAACTAATTGAAAATAACCAAAATAATCCAAGGTTTTTATTTAACACCGTGGCTAGACTAACAAATAATCAGACATCTCCAGAGCAAAATATTCCGTTACAATATAGTAGTAATGATTTTATGAATTACTTCAATGAGAAAATAGAAAGCATCCGAAACACTATTGTAAATGTACAATCCTCTATGGTGTCTTATGACTCGGCCTCAATTATGGCCCCTCTAGAACAACTACACCGCTTTACAACTATAGGACAGGAAGAACTAAATAAACTTATCATTGCATCTAAACCAACAACATGTTTATTAGATCCAATACCCACTAAACTACTTAAAGAAGTGTTACCTGTAGTGGAAGAGCCTCTTCTCAATATTATTAACTCGTCTTTATTTTTAGGTCATGTTCCAAAAATATTCAAGCTGGCAGTAATAAAACCTCTCATTAAGAAACCGCAATTAGATCCAAATAACCTAGCAAATTACAGACCCATCTCAAATCTTCCATTTATGTCTAAAATACTAGAAAAAAATTGTGTCCGCTCAATTGTGCACTTTCTTGCAAGAAAATGATATCTATGAAAAATTTCAGTCGGGATTCAGACCGCATCATAGCACAGAAACTGCGCTAGTTAAAATTACAAATGCTTTACTCCTAGCCTCTGACCAAGGCTGTATCTCAATACTAGTTCTACTTGATCTTAGTGCTGCGTTCGACACTATAGATCATAAAATACTCTTAGATCGACTACAAAACTACACCGGTGTTCAGGGACAGGCATTAAGCTGGTTTAGATCGTACTTATCAGACCGTTACCATTTCGTCTGTTTAAATGGGGAAAAATCAAAGATAACATCAGTAGACTATGGAGTGCCGCAAGGATCTGTCCTAGGCCCTCTGCTATTCTCAATATATATGCTGCCACTTGGTAATATTATAAGAAAACATGGAATTAATTTTCACTGTTATGCTGATGACACTCAATTATATATCTCATCACGACCAGATGAAAACACTAACTTATCTAACTTGACAGAGTGTCTAAAAGATATAAAATGCTGGATGACGTGTAATTTCCTGCTATTAAATTCAGATAAAACGGAGGTATTACTTATTGGTCCAAAAAACTACCCACAAAATCCCTTACAATACAACTTTAATTTAGAAGGATGTCCTGTTACTTTATCCACTACAGTAAAAGACCTGGGTGTTATACTAGACCGCAACTTGACTTTCGAAAATCATATTTCATATGTTACAAGAACAGCCTTTTTCCACCTTAGAAACATTGCTAAGCTACGTAACATGCTATCTGTTTCTGATGCAGAAAAGTTAGTTCATGCATTCATGACCTCGAGACTAGATTACTGTAATGCTTTATTAGCTGGTTGTCATGCATCCTCAATAAACAAACTACAGTTAGTGCAAAATGCAGCCGCTAGAGTTCTTACTAGATCAAGAAAATATGATCATATAACACCAATTTTATCATCTCTACACTGGTTACCTATAAGTTCCGTATCAATTACAAAGTATTACTATGACTTATAAAGCTCTAAATGGTTTAGCTCCTGTGTATTTAACAGACCTTCTATCGCCCTACAATCCATCGCGCTCTTTAAGATCACAAAATTCGAGGCTTCTGGTCGTTCCTAGGATATCTAAGTCTACTAAAGGAGGGAGGGCGTTCTCACATTTATCTCCTAAACTCTAAAGCCTTCCTGATATTGTTCGAGACTCAGACTCGCTGTCCCAGTTTAAAACTAGATTAAAGACGCATATCTTTAACCAAGCATTCACTTAATGCTTACCTTTTATACTACTTCTGAATCAGTTCGAATGCATTAACATTATGAACATCAGCTATGCTAATTATTTCCCATCTGTCTCTCTACTGTTATCTCGGGACGCTAGTCCCGAGGTAAATAGCGTTCGTCAGCTCCAGTTTGTATCCAGCCTCTCACGAAGACTTCAGATGCCCCAACACTGTGGAGAGACGACTAAACGCCGGTGGAGAGACGACTAAACGCCTGTGGAGAGACGACTCGACGCCTGTGAAGAGACGACTAAACACCGGCGATATGTTATGCCTAAATTTATACGTGATTAACTAACTGTATTTTTCTTTGTACATTTCTGAAATGCACTTTCTGTAAAGCTGCTTTGAGACAATGTGTATTGTGAAAAGCGCTATACAAATAAACTTGAATTGAATTGAATTGAATTTTATATGCACTTAGCTGACCTTACACACATCCCTGTACATTTTTAAATGTAAAGCATTTTCATTATATGACAATATATGACATTACATAATATGACAAGCATTTAATGTAAACTAAAATACACTTAATTCATGACTAGTATTTAAATAATTGTAATTACACATTAAGCTGCAATTTAGTATATTTAAAATACATTAATTAAACAATGTGTAATGACAAACAACACACTACAGTCAATACAATCAAACTTAAGTATTTTAGTCAAAACATCAAACTAAGTGTACAACTTTAAATCACGATAAGCAGTCTTTTCATTTCATGAATAATATATTATTTGCAAGCTTTCTTTGTAAACCTTTTATGATCTGAAGTACATTAGTGCACATTCAATACACTTCTTTTTCATAAGGACAGTCTGACCCACAATCTTCTTTAATTATAATGAATGAATGAACATTAATTCATTTTTCGGTAACACTTTACAATAAGGTTCATTAGTTAATGCATTATGTATTTCTTAATGTTTGTTAACGTTAGTTAATAGAAATAGAGCTATTCATTGTTTGTTCATGTTAGTTCACAGAGCATGAACTAATGTTAACAAGATTTTAATAAAGTATTAGTAAATGTTGAAATTAACATGAACAAAGATTAATAAATGCTGTATAAGTGCTGTTCATTATTAGTTCATGTTAACTAATGTAGTTAACTAATGTTAACTAACGAACCTTATTGTAAAGTGTTACCCATTTTTCTAATGATAATGTTGGGTTGTGCATCAAAGAGTCTAATCTACAAAATATCCAAGGTAGAACAATTAACAAACCAAAACAACAAACTATAAATCAATCACATACGTACATGTTGATACAGTCTCTTTCCAAAGGCTTGTCTATGAGCTGCACGTTGGCATAGCAGTTCCAGTGCCCACTCTGCCAGCCCCACAGCCCTCATACAGTGATGAAGTCTACCTGGTCCCAGGCGTCCCTGAGCGATCTCAAAGCCCCGACCCTCACCTACAAACAAACAATCAGAGAGCAAACAATTTACCTAATCAATGGAAACCATACATTAATCAGACAGCTCCACAAATAGTAATGCAAAATTATACTATATAACAAGCACAAATCTGTGCGTGGCAAATTGAGTCATTTTATAACAAGCCTTGGGTGAAAAAAACAGGTTTAACCGAACAGTGAATACCCACAAGGCAAGTTCGTTTTGTTAAGTGCTTCCTTTAAGGGGTTTGATCAATATCTATTATGGTTTAATAAATTAATTCCTAGTATTCCAATAAAGCTTGCTTTATCCCTGTGAGTAAGTGCCCAGGGCGCTGAAGTTATTGAAGTTTTTGTGGGCTCATTAATCTGCAAGAACAGTGCACAAACACACACACACACACACACACACACACACACACACACACACACACACACACACACAGAGTAGGTGCGTACAGAATGTGCACAGACAAACACACATGCACTCTGATGAATGAATCTTACCAAGAATAATGTTGGAAGTAGGAACTCTCACATTGTCAAAGTGGATCTCAAAATGGCCACCATGGATTGCATCTACGGAGATAAACAATATTTCACTGTATAGTAAAAGCAAGGGAATTTAATCTGTCATCACACATACTGAAAAGATATGGTGGAAAGACCGATACGGAAGAACAGAAAGAATCAAATAGAGGATGCTGAGCGGGAGAATGTTGTGATAAGGGAGTGGAGCGCTAGTGAGAGAGGAGGCTTTAAAACAGAGATGAAAAAAAGATGAGTTGAATATCTGATAAGCTTCATGTGACACAGCCGATTGTGTTAATCAGAACTCACCGTCCTGTCCGAAAACAGTAAGCGGCCTTATCTTCTTCACTCCTGGAGTGTTCAGAGGGACCAGGATCATGGTGTGCAGCCCATGCCTGAAAAACATTTGCGCACACACACACACACACACACACACACACACACACACACACACACACACACACAACACACACACACCACACACACACACACACACCACACACACACACCACACACACACAAACCTCCCTGAATGAACAGACAGTAACACTTTACAATGACTATACACAACCCTTATTAATACCATGTATCGTAATTCATCTTATTAATCATCGTAATTAATATTTAAACATTTTACATACATATAAACATATTACGGAAGCCCTGAACCGCAAGGTGAGAAAAAAAAAGAAAGACAACTAATCTCACGTTAATCTATTTCGACATAATATCTCGTTATTTCGACATATCTCGTTATTACGACATCATATCTCGTTATTTTGACATAATATCTTATTTCGACATATCTCGTTATTTCGACATAATATCTCGTTATTTCGACATAATATCTTGTTATTACGACATAATATCTCGTTGTTTCGTTCAAAAGTTTGGGGTCGGTGAGATTTTTTATGTTTTTAAAAGAAGTCTCTTCTGCTCACCAAGGCTGCATTTATTTGATTAAAAATACAAAAAAAACAGTAATATTGTGAAATATTATTACAATTTAAAACAGCGGTTTTCTACGTGAATATATAGTGAAGTGTAATTTATTCCTGTGATCAAAGCTGAATTTACAGCATCATTACATTACATCATTAAAGTCTTCAGTGTCACATGATCCTAAAGAAATTATTATAATATGATGCTCAAGAAACATTTATGACTATTATCCATGTTGAAAACAGTTTTTTACATTTTTATTTCAGGATTCTTTATTGAATAGAAAGTTCAAAAGAACAGAATTGATCTGAAATGGAAAGCTTTTGTAACATTAATCACTACCATTCAAAAGTTTGGGGTCAGTAAGAATTTATTTTTTATTTTTGGGGGAAAAGAAAAGAAATTAGAAAATACTTTTATTCATCAAGGATGAGTTAAATTGATCAAAAGTTACAGTAAAGATATTTATAATGTTAGAAAAGATTATATTTTAAATAAATGCTGTTCTTTTGAACTTTCTATTCATCAAAGAATCCTGAAATAAAAATGTAAAAAACTGTTTTCAACATGGATAATAATCATAAATGTTTCTTGACATCATATTATAATAATTTCTTTAGGATCGTGTGACACTGAAGAGTTTAATGATGTAATGTAATGATGCTGTAAATTCAGCTTTGATCACAGGAATAAATTACACTTCACTATATATTCACAAAGAAAACCGCTGTTTTAAATTGCAATAATATTTCACAATATTACTGTTTTTTGTATTTTTAATCAAATAAATGCAGCCTTGGTGAGCAGAAGAGACTTCTTTTAAAAACATAAAAAATCTCACCGTCCCCAAACTTTTGAACGGTAGAGTAAGTCATTTTTTCGACATAATATCTCGTTATTTCGACATAATATGGTGGCGGGGTTGGCAGAACGGCACCGAGAGGGCACTGAAGGGAAATGGGCACCGTATAGGTAAGCGTTAACCACTGGTGTCAGGACTTCTTCCCTGAAGCCTTCTTGGAGATAATGATGGTCCTCAGATCCGTCTTACACTCGGGAATACTTTGGCTGAGAGCGCCACTCCGACACCCATCTTTTAGTTGGGGAACAGGAGGCACACTCTGCTTCTGTTGAAGTATGTTTGGCAGAAGTTCCCACGCCGCCAAACAATCTACTAAGGGAACCAGTCTCTCGAGAATGGTCTTAGGTGCACGAGCGACCAATTCGGTTCCCTGAAGCAGCGAACGCCCCCGTGTGAATGCACCGTTAACCCTCTGGGGTCAGCTATCGCGCCGCCACGACGAGCTAATTTTTTTTCCACATAGCAGAAAAATAGACTTAAAATACTCCTTTTCTGGTCATACAGACTTAAGAAATATGACAAAATAAACTGTTAAATGTCTATTTTTTTTTGTTTAAACTGTTAAGTATCCACTTACAATCGAAAATAAAACATTGCGCTTTTGTAAAATAAAGAAAATAAACAGGGTGTGCTTTCTGCCTCTCCGTCTCTGGAGCACGTCTCTAAATTTAAACAAAACTCAGCGAATACTATTCACCCAGGCATGACCAATATATCTTTATAATAATTTAAGTGTGTAATTTTAAATTATCTAATTCAAAACTAAAATAAATATTCTCTGTTTATGTAATCTATATAAAAAGAGAGATGTCAGCCGTTCTCATTATTGTTCTCATTATTGTGACACGCCCACGGAGAGCGCGCTGCTATTCAAACGCAAATGATCTGAAGCAACACATGGAGACGTGTAAACTCCCACATAAACTCGGTAAAACACATCAAGTATAATCAGATTAATGTTCTATGTCAGCTTGCGAGGCTTTGATGAATAATCCTGGGACATTTACCTCAGAACAAGTGCTGGTTTAACAAACCAGCTTAACAAACCAATTCTATTTTTAAGTAAATGCTGTTCTTTTGAATGAAAAATCACTTATCACTGTTTCCACAATAATATTAAGGCAGGACAACTGTTTTCGAAGAAGAGGGAGAAGGAGAAGAATTGGTTCTTAAGCATCAAATCAGCATATTACAAGGATCATGTGACACTGGAGTAATTGCTGCTGAAAATTCAGCTTTGCCATCAAAATAAATAAAATTACATTTTCAAATATATCAATATATATAATGTCTTGGTTACGACTGTAACCTGGGTTCCCTGAACAGGAAATGAGACGCTGCTTTGAGAATTTAAGCTGTGGGAATGCTCTGCGTGATTGAGTCGTGAAGCACGTGTGAAAACAGTCCAATGGCGTGACGGTAGGCGTGTGACATCATGACCAGGAAGCTATAAAGCACACCCAGACCAAACAATGTCAGCTTCTGATAGGCCGAAACAAGTCGATAACAAGCAAGCCAGAAGTAAGGCAGGGCGATGCAACATATTGTTACCTTTTCAGAGAACCTAGGATACAGTCCAAAACAAAGGCGTTACCTTTCAAGGGAACTCGCGCTGCATTGAGAATTGACGCTGTGGGAACTTAATACCCACACCACCGTACTGACCAGTGCCTGTCTTATATGAAATCATGTTTTTACAACGAAGACAGAAGCATTTGAAGGGCACTCTTCACTGAAGCCTTCCTCGAGATAATGACTGTCCTCAGATCTGTCATTTCCCGAGGCGACTTCGGCTGACACTAGTAAAGGAACCAGCCTCTCAAGACTAGTCTCTAGCATAACTCGAGTAGGTGCCCTGTGCCTGATCCAGTGCCCTGAAATGGATGACCGGCAGGAAACAACCGAACTGACCTCTCTGAAACCCTCCTCCCAATGCCGCTTCGTTCCCAAGCGGAAACTGAGACTAGAACTCGCTGGATACAGTTGCACCCCAAAGCACACGAAGTGGCGGGTATGGCAAAACAGCCCACTGAAGGCACCGAAGGGAGATGGGTACCGTATAATGAGGTGTTATCCATTTCCTTCTGGGAATTTCAGCATTTAATTCCTCAGAATTAAATGCAGCCAAAGATCAACCAGACAAGACAAAACTGAGACAGACTAAATCCAGAAGAACTGCAGCAACTTCTCCAAGACGCCTGAAGAAACCTACAAGCAATGTGCGGCTCCCTATATAGTTTTACAGCATTAGCAGATTTTTTTTAATCCTTGCGAAACAAACGTTTAATTTTAATTGAATTAATTTAAAGACAAAGACAATTTTTTTCATTAAACCACTGTTTACAAAAACAAAAAAAAGCAATTTTAGCTTTCTAAACCGAACAGAGACGTCAAAACGGTGGGAAAACCGAACTGTCAGTTTTGTGTATCGTTACACCCCTACTACTGACACACTACAGCAAAAGATACAAATAACTGGCTTAAAAAAAATTGGGGGTGGGGAAAATACTAACATGCTTAAGACTTTTGCACAGTACTGTGTGTCAATTTCAAAAGTTATTTACCAAGGCATTTTATTATTTTACCATAAAATCTGACTACAAACATTAAATAACAGTTAAATATCCACTTATTTGTGTGATTTATTTAATTATATTTAAGTAAATTTAATTAATTAAATGATTGACAATTATAAATTATTATTTAGTGGTATACCTAAATTCTAACGCCCATGCATTAAGTATGCAACCATTATGTGCTAAAAACACTATGAGACCCCCAGCTCTGTAAGGTTTAAAATATTCACTTGAAATTAATTTTTGATATGTTAGTTACGTCAAGGATCAAATTAGTTCTTTTTCCCACAGTTTTCAATTTGATATTTAGTCAAACCGTACTTTCCTGTCAGTAAATAGCATCATACGGTCACCACTCAATGAAGCATAACACAAATAATCCAAATTAAAACATATTTTATGACTCGAAATGTAAGTACAATTGATGCCTAAGACAAAACACATTTGTGTGAAAAAACGAAAATATTTGATATCTTTTACCTCTTGTAAAATAGCAGTCCAAGTTTCTGTAAAGGCAGCCATTGGTTCCTTTCCGAAACACCAAGTGATCTCGCGCGTGACGTCACTCATTGATTACACAGAACAGAATTGTAGGTAAAGCTAATTAAAAGTACTAATTGCTATCCCGATGTTTTAACCGTCGTAAAAGAAAACAATAAAAAAAAAAAAAAAAAAAAAAAAATTGAAGTGAATTGAGATCACTTCCGGCGCTTTCCGGAAAAGACCGAAGCGCCCGCGAAATTAGAACACTTGGACGTGGCTGTGTTTACAAGAGGTGAAAACGATATAAATACTGATCGTTTTCTCACACAAACCGATTGTTTCGTGTCTTAGGCCATCAATGTGTACTTACATTTACGAGTCATTAAATCATGTTTAATTTGGACTTCTCTGTGAATGCTCTTTGAGGTGATGACCGTAGACCTGCATTATATGACTGACCATATGTTTGACCTAAAAATATCAAAATTGAAAATACTGTGGAAACAAAGACACCTACATCTTGGATGCCCTTGAGGTAAGCTAAAACATATAAAAAATGAATTTCAAAGTGAACTATCCCTTTAAGGCTTCAACCTAGTTATTGTTCATATTTGCAACATTTCACTTTATTTTAATCGTCCCTTTAACACATTCAAGTTGACTATAAGTACGTTGCACCTACATGTCTACTAACTGACTGATAGGGTTAGAGTAAGTTGACATGTAGTTGCAAAGTTACTTATAGTCAGTAGAATGTCTGTTGGGGGACCAACACAGTAAAGTGTTAGCAGATTTTAAGCAGACAGTCCACTAATACTCTAATGAGAGTTAGTTGCAGGCATGTGCAAAATTCAGAATTTCAGAATTGGCCTCCATTCAATTCATGAATTGGAATCTGAATTGAATTGACCCCCCCCCCCCCCCCCCCCCACAGGAAGTTGAATTTGAATTGGAATGACAGGAAGTGGAATTAAATTCATGGCAATTCAAAGAAATTCCACACAGTCACACAACAGAAGGAATGTGTTGAATCTCACATACTTTCAGCATTAGGAAGGTTACTTTGGAAATGTAATTGCTTACTGTTATAAGTTACCCATTATAAATGTGGTTTGGATTACTTTATTTGGATTACTTTATCAATGTAAAGCAATTTCCTTTAATTTGATTAGTAACCAATTAAATTTCACATTTTACCTCAGTAATACAACTAAATACAATTACATTCATTTTGTAATTCAATAACATAATTTCATAACAGTTAGCGATGTCCAAAAGATGTCTTTTCAACGTCTTTGTCACAAAAGTCGTACGTTGAAAAGACGTCCACTGAGGAGCCAGAATGAAAGTTTTTATGACGTATTTTTTTTATGTGTTCTGCACGTCCGATATTGACATTCATGGACCCTCTTCGTACAAGGTTAAAAACTAGTTCAAATGTGGCTATTGTGGACATTTTCAACATCATTTATGGCCTCATTTATATATAATTTATACTGTTTCTGGACCAAATAAACTCTCAGGATGCATTAAATTAAAACTCATGTTTATTTCAATGTAATTGCAAAGCAACTCACAGATAGTGAGTTTTACAATAAATCAAACTTAATTATTTGTTCTGTGACTAGAGCTTTTAACATTCATTGCTGGGGGGAAATATTTCCTGTTAATGTAATCTGTACTAGTAGTTCAAACTAATATAATTTATAGAATATGTAATGCAATCATATCTGAAATATACTGCTTCATTGATAAACACTTCACTTAAAATATCAATATGAATTTCTTAGAATTTGTTTTGAATTGCAATTCTGCTTCCTTTAATTCAAATTCGAATTGTACTTCTAGATCCTGTTTTTGACAAATTCAAATTCAATTCAAATTCAAGAATTGAATTGGAATTAAGGAGTCATTCTCAATTCAATTCTGAATTGTGCACAAGCCTGGTTAGTTGACACCAATATTAGTTAATACTAATAGTTAGTAGAATGTTTAAAATGGACCATCCAAATGTGTTACCCACAACTGTAATATTAATATATGAGTAGTACATTTTTAATATGCTCTGCAGTAAAATGGGATTAAAGTCTATATAGTCAGCTTAGTGAAAGAATGCAGGCAAAGCAGATCTCAGAGCTGACCACAGGACCTCATGCCAGAATGAGTGTGTGTGCGTGCGTGCAAGATCTGCCAACGTTAGCAATAAAAACATTTTCTAAATAAACTGTGTGAGGGAATTTGCCCAGCCCGCCTAACAAAATTCAGGTCCAAAAAGTGACCAAATTTACTATATAGTGTCAAACATTTAACCTGGCTATATTGCTAATAGAAACTGTTGCCGTGTGTGTCAGAGTTCCAGTACCTGTCACTATTTGAGTCCAATGACTTGCTCCTGCACATGACTATGGCAATCTCACATTTTGGGTTACCAGCACCTGTAATAATAAAAAAAAACAAGACAAAACACACACAGTTTATTTATTTATTTTATAAATAAAGGCTAAACGAGCATTTTCCACTAAATAACTTGTGGATTTTGGTTTTATTGTGTGTGAGATTTAATGTTTGGCTGGATTTCATTTCAAACTGTCTGCCAGACAAATGTATGATAGCTTAATATCATATTTAAAGTAGGGGGGAAAAACTGCCGAGATGTTATGCAGGTGTCAAGTTGTGTTTTTTGTGTTAGTGTCTCTAGAGGGAGCACTTTCTCACACTGACATGCACTTTGCACATGCACTAGTTTCTGTTGTACATGAACTGCAGTTGCTAGCATGTGCATGCACTTATACACAAACACTGCAATGCTCAAAGCCCTTACAACGAAAATCATTCACAGACCGCCATAATGTACATCATGACTCAAAGCTGCTATAATTCACAGCAAAGTGAAGCCCACAGAGGCCTGAGGCCAATCTATGATCCAAGGGACAGATGGGTGTGTCCCATGAACATTCTTTTCCTGTTTATTGTCCAGTTTTCTGACAAACGACATAAGGATAGCAGATCAACATGATATTGCCCCAATCAAAGGAGTAAAGGCTCAGTTTATTGAATGTATAAGAGGTGTGTGTGATAGGAGTCTGCAGGGAAAATCGTCCCACATTGGCACAAATAGTCTTTCCATGTTGCATGTGTCCATTTACAAGATGATAAGAATAAAATAATAAAAATATATATCTTTTAAGGCTTTTTTACTCTCTTTTTTTCCCAGTAAAAAATGTCATCCCCATCCTTAAAAAGAGATATATTTTCTTGAGAAGCAAAATTCCACAAGATATTAAGAATTGTTTTTATATCTTGAAATAGGATCATTATTTTGACCTTTTTGGCAAAGACTTTTTTGTTTTGTTTTAAACCTCACTAGATGTCGTCAGATGTATTACTAAAAATGCATTTATTTACTGAATTTCATTCAAGATATATTTTCAGAAAATAAGTTATAATTCATCAAATACATTGCCTAAGTGATATGCACATCTATAAAAGAGACGAATTATAATTGTTTTAATGTAATTGAAGATGTAAATACAACATGTATGTTTAACACTCAACTACAGCGTACAACTGTAACATGAGACATACCAAGTGGGCCCGTTTTCACTGTTGCACAGCGGTTTCCTGTCTGCTTAAGTGAATTGTGTTTGTAACAAACAAATATCTTTGTTTCTAAACTCTATTTTCTACCTTTCCTGCCATTTATATTGCTTAATATAATTTAATCATCACAATATCTAATATTATCTAATATTGTCTGTCCCATTGATCTGACAACGCTAGCTTTACTCTAAATCGCTATCACTAGCACATCGTACTACCATTTTGCTAGCCTGTTAACCTGCGTTCCGTGCTTACAGTCTTTTTTCTTTTGTGCCCTTGCGCCTTTTACAAGTCCACAGTGGTGGAAAGAGTACTAAAAAACTGTACTTGAGTAAAAGTATTGCAACTTAAGGAATAATTTACTTAGCCTACTGGAAAATAATTTAACCCTCAAACCGTATTCACTTTATAGCCCTTAATTCTGTATTGTGGACAAATGTGGGCACAGAGGTCTCAGGCGTGATCCCACTTTTTTTTTTTAAACAAATGTTATATCAATCTCTTCGATAAAATAAAATCTATCAATTTATGGTGTTTTTTTTTATTTTGGGGGTATTTTTGAATTTATTTACCTCTAAAAGTACCATATTTTCTGTGTAATTTATGCTAATTTTTATGTTATATTTAAGATTTCTTTAACTTCAGTAAAAAAATCATTCCAGTAAGTTCAGATAGCTAAAACCTAAAAATGTGGTGACTTTGGTGTCACCTGGTGTCTTATGTTGGTATAAGAATAACAAAAAAGCAATAAAATCAATGGCCACTAGATGGCTAATAGTACTAAATGGCTGCATATAGGCTGAACTCTATAAGCCACTGTTATAACGAATTTAACCTTTTTTTTTGTTTTTTTTTTAAGTTTTTGACTTTATAAAAAGTTAAAATTGTAATTTAAAAAATAAAAACATATATCTGTGTTAGGTGAGACTATAAAAAATATGCCAAAATATGCTTACACAAATATGACCATGCTCTAAGGAAAAGACAACGTTGTAGACAATTTATCATTTATTTCAAACAAAAAACATCATATTTCATAACTCAAAAAACGAATTGGTACCAAACAGATAAGAATAAACAACAATAACTCGAAAAAGTAAGTGTTAGGTAAAAATAAACAGGTTATAATGTTTACATGCACTTGTGCGCACATGTGTGTTTGTGTGTGCATGCAGAGGTGGTTGATTGGAACATAAAAAATAAAAAAAAGGAGAGGTCAGTCATTGTCTCATTCAATTCTTTGTTTTTGTATGTGTGAATGACTTTTTATTTGAAAAAAAATAACAAAAAAACAGCCGTTATAGGCTAATTGAATGCTTTGTTTGTGTGTGTGTGGCTGTGTTTGTGTGCGTCTGTGTGTGTATGTGTGTGTATGTGTGAGTGTTTGCAAAATTTAGAATGTTGTACAGGCTTACCCCTTCATTTGTGTGTATGTATGATATGCATTGTGTTGGATCTATTAATTTTTATTAGACAAAAAAAAAAAAAAATGCTCTAAATTACAGTTTTTCCCATTCATTCCTATGGGTGCCCATTTTTGTCCTTAATACAGAATTAAGGACTTTTTTTTTTTTCACCCACTTAACATTGTAGAATCAAGTCAAATAAATTTGTGTGTGTTCAGGTGGATAACTTAGGAAAAGTAGCCAAGTCTTGTACCACTCAGATTAAGGAAAGTATTTTTTAAAAATTAATAAAAATTATTTTGCCCACATTTGTCCACAATACGGTTTTAGGGTAGCCTACTGGAAAATAATATGACTCAAATAAGAGTGAATAAGTTGTTTGCTGAAAAACTACTCAAGTTACTACGTTACAAAGTACTTAAGTATATTTTTCTATTTTTATCCAAAATGAGGTGATGTCAGCAATATGGAGCATTAAACACTCTCATGTAATTTCCGTTTCATTCATACTGGAAGCAAGAGGGTGTCCTTATAGGAAATCTGGAAACGCTTCCTTTTACAGTCCAGCTACCCATGTAAATACTATGTACTTATTTTAGTAACTACAATTACTGGGTAATAACTAGTACTAACCCTGAACCTACCATGTACATACCTTATATTAGCCAGTAAGACATTGTAAGTACACTAAGTACTGTACTGTTACCGGAAATCTCTTATATGGACATCTGATATTGCTACGTAAGGGATAATGTATTCGCTATAACAACCGCCTCGCTCTACAACTATCCGGTTGTTAAGTCGTGACGTAAGCGCTCCTGTTTCCGGGTCCAAAGGCCGGGTCCTCTCTACCTACCTACCGCTTTCGCCGGAGTTTTAACGTGTTCCCGTGTAGTTTAAATAGATCGGAGTTAAAAAAAACAAGTGACATTTAACTGTCATCTACTGCTTTCCCTGTGACGAGAAATATAAGAGAAAATGGCGGCAGTTGATAAGGTAAGTTACAAATCTTAAACGAATGAAGAAACTTTGGCGCCAGTGGGTGCTATCCCTTAATCCCTAGTAACACCCACTGGCACTGAAGCGAAAAAAGCCCTTTAAAGGGGTCATATAATGGTACATGCACTTTTACAAGTTGACTGTACTGAAATGTGTGTTGGCAGTGCCTGTACACAGCCACCATATAATGATAAAAATCCATCCAGTGGTTTTGTTTTAATCTCCTTATATGTTTTCCCCTGCCTCAAATCGAGCCGTTCGATCCTGTGACGTCACAAGATCGCACGCCCCTCCCACGATGTTGATTGACAGCAGCGTTTCAACACAGACCCGCCCTCACTCGTGAGTGAGCTGTCAATCATAGTTCGTCATTGTTTACACTGGAGCAGAATGGCGGCCGTCTAAGCGATTGTGGTGTTCTGTTCTTGGGTGTAATAAGGAACACAGCAGTCATTTTAATGTTCCTAAATCTGAACCGCTGAAGATGCAGTGGCTGAGTTTTGTTTATGAAGGGAAAATTTTCAACGAGCAACGTCAATGCGCTCATGTTTGCGCAAATCATTTCTCACCAGACTGCTTTTTAAGCGAGGCGAGGGTCAATATAAATCAGGTTTTGCTAAGAAGCTGCTACTGAAAAAGGAATCGGTACCAACTATTCGTGTTCCTGCTGGACCTCCAAAAGAAGTGAGTGTAACGTTTTATTAACCTTTATATTAATCTTTGCAAATCCCTTGCACAATTCACGATGAATGTGGCTAATGTTTACACTCAGGGTAGATTACGGCATGTGTTCTATGTAGCTGCTAACGTTACGACGTTCTCAATATAATTCATAATCCCACGTTTATAATGAAAAACGCGTTATAGTTATTGTGTTATTAAAAACTGTATACGCAGGTGTTACAGCTAACATAACAGAAATATCAATGCAGTTACAATACTATAGATGTACTTAAAAGTTTTCTTAAAACATAAAACATTTTCGTACTGCACTAAACAAACATACAACAAATTCTTAGGGATCCTTCAACTACTGCTAGAATTATTACTGACATGACCTGTCAGTTTCAGTCACGATAGTTGTACTTAACACTGAGATACCGTCACGCATCACTGACAAGCCTACATTTACAAAAAAAAAAAAGTTTTTCAACATAACGAACTAACCTATAGCTTACATTAGTAACGTTAAACACACAGCATTTGTATCTCACAACTCTAACGTTACCCTGCCAGTACATACAAAAATAGATCAAAGTGACATTGTTAACCAACCATTCAGAAACGTCCTGTTCGAGCCTTATTGTCGAACTTCTTCGGGGCCGTCATCTTGTTTCGGGTCCGACTCCGGTTCAAACTGATACGATTGCACAGAATGTGTCCTCAGAGAGAATCCCGCATAATAAACCCTCAACTGTTGTCAAGGCAACACTCCCCGTGCATTGTGTCAAGGCGCCCACAGAACAGAGGGGCGGAGTCAGCGAAGCTCATTAACATTTAAAGGCATATGCACTTAAACGGCGTGCTGAAAACAGAGCTGTTTTTGAGCAGGTAAAATGAGTGTTTTCTTAAAATACTAATGAGAATTTTTAATAAAAGTATATTACAAAGTTTTCATTTAGACCCTAAAGATTCATATTAGCTTGTACAAAAATGGCATTATATGACCCCTTTAAGAAAAGGTTTTATGTAGTCTAGGATCTGAAAGACGAGCGGAGCGCTTGGGCCCGGAAGAGGCTAAACGTCACGCGTGACGTCAGACTAAACAACCGAATAGGCGTGAAGCGGAGGGGTCTTGAATCAGCCTGAAGGGGGTGTATTTGCTATAACAACTGCCTCGCTCTACATTATCCCGCTCAGTGGCGTAACTTTGTTTTAAAAAGTGGGTGGGACATGTGTGTATAAATGAATGAATCACGTGACACGTGATTAAACACATAGATCCGACTTTACAACAAGTGTACTTTAATGGTCCTGTGGTGTAACTTTTGCCGAGCATGTCAGATGTCCAGGGTTCTAATCCGCACTCATTTATTTTTTTATTTTATTTTATTTATTTATTTTCATCAAAACCGAATATGTCCATCAGTGGTTGTATTATATCAAGCAGGGAAACGTTTGTGTGCATTTTTGTTTTGTGATTTCACCGGAACAGAGCATCAGAGCCACATCAGGCCCATTATCGCTCAGCGCTCAACACAGTTTTCTTCTCGCTCCACTCTAATCGCCCAAAAAAGGAAACAAATCTACATGTACTTCACTTTTAGTTTAGACCACAGGCTTACCTCCCAAAGAACTAACGAGCAACAACAACATTTTCCAAATAGAAATGTTTTATTTCAAATTAGAAATTAGGCCTAGCCTATGTAAAAATGAATACAGCCTATAAAAAAGTCCTGTAAAATTAAACGAATAAATTGACCTAATAATATGAATAAAAAATATATAAACAAATATACATAAAAGTTTTAAAATGAACTATTAGGCCAGAATTCTTATAGCCTATCCATTGTACACACAAACTGCTTAAACAAATAAATGGGCCTAATAATATAAATAAAGATAAAAAATATATATATATAAGTATATCAACAAAAATGTAAAAAAATATAGGCCTACATAAACATTTTAAAAGTAAATTAACTATTAGGCCAACATTTTGATAACTAAACTTTTGCACAGCGCGCACAATTAAAATAAAAATATGCTTATATCAATTGTACAAAAAAATGCTGTAAAATTAAACGAATCAATGGGCCTAATTATATAAATAAAAATATACATACCTACTGTAGGCTACATCAACGTTCCGTGCCGCGAGAGGTTTTAAAAAGTGGTGGGGACAATATCGACCCTGGCAAAAAGTGGTGGGGACATGTCCCACCCGTCCCACCCGCAAATTACGCCCCTGATCCCGCTTATTCATACTTTGCAGTCACGTGACTACCATGGATACCTGGCGGGCAACAAGTTACGCTGACAAAATGGCGACAAACAGTGGCCAGCCAGGGGAATTGCCTTGCAAATTTCCAATACTACAATCAATTAACTATTTAGACCATATGTCACCGAATGTTAAAATAAGAGATCAAGAAAAGATTAACATACTCGGAACGTGTGATCCATACACAGCACCCGCTGATGTTTTCATTGCTTTGAAGCTAGCAAAGTCTCTACCAGACTTGGAGTAACTAAGTAAGTAATAAGTAGACGCAGTACAACAGTAACGTGTCATTCATTCTCCATGTATTCATCTTCTTCTCATATCATATATCAAATCACGTACAGATGAACGCGTTCTCGCCACCTACTGGCGAATGTGTAAGCACGTTTATGTTAAGATTACAGATTGACATAGCGCATCCAATCGCACAACAACTATCTGGCATGTCGTTTACACCTCAAAACACCAACTTTTGTATATTAAAACTGGCGACGTCCTGGCAGTGGCAAGATCCTTGATTAGTTTACTGAGTTTCGTTGCTAGAGAACGACGTTTTTGCCCGCCAGCCAGTACTTATGACGTCACGTGCAAAGTATGAATTACATGGCTACCTACCAAATAAATCAATAATTTGACTCAAAATATTGATTTAAAAAAGATTGTATTGCTCCAGAGTGAACAGAACTGTGTCCATGGCAACGCTCTGTTTTTCATGGCAACGGTGTGTTATACTTAGCAGCGGTCTGTTATCAAGAAATAACAGACCGCATTCTACATTAGAATTCAACCAAGCCATGGAATAAACAAACATACTAGCTATCCCTGTTGCTAAGAGCAATAATTTGAATGTTTTTTTTTAAAAGGGAAAAAGCACAGAAGGGTGAGAGGTCTGATCAAAGAAATGAGGGATTAAACCAGTATGAATAGAAAAGTGTCAGTAAAAAAAATAAAGTGGGGTACGGGTTAACATGTTAAACAAAATGCTTTTTTTTCATTCTACCGAAAAGAGCCCACTGTTGCTATAGCAACGAGCTGCACCCTTACATGTATCTGATTGACAGATAATTCATGCTATCTTATTTCACTGTTGTTTCTAATGTTGAGGTTATTTCAGCTTCGTAAAAAGTTTACTTCGTACACTTAGTTTAACTGCATTGTTAAATGTCAAGTCAAGTCACATTTATTTATATAGCACTTTTTACAATACAGATTGTTTCAAAGCAGCTTTAAAGAGATAACAGGAAAATAATGCAAAAAAGTTTATTTCCAGGAGAAAATAGTGTCACAGCTTAAGTAAGTTCAGTGATGTTTCATTTTTGTTTTAAAAAAGTTATTAATTTAGTTCATTTATATATAGCCGCTCTGGAGTAAACCGTGATGTCATCGTCCAGCTCAGTTCAGTTCTTGTAATGTGTCAATGCAGGCAGATCAATAATCGTGTTGATTATTACATGGCTTGGTTGAATTCTAATGTAGAATGCAGTCTGTTATGTAAGGGATAATGTATAGCGAGGCGGTTGTTATAGCGAATAGAAACCCGACAGGCTGATTATGAGCCCGACACGAAGCGGAGGGGTCTTAAATCAGCCTGAAGTGTCTACAACCGCCTCGTTCTACATTATCCCGCTTATTACATGGCTACCAACCAACCAAATAAATCAATAATTTGACACAAAATATTGATTTAAAAAGGAAAGTGTTACTTAAAAAGTAAATACTTAGCAGTGGTCCGTTATGTAAGGGTTAATGCCCGACGAGGTGTCCATTGTCAGGTTTTAATGGACGACGGCGAGGTGTGAACCGGCCAACGCGCAGCGGAGGACGGTTGCCTCCGCCGAAGTCCATTAAAACCTGACAATGGAAACCTCAGAGGGCATTAACCTGCTTATACCATGGTCACTTGCCAAATAAAACATTTTTAAAACATTAGTTTATATTTTAATTAGGCTAAATCTAGTTTTTTTTCAAATAATAACTTGCCTGACGATTTATTTAGCAACTTGAGATATTTATAGTCCGCTCAGCTTGTAGAACCCTTCAGGTTCAAAAATGCATTTTTTTTTTCATGAAACACAAAAGGTAGGCATAGTTATTTTTGTATTACACATAAACACTATGTGTTACACTAGTCTACACTAACCACAGCCTCCGAAGCACCGCTGAGGTCGACTCTCCAATGC
The DNA here is from genome assembly GCA_036326025.1 of Chrosomus eos. Classification (NCBI taxonomy): domain Eukaryota; kingdom Metazoa; phylum Chordata; class Actinopteri; order Cypriniformes; family Leuciscidae; genus Chrosomus; species Chrosomus eos. Next base: position 20,647,101 of record CM070840.1, read on the forward strand.
TGGACTGGAGAGCCGTCAAATAATGTCGGTGACAGGCCATCGATGCGAGAGCAGTCTGCGGGCTTACTGGCTCCGTCAGTCCGTGAGAGACTGAAGATGAAATAACGAAGTCGCTCATTGTTGTATTAGTAGGCTATGTAATATCTAACTAACGTTAGATGTTTGTTTTGATAGAGCAAATTGTTAACAGATACTTTGACTGCCTGTTGCTATGGTTACTCACAGCTGTTGTAGGCAGCGCATTTTATTAATTTCGAATGGTAAACAGGCAGTTTCACCAGCACTACTTTACTAGGTGTCCTCTATCACTTTTTAAACGGACACCCTGCAGCCAATCAGAATCGAGTATTCACCCAGACCATGGTATAACAAGAAATAACAGACCGCATTCTACATTGGAATTCTACCAAGCCATGTAATAATTCTTTATAACAGACCACTGCTAAGTATAACACACCGTTGCCATGAAAAACAGAGCGTTGCCATGGACGCAGTTCAGAGACGAAACAGACTATTTTCTTTAGCGGAAGCAATACAATCATTTTTAAATCAATAAACTCCTTTTTAAATCAATATTTTGTGTCAAATTATTGATTTATTTGGTAGGTAGCCGTGTAATAAGCGGGATAATGTAGAGCAAGGCGGTTGTTATCCGCCTCCGCTTCGTGCCGGGCTCTTGATCAGCCTGTCGGGGTTGTATTCGCTATAACAACCGTTGCTCTACATTATCCCTTACATATTAAATTAATTGTTAAATTTAATGTCTCCAACTAAGCAAGCCAAGCCAAAGGCAACAAAGGCGAAAAAGGCGACAGTGGCAAGGAACTAAAACTCCATCAGGTGACAGAAAGGAGAAAAAAAAACCCAGAAAGAGAAAACCCTGAAAAAACCAGAAAAACCCTGGGAGAACCCAGGCTCAGTCTCCAGTTCTCCTCTGGTCAATGAACGAACAGTGTATGATTATGATTCAGGCAGCATTATAGGTCAGAAGTCAGATTGGTTTGGAACAATCAGAATATTATCCAGTTCCATCTGGTTGAAGATCGGAGTCACGCCGGTATGGAGATTTTTGTTTGTTGAGGATCAGTGCCGTTGGCTGTCATGTCGATGAAGGGCAAGTTTTACCATTCAACTGAATTTTGTGCGTGCATTCACTAAAATATTGAAATGTTAGCGATAATACTGATTAAAAACGTGAGTGCCAGTGATTGACTGTCAAAGAGTGGTTTGAACGCCCCGTGCCCCAGCTGAACTGGAAGTTTTGATTGGTTTTGCACCCAAGTCTGTTATTGGCTGAAGCGCAGGGCTCCACTGCAGTAGTTTGAAAAGTGTCTGTCAAATGTCAGCTCGCCCTGTTGCTCCGTCGTCAAAGAACTTTGTAAATTTGGTGAAAAATAAATATAGTAAAGTTGAATAATTTTTTTTTTATTCAACTCAAGTAAAAGTAAAAGTACCCTAATTACTGTAACTACTGTAGAGTATTTATAATTAGTTCCTTTCCACCACTGCTAGTCCATCAAACAACTGTGGTGAGTCGGATCAGTAAAAAAAGAAAGAAAAAAAAGTGAGTTATGTCATCTCCTGTTATAGTCACTTGCACTGCCTGCCACATGCATAGTATAGCCTTCTCTGTCAGTGGTAAGGGTTAAGCCTGTTTTATGCTTTCATCGAATCGACGGCGTACCCCCGCAGACCCCTCTGCGAACCCCTCTCCGACCCCTACGCCGTAGCTCAACGTGCACCTCCAAAAAAACGTAACTACGCGTCGAGGCGACGCAGACCGCAAGGGCTGTGATTGGTCAGATGCACCGCCATGCAACGCAACCTGACGCAGAACCATAAAACGGCAACAACGTCGTAGGAGTGATGACGTAGCTACGCCGTGGAGTTGACGCAGAAGCAAAATGAGGCCTTTACACGTGTGATAAGTGCTGGGAGATAGTCAGGCTGACAGAAAGATTTCAGAACTAGAGACAGGCATCCAAACTTTTATCGAGGATAATAAGAATGCAAGGGCTTTAGATACTGCTTTAGATGTGACTAGCTTACTAGTGAACTCTTTACATTGTTTCGGTTCCGGCTGTAGAGCCTGTGCAGCAGGGCAACTGTGAGACGGCATAGTTGCGGGACAAAACACTGCTATGAATGGCGCAGATGCACGCTTTTGTTTACTACACACACTTACATTAGTAAACAAGCTATTTTTACATGAAAATGTACACATTGACTACTTTGGTTTTTCCCAAACTATATTGCTATACTGAGATGAGTGAAATCGACTGAAATATGTTGAAATAAAATGTCTTTTTATAAGCAATATATTAAACTGCAAATTAACATTTATATGCTCTATAATATAACATAAAAATGATATGTTACAGATATAATATGAATGTTTAGACTGTAAAATAGCCTACTGGCTTTTTATACTCATAGGCTTAATATATATAATATAAAACAGTGGTTCTCAACTTCAGTCCTCAGGACCCGCTGCTTTGCACATTTTGTATGTCTCTCTTATCTGACACACTCAGTTCAGTTCATGGAGTCTCTCCTAACGAGCTTATGATCTGAATCAGGTGTGTTAAATAAGGAGACATACAAAATGTGCAGAGCAGCGGGTCCCGAGGACTGGAGTTGAGAACCACTGATATAAAATATAAGATACAAATTATGTTCACATATTTAGTATGTTTTTTGTGACCTTATTTCAGCAATTTACAATTTCGTTGTTTCAACAATCACACATAAACGTTATTTTCTCTAAAATACAAACATGTACATGTTGCTCACATATTAGCCCTGTTTATGCCGAATACAGTGTAATCAGACTTTATCCATTAATATGTTTATAAGCAACTGAAAAAAGCACAAATGTCAGGGAATGTCAAAACTTCTCCAGGGCCCCAAAACCCCCTCAGACCCCAGAGGGTTAAATAAGATGTAAAAACAGACACGGGCAGGGGCCAACCACAGCTGCACACATATGGTAAAAAACATGACAAGAATGAGGAGAATGTACCTATGAACACACACACACACATTTACTTGTGGATATAAACAGTATATATCATATTAAACATATTAAAAATATTACTATTGTAACCTCCATTCCCTTAAGGAGGGAATGGAGATGTTATGTCAGACGTGAATTGACGAATTGGGATATCACCTAAGACAGGGCTCCAGACTGCGACCAAATGGTCGCATTTTGCGACCAAAATTTGAGAGTGTGCGACTGAATTTGTACATCCAGTCGCACATGTGCGACCAGTAAATTTGTCCCAATTTTTTTTTTTTTTTTTTTTTACACGTTAAATGTGGAAGAGGCTTATCAATGAACCCGGAATGTGTACCAATGAGTGTGAGAAGAATAGGATGTAAGTGGCTAATAATGTGTAGAGGGAGGGTTCTAGAGATATTTGAGCGCGTGTTTGGAAGGAGACGGAGACAAATATCACAACATGCTATGTGCGTCTGAGCAACGAGCACACAAACGTACTCGGTTACTAACGTAACCTCGGTTCTCTCTAGAGAGGGAACGAGTACTGCGTAATATCTTACGCTATGGGGAAAACTCTTTTCCACGAGATATTGAAGCCAAAAATTATCCTTAATTTTTTACTAATGTAAAACGCTTTGCAGCAGCAAGCAGACCTAGGCGAGACAGCTCGCGCGCCTATTGGCTGCTCTGCGGCAATAGCAGCAGCCTATCGAGAGAGGCTCTGCGTGACGTCACGACGAATGGGGGCCCTTCGCGCCCATATCGTCACGTCCCGCCAGAAACGGCGTGGTCTCGCCCTATATCTTGGCTCGATAGCTGCTCTTACGTCGGTTTTCATCGCCGAAGCGAACCAGAGCGTATTCCAAGCACGGCAAGATACGCAGTACTCGTTCCCTCTCTAGAGAGAACCGAGGTTACGTTAGTAACCGAGTACGTTCTCTTACGAGAGTATCTCTCGTACTGCGTAATATCTTACGCTATGGGGAACACAATGCAACACGCCGTGCTGGTAGGGATCCAACACCAAAGACCCAGGGGCCGAAGCCCGGGGCGCATATAGTGCATAATCACCATAAACTCACAGAGAGTGAGGGAAGAGAGGCTAGAAGCATCATTCCCTGTAAATAGCCTCCGAAAGGGGCCAATCATATGACAATAACCAAACCGTCAGGGTGAACATTCAGCCTGAACTGGGTGGCCACAAGTGTGTCAATTTTTAAATGAGCTGCTGTACCGGTCAGTGAGCGATACGCAGGCCAAACTCAGTATCCGAGCCGCACAGCGGGCAGATAGCACTGAATTCTATACCGCTAAAAGCTTAGCTTGTAAGGCGGGGACCTCCAGATTATAGTATTTTATAAATGTAGACGGCGAGGCCCAGCCCGCGGCCATACAAATATCTTGCAGGGTAACCCCGCTAGACCATGCCCACGAGGAGGCCATGCCTCTCGTGGAGTGCGCTCTAACACCCAAAGGGCACTGAAGGCCCTTAGAAGTGTAAGCCAGCGCTATGGCACCAACTATCCATCTGGATAAGCTCTGTTTCGACGCGGCAAGTCCCTTAGTACGGCCGCCAAACGAAACAAAAAGCTGCTCAGTCTGTCTGAAACCAGACGAGCGGGACACATAAGCCCTTAGTGCCCTGACAGGGCAAAGGAGACTCGCGTCCTTCTCCTCATTGAGAACCGGAAGGGCAGACAGGGAAATCACCTGGGCCCTGAACGGTGTGTTGAGGGATTTCGGCACGTAACCGTGCTTTGGTTTGAGTATGACCTTAGAGTCGTTAGGTCCAAACTCCATGCATGACGCGCTTACTGAGAGCGCTTGCAAGTCCCCTACGCGCTTCACTGAAGCGAGAGCCATAAGAAACGCTGTCTTGAAAGACAAGTGTTTCATGTCTGACGACTGGATTGGCTCGAATGGGGCGCCTTTCATGGCCTCCAAGACCGTGGAAAGGTCCCATGTCGGGACTGAAGGGGGCCTGGGAGGGTTTAGCCTCCGAGCTCCTCTAAGGAAACGCACGACTAAGTCGCTCTTTCCTAGTGACTGGCCAGACACCGGTTTTGCAAACGCTGCTATGGCCGCCACGTATACTTTGAGCGTGGAAGGGGACCTGCCCTTATCCAGTAGCTCCTGAAGGAAGGAAAGCACTTCCGTAACCCCGCAGTCTACAGGTGAAAAGCCCTGCGCTTGACACCAAGCAGAGAACACAGACCACTTCGAGGAGTAGAGCCGTCTGGTAGACGGGGCTCTAGCCTGCGCGATCGTGTTTAGCACTCCCTCTGGGAGGTCAGCGGGTACCCGTTGATGGCCCATGCGTGCAGGGACCACAGATCCGGGCGAGGATGCCAAATCGAGCCTTCCGCCTGAGAGAGGAGGTCTCTCCTCAGCGGTAACGGCCATGGAGCAGCGCTGGTCAGCTGCATCAGGACAGGGAACCACGACTGGTTTGTCCAGAGCGGAGCTATGAGTAGCACTGGGCATCCCTCCCTCCTGATTCGCTCCAACACCTGAGGCAGGAGTGAGACAGGGGGAAAAGCATAAAGGGGAAGGCGGGGCCAGACATGGGCCAGCGCGTCCCGGCTTTTCGAGAAGAATCTCGGGCAGTGAGCGTTTTCTTGGGACGCGAACAGGTCCACCTGCGCTCTGCCAAACGTTTCCCACAGCAGCTGGATCGTCTGCGGGTGCAGAGACCATTCTCCTGCTGGAACGTTGTTTCTGGACAGCCTGTCTGGTCCCACATTTAGGTGACCAGGCACATGCGCCGCTCTCAGCGAGAGCAGGTTGTGCTGAGCCCAGACCAGGAGGCGTTCCGTCAGCCTGTAAAGGTTTCGGGACCTGACGCCGCCCTGGCGATTTATGTATGCCACCACTGACATGTTGTCCGACCGGACCAATACGTGGTGGCCTGTTATCTGGGGACAGAAGCGCCTTAGCGCTTTGTCGACTGCTATCAATTCCAAGCAGTTTATGTGTAGGAGCTTCTCCCGCACTGACCACAGGCCAGCCAGCGGTCTGCCCTCGAGCAGCGCTCCCCACCCCGAAGTGGAGGCGTCCGTAGACACCACCTTCACACTTGAGGGGATCCCCAGACTCACGCCCGACTGATACCAGTCGGTCGCTTTCCATGGTTTCAGAGCCGAAATGCACTGATGGTCGACCCTGAGGCGAAACAGACCTGCGGTCCATGCCCTGGGGGGAACTCGTGCTTTTAGCCATAGCTGCAGTGGGCGCATGCGGAGCAGGCCCAACTGGAGTACAGAGGCTGCTGAGGCCATGAGACCCAGCATTTTCTGAAACCTTCTGAGCGGGACTATAGAGCCGTGGCGGAAGGATTTCGCGACGTGCTGGATATTCGATCCGCGCTCTGGTGACAGGCGTGCCGTCATGGATAGCGAGTCTAACACTGTTCCCAGAAAGGAAATCCTCCGACTGGGGAGCAGTGAGCTTTTCGCCCAATTGACTGTAAGGCCCAGCTCCTCGAGATGCTCGAGTAATGCGGCCCTGTGTTCTAAGAGCTCCGTTCGTGAACGAGCTAGAATCAGCCAATCGTCCAAGTAATTCAAAACTCGCATGCCCCGAAGTCTCAGGGGAGCGAGGGCCGCGTCCATGCACTTCGTGAACGTACGGGGTGCTAGGGACAGGCCGAATGGCAGGACTGTGTATTGATATGCCTGGCCCTCGAAGGCGAATCTCAAGAATCGCCTGTGATGGGACGCTATTTGTATTTGGAAATACGCGTCTTTCAGATCTATTGACATGAACCAGTCTCCTTGGCGCACTTGCGCGAGGATTTTCCTGGTCGTAAGCATCCTGAACTGGCGTTTCACGAGCGCTCTGTTCAGCAGCCTCAGATCTAGAATGGGTCTGAGCCCACCATCTTTCTTCGGTACCAGAAAATATCTGCTGTATAAGCCCCCTTCGCTCTGAGCCTGAGATAAAGGTTCTATAGCCCCCTTTCTCAGTAGTTTCGCTATCTCGGCTCGAAGTAGATGAGATACTTCGCTTTTCACCGTAGTTTCGACGCGCGCCGCGTAGCGGCGAGGGCGTCGAGCGAATTGTAGCGAATAGCCTCTCTTTATAGTGTTCATCACCCACTCTGATACCCCGGGAAGCCTTGACCACGCATCCGCGTGAATAGCTAGGGGCAGAATGAAATCTGGGCTCTGGCCGCGGGAAAGCGGCGGCACAAGAGCCCGCGTGTGCTGGGAACACAGCGCCGTGTTTACGGCGTTCGAGGCGGGGGGCGCGCTGATCACAGCGGGCAGCCTGGCCGCGCTCATCTCCTCTGAGGCGGGTAGCGCCGAGAGAGAGAGCGGGGCGAATCCCGTGGGATTCGGCGTGTCTGTGAGGAAATGTGGGCGCGGGACCACGGGCACATTTGCTACACTGAAAACACTGTCGTTTAGGGCCGACTGAATGTGTGTTGGTTTCGTTTTTACAGAAACCGAGGGACACGCAGCGTGTAGTGTAAGCGGGCATGGGGATATGGGCGCGTTCACTACAGTGTTTGCACAATCGACCGGAGTCGATTTTATTTGTGCGAGCCCTGCACCGTGGCGGGCTGTGTCTGGGTGTGGGAATGGGCACTGGGGCGTGGGCATTCTTACAACACTCATAACACCATCGGCCGAGGCCGGAACACCAGAAAATACACTCTTTATTGGATTTATCTGGGTAGCCGTAAAAACAGCTTTTGTGTGCAGGCAAGCGGGCTGAGACACCGGCTGCTTCACTGCAAAATACACTGGTACAGTCACAACGCATGGGGCTGAACGAGCGAGAAGTTTTGGTGGAAATCCGGCCGCAGCGGGATCTGAACACCGTCGTTTTCCTAGAGCGGCTAGGAAGACTTTGGGGCCTCGGGCTTGATCTCAATCCTCGGCCGGGGCCCGCGGTGAGGGGGGCGGCGTCCGGCGGAGCGAGACCGCGGTCTCTGATCCCGGGCCTGGCGGCGCTGTGAGGCGGCGGCGGCGGAGGGCGGTGCAGGCTGGGGCTGAGAGCTGCGAGCAGGCGGCTTGGTGCGGCCTGTAGCGGAGCTCGAGCGCTTCGGCAGGAAGTGCTTCATAGCCTGAGAAGTCTTCTGCACCTCAACAAACCTGTCCGCGAAGTCCTTGACGGCCGTTCCGAACAGGCCCTCTGGGGAAATGGGCGCGTCGAGGAACACAGAGCGCTCGGCTTCCGTCATCTCGGACAGCGTCAACCATAAGTGTCTCTCGGCGACGGCGAGAGAGGCCATGTTCCGCCCCATGGCTTGCGCAGCGGCTTTAGAAGCGCGTAGAGCGAGGTCCGTAGCGCTCCTCAGGTCTGCCACACAGATAGCACCGGGTCCCTCCTCGTCCAGCTTGAGAAGGAGGTCTGCCTGGTAGATCTGCAGAATAGACATCGTGTGCAGCGCTGAGACTGCTTGCCCGGCGGCGGTGTAAGCGCGTCCGTGCAGCGATGATGTCACTCGGCAGGCTTTGGACGGGAGCGTCGTCTGAACCCGCCGTCCCGCAGAGGGCGGGCAGAGATGCGACGCGACAGCCGTCTCCACCGGAGGAATGGCGAGGTAGCCTCTACTTCCCGCACCGTCGACAGCGGAGAATGCCGCGGAGGTAGAGGTACGCATCCTGGCGGAAAAGGGGGCCTTCCACGACTTTGCAACCTCCTCGTGAAGTTCCGGGAGGAAGGGCGCGGGCCTAGATTTTGACGGAGCCTCGTCTTTGCCGAGAAAGCGCCCGTCTAATCTGTTGCGCGGCGGCAGCGTGGGTGCCTCCCAATCGAGGCCGATGCTTTCTACGGCCTTGGTGAGCAGACGCATCAGCTCAGACTCAATGCCGGCTCTCTTCCCAGAGGGTTGGCGGGGAGCGTTAGCGGAGGGGAGGTCCACAGAGCTCGCCCAATCCTCGCTATCCGAAGCCAAGAGAGAACACGCCTCGGTGTTGTCGTCCAACTCGATGGCGGACGCGGCGGCGGACGGCGGCCGCTGTCCGTCGGTGAGCGACTCGAGCGAAGCCGGCGAAGCTGGCGGGCGAACCGGCGAGCTTTGGCGGGCTGGAGATAGCTCGGGAGCGCGCTGGGCGCGGCGCTTCTTGCGACGCGGCGTCACGGCAGGCTGGGATACGGGCTCGGAGAACGAAGCCAGGCGAGTCCGCAGAGTCACCATAGGCAAACGTTCGCAGTGATGGCATCCGCCGTCAGCGAGCGCGATGGCCGCGTGATCCTCACCCAGGCAGGACACGCAGATGACATGTCGGTCCTCGTCGCTGAGTGGGGCTCGGCAAGAACCGCAGGAAGGCATCTTTAAAAAGACGCCGCTCTTTTAGAGGGGGTGGGAAAAAAGCAGATATGCAAACACACACACACACTCTATGCAGAGGAAAGGATATAACGCCGGAAAGCACAGCAGGTACGGCGGCTGAAGGCGGCGAGGCCAGCGACTCCAGACTCAATGGCACGTCCCGCTGAAGGCTACAGGTCGACGGCGCGGCTTCTCACTCTGGATCCAGCGATGCGTGAGGCTTCGCTGAAGAGATGAAAATCGACGTAAGAGCAGCTATCGAGCCAAGATATAGGGCGAGACCACGCCCTTTCTGGCGGGACGTGACGATATGGGCGCGAAGGGCCCCCATTCGTCGTGACGTCACGCAGAGCCTCTCTCGATAGGCTGCTGCTATTGCCGCAGAGCAGCCAATAGGCGCGCGAGCTGTCTCGCCTAGGTCTGCTTGCTGCTGCAAAGCGTTTTACATTAGTAAAAAATTAAGGATAATTTTTGGCTTCAATATCTCGTGGAAAAGAGTTTTCCCCATAGCGTAAGATATTACGCAGTACGAGAGATACTCTCGTAAGAGAACTATTGACTCGTTCTTCCGACCTGCGGCTAGTGTGGCAGTTAAATTCACTTGCTGGCTTCCAAAATAATTCATTACAACAGCGATAATCAAAAAAACAAAATGAACAAAATGACTAAACACTGTTCACGTGAGTGCCAATGCTCGAACATGACCTGTCATTTACGCCGTCATCACCCGGGAGTTTATAGCGCACGAGCGCAGGCGAGACCTGAACTGCAGACGTTACCATCTGTGTTTAAACTAAACTCATTTAAGCTTTACCAATGTAAACATTCAAGAGCAAGACGCGAAAGAGAGAACTCGCGTCTAGAAGATTTGTGTGCGTGCGTGCGTGTGTGTGTGCGCGCGATCGCGTGTGTATGTGTCTGTGTGTAGGCCTATGTGTAGGCTACTCATCTCAGACAGCCATGAATGTATGACAGCGCGCAAATATTGAGTTCTCTTTCAAGTTTTGCACTTGAATGGACAAATTCACATCAAAAAGTATGTCAACATGTCCATCTTGATGATTATCCTAGCAGACAGTCTGTTTCTGTTATGCCTTAAGTGAACTTATCTACTGAATCAGCTCTGAATTGAATAGCCTTTGTAACTTTAATAAGGATTATTCTTTAATTTATACAGTCAAATATGCAATGTTATTTTACATTTGATTATTTTATTCAACTTCTGTACCTGAAAACTAATGTTAGACCTACCTGAAAAGCATAAAGTCATAGTTTATTTTATTAGTATCTTTGCTCTATTGTATTTATTTGTGCTTTCGCTTGTTGTTAGATTATTTGTTTCTTTATTTTATTTGACAGCAGTCTTTTTTCCCCTGAACATAGCACATACCGAATCATACCGAAACCGTGAACCTAAAACCGTGATACAAACTGAACCGTGAGCCATTTGAAACGTTGCAACCCTAGTACAGTGTCACAGTTGGAAGATGATTCAGAGTGAGAAATTTGTGTGGCGAAAAGGCCGAACACACCATTTTCGGGAAGACGGTCTGCGAGAATTCAGCTGGTTGAGGTAGTACTGTAAGGAGACGAATTCCATGAACTGCGAATGTTGCAGTCGCTACCCCATAACTGCGGGGAACACGAAGTTTGCCAACAGTGCAGGCACTTCACAGTTTAAAAAATACACTAGTTAAACACAATCTTAGCCTCAAGTCAGAGCGCAAAGGCATTGTAATTTCTGCATCTATTATCAAAGTATTTATTAGTAAATAGTAATATACTGGAAATTAGTTGAAATCTGAATATTTGGTTAGTATGTTGATTTACGGTGTGTGCTCCTAAATTTTCTGGTTGTGCCCCTAAAAATTTCAGTTAGGGGCGTGCGTGCTCCTAGTGAAAAAAGTTAGTCTGGAGCCCTGTAAGAGCCAAATCACCTTAGAGTATAAACTAAATGAGCCAATGGACATTGGCTTGCAAGATTTGTATCACTGCGAAGCAAGTATATAAGAAAGGGCACAAGCAACGCACATTCAGGTTTTCGCTGAGGAGCCGAGCCGGTGACCTGACAGCTTAGCGGTGGTGCAGCAATTGTTGCGACGGGATGTAACATCTCCTTCAGGAAACAGGGGTTACAATAGTAACCTAGACATTCCCTTCCAGTTAATCACGTTCGACGTTACTTCAGACGTGAACTGAAGAATTGGGATCCCTACCAAAGTGCCATTATTGTTGCCCCTTCCAGCCCTCCACAAAAGCCACCTGCACAACTGCTCTTGTGACGAGGGCCAGTATGAGCCAATCGTCGAGGTAGTTGAGGATGCGAATGCCGCATTCTCTCATGGGAACAAAGGCCGCCTCCATGACTTTCGTGAATACATGAGGCGACAGGGACAATTTTCTTTTCATAATATGTTGTTTCAGACTAGTGGGAAGAAAACATCAAAATACTTGGTGTTTATTTTTATTTTATCTATTTTCATCTGTAAATTTCAAATACAATACATACCTTTAAAGACTGTTTTCTCTAAATGAGTTTTCACTTATGTACTGAGCCAGAAATATCCACTTCAATAGCACGTGCATACACCAAACTTAACAGTTTTATTTCTATTCTGAGGAATTTTACAGAGGGGTCATATATAATTTGCCTGTTTTATTCATTTTATTCCTAAAAAATGATGAATGTTTTTGTTGTTGTTTTTCTGGATGTTGATGGTTTTTTCTTATTTATGGAGTGATAAAAGATCCCCTCTAAATTTAATTTAATATGTCAACGAAATGAAATAAGCATTTTGAAACTGGCTTTATCCAATGTTCAGATTTCTGTTCTGGAAACATATAAAAATTGGTGCAATTTAGATTTTGCTAATTTAAACTAAGCTTCCATAAACTTGTAATACAACATATTTGCAATTATTTGTTATCAATCAATAAGTTTATGGTGATATCTATTATTTTTTTAGCCTATTCACATTAACCTAGCTTTAAATTAAATTCAGTTACAATGGGAAAGAATGATTATGTTATATGAATATGTTATGATATAACCATGGGAAATGAAAACACACGAACCCACTAACTCCAACAAGGTAAAATGTGGACACACTGACACATGTGCTTTTATGGAAGTGAGCATTGGACAAGATGCTGAATCCACAATTCCACACATAACAGAGGCACGCCTTCGATTCTGATACACGCACACACACACACACCCTTGAAACAAACACTCAAGGTTCACAATTTCTGGAAAGACAAGTGTTTTTCATAAGGAAGAGTTAGTCACAAGCCTGCATGCGTTTTTGTGTGTGGGTGTGTATGTATATGTGCTGGCAAGCAACGGCTCTTACTTTAGTAATTTGTTTGAAGAAAACACAGGTTGTTTCTCAGGGTGTGATATGACAGACTTGTCCTTTCATGTCTGCAGGTTGTCCCCGTACAAGCAGCCAAACACGCGACCGTTAGCTCCATGGTGCATTCCATAGAGAACAGACTCCATCAAACAAACAAATCACGCAGAGCCTTCATAATGCCGTGCTCTCTTACATAAAACGATTAAGCACAGATGAGCTACTGCAAGGAATTACACCAGTCAGACAAGACCCTCTATCAAATAGTTTGTTTCACACTTCACAGCTAATATCCTCAATGAGCATGGCTGTTCTTTAGAAAAATAATCACAGCAGCTACTTTCCTATCAAAGTAAATGATTACACTCGGAAAAGAGCAGTTACAAGACTGTAAAGTTAATTACACACACTGATTTCCTGAACCACTGCCTATAACTAGCTCGGGGAAATATGCCAGTTGGGAAAAATACCACTAATTTATGTCCCACTGTTCTTATTAGCCTTATTTAGATTTGATAAATAATTTTTCCCCCCCAAAAGTGTATGCATTGTACATGAACAACAAATGCTTCTGTGATTGACCTAATAACTTCGGAAGATATATTTTATTATTGGTGCACAAAAATGTGCAGCTTACCGATATAATTCAAGTCCTCCAAATATGGGTGCATGGGTGTTGCACTCAGATATTGATCTTAGAGTCAGACTATATGCTCAATGCAGGGATAACATATTAATCATGAAAAAAAAACTACATCTGCAAGAGCAATCTGAGAAGATAAGATGAGATGACTTTTGCTCCATTTATTTATTTAATATGAGCTAAAGCAACACAATTGCTGAAGATTTTATTACAAATCAATTCCATTAAATTAACTCCACTTAAAGCTGCAGTCCGTAGCTTTTCCTCTTTGTCGCCATCTCTGTTCGAAATTTGTAACTGCATTTATTCGCGGAATTATTAACTTTACGTCAGTTGTACATCGGCATGAAACAGCGCGGATGAACACAATGTTTTGAGAACATTGAGAACAATGTTTCAGAATCACACATTCTACTTTTTGGAAGTACAGTGTATGACCATGACAACATACAAATTTTCATCGGAAAATGTAATCTGAACAAGTAACATCCACATCAACTAAGGGGAAAAAAGCCTTGCAGTAAATCGTGCTGATTAAATATAGCGAGAGCTTGTCATATCATGTCAAACCTTTCAAGTTATACTTTGTTCTCAAATTGTTATCAACATCAGCATTGCGACTACATTTAATGTGTATTATGATTACCCTGTAGTTCAGTTTCTATTTCTGTGCAGTCTAATTTCTAATTGTCATACTGGTCATACAAAGACATGCTCGAATTTCCCGTGGAAATCCATCAGTACCACTGGAATTAAAATCAATATTACAACCGTTTTGAATCGGGCAAAAGCAAGCAGATATTTTTGAACACTGGCTGGTTATGTTTTTTTTAATTATTATTATTTTGGATATTTTTTAACCCAAAAAAGTTACGGACAGCAGCTTTAAATATATAACTATTAAAGTTTACTTAATCCATTTGTGTTGGGACTACATGAATCATTTTTGTTGCATTAACAGAAACTTTTGATTGCTTTAACATCTCTTGCTCTGCAAATGGGATCAGGGAATAAATGTTGAAATAGTGTTTTTATAATGCAGTGTTTCCCCTACCATTGTTTTGGGGGGGCGCCCCGCCCCCCCAAAACGACCCCCCGCCCCCCCCCTAAAATGCTGACGAAATCCAGTCATAAAAAAGGAATTTACTGTATAACGTGGAATTTCACGGAATTTACAAATTTTTTGAGGAATAAAAAGCAGTTCAGTACACTTGAAATCAAATCGCGTTGTAGACTAGTGTGTGTGAAAGACTATTTAAATACGAATCCTGCATGTTCGGTGTGAAGTGAATGAATGGTGCAGCCGACGCGCAGACAGTTTCATTTACCACACACACACACACACACACACACAAACACACACACACACTGAAGCACGTGCGACGCTTGCGCTGTTTTTTGCCTATATGAAGACACAAATGCATGAACTTTCTCTCCAGGCTCTAGATCCACTCCGAAAGTCACTTCGTGAATGATCATTTAACCGCTTCATTTGAGAAAAAACTATCATTCATGACATAAACACACAGAAACTCAAAAGGTCTTCACGGCAACCCGTCAAAATAAAAGTCCGGTTTAACTTGACAGAAATATATTAGCCTACTGTTGTACAGTAGAATTTAGATATGTCCCAATGTAATAATAATACTAACACTAATCCAAATAAATTATCATCAAAACTGATTTTTTTTTAAGGAATAATCACTTTTCTTCCATGTTTTAATTTTAACAGTAGCTCATTGTGCAGCACGTTATTTGACAAAAAATTGATTTAATTTTATATGATTAAAATTGATAAATGATAAAATTTGTGTTTTATGTCTTCATTTTATTACCAGAAAAAACTCAACACAGAATTAGTGTGAACTTTCTTCATATTTTTAGATATTTTTGTTTAAAGTTTAATGTTTATAGTTTAATGATTCATAATACAAGATCAATTAATTAGACATGCTTTTTGATTGCTAAAAAATTTACACCACGTATCCGTAACACCCCCCCCCCCCCCCCCCCCCCCTTAAAAAAATCCTAGGGAAAACACTGTAATGTGTTTGTTTTATGTGTAAATTCAAGTCAGGTTGAGTAAAAAGAGACCAATGTGACCAATCAGAGTCTAATGTTCAGTTATGTTGACATTGATTTAAAAGAGTTTCTGTTCTAATAATGCTTTTATAATTATCATTGTGCTTATTTTTGTGTAACCACCACTTAGTCATTTTTGGTTTACCTGTAAGTACAAATAATATATTTTATAATTAACTTGCATTTGTTTGAATGATATAACCCTTTCGAAAGGTACCACAGTTATATATTATATACAGTTTTTATGCAATAAAGACAACATGGAATTTCAAGAATTCAGCTTGAAGATGATCAGGGAAACATAGCAAGGGAGTTTGTGTAACCTGCTGCAAAGGGGTGATCCTTATTTTCTCTAAGTCTCTCTCTCTTTCCTCTGACTCACACACAAACACACACCCATGGCCGTCCTCTTGCCCCAGCTGCAATTATCAACTGAGTGTTTCACTTCTCTGGACTAAAGGCAGTTCTTTCCTGGACGGAGTGTGACTCAGACGCTACAAACAGAGGTAAGACACATCGCTGCAATTCACATGCAACAGTCGAATCTCAATCATCAAAGCTGCGGGAATCTCAAAGTGCAAGGGTTCTGAGATGATCGCTTAGTAACATCGGCATGAAACAGCGCGGATGAACACAATGTTTTGAGAACATTGAGAACAATGTTTCAGAATCACACATTCTACTTTTTGGAAGTACAGTGTATGACCATGACAACATACAAATTTTCATCGGAAAATGTAATCTGAACAAGTAACATCCACATCAACTAAGGGGAAAAAAGCCTTGCAGTAAATCGTGCTGATTAATGATTAATTAGTGCTGATACATGAATCATTTTTGTTGCATTAACAGAAACTTTTGATTGCTTTAACATCTCTTGCTCTGCAAATGGGATCAGGGGAATAAATGTTGAAATAGTGTTTTTATAAATGTGTTTGTTTTATGTGTAAATTCAAGTCAGGTTGAGTAAAAAGAGACCAATGTGACCAATCAGAGTCTAATGTTCAGTTATGTTGACATTGATTTAAAAGAGTTTCTGTTCTGATAATGCTTTTATAATTATCATTGTGCTTATTTTTGTGTAACCACCACTTAGTCATTTTTGGTTTACCTGTAAGTACAAATAATATATTTTATAATTAACTTGCATTTGTTTGAATGATATAACCCTTTCGAAAGGTACCACAGTTATATATTATATACAGTTTTTATGCAATAAAGACAACATGGAATTTCAAGAATTCAGCTTGAAGATGATCAGGGAAACATAGCAAGGGAGTTTGTGTAACCTGCTGCAAAGGGGTGATCCTTATTTTCTCTAAGTCTCTCTCTCTTTCCTCTGACTCACACACAAACACACACCCATGGCCGTCCTCTTGCCCCAGCTGCAATTATCAACTGAGTGTTTCACTTCTCTGGACTAAAGGCAGTTCTTTCCTGGACGGAGTGTGACTCAGACGCTACAAACAGAGGTAAGACACATCGCTGCAATTCACATGCAACAGTCGAATCTCAATCATCAAAGCTGCGGGAATCTCAAAGTGCAAGGGTTCTGAGATGATCGCTTAGTAACAGGGGACAATCGTGAGAATAACTTTAGAGAATCGCCATTCAAAGTAAACACTGGTTTAAGAATACAGCAAACAAATGCCAGACAAAGTAACAACAGATGCTAAATCATGGTAATTACATTTACTATGCTTTCAAATGTCAGTATTTAGATTTCTTTAGTTGGTTTTATGCAAGTTTGATGTATTACTTTATTACTCTGTATTTATGTATTACTCTTTGCTGTCATGTATTAAGTCAAAGCAAAGTCCTGCTCACGTATCCTCAAAAGGCTTTATGACAGGGAAGGTAAAGTTCAAAATAAACAATGACACAGAAGTATTTAGGCTTCAGGAATACATTATAAATTTGACTCAATGAAAGATGTGTTTCCAAAGAAAGCTCTTGTTTCTGTATGCCAGTGAGAAAGAAGAATGGAATGAGGGTATACCTGTGTTAAACTGACAGGGTATAAGGGTGTAACAACCCCTGAGCGAGGTAATTCAATAAGACTAGAAATTCAGCCATGGATTAATGAATAAGAAAAGTGGATCACTTTTCAGACACTGGATTACAGACAGACTTATTATGCAGAAAGCCTAGGAAAAACGTCCTGCGTTAATGGTTAAACTGCGACTTTTGCAATTAAAAGATACAAGGTACTATATACAAACATTTCATATTTCTACAAAATGGCCTGAAATATTATCACTGGCCACTTGTCAAATTGAAAGACAAATAGCACAAGGGAACCTTTATAGCAAAATACTCCACAAAAAGTTTTATTTTGTAATTTGAAAAATAAAGTATAACATAGGCTTTAGGTATGACACTATGAAATTTAACACGTTCATGGTTAGAAATGTTGTATGGCCAAAAATTGTTGTATGGTACTCCTCAAGTAACCGAAGCATTTTTTAGAAAAATTTATTGACTAAAATTTAATAGACAAAAAAAAATATCTGCACTAGTTAAAGACCGTCATTTAACAGCAGGTTTACTGATCACCCAGACACACAAAATCTGATCTGCTCGGCACCCCTATTTAAAGACCATGTGTTTAGCAGATTGGAAGGTACACTCAGTGCTATGTGCAACTCCAGATGAGCAGATGGCAAAAGTCAAGGATTTGCGGTTTTGAAATGCAAACGACCAGCAGTATGTTTTTCTAGAACATTCACCTGAAAGCGTTCAGGGTTAAATAAACTCCCTCACTCCAAACAAACTATAGCAAATATACAAAGCTTATAATACGTCCAAAGCTCAAGTGCTACAAAGCTGACCATGGGCTTTTCTTTACATGCGCTACTGCATATGTTGAAATAAATAACAGCACTGCAAGCTGCTCGGATACTGTTGGCCAGCAAAAGTAGATGCACACACGTGCAGAAAGTTTTCTGTCAAAAGTAGATGTCTCTGTGTTTAGTTGTGTATTATGTCAATCAAGACCCTCCGGAAAACTGAATGGGAATGACGAAATGGAAGAAATTAGCAGTATGGTTTTTGTTGCAGAAAAAAAAAATGAGTCTTGCAGACTTCACTCATTTAAAATGTGCATATTTGATGGTACACGTGGATTCTAAATTGACAAATGAAAGAAGAAATAAAAAAGATAAAGTGTGCACAGACATCTAAAAATCGAATCAGATTTGTGCATTACGCAGACTTTATTATAGACAGATGTGAGTTTTAAGGTGCTGAATTTTAAGATAACGAATAAACCCCATGTTTCAGAATATTGTCACAAAAATTTGCTAAATAAAAGCTCATTGCCTTGTAATGCAGAAAAACAAGTGACAACTTTTTTCATCAAGTAAAAATTATCTGCACTGAAAGCAAATAAAATGTATTATATTAGATAGATAATATATTCAATACAAATTATGAATATCTAAATATATTTTCTAAGGTTACAAAACACAATTAGTAGTAAAAACCTGTTTGAACTCTAAAAGCAATGTCCAAAACATTCAAAGGGAAAGGAGGAAAGCTATTATTTCATGTTTGGATGTCTTAATTGTGATTTAAAGGATGTTTAAAGCAGTTCTGACTGGAAACAAACAGACGTGAGCAATCTCATACTTCTATCTCTACTATTTATTTATTTTTCACTTAAAAGATTTAGCACTAACGCAGCAAAATAAAGAGCAAAAGATGCACATTAGGTGTGTAATTGATTCTTTGGGTGCCATTTTATTATTCTTGTGTCACCATTTTGTGAATTAATATATAATGATACTCCCAGACTGAACATACATTGAAGTACTTGAGTATTGTTTTAAGATTGTAATTTTAAATGTGTCCTTTATGTATGTATGTATGTATAAATATATATATAATATATAATATATATATATATATATATTATATATATAATATATAATATATATATATATATTTATAATATATATATTATTTTTATATATGTAAAGAAAATTATATAGACATAAGTGTTTTATCATTATTTATTTTTTATATACTGTAAAAAAAAATTATATTCAGTTGAAATAAATTTTTAGCATTTCAATATTTAAGTGAAAACTTGTTAAAAATAAAAATATTTTTTAGTGTAAATTTTTTTCAACATTTTCAGTGTCTAATGAAAATTCTAAAGTAAATCCTACACCAAATTTTCAGGCAATTTTTTACATGTAACCTAATACATCTAGCACCATCACATGTCTTACTTCCCTCTCTCTCTCCTCTCTCTCTCTCCCTCTCCCTCTCTCTCTCTCTCTCTCTCCCTCTCTCCTCTCTCCTCTCTCTCTCTCTCTCTCTCTCTCTCTCTCTCTCTCTCTCATCTCTCTCTCTCTCTAGATCAAGATGGATAGACCTTGACTACAATTACCATGACCATAACAACAGTTCAAACCACAGTGACGATGACACGGACTATGAAATGCACACAGTTTGCGACAAACAAGAGGTCCGGTCTTTTGCTGGGGTCTTTTTGCCAGTTGTCTACACACTTGCATTGATTCTGGGCCTGGCCGGAAATTCCCTGGTCGTTTTCGTTTACCTTTCCCACAAACGTTTACGGACCCTGACAGACGTCTTCATCCTCAACCTGGCCTTCGCAGACCTCCTCCTGCTCCTCACGCTGCCCTTCTGGGCAGCAAATGCAGTGAACGGCTGGGAGATTGGTATAGCCGCTTGTAAAATCACCTCCGCCCTCTATTCCACCAACTTCAACTGTAGCATTCTGCTGCTAGCCTGCATTAGCATAGACCGCTATCGTGCCCTAGCCAGAGGCTCCACCACAACGCATGTCCCAACCAGCAACAACGGCCGAAGGCAGAGGATGATCATGTGCTTACTGGTTTGGGGGCTCGCCATTGTCCTGGGATTGCCAGATATGGTGTTCTACACAGTGAAGAACTCCAGCGGCCGTAATGCCTGCCGGGCGGTTTACCCGCAAAGCATGGCACAGGCGGCTAAGGCAACTATAGAAATTCTGGAAGTGTCTCTGAGCTTTCTTCTGCCTTTTCTGGTGATGATGTTCTGCTACTGCAGGGTGGGATTAGCATTGAGTCAGGCCGCTACAGCGGGGGTTCGCGGCGGGAGAAGATGGCGAGCGTTTCGGGTGTTAATCGCGGTAGTAGGGGTGTTTCTATTGACTCAGCTCCCGTATAATTTGGTAAAACTGGTCAGAGCCCTGGATGCGATCTACATTTTAGTGACAGAATGTGAGCTGAGCAAA
This sequence comes from Chrosomus eos, assembly GCA_036326025.1. Classification (NCBI taxonomy): domain Eukaryota; kingdom Metazoa; phylum Chordata; class Actinopteri; order Cypriniformes; family Leuciscidae; genus Chrosomus; species Chrosomus eos. Next base: position 20,667,714 of record CM070840.1, read on the forward strand.
AGCCTGGACCGGGCCAATCAAATTACTGAGAGTCTGGCCCTCACTCATTGCTGCCTGAATCCCGTGCTCTACGTATTTATCGGATCGTCCTTTAAAATGCACGTTCTGAAGCTCGTCAAACACTGTAGCCAGACAGGCAGAGGGTATCGGCATGGCAACGAGCAGCCCACTGTCGAGATCTGCCTTAAGTCAGGCACACAAGTCCACACTCACTCTTTGTCGGAAAATGAAGACACGAGTACGTTCACCATATGACATGGCAATAACTATGAGGACTGACAACTATATACCAGGACTTTATATCTTAATGTAAAGGTGTTTAAGTAACTTTGACAATAACATTCATGTACAATGTTCATTAAGTCCAAAGTATTGTTCAGTTTTATACTCCATTTAATAGCGAACACAGGGCCTCGACTGTCCAGTGTCTGTAATATTTCTCTCCAGAAGTTATGACAAATGTTGTTGTTTTAGTTCAAACCAGAATTGCAGGTAAAACAAAATTCCGGGCTGTGTTGCCACATTGTGGACTTAATAATCAGTGCAAAGGAATTCAAGGCATACAGTATGAGCAAGCTTGAGCATACAGAGTATGTGCAGAGAGAAAAATCCAGCTGGGTGTGCACAGTATGCACATCACAAGTCAGAAATCAGATTGTGAATCAGCAGCATTCAAATTTTGAGTTCAGTTCCTTTTGCTTGAAGATCAGATTCATCACAGCAGTATGGAGACAAGGCTGGTCATATGTCTGTGCAGAGCACTTGTCTTGTTCTGTCAGATCAAATCATGTTGTTCATCAGTAAACTTGCATGGAATCTGTGCCTAAAGAATTCCACAGAACCTGTCGATAACAAGCCTTGTGTGTTTATTAAATATTTTGGTTACTAATGGTCTCTGCTAACAAAAATAGTGTTCTTTATTCAGATTGAGTTCATTATATTCCACAGAATTCCAATGCATTGCACAGATTCCATTTGGGAACATTTATCAGTTATTATATTGACTACATATAGAAAGTGTATAGTGAACTCCGGGATCTTGTGTAGAAAAGATACCCTGTTTCCAAGACGTTACATATTTGTAAAGTAATAATATATATCTCCAATGTAAATATATTTTTAAATTAAAGCATTCTTTATACACTTGTGTTTTGCTGTTATATGCCAATTTTGAATTACGCATGTGATTTCATAAGTATGTACGAAAACACAATACACCGACATACACAAGTCACATGTACGGAAGATTATGCTTTATGCACAAGATAGAAGCCACAGCATCTGATTCTGGTTGTAAGTGTGGGGCTTTGATGGAAAGTATGCGAATTAATGGGGAGGTTATTTTGACAGCGCAGATGATATGTGGAAAGCAGACTGGAAAAAGAGGTCCAGAACAATAAAAGTGGTCAACCAGTATTTTATGTAAATGGGGAGAAAAATAACTATATATAAGCCCAGAGAGAGAAACTACACAGAGTTTTTGGGCTTAATGAGCAAGATTTTAGACATAAACAGCCATATGTTTTACTTTTATGAATTATTAATGGATGGTGCTCTGAAGAGTCCAGCCTTTAAGTTCCTCCTCTTAAGATACTTGAAAGTTGACGTTATTTAACAAAACTGTTGATTTAAATGAATGCACTTAGATAATACAGTTAAAGCTACACTTTATTAAAAATTAGTATACTTCTGCTGCAACAGCCGCCCAAACAGAATTCTTTTTTTTACAGCAGGACATTTTATCCATCGGGAATTGACTAGATCATGACAAGTGCAGTTTCATGCCAAAAGTAGGACAAGTGGTTGAAAGGGCTGAAAAGGAAGGAATAAAGGCATAAGCCAAAAAAGTAAAGGAATTTAAGAGACAGTTAAATGAAAGTTATTACATTTTGGTGAAAGATTACAAAGACAAAACTTTACAACACACATTAATATAACATGCACAAAAAAACATGAACATGAATTAAAGGGTAACTAAACCCTAAAACAACTTTTTTTTGTTAATTATCTGTAAAACTCGGGTTTTATTAGTGCTGTTCATTGATTCGGGTAAATGTTTTGACATTTGGGTTTAAAGTGTTTTAATTCTACAATATATGGTGTAAAAACTATATATGGTGTAAAAGAGTGCTGCCCTCTTTGAGTTGAACAGTGGCTACTGCAGTTGAATTTTCCTATTGGAAGTTGTTTCCCCGCGTGACGTATAATGGCTCTGCCAACGGCTCACTATGCACGTCGCTGTGATTACATCTGAGAGCTGGATCACTCTTCCATAGGCTTCTAAGGGATTGAAATTTGCCGGCCCAGAAACGTTATTAAAGAAATCGTAAAAAATAGTCCAAGTGACTACAGTGGCTCAATCAAGTTTCAATCAGTTTATCAATCAGTTTATCAAGCGACGAGACTACTTTTTGTGTGCAAAAAACAAACAAAAATATTTATTGAAGTATTCATTTCCTTCTCTCTTGGCCTCGAGATTGTTCACGTAGTATAATTGCGTAGCGCGTCTGTGTTGTACGTCAAATGAATACTTTAATAAAGCCGTTATTTTTGTTTGTTTTTTTGCGCACAAAAAGTATTCTCGTTGCTTGATAAACTTAAGATTGAGCCACTGTAGTCACTTGGACTATTTTGACGATTTATTTAATAACTTTTCGGGGCTGGCAAGTTTCAATCCCTTAGAAGCCTATGGAGGAGTGATCCAGCTCTCAGATTTAATCAAAAATATTTTAAAGGAGAACTCCAGGCAATTTTTAAGTTAATCTTGATCGTTAGACCTTTGTGAATGCTGTATATAGAAAAAAAAAACCGAACCGGATTGGTGCTTTCGACGCGGATCTGCGACCGCGAATGCCCAGAGCTCCCCCTCAGCTAAAACGGCAGCTCTGGGGGCATCTACACAAAGAGCGTTTTTGTGCCTCTTAACAGACCTGAAATGCAATTAAAATGTCTGTCCAACATGAACAGGGGCCTTACCTGTGAACAAGACGCGTTTAGCAACTTAGCCATGGTTTAGCCACGCAAGCACCAATCCGGTTCTTTTTTTTTCTATAGACAGTACTCACAAAGGTCTAACGATCAAGATTAACTTAAAAATTGCCCGGAGTTCTCCTTTAATTTGTATTCTGAAGATGAACGGAAGTCTTACGGGGTTGGAACAACATGAGGGTGAGTACTTAGGCCGCAGTTTGAGCCAGTGGCTCGAATTGATAAGAGATGCTAATACAATGCTAAATCTTTAAAGAAGTCCATTACGATATCCAGCAATCGATTTAAAGGTGAACTATGCAGGTTTTTTTACCTCAACTGATCAGCTTCGGAGTCATTGGAATGGTTATATTACTCTTATCGGGTTGAATGGTGGTCGTTTCGCACCCCCCTATCGCATGTGAGCGGAAAAAACGCACTTGCAACTTTGAGCCGGCGGCCCGCCGGCCGCAGCATCAGGAAGTGTCGCGTGATATCAGGTCTCGTGATGTAACGAATTGCTTTACGGCAAAAAAGATCTGATAAAATTCTGCTAAAATGAGCATCAAACAGAAATAACCCGGCGCCGTATTCATATGGTGTTCGAGGCGCACATACAATACAGACAGCCGACAGTTAAACAGGGCGCGCAAAGATCCTAAAGGGGCCACACCTTATTTCCACTCGTTACAGCTTCCATCCTACTGAACAGGTACCGGTGTACAGGGGAGGGGATCCGGCCGTGAGTGCAGAGACATCTCTGCGTGAGTGCTATTTACGACAGTACAAGTACTCCACAGCGACTCTAGGGGTCGCTGTTTGACAAAAACGGAATTCCTGCATAGTGCTGCTTTAAATAGTACATTGAGTTTAATTTGTCGTTTAATGAGATCTAATATATGTTGTAGTGCAGAGAATTTTCACGTGAATAAGTAAATCGATCCGACTATTATACGCATGTACTAGAATGGTCCAGTGGCAGAACTTTTGCCAAGCCTGTCAGAGGTTCTGGGTTCTAGTATAGTTTTTTTTTTTCCTCATCAAAACCAATTATGTATATCAGTGGTTGTATATCAAGCAGGGACACGTTTGTGTGCATTTTGTTTTGTGATTTCACTGGAACGAATAGAGAGTCTCTCCGCAACGGATTGAAGCACATTGTGAAGAGCATGTAAATGCTTTTGAGTGCTAGATCGCCTCTTATTTAACAAACAAACTAAATGAATGCTCTGCTAGATTTAACTGGAGATGTTTTATTTATTTGTATTGGTATGTCCGTGCCGTGAGAAGTTTCAAAAGTGGTGGGGACACAATCGACCCTGGCAAAAAGTGGTGGGGACATGTCCCACCTGCAAATTACGCCTATGTGTCAATCATTCCGCCACTGCAGGTCAGGAGAATGATTTAACAGCTTATCTAAGGCGCAGATGGTGAGGAACTGGAAAAAGTCAATTCATTGGAAAAAGGCAAGAGAAAAAAAAACCAAAGAATATCATGTAGGCCTCATAGATGGAAAATTTTCAAAAATCTAACGCCAAATCAAGTGATTCAGACCCAAATCAGGTGCCAATAACAATAATTAAGGATTTGTCAAGCAGACCACATAAACTATTGGCGCTTTTCCACTGCATGGTACGCTCGGTTCGGTACGGTTCGATTCGGCGCGGAACGGTTCGGTTCGGCTTCGCTTTTCCACTGCGTGGTACGACTCGGTACGGCACGGTTCGGTTCGCTAGCTCGGTTGCTTTTCCACTGCAGTTAGTACCCATTCAAAGTGGGTGGGACTGATCGTTACACTGTTTGTAGGTCCGGTGATAGCCGTGTGCGGCTAAGAGCTGAGCTAGCTGCTACTTGGAACACTTTTTCATTCTGTTTTGCCCCATCCAGCTCTCGCTGGACCCGCTCCTAGGCAACCAACGAGAGGATTGTCTGCACCTCGACCACGATTCAGCCATTTCCTTTTTAAAGTGTTGATCTCTTCTTTTTTTTCAAGTAAGTAAAACACAGGTGCTACCGTGTTGGCTGTTGTCTACTGGTTATATGACTCTGTATAGCGGTCTCGTGTCGCAAATCCAATGACGCTGGTAGTGACGATTCTGTCTGTCTGACCAATCAGTGATCTGCAGTGTTTCACGTCACATTTTAGTACCGGTACGGTACGCTTGGAACCTCAACAGATCAGGTACCATTTAAAGCGCGCCGAAGCGCACCGTACCGTACCGTACCATGCAATGGAAAAGCACCACAAGTGAGCCGTACCGAACCGAACCGTACCGTACCATGCAGTGGAAAAGCGCCAAAGCGTGCCGTACCGAACCGAACCGTACCGTACCATGCAGTGGAAAAGCGCCAAAACACATATTCAGCCTCACAGCTCTAGATATTGTAGTATTCATCATGATAAATATTTACATGTATGGGTGTCTATGTTAGCAGGGGAGTGTGTCTCGTTCCACAAAAGCAAATGTCAATTGTGATTTGTGCGTGCTTTACAGTGTCAGGACATTCATAGCATGCTCAGAAGCTGTTACTCAAAATAATGACAGTGTTTACTACAAATGACTAGATTTCTTCGTTTGTGAGTGGGTGTTCAGATGCAAGCATGGCCTGAATGTGACACCCTATACGGGATGTAATGACACATGAAGCGGTTGTACAAAGTATCGTTCAGAAACCCTTTCCAATTTTAAATTTGACAATTTTAAGAAAATCCAGCATCTATTGCTACAGTCTATTTAAAAAAAATATTTAATTATTCTGTTTAATTAAATATATTTTTTAAAACATTTTTGAATAAATCTCTTGAATTATTCAATGACAAATACATGTTTTTAACAGTCACTATTTGCCACCTATTGGTGTAACAATGTAATGATACGTTGTTTAAAGCTGCATTCCGTAACTTTTTTGGGTTAAAAATTATCCTAAATTAATTTGAGCAAGTACATAACCATCCAGTGTTCAAAACTATCTGCTTGCCTTAGCTCGATTCAAAAAGCTTGTAAGCTTATAATAATATTTTTTATTCTAAGGGTACTGGTGGATTTCCGTGGGAAATTCAAGCATGTCCTTGTGTCATTACGTCACTTCTGTACGTAAAGAAGGTGTCTCGGCTAGAAGGCTATATTTCGTGTGAGGATGTTGGAGGTGGAGATTTATAGTGCTTTTCTCATAGCACTTGATATAATTAAACTTATCAATTTGATCGATCCAGAAAGGTTCAAACGACAATCACCAGTGACAACTGGAGATTCACCTATTGTAAATTGCAGAAGACTTCGTTCAGACTTCGGAGTGGCTACAGAAAAATAGAGACTGCAACCGAGCCCATGCGAAAATGAGGATAATATCGGAAGGGCATTAATTGTAGTCACGCAATGCTGATGTTGTTAACATTAAGAATTTGAGAACAAAGTATACTTTGCACAGTTTGACGTGATATGATAAGCGATCGTTAGATTTAATCAGTGCACTTTACTGCAATGCTTTTTTTCCCTTAGTTGGTCAGAACAAAAGAGCATGTTACTAACTTGTTCAGATTACATTTTCCGGTGAAAATTCTTATGTTGGTCATACTTCCAAAAAGTAGAATCTGTGATTCCGAATGACAGTATCCACACCGCGCGGTGACTGACAGCCACACAATCTCCTCACAACATTGGACTGCCGAGGCACAACCCACGTAAAGTTAATAATTCCGTGAATAACTGCAATTGCAGATTTCGAACAGAGATGGCGACAAAGAAGAAAAACTAAGGACCCCCAGAGCACCTCCACCTGGCGTGGTGACTCAAAGCCCCCCTCCAAGGCCTGTAGGTTCTCCGCCACTCTCATGGCGAAGGGACATGCGACATGCACAAAGGCAGGGCTGACCCAGGGCTCATGCAAGAGCTGTGCACTGCCACCGACCACGCTCTACGGGCGATAAAGGTCACTGCACGATCCCTGGGTCAGGTGATGTTCACCTGTGTAGTATGCGGGAGGTTGAGAGAACTCGACGCTCGGACTGCTTCATATGAGACCGCTTCAGCACTGGCTTTGCGATCAAGTCCCAAGATGGGCATGGCAACAGGGCACGTTCCGGGTGCTAGTCACTCGGGCCTGCCGTCAAACCTTCACCCCATGGTCGAACCTCTCTTTTCTACAGGTCAGAGCAGAGTCCTGCAACGGGTCGTGTACCCGCGGTTACCCGCATAAAAGTGTCTAAAACGGGTGGATTGTGACATTCCTAAAATTCACGGGCAGGGATGCGGGCGGATAATGAACTCCTTGCGGGCGGGTAGTAGCGATATTTGTGTCTAAATTACCATTACACATACGCAACAACGATATGACCTTTGGACCCATCACGTCACCACTGTGACAGTGTGACTTTCGTTGATGCTTTTCGTAGCCTAGTTAGAGCGTTGCAGGAGTAGATGGATGATGTAAAAGTAAAGTTAGCGAGTGGAGTATAGAAAATTGTTGACAACGAGCATGCAAAAACATTTCCCAATCTGGCAATGATTGCGCGGAATGTTCTCTCCATCCCAGCATAGAGCGCTGCGAGTGAGAGAGACTTTTCCACAGCTGGATTTGTAATTCAAGAACGGAGAACGCAACTTAAACCTGGGAATGTGGGTGATATCCTTTTCCTGCACAGTAACCTAGGCAAAGTAAATGCATAGGCATAGGATATTTTTTTGGGGGGACGACAGGCTCAAATAGGTTGGATTTTTCTTGTTCTTTTTTTTTTCATTAATAGGTCTATTTGCATTATCAGGTTTCATAGCCTATTTAGGTGCCGATGTAGGCTACTTGAATGGCGCAAAACAAAGCGAACTTTAGCCTGTTTCATTAGCCCATTCATGAGGCTATTGTGATGTTGAGAGAGGTGCGAGATAAAAAATAAAGCACTTTAATTGGAATGATTTTAGCGTGTGTGATTTATCACGGGCACGGGTCGGGTAACGGGCCAAATATTAACGGGTCTGGGCGGGTGCGGATTTAATTTTGATATCACGGGTGACGAGTCGGATCTGGTGCTGAACTTTGCGGGTACGGCCGGGCGCGGGTCTCCAAAAATGGACCCGTGCAGGACTCAGGGTCGGAGTGCCCTTAGACCGGGTTTCCAATTCCAATTAAATATACAGTATAAATATAATATAAAAAATATGAAGTGTTAATATAATTTATTAATTATTGTGTATACACAGATACATTTACTTTTGTTATGTTTGTTAATAATTTGATAATTTTGAATCCACCATGTCATTTTATAAGAAATTAATTGGATTACATTTTTAACAGCCCTAATTTAGATGCAATATAAACTGATATTCCATACAGTAAATACATATGTCTTCTGTTCCGCACAATGATGTCCTTCAATACCCCCCTATCCCTTTTCTCCATTTTTTTCCCTTTCCACTAATCAGTAACTACCACTTTTAAAAGAACCGCACTGCCTTTACCAATTAAGTCATGCTAGAGGCGTCAGCATGCACATGGAAGCTGCACAGCTCCCCTCTGACCTGTTTTTTCCAGTGACGACGATAAGGGTGGTCTGGAAGCCATTGCACACACGCACGAAGGAGTAAAGGAGCTGTGAAAAGTTGAAGTTCAAGGCCACCAGATATGCACAAAACTCACCATAGGCCTGGGAGCTACCAAAGGAAATTGTCTATCCCAAGAGAGAAAAAGAAGGAAAAGAGAAAAAGATGTGGGGGGGGGAAACATTAAGAGGGCAGCTAGTTCAGCCTTTGCATTTTTGTGGCTTCGTGGATGTAGCGGATATCGCAATAGAGTAGGATATGAGAATGGTTGAAAGGAAAGAGAGGAGAAGGCCAAAGGGTAAAGACGACAGCTGTCTGGCTCTGTTTTTTGCTCATAGGGATGAGTTAATGTCTAAAACATTCAGAATGTTCATTCAGAAAAGAATGACAGGAAGAGTGCTAAGAGAAATTATGTTCGCACAACTAGCAATGACAAAAGACTGTACTAATCAATGGAATACATGACAATAGGCGAGGATGAAATTTGTTTTGATGCAATTTGTAAACAGATTTCCTATAAAAGCTGCCAAATTGTTAAACCTCATGGGTGATTATGCGAGTCTTAAGACAGCAGCCCATTTGCCAACTCAAAACAAATTGATAACGGTAGGTAATGTCATACTTTAAGATCATTCCTAACAAAAAAAAACTCATGCAGAAACATGTGCCTCGTTGCTAGGAGACGCATCACAAATTAAAACAATATGTGTTCTAAGATCGGCTCAAAATATGATGCATGCTTGATTTCATCCAACTAGATGGAATCCCGAGCTTAAAAAAAAAAAAAAATCATACATTATGCTATTTTCTGTGAAAATTCTCAACTCAATTCTGAGTCAATTCTCTTACGGCAACTAGCGCGCGAGTCTTCCAAACTGTAAATCAGGACAAAAAACTGGGCAAATGTGTCGTGTATTCCAAAATATGCTTTTCACTACTCCCAAAGTGAACGGTTGCAGAAAAAATAGATATGTTTTTATTGAACATTAATGAAGCAACCGATTTTGTGTGAAAATAAATCATAAAAGGGGTTGGTTTGTTTGAAAATCTTATAATTGTATGAGGTGGCAAGGGGGGACTTTTACCCCGCACACAGGGTAAAAGGCTTACCAGTCCAGCATGAGGCAAAAATTATTTATACAAATACTTTAGCTAAAATAATATGTTTTTTTTTAAATTCCTTAAGTTAATACTTGTTCAAAATAATAATTTTAGCAGAGTTTGTACTGTGTTTGGTTTATTTTGATAAATAAATAAAAAATCATTTTTGCTCAAATAAACTGATTGAACTGTTCATTTTTAAATACAGACGAAAAATATTTTAAAAAATGTAAAGATTCTGAAAGCATTGAATGAGATCCCATAATAAATTGAAATAGCTATACATTAGTAACAAATAAATATGACTCCAAATATGCCCCGCAGAAGTACAATAACGCAAGTTGTTCCAAAAATTCCCATGGGCATCATACTATATCGCTGTAGCTGAATAAACAGAAGATTGAAACTCTTTGATTGATTAAACATGAATAATAAACACACGACTAAGACAATATATGGTTTATCTAAGTTCTTCAAGCCTTCCTGGGTATTTTCATGATAATAAAGTATATTTATACTTCAATGCTTATCGAAATAGCCTTATCACTGTATAGAATAGTATAAAATAATATGTTGTGTGCCTTAATCTGTTTAAGCCACATCATCTCACAGAAGGATGCTCAACTGTTGATATGAAGTGAGTTTGGGAAAGTATGCTATTAAATGTTGTTTTTTGTTGGACAAGAGGTTCATAAATGCTTCATGTTTGGAAAGATGTTTGACACGTGGTGCTTTTTCAAATGCATATTAAAAAAAAATTCAAACTCGCAGTGCTTTCAGATGGAGCAGCATTTATTTGCAACATATATTTGTTGTTTTAATCTGATCACAGAGCCGTGCTTCACTGACAAAGTGCATAAAGCATAAAATAAATAAACAGCAGCCTTTGCGATTTCATAATCGCAATAAGCCAAATCGGTTTAAGCACAATTTCATGTTAATTGCGATTAATCGTGCAGCCCTATTAATTATTGTGCCTTTCGCCCCAACCGCAGGAGCGCCTTTTACCCTCAGCTAAAGACAAAAAAGAAGAAAAATCGGACCCCCAACCCCAGCGCAATTATTATGATTTTAAAAAATACTATTAAATACAGGCTTGAACCCAGAACCAATTATCTTTGTGTCACGACTTAAGCATATATGGAGCAATTTCTCTCCAAGCAAGTGAATTAAGTTCAATATTCAGTTTCTAAAGATATGACAGAGGATTTTAGAAATGTTAGAGAGAAGTGAAACAAATGCTTAACACCAGGAATCCAGTACAAGACAGTATGACATTTATATAAGTGCACAGTGTATATATGGAATATACGTAACATAAGTACACAGTATGTATAAATCCAAAATGAATATCCGATAATCATCCAACAAAATCCAGTTTTACTGCATGTAAATACAAACAAACCGCAATCCTGTAAGTCAATAGTTGCCTAGGAAAACCAATGGAACTTAAACAACAACTACCCATCCAGCAAGACAACGACATGAAAAACAGTTCTAATAAATAATCGGTAACACTTTACTTGAAGGGGTGTGCATAAGACTGACATGACACCGGAAAAAAACAGCCGGAACTGGGAATCAGCCGGAACTGGGAACACTTCCTTAAAACCTGATGTACTCGATACATCATAAGAAGAATGGCATCTACGCTAATTTAGTGTCTTTGTTTATCCCGAGGTTTTCCTGCAGCCTGCCGGATCCAGGCCGTTTCCAGATCTGACGAAGGACCTTCGCCTGGACCCGATGACAACGCAGTGCTGAAGTGCCAACTAGCCTCTCCCTATGGAGGATCCCTATTCCACTCTACAGATAAAGCGCTGTGGAAATTACGGATTCGCGTACCTACCCGAAATGATAAAATAAAATAAAATTCTGCATCAATTTATAGGCAAGACAAGTAGTTTGTTTAGTCACGGTTTGTAGCGAATTACATACCTGCGCACATAACTATAGAATCAATTCTTAATGCGCATGTGAACGCCATCAGCTTTTATCACAGGTTTGCATTTAAAGTCTATTTAGAGAGAACGGCGTCATCTTAGCGGCCCCTAATTTAATAACAAATGATCAGTTCGACGGAAGTGAATCAATCAAAACTAACATTAGCTGGAAACAACATTATTCAAGACCTGCAAACCAAACCATTCTCTGTTACCTTAAATTATATGTTTGTCTCTGTAAAGCTGCTTTGAAACAATCTACATTGTTAAAAGCGCTATATAAATGAGGATGACTTGACTTGACACCTTCATAACTATGACATATGTCATGAATATGAAGTAGGGTTTATGCATGTTTATGACAACTGTCATTAAGTGTCTTTCGCTCAATAATGACATTTTGAATGCAAATATGACATTGTTTAAGATGTCTTTGTTATGACATCTTGACATAAACCATAACATCATAACCTGTCAGTGTCTTTGTCATGACAACTTAACATTAAATTAAGTTAAACTGTCATGGTTGGTTGACATTGGCTGTCATGAGGCCATTATAACTGTGTCATGAATATTTATCGTGACCTCAACTACAGTGGTACAAATTGAATTTGTCATTAAAATTTTATAATGGCTTCATGACAGCCAATGTCAAAACCAACCACCTGACAGTTTAATATAATGTTAACCAATAAAGCTAAGTGGTTTCTTAAGTTTGATAATTAATCTGCTATGCCATGTTTATGACAGGTTGTGTTGTCTTAGTAATGTCAAGTTGTCATGACAAAGACACTGACAGGTTATGATTATTGATTTATGTCAATGTGTCATAACAAAGACATCTCAAACTGTCATATTTGCATTAAAAATGTCATAATTGAGCGAATGACACGTAATGACAGTTGTCACAAACATGCATAAAAACTTCCTTCATATTCATAACATGTGTCATGTCATGATTATGAAGGTGTCATGTTAGTCTTATGCACACCCCTTCAAGTAAAGTGTTACACAATAATCCAATCTAGTCACATATTTGAAAGTTCTTTTTTACTAAAAAGTGTTTTTCCACTAAAAGTAGTTAAAAATTAAAGCTGCAAGCAGCAATGGGCGGGCCCTCGCACATGTAGCGCGTCGGGGAGTGATGCGGCCGCATATTCTGTTGCATATTCTGGAGCTCTGCCAGTGCGGCTGTGAATTTGCTACGCTATGACTGTGGGTGAATGTGGGCATGTACATGAGTTCAGGGCGGGACTCTTATCCTACATGTAAAGTTTGGTGCAGCTGTGAGCATGTACACTGAAGTTACAACCACTTCCTGTGTCATGGCGATGAGTTGATCTTTGATGCCATGCCACGGACACACCGATTGACGAAAACTCGCAGATAGCACAACTTTTCATCGTCAATGCCTTTAGAAGGCACAGCAGAAATTTCAAGTCGATCGGACTAAATCCCTAGGAGGAGTTCGTTAAAGTACGGAGTGTGTAAATCAGCCAAAATTTGACGGAAAATTCAAAATGGCCGACTTCCTGTTGGGTTTAGGGCATCGCTCCAAGAGGCTTTTTTGTGCGTCTGGATATGGTTGATGTGCCACAGAAATTTCATACATGCAAGTCAAACGTGCGGCGGGGGCTGCTTCGTTAAAGGTCACTTCCTGTTGCCAGCAGGTGGCGCTATGACTGGGGGTGAATGTCGGCATGTACATGTGTTCAGGGCGAGACTCTTGTCAAGCGTGCAAAATTTGGTGCAGATCTGAGCATGTACAGCAAAGTTACTCCAACTTCCTGTTTCATGGCGAATCATCGATGCCACGGACACGCCCATTGACGAAAACGCGCAGATAGCACAACTTTTCATCATCAATGCCTTTAGAAGGCACAGCAGAAATTTGAAGTCGATCCAACTAAATCCCTAGGAGGAGTTCGTCAAAGTACGGAGTGTGTAAATCGTCCCAAAATGGCCGCCAAATTCAAAATGGCGGACTTCCTGTCGAGTTTAGGGTATGGGTTCTTGAGGCTTTTTTGTGCGTCTTGATATGATACACGTCCTAACCACATTTCGTGCATGTAGGTCGAACATGGACGAGGGGCTAATTTTTTCTAATTTTCTAGGTGGCGCTAGCGAGTCATTTTGCCACGCCCATCCGCGAAACCCACAAAATACAAAATTTTTCACCAGTCCTGACATGTGTGCAAAATTTGGTGACTTTTTGAGCATGTTGCGGCCTCGAAAATGGGGCTTACTTTGCAGAAAAAATAAAAATAAAAAAAAATAATAATCCTAACAGTTTCAAGAGGGACCTCGCACGGGTGCTCGGGCCCTAAAAATTAGCCATACTTGCCGAAGGCTCCTAGGTGAAAAGTGTTTGGCCATTGAATATCATTACTCCAAATTGTCTATGATTAACCGTTTGAAATTTATTCCACATGTGTCAACAATAAAGATATGTTTAGCAATCCGTAGAACTGATGGTGGTTTATGATAGTAGTGGAAAACAACATCTGTACATCTTCAAAAACAGGAGATATGAAGCACTTACACACAACAGACTCATCTTGTAACCAAATGATTTGGATTTGCCATACTTCAAATGTACCCTGATAAATCTGTACATCTGCACATGTTTAACAGGGCAAGAGATAGCACTGGACAGCTTGAATTTTCATTTCTCAAAGACACAAAGATCCCTGTTTCCACATACGCTGATGAGAGGTTTTTAAAACTCCTCAGAGAGACACAAAACAACTTTGGTGACAAGTCAAATCAGACAAAAAGATCTCACAACTTGTCACTATTCATATCTGAAGATATTTCTCCCATAACTGTCAACCGACCACCCGTGAACTTCACAATCCACAATGTCTGTTATAAGACGTATTTCTGAGCAACTGATTTATGAGGAAACAAAATGTTGTTTCATGTGAAAGGGGTCTTTTAGAGGGGAAGTGATGCAAAGACGTGCAACAAAAAACTCAGTAGATTTAACTTTCTTGTCAAGGTAATCTTTTTAGACCAATATTCAACAAGAAAAATGCACAACTTATTTTACAGAAACGTGATGATTTAGAGTGAAATAAGATTCAATAAAAAAATATTTTAACCTAGATGATAGATAGATAGATAGATAGATAGATAGATAGATAGATAGATAGATAGATAGATAGATAGATAGATAGATAGATGAGAGAGAGAGAGAGAGAGATGAGAAGAGAGAGAGAGAGAGAAGAGAGAGAGAGAGAGAGAGAGAGGAGAGAGAGAGAGAGAGAGAGAGAGAGAGAGAGAGAGAGAGAGAGAGAGAGAGGAGAGAGAGAGAGAGAGAGAGGATGGATATACTGTATATAAGGGAGTTAAACAAGGTTTGAGCTACGACTTTTGGTTCTTGTTGATTTTAAACGCTTAATCATTTAATGATCGTAATAAAAAGTGGAAATATAAGAGGCTAAAAGTTGAAAAGAAAATAATAAAATAAGATACTGGCAGAGATTGCATGGGACAGTTTAAAGTCAGTTCAGACTTTATGAAGTTAATTTGGTGTGATGATAGAGAACAACAGGCCTTTGGTCCTTTGCTTTGGGGATGTTTATTCAGGAGGGCCAAGAAACCACAAATACCCATGGCTAGAACCATCTGGAATGTTCTACAGGGGACAATGTCTAAGAGGAAAATACCAAAGCAACTCTAAACATCCCATAAAGATAAAAAAAAAAACAACCTTCAGCAATGTAAACAGGATAAGATGCCATTTCATTTATGTTATCTCACCACAGCAAACG
This sequence comes from Chrosomus eos, assembly GCA_036326025.1. NCBI lineage: Eukaryota > Metazoa > Chordata > Actinopteri > Cypriniformes > Leuciscidae > Chrosomus > Chrosomus eos. The sequence goes on from CM070840.1 coordinate 20,683,035, forward strand.
GTAAAACTACCTTTCATCACAAAGTTACTTTTTTTTAATCCCTGTCGAGCAAGTGCCAGTCAACACAAACAAAATGCAATTATGCATGCCTGCGGTCAGCTTTCCTAAAAATACGGATAAAAATGAAAGCAAGAGTATGAGTCTACAGCTGAGAGGGCAGACTGTTCATTCAAATGGATTCGGTTTAAAAATGACTCATGAAAAGTTAGTTTTTAAGTGGGAAATGAGGTAAAAAAACAAGCCACAAACTGGAAGTTTTACAAAAATAATGTCTTCCATTTACAGTGGGAAAAATCCTTCAAAATGTGACTTTTCCTGAATCGTGTCAAAGGCAGGAAAAGATCATGGCAGGCTTGTCCTCGTGGCTCAGATCTAGCTCTGAAGCTGTGAGGCGGGAACTTCGACTAATGGGTCTGTTTCTGCTTTGCCACCCGTTGCGAGCGCTTTGAGTTCCCCAAGTCTGTGTTTATCGTTCACAGACTCTGCATAGCTGGTTTGTGTAAACATCATAAATGGTTTTTAAATGTCATGCCAGTCATCGTGAAGATTTGGACGAACATGGTCGTTTTGTGGGATGAATCATTCTGGTGATATATTTCTTTATGTCTTTGTGGTGAAAGAGTGGTTAAAATACTAAGGCTAAGAAATCGGAACTCCTGCTGTTTCAGTGTTCCTTTTAACGGGTTTAGTCTCCACAGGGGAGAAACCCTAAAAAAAATCTACAATCATTTTCTTGACAACTGACAAACTAAATATTTCTTCTCGCCTTCTACTTTAGATCTCATTCTGTGACATTCAAACACTTACCGCTGCTCCACCACTTTTTGCCGTTAATGATAAAATGGTCTTTTTCCCTGTGAAGGGTGCACTCCATGTTTGTGGCATCACTTGAAGCAACATCTGGCTCTAAGACAAAAAAAAACAAGACAGAGTATCAGATTTAGTAATAAAAAATATTTTAGAAAAAATAAGCAGTGAAAAAATGTTATTGAAAAATGTTTTGATATGTAAAAGTCTGGTTTTAGGGACAATGTGTTTTTAAAGATGCACATTCACAAAAGAGTTATTTATTTGGTTATTTTTGTGAACCAAAACATAAAACAATATTCACATAAGCCCATTATGATAAATGTCATATTTAGCCTGTGCCTTTAATATAGCCGTGCTTAAGGATTTTTTTGCCCGATTTTTACTTGCCCCGTCACAAAAAGTTTTTTACCCCCATGTTACTTTGTGTGTTTTTTTTTTGTGCCACAATTCTCAATTCCAGTTTTTATAGCGCATTAAAAACTCATACATTTCTAAATATTTATGAAGACAAGTAAACAGTCAGTAATACAATTAGGACAAAAAATAAGTAGGGCTGTAGCGATACACTAATCTCACGATACGATACGATACGATACACGATATTCAGCTCACGATACGATATATATCACGATATTCAGCCAACGATACGATTCAATACGATTCGATATAATTCGATACACTTACATCTTTTTCTGAAAGATTTAAAGGGGACAGAGTGATTTTGGTGACATCTTGTGAGTGTTCCATTTACTTGGATTGAATTAATTGAACTGAAAACTAAAAACATCAATTATTACACAATATATGTCTCTGACTGGACAGAGTCTAGAGCTTGCAAATGCTGGACAAAATGAATTAAAGATGTGTTGAGAAAATTAGTTCCATTTATTGAAAAAGTGAAAACTGTAGCTTGCAAGCCTTTGAAAAGTAAATAAAGTGCAGTATTGCAATTAACAATGGAGAGTTAAAAAGTGCAAATAAAGTTTTGAGAAAAAAGGTTTTATAAAAAGATAAACCTCACATATTTCAGCCTTTAAATCATTTTTATAAAAAGAATGAGTCAAAAAAGATAAATTACAGACATTTACAATGCACATTAGCTTATCTTTTATTATTAATAGTAAAATTAGGTCCGATTTTCCCCGTGGCGTCTGTCGTTGCTAAGCAACCATGACCTGCGCTCTCCACAACGAAAAAAGAAGTTTTAGTAGCTAATGGATTTCCACCACCGAAAAACGCTTGCTATAGCTCTGCTACAAGATTTATCTACGGAGAAAAGAAAAACAACCGTAGTGTTTGGGTGCACCCCCATGCTTCATGTTGACCGAGCTTATAATGTTGTTATGGAAAGGGTGAAGCTGATGGTTGGTTCTTGTCACATGAACTGCGGTCACGGTGCGATTGCGCCATTCTGCAAAGTTGAGGTGTTTTCATCTCGCTGCGCCTGGAGAAAATGAGCGCGTTGCTTCAATTATGAGCAATTATGTTGCCGCGCGCCTACATTTGAAATAACGAACTTGAGCGCGCAAAAGACACGATATATGTGAACGGCCCCTTGACGAGCAAAGTTAAACACGGGGGGTTTGAATGGGACTTATATATCGATACTCGCGGCTTAAAAATCGATACTTTCTTGGGGGAAAAAATATCGAGTCATATCGCAGAATCGATAAAATCGCACACCCCTAAAAATAAGCAAATTACAAGCGATAGTACAAACAAATACAATAGAAGACAAATACAAATTAAATAAACAGTGCAAGGGTAGGTCTAACAGCAGTATTCAGGCAATAAATACTACAGAAATTGAATAACATGATCCAATGTAAAATAACACTTCAAAGTTTTCACTATATAAATGAAATAGAGACGAATCCTTATTAAAGCTACAAAAGCCATTCAGACTAGATCAGCAAGTTATTTTCTCTTTTCTTTTTTTATTTGTTCTTTGAATAACATTTATAACACAGATTTCAGCAGGTAAATTATGCTGCTGTCGCTTTAAGACCTGAAGCATAAGATGCTGATTTGACACCCATCCAATTTTCTGTCATCTCTTTACATTAATTTAAAACTTAAGTCATTTAAGGCTGCTTACAAGGATACAAAAACTGGCATTTTGACATAATTGTACGCGTTTTTGTTTAAGCGAAATAAGACACAAAAGAAAACTAAAACCAGTATTGCCGCACAGTCAGAGAAGTGGTGTACTGTGCACACATTGTGTGCAAACAGAGAACCGCTTCACAGTCTAAACAGTGAGCCAGGCCCAGTACCGAATTTAGTTTTTGTTTTGTTATTTGCTTGAATGAAAGATTGGCTGATCATAGTCTTCATGTGGACAACCCTCGGTCAGCCACTGTCTCTTGCTTCACAGAGCTGAAAACATTTAACAAGGTATTTATTATTTTAATTCACCCCCTCAACAAGCAAGAGACAGTGGCTGACCGAGGATGGTCCACACGAAGACTATGATCAGCCAATCATTCATTCAAGCAAAAAAAAAAAAACTAAATTCGGACAAACAGTTGTTTGTCTATGAAGAACAAGGATTCACATAGTCTTGGAAACCCTGAATATATGAGAGAGTCTAATTTTTAAAAGTATGATTTCTAGACCTGAAAAGGTCATGTAAATTAATAATATCTTAAAACTCCCTGACACTTAATTGTTTTAACATGAATTATTATTATTTTGTTTACATAATTTAATCTAAAGACAATTCTAGTGTTTTTAAATGAAAAGGGTGGAGGTGGCTTTGAATATTGTTGTGGACAATAGGGAACCTTGTCAAACGTCAAAAAGGTTGTAGAGGATAATCTCCTGGTTCTTTGCTAGTGAAAAAAAGAGAGACTGGCTGTAAAGGCGGAAATGATAACCTGGCGTAGATATTTAATTTTAAATCTGGTATTTGTTACACACACAAGTAAGAATTACAGCTATCGTCTGTATGACAGCTAAAATGACACACACACAATGGAAATAATGAAATATAAAACTCTGGGGGCATTACAACACCATCTGTATACGCATGTTGAGAAACGTGATGCCTTTTCAAATTACCATTGCACATTACACTTTATAGCCATCTTCCAGCTTGCTCTATTAGCAGGAGAATCAAAATCACTTTGTTTTCCTAAATCTCATCCACCAAGTATTCCACACCTTGTTCGCTCATTGAAAACAGATCTCATTATTATTATAAATCCTCCTTATAAGTCAAGTACTAATGAGTGTGTAACATTAGAGAGGCTTGAGTGTGAACCATATCTGGAGACTACTGCGCTCTGTTCTATTATGTTTTGCTGCGTTCAGCTGTTTAATAAATCTTATGTAAACACATTAAAGAAAAATGTCCAGTCGCTTTGGCTTTACTGAGTCATTCATTAACTGGATCAAAATTCTATATAAATCACCTTCAGCCACTATCATCAATTGACTAACATCACATAGCTTAAACTGCACTGGGAACTAGACAAAGATGCCCACTCTTCCCCTAACTATTCACCATTTTCATTGAACCATTAGCAGCAGCCATCTGTCAAAACATCTACATTAAAGGAATTCAAACACTAAATATAGGCCTACTACACCACAAAATCAGCCTTTACGATTATGATGTATTACTGTATCCCCATCATCATTACATGAAATGATTAAACTCATTAATTCATTCTCTAATATTTCTGAATACTCATTTAACTTGAGTAAATCTTCTATTCTTTCATTACAGCTAGGATGTGACATCAAATGAACCACCTATTCCCTGCACCAATCACATTACATACTTTGACAGTCTGGGGGAAACATTAATGCCTGAGCTGTTTTGTCTTAACTTTACTCCATTCCTCAAAACAAGAGATGTCTTCAAAGCTGGATGAACTTATCCATTTTAGGAAAAAAATATCAGTCATAAAAAAGACAGCACTCCCTAAATTTTATTCTCAATGATTCCAATACAACCCTCCCTCACCTGGTTTAAATCTCTAGACTCAACCATTACCAAATTCTACTGGAAAATAAGACCCCAAGAATTAAACTGACGACCCTACAGAAACTAGAAAGGAGGACTGGAAGCACAACATTTCTGGATGGAAATAGTTTCAAATAGTACTATTTACTTCAGAAACCTGTCCACATTGCACACAAAATAACCCACACACCTAGGTTCACACCATTTGGCATTGCACCCCAATTAAATAAAATCGGGGAAAACGTCACTGAATCACTATCCGCCCTTATGGGATGTCAATATCGCCCTCCCTCTGCATATTGAGTGACATATCCATAATCAATTGAAACAATACAAACAGTCAATTACCAACCACAACTTTACCAACTTATACCAAGGCATAAATAGTACTCACTTTAGATGAGCTCACAAAAAAAGTTAACTGACAACTACTAAATGTGTTATAACTACCTGAATTAATCATGAAATACAGTAGGAATACATGTTAATAAAGCATTTATTAACACACTGAGTAACTATTACTATATGTCTAAATAATAAGATGTATACATGTACGTTTAAATAGTTTATTAATCATTTATTTACACTTTCTAAAGGATTTTGTGAACCACTGATAACTCCTAAATAACTGGTTTGTAAATAATGTAATACATCATTTTAAAATGTTAAAATGTCATAAAAATGATAAACTGATCACTAACAATGTATGAAAATACAATTATTAAATACATTATAGATGATTATAAATCAAGAATAAAGTATTTATAAACACTCTTTTGGGGTGAAGCAAAACGTCAGTGGTCCCACTCATCGTCTAAATCATACACTAGATTTAATTATATCATATGGAACCGATCCAACCGATATAGATATTATACCGCAAAGTGACGATCTCACTGATCATTACATGGTAACTTGCATAATACGCACTGCTGAAATTTGTCATGTTGCACCACGTTATAGACCAGGCAGAACAATCCTTCCAACCACTATAGATAAATTCTCAAACAGCTTACCTGATCTATCTCAGCTGCTCAGTAAACCCAAACAAACAGATGAACTAGAGGAAATGACTAGCAGTATGAGCAACATTTTCTCTAGTACACTAGATATTGTTGCACCAATTAGATTAAAAAAGGTTAGAGAGAAAACTAAAACACCATGGTACAACAGTGCTACGCATGCTATCAAGAGAGAAACTCGTAACTTAGAGCGTAAATGGAAACGAACTAATTTAGAGGTCTTCAGAATCGCGTGGAAAGACAGTATGTCACGTTATAAAAGGGCTCTGAAATCAGCCAGGGCTGAGCATATCCGCAAACTAATTGAAAATAACCAAAATAATCCAAGGTTTTTATTTAACACCGTGGCTAGACTATCAAATAATCAGACATCTCCAGAGCAAAATATTCCGTTACAATATAGTAGTAATGATTTTATGAATTACTTCAATGAGAAAATAGAAAGCATCCGAAACACTATTGTAAATGTACAATCCTCTATGGTGTCTTATGACTCAGCCTCAATTATGGCCCTTCTAGAACAACTACACCGCTTTACACCTATAGGACAGGAAGAACTAAATAAACTTATCATTGCATCTAAACCAACAACATGTTTATTAGATCCAATACCCACTAAACTACTTAAAGAAGTGTTACCTGTAGTGGAAGAGCCTCTTCTCAATATTATTAACTCGTCTTTATTTTTAGGTCATGTTCCAAAAATATTCAAGCTGGCAGTAATAAAACCTCTCATTAAGAAACCGCAATTAGATCCAAATAACCTAGCAAATTACAGACCCATCTCAAATCTTCCATTTATGTCTAAAATACTAGAAAAAATTGTGTCCGCTCAATTGTGCTCCTTCTTGCAAGAAAATGATATCTATGAAAAATTTCAGTCGGGATTCAGACCGCATCATAGCACAGAAACTGCGCTAGTTAAAATTACAAATGATTTACTCTTAGCCTCTGACCAAGGCTATATCTCAATACTAGTTCTACTTGATCTTAGTGCTGCGTTCGACACTATAGATCATAAAATACTCTTAGATCGACTACAAAACTACACTGGTGTTCAGGGACAGGCATTAAGCTGGTTTAGATCGTACTTATCAGACCGTTACCATTTTGTCTGTTTAAATGGGGAAAAATCGAAGATAACATCAGTAGACTATGGAGTGCCGCAAGGATCTGTCCTAGGCCCTCTGCTATTCTCAATAAATATGCTGCCACTTGGTAATATTATAAGAAAACATGGAATTAATTTTCACTGTTATGCTGATGACACTCAATTATATATCTCATCACGACCAGATGAAAACACTAACTTATCTAACTTGACAGAGTGTCTAAAAGATATAAAATGCTGGATGACGTGTAATTTCCTGCTATTAAATTCAGATAAAACGGAGGTATTACTTATTGGTCCAAAAAACTACCCACAAAATCCCTTACAATACAACTTTAATTTAGAAGGATGTCCTGTTACTCTATCCACTACAGTAAAAGACCTGGGTGTTATGCTAGACCGCAACTTGACTTTCGAAAATCATATTTCATATGTTACAAGAACAGCCTTTTTCCACCTTAGAAACATTGCTAAGCTACGTAACATGCTATCTGTTTCAGATGCAGAAAAGTTAGTTCTTGCATTCATGACTTTGAGACTAGATTACTGTAATGCGTTATTAGCTGGTTGTCCTGCATCCTCAATAAACAAGCTACAGTTGGTGCAAAATGCAGCCGCTAGAGTTCTTACTAGATCAAGAAAACATGATCATATAACACCAATTATATCATCTCTACACTGGTTACCTATTAAGTTCCGTATCAATTACAAAGTATTACTATTGACTTATAAAGCTCTAAATGGTTTAGCTCCTGTGTATTTAACAGACCTTCTATCGCCCTACAATCCATCGCGCTCTTTAAGATCACAAAATTCGAGGCTTCTGGTCATTCCTAGGATATCTAAGTCTACTAAAGGAGGGAGGGCGTTCTCACATTTAGCTCCTAAACTCTGGAATAGCCTTCCTGATATTGTTCGAGACTCAGACTCGCTGTCCCAGTTTAAAACTAGATTAAAGACGCATCTCTTTAACCAAGCATTCACTTAATTCACTTAATGCTTACCTTTTATACTACTTCTGAATCAGTTCGAATGCATTAATATTATGAACATCAGCTATGCTAATTATTTCCCATCTGTCTTTCTGCTGTTATCTCGGGACGCTAGTCCCGAGGTAAATAGCGTTCGTCAGCTCCAGTTTGTATCCAGCCTCTCACGAAGACTTCAGATGCCCCAACACCTGTGATGAGACGACTAAACGCCTGTGGAGAGACGACTCGACGCCTGTGAAGAGACGACTAAACACCGGCGATATGTTATGCCTAAATTTATACATGATTAACTAACTTTATTTTTCTTTGTCCATTTCTGAAATGCACTTTCTGTAAAGCTGCTTTGAGACAATGTGTATTGTGAAAAGCGCTATACAAATAAACTTGAATTGAATTGAATTGAAATAAACTGATTATTAATGTATATTAATGCTTTATAAATGATTAATTAACTTTTTACTAATGCTTAACTAATATTCATGCAGTTATTATAAAGTTATTATAAAGTGCTACCAATTTTAAAAGGAATTCCAGTCAGTCAGATGAACCAGAAACCAGCTTAATAATAATAAGCTTCCTTAAAACTGATCAGTTAGTAAGTAAGTTTTGAAAATAAGTTGTTTTACACGTATCACCTGTCATACAGAAGCAGGACCGTATGTCTCCTCTCAGCAAGGGCTCCAGCCAGAGTCTCTTCTGTTCCTCAGTGCCAAACAGGTGCAGCACTTCCATATTCCCAGTGTCTGTTAGACATTTACTGCATCAATACTACCATAAGTCACTCAGAATTTACACTGCTGTTGCAAATTTTTCTATTTCTAATACATGCTGTTCTTTTGAGCTTTCTATTCAACAAAGAGTCCTGAATCCTGTATTAAAATATTAAGCAGCACTGTTTTCAAAATTGATGGAATGAAATGTTTCTTGAGCACCAAATCAGTATATTTTAATGAGTTCTGAAGGATCATGTGACACTGAAGACTAGAGTAACAGATGCTAAAAAAAAACATTTTAAAATATATATTAGAAAACTTTAAATTATAATAATATTTTACAATAACTGTTTTTACTTATTTTGATTAAATAAAAGCAGCTTTCATGAGCAAGACTAATGTCTTTCAAAAACATACCAACCAAATTTTTACGGTAGTGTAAATACAATTATGTTGATTGCTGACACATGTAGTATTGAGCGAGATTTTCTGTTTTAAAGGGTGGGTGAAACACTCAGTTTCAGTCAATCTCATGTTAATCTTGAGTACCTATAGAGTAGTATTGCATCCTTCATATCTCCAAAAAGTCTTTAGTTTTATTATATTTATAAAAGAAAGATAGGCTATACCAAGTCTCCGGAAAAAAACGAGCGGCTGGAGGCGTGCCGTGTGGGCGGTGCTTACGCGTCGTGCAGATAGCTAACAACCTATGCTAACAACACAGACATTTGAAGCAGTTTTACTCACCGCCTGCGGTTCCAACACACGACCGTGAACCTTTATTGTTGGGACTGCTCCATCTTTAAGCAATGGCATTAGACGATCTGCAAATCCGGCGTAGAACTGAACTTCCCTAAAGCCGAGCACAGCGCTTTGATGGGCGTACTGCTTTCGCTCTCTCGCTCTGGTCTACAGCTGCGCGCGCGCCCTTCCGGAGAATTGCCCTTAGGACCGTATAAGGAAATTCCGCCCCACCTGACGTCACACACACCCATACTCGAAAAAAACTTTCCGAAACTTGTGACAAACCGGAAGGAGTATTTTTGGCACAGAAATACTCAATCAAACGTACAACTTAATTTTTGAAACTTTGTCCATGTTTAGCATGGGAGTCCAACTCTTTAACAGTGTAAAAAACTCACTATGCATGAAACAGCATTTCACCCCCCCTTTAAATATAATTATATTTGGTGTGATTTGAAGACGTATTTTCTATGACATGCAATTTACACTAAATATAAAAACAAATATCAGTATCGACAAAAAAAACGTAGATGTACTCAAAATATGACATTTCTTTGATTAACCTGATTTTCATGAATTATGGTTGTAAAACTTGTTAAATTTCATGTTACTTTTATTATTCTGTACTATAATATATAATAATATACTTAAGTATATATTATAAGTAAGAAGTGTACCTTAAGTAGCTTTAAGCCAAAAATCAAAAAGCCTCATAAAAACAATCACATTTCTGACTCAAGCAGAGGCAACCACCCACCTGGGGCTTGGCAGTTGAAGACTTCGGGGGCGTAGAAGCAGTGTCCGGTCTCCTCTGCGATATGAGCATAATCCAGCTGAGAGAGGCCACTCTCTGCAGGAAGAAACAAATTCCACAAGCCTGCGGCTCGAGCCTTTGCCTGCTCACACGGACACATAGAGAAAATATTACTCACTCCAGTTCAATTAGATACATTACTCTTTGCAGCTACACAACTGATGATTTAGCCATTACTCCAGTCTTCACTATCACATGATCCTTTAGAAATCCTTCTAATATGCCGATTTGATGTTCAAGAAATTTCTTATCATTATCAACGTTGAAAAAACAGTTGTGCTTCTTAATATTTTTATGGAAACCATGATGGATTCTTGTCTTTTTGTTGCCACTTCTGATCAATTTAATGTAAATCTTAATGACCCCAAACAGCAGTGTAAGTTGTAATGTGATGGTACTCCAATGATTGTATGTATCCTCGCCTTCAACTCCTCTAACACAGGAGGTGTGTGCCATCTCTCAGGTGTGTCCTTGTGTTTGGCATAGTACTCCTTTACTTTCTATACAAGAGAAAATAAAAGGGGAAATAAGATTCTCCTTATAGTAATTAAACACAAACAATATAATTGTACACAAACAAACAAATGAATGATAATTATTATTATTAATCAAATAGATTATCATTTTAATTGTATTAATTTTTTAACTATAATTTAATAAAAAATGTGTAGACTTTTTTCCATTTTATATGTGCATAAATTCAAATAACCAGATCATCTCCTGATAATATGAAATATGTTTTGACAACATATCTTTCTGTACTCTCGTGAGGATTTTCCACACAGCTGACGTCAGTGCTGACCTTTTGCGCAGGAAGTATGTGCTTTCTCATGAACTCTTTCACATGCTGAAGGACAACCTGACCTTTGGGTGACTGCATGAACAGCTGATCAGAGATCGGCAGGGATAATGTGGGGCTGCAATCAAAAACCACATACTTTATAAAATACCATAATTATTTATAATTACATCCAAACAAAATTACAACCAACATACCCTGACAATAAAAATACAACTAATAATTATACACCCTGCTTACATGGAAACACCTTTAATTATATATTCTGCTGTTTCCGAAACAACTTCAAAGATAAGCCACAAAATAAAACCAAAACAGCATGCTTTTTAAACAACTTGTCCAAGTGAAATAATGAAAGATATCCTTAGAAAGTCTTTTTAGACATTGGAAAACTGAAAATAACCATTAAGAGATTATCTGTCATGCTAGTAATTCCTCTAATGTGCATGAAGAGTTGAGATTGTGCTCTTGTACCTGAAGGCAATCTGTAAACCCAGCTCGGCTAACGGCTCCACGCTCTCTCCAAACTCAGCTGCGTTCATTGAACTGGCATTGCCCAACAAATGCCTTGCATAAACCCCCTTGCATACAACGGGGAGAGAAAGAGAATTATTGTTCCTGAATAAGTTTAGCACCTGTGTGATTTTCTTTGTGTTTCATAAGACAAAATAAACAGAAGGTTCACCAATCATTCGCAACCATGAACTACTGCATACAACTGACATTCTGGGAGAAAAATCATTTACCTTCATAGAATATGTTCATTAAATATGTTTTTCTCATTTTAATACATGGCTCTGGAATACTTTGTGACAAGCAGGACAAGGCCGACTTGCCACAACTTGATTCTGATTGGTCAGTTGTAGTCAAACATACTGTAGTTAAAGCCAATAAAAATAGACCGTTTTTCCAAGCAACTGATTTTCTTCATGTACTACCATTTAAAAGTTTGGAGTCGGTAAGATATTTTTAATGTTTTTGAATAACTCTTTTTTTCTTTTATATTTGGAAATAGTGTTATAATTTAAAATAATAACTGTTTTCTATTTGAATATATTTTAAAATGTAATTTATTCCTGCTGGCAAAACACAGATTTTCAGCAGCCATTACACCGATAGTATCAGCTCCGGCAGTATCAGACTCCAGTCTTTAGAGTCACGTGATTCTTCAGAAATCATTCTAATATGCTGATTTTATGCTCAAGAAATATTTGCAATAATTATCAATATTGAAAACAATTGTGCTGCTTAAAGGGTACCTATTATGGCATTTAAAATGTTCCTAATATTGTTCTGGGAGTCCCCAACAACAGTTTTACAAGCATGCAATGACAAAAAACACTTTTGTTGTCTTATAATATGCATTTATTTTTACCTGATTTGCTCACCGACTCCCATATGAATCGTTTAGCGAGTCATTTTTCCAAACCCCGCCTTTGCGTGACGCTAATCTGTGGTGATATGTTAGACACCCAGCCGACGGGGTGTCATTGGTTGTTGCGCTAGATCTTACCCAGATACAACACTGCTATTTTCTGATTGGCTAACAACACCAGACGAACAACACCAGAGGAGACCAGGGTTGCCAGGTCTGCACAACAAAACCAGCCCAATTGCTCATCAAAACTAACCCAATCACGGCCAAAAATATTCAAATAGCGTTCCCGGGTGTTTCCTCAATAACAATCATGTTCCAGTGGATAAAACAATCGCGTCAACCAACGTGCACTACACAAACAACCCGCGGAAACAGTGCAGGCATACGGACCTGGCAACACTGGAGGAGACGCGCTTTTCCACAGTGAGTGAGTTTTGGGCACTGCGGCATATTAAATATATTACAAATAGTTTTTTAGCGTGAGAAATACAATGTGTGGCCGGAGAGCGTGACAAAAGACCGAAATGAGTGACTGTCATGCTCAATGCGTGATGCGTGACACTCGAGAGCCCTGTGACAACTCCATTAACAACGACAAACACTTCACATATTTCAATACAATTGACATTGAAGACCTAAGTTAGCTGCTAGAAGCTGCGCTGTGCCTGTGCGTACACAACACACAAAATAATTATAGAACATGATACAAACATAAAAGCAACAGCCTACTTACAGATTGTGATTCGGAGAAGGAAGCTGATCCAAATAAACTCGGTACTGAACCTCCCTCCTTCAGTATCAGCCATACTACATGCAAATCCATACTTTATAGCATTTAGGTTTGTGAAGCAATCATCTTCAAAATGACGCGAACACAGAACAAGTTCGGGCTATAATACTTCTGTGGTATAGTTATGAACTGTAGCCACTTAGTCTTCAAATGCTCCTCACTGGGCAGATGAAAAAAGTTTGCTTTTGCGTCGCACTTCAAAACACAGCAGCGTCTCGTCGACATGATGTTTTCCCTGGTGTCTCCTAATGCAATGAGTGGGCGTATCTTATTCAAATAACTTGTACAAGTGACGTACGAAAGTTAGAGAAAATGCATCGTTCGTCTATCGATTCATATCAACGACTCGGAGTCGACTCTTACTTTTGAGAGATAATAACTTTGTATACGGTGAACTTTCATATTTAAAACTTTGCAGGATGTTTTCGTTCACTTAGATCTATGTTACACACTACATGAAAGGTAATTTTCAAAATTCCATGATAGGTACCCTTTAACATTCTTGTGGAAGTCGTGATACATTTTGTCAGGATTCTAATTTATTTTATATCTAAATTTATTTAGAACAGTATTTATTGTAAACAGATTTTTTTGTAAAATTATAAATGTCTTTACTGTCATTCTTTTCATTAATTTAATGCATTATTGCTGAATTAAGTATTAATTTCATTCAAGAAAAAAATCCCAAACTTTTGCACAGTAGTGTAGTTGTGCTTGTGTTGCTAGTTTCATGTCTCTCATTGAGGGACTCTCCTTTTTCCCTCAAATAATGAATATTTCAAATCAGAATGATATTAAATCTCCATTAATTATGTAATAATCTTGGAGAAATATGACTGTGGCGAGCAGGATGAGGCAGAGTGCGGTGAGAGAGCGGCGCGAGGCCGGTGGCGTGATTTATAACTTTAAAGTCTAGCAGCAGGTGAATGTACTTCCTTTATATCAGTGCGTGCTTTTATCTGATTGGCACAAACAGTTTAACTTTGTTTTAACAACAATGTCTTGACGTGGACTCCATGAACTTAATACCTGTGCAATTGCAGCCATTTTGAAAATGGCCATGGAAATAAAGAAGTTTAGCTGGGGGAGAGAGTTTGGGGTCCCTCGACAACAGCAGTAAATGGAGATCAGGTCATCTGAAGAGGGAATCCCTGTTCAAAAGCAACAGATGAACGAAAACATAAATTATAAAGAGCAATAATAAAATAATAATAAAGGACACCGTTTCCTTAAAAGGTTAGTTAACCCAAAAATGGAAATTTGGTCATAATTTATTCACCATCATGGTGGTCTCAACCCATAAGACTTTGGTTCATCTTTAAAACACAAATTAAGATATTTTAATGAACCCTGAGAGGTTTCTGCCCCTTCATATAAAGTCCAGGTAACCAAAACTTAAAAGATCTAAAAGGGTTATAAAAGCATCGTAAAACCAAACCAATTAATCAAAGCCTTATGGGTTTGGAACAACATGAGTAAGAGTAAATAATGAATTGTCCCTTTAACGCTACAAAACTATTAATTAAAAAAGAGAGATTCTCCACCCTCGACTCCTGTAACTCCGCCCATTGTGCTGATGACTTTGTAGTGACTGGGCCAATAGTGTGGCATGAGGAAATAGGCCAAGTCTGCTATTGGCTGTCCAGTAGTGGACAATTCCCAATCCAGCACAGCAAGCACACGAGCCTGAAGAGAGATAATAAACCTTTCAGGAGACCCATATGTTCCCACATGTACAAGTCTGAACTCTATCATAGGAGGGACTGAGGTTTTGATTTGACTGACAAACACATTACAGATCATTACAAAATATTATCTGGGAAAATAGAGTTTCAATAAGCTTATTAAGAATGTTCTGCTAAAAGACATGTGACATTATAATGGGTTTTAAGACGTGCTCTGCCAGTTGGTTTTGATTTACTTGATCTTTACAATTCTCTCTGTAATAAATCATCCGCTGACAACGGAATGTAAGTTTAAAAAGTCTTAAGGCTCTAAAAATGTAATGCCACAGTAATAATGAAAAATGTTCACTTTGCATTAATCTTGATTGCCAAGATTCTAAGGAGGAATTTCCTTACTTCATATTAAGTCCAACAAATAGACATAACATTTTTAAAAATGAATACTTTTATTCGACAAGGGCACATATATTGATCAAAAGTGTCAGTAAAGTCATTTATAATCATACAAAATATTATATATATTATTTGATGTTTGATTTTCAAACTTGTTAACGGGTGTAAAGGTACAAATTACTCAAGGTTCAGATTGTATCACGGTTTTAGTGCTATGTTCATGAAAAATAAGGACTAGTGTCAAATAAAAAAAAAGAAAATAAGAACAAATAATCAAACTACAAGCAATAGGACAAATAAATACAATAGGAAGAGCAAATGTGCAAATAAAATAAACAGTGTTTTTCGAGGTGGTCTAACAGTAGATTTCACGTACACAAATTGAATCATCAAATATAAAATAACACTGAATATAATCTTGACTAAATAAATTGATCATTATTAATGTTACAAAAGTTATTCAGTCAAGAACAGTGAGGCACGATTATGGCGTTAATCAAATATTTA
The DNA here is from genome assembly GCA_036326025.1 of Chrosomus eos. NCBI lineage: Eukaryota > Metazoa > Chordata > Actinopteri > Cypriniformes > Leuciscidae > Chrosomus > Chrosomus eos. Next base: position 20,698,766 of record CM070840.1, read on the forward strand.
TTTTGTTTAATTATTTAAGACAAAAAAATCATAATTCAAATAAGAGCTGCTGTATAGATGAATTGAACTCTTTCCATACTTAAGGAACTTTACACAATTATTGAAAGGAACTGAATCAACACTGAACTGAACAATGACACTATTGTATTTTTCTAGAGCTGCTTTACAGCAGAATTGATCTCTATTTGCATCATTGATCATTATTTACCCATTTATCACTGTAAAGCTGCTTTGAAATAATCTGTATTGTATAAAGCACTAAAACCTATATAAATAAAGGTGACTTGACTTATCGTAGGTATTAGTACCTCTGTAGGGTGGAATATCAGGTTGTCAATTCGGAAATCTCCATGAACAAGGGACACTTCATTGTCACTGGTTGGCAGGTTGTGGCTTAGCCAATCACAAAGTTTATCCATGGCTGGATTCTCTTTGTGGGCAGAGGCTTTGTACTGCTTTGTCCATGTGGACACCTGAAAACAAGACATCATTTCAAAAATAAGTTTCTTGGCGGGTTAAAAGATAGATATAGAGTATAATAATAGTCCGAATTAAAAATTGATTACAGCTCAAAAGTCATGTCTTTATCTCACCTGTCTTTTACAATAACCTGACCCCTTTCCGTATCCCAGGAGGCCGAGCGTATCAACGTCCAGAGAGTGAAGTTTGGCTAGAGTCTCCACTGCAGCCACATACAAAGCCGTTCGCTCTGCCGCACTGACCCCTGGGAGCCTCAAGTCCCTGAATATACGTCCCTGATGTGCAGACATACATATACAGAATAACATCACCCCTGATGTCCCTCCATTCTTAAACCATTAAAAACTACAGGCTAAAGAGGTGAAAAATCAATCATGACTGCTCCCTTCCGACAGAGTGCATAACTGTGATTGAATGTCAGAAAGAATTCAAAAATTGTTGGCTCAATGTGGCTATATTTAACTCAGATATAGTCCAACATTGTAACAACATAAATTAAATTAACAAGCGAGGTAACTTCCATGGGGTACGAGTACCTGTACGTGCTCCATGATGTAGAACTCTGTGCCGATGACACTAGTATCTGTGCAGTACATCACAGGGTGAGGAACGGGAAAGCCAACAGAATACAGAGCCTTTTGAACAGCATACTCTCTATCAATCTGCACACACAAATTCAAACAATACATGATCATGTTTTGTTTGAATGAAACCAGAATGATGATATTTAATATTACACAATTACTTTTTAATCTGTCTTTAAACAAAAACATAACTTTAAAACAAATTAAAACATCATAATGTACAGTAGAAAAGGACACTGAATATAATAACTCTAATAAGGTTTCAGTGTTATTTATATATTAATTTATTCATATTTTGAAATCTTTTTTATATATAATATATATATATATATATATATATATATATATATATATATATATATATATATATATAGGTGTACATTAGTACATATAAAAGTGCTATATAAATGTCTCATTCATTCAGTCATTATATATTTTGTAATTGAATAGTAGTCTTGTGATTTAACTTTAATTAATTTCAGTTTTTTTTTTCAAATATAGTTTTTGTAATTTTAGTACGTTATATTATTTTAGTTTTTGCCAAGACAACATTTCTCATTTTAGTTTAACTTTTTCATCTAATGTTTTTTTTAATTTCAGCCTTATTTCAATGTATAGTTTTAGTTTGTTATAAACATGTTTAAATATATCCACCTGCCTCATCCAAAATGCACCAATTTCGAAATTTTAATAGGAATAGACAGATAGCATATATTGTTTTTATGGCAGCAGATATTAGAAATCTGTATGGTTTTGCCTTTTAAACATAAATGCTGTTCAAGTTAGTTGAAAAACGTGACAAAATACAAAAGATGGATAACTGTTAAGTTACCTGGCATGGAAAACGTGTAAAGCATTTTTTATTTAGAAAAGCATTTAGAAAAAAAACAAGTGTACAATCTTGCACATTTCACTTAGTATTCTTTGGTTCTGTCTCCCTCTGCTGATTAACTTAGGCTACTACATGCAATTATGTGTTGCGTTGTCAAGTACAGTCACTGGTGTCAAAGTCCTTTCTGCATGTTCACAACAGCGTTTGATTGACCCAACTAAGCTGTATTAAACTCACCATTACATTATTCTATAAATAGCATGTTATCCTGCTTTTTACATTAATACGGCGTTGGACAATAGTGGCCTACCTTATGAGCTCCAGGCAGCAGTTCTCCTGGAGGTTTCTTTCTGAGCACATAACGCTTGTCTGCAGTCTCGATGTAAAACGTTGGGTTGGACTGACCAGCTCTATTCAAAACAAATAAATAAAATACAATAAATAACAAACAAACAAAGCGTGGGTTGGATTGCATGAGGTGCATCTAAATGAGATGTGTTGGGAGATTTCTTACATGTACTGCTGAACAGTTAAAGTTCTGTTGCCTGAAAAGCTGTCAAGTTTCCCTGACAAATATATTTTCAAGTTATTGGTGTCAAATCGATGTTCTGGACGGACAGCGGTGGTTTGGCGATCCATGACGACTTAAAATAAATTGAGAAATAAAGTTCACTATTCAAACTGTTGTGGGAGATTTCAAAATAAAAGTCATGAACTAGTCGAGGAAAAAATAAAAGTCCCACTTCTGAAAAGTGGTACAGAAAGCACTTAGATATTTTATGGGATAAATCTATATGCGAGTGATCGTGAAAGCAAAAGAGGACCCTTGGGTGTGTAAAGTTTTTTTCTAAATGCTGTCAAAAATGTGAGGAATTTTCAAATCAGACCAAGGGCCAAAATGTAATCGTAGTGCTGTGAAATTACCATTTTCTCTTACAGATTTGAATGGAATCAACAACATTCTGAAAATTGAAACCATAGAAAGCATAGCAAAGTTCTGGCGTTCCGCGTGTTTGGAATCCTTTTTCTGTGTTCTGCAAAGGTATTCAGACGCGGCGTAGTTTTAAAGCCCTCGTTACCTGTTCCGGTTAGGTGGGACTGACCATAGATAGACATCATGATGTCTATGGGACTGACTGTCTATCCAGACACAATCCATAGACCAGACCCCGACTGTCATTCTGCATGATTCAATAAACGGTTATTGATTCAAAGCTCTGATAAGATAATAATAAAGATGTTCAGAGAGATTGATAGCATGTGTTTAATAACTGTTTACAATTTGACCTTTTAAACAAGTACCAAAATGAGAATTGACAACCTAGTTTAGCTGCAGGTGGGCAAATTTTACTAACGAAATAACTAACGAAATAACTAATCAACCAACTAACTAGCTAGCTAAATACATAAATAACTTTTTCATGTTTCAATTTTCATATTAAATGATTTACACTATAACATGGAATAAAGATCTGACCATTGCCTTGATTAAATTTCAATAAATGTAATGTTTTAATATATTTCTCTATATTTTTTCTAATTTCTGATATCCCCTAATCTACCACTGCAATGAGTATGTAGCCCATGGCTCATGCATTTTTTTATTTCTATTAAGCATTTAGTTGTTGACATTTTTTTTTCTTACAAATATAAATTACACATATGGGTGATTCTCCAACTAGGAGCACTTTTGGCACTTGGAGATTTTGAAAAATTCACTCTCTTAAACACAATTAAAATACATTTAGATCCACATCATTGGTTATTCTTATTTTTTTTCTTCTTAAAAACTGTGTAGTGGTGGGAAGTGGTGGAAATGACGGTTTATGGTGGAAAGATTGTTTTTGTTAATTTTTTACTTAAATTGCCAGTCCAGAATATTTTTAACCATGTATTTTATTTTTAACATATATAAATTGAACAGTATACCTAATAGTTTTAAAAATAATGATTACAAACACATTAGTTTATTTCAAAAAAGCTGTACACGTGTGTGTGTGTGTGTGTGTGTGTGTGTGTGTGTGTGTGTGTGTGTGTGTGGTGTGTGTGTGTGTGTGGTGTGTGTGTGTGTGTGTGTGTGTGTGTGTGTGTGTGTGTGTGTGTGTGTGTGTGTGTGTGTGTGTGTGTGTGTTGTGTGTGTGTGTGTGTGTGTGTGTGTGTGTGTGTGTGTGTGCTTGTTTTTGTGATATATGAGGACACAAATGTGTATAATGACATGGGTATTACACTGGTATTACAACTTACACGTGATATATGAGGACATTGCATGAGTCCTCATATTTCAAATGGCTTAAAAAACATAAAAAACAATGTTTTATTAAAAAATTAAAAATGCAGCATGTCTCCTGTGATGGGTAGGTTTAGGGACAGGGGCAGTGTAAGGGGACAGAATATATAGTTTGTACAGTATAAAAACCATTACGCCTATGGAATGTCCTCATAAATCACAAAAACAAACGTGTGTGTGTGTGTGTGTGTGTGTGTGTGTGTGTGTGTGTGTGTGTGTGTGTGTGTGGTGTGTGTGTGTGTGTGTGTGTGTGTGTGTGTGTGTGTGTGTGTGTGTGTGTGTGTGTGTGTGTGTGTGTGTGTGTGTGTGTGTGTGTGTGTGTGTGTGTGTGTGTGTGTGTGTGTGTGTGTGTGTGTGTGAAATAGAGAGACTGAATGTAGTGTCTGTGTGCAATCTGTGCATGAAACACAAAAGTGCATGGAATGCCCCAGCTTATCACAGATACAGATAACTATAAGTTGTCTCCGGTTTCGCTAATTGATTTTCTTTTTCTTTCCTGCTCCTTACTGGATAACTCTAAAATTGGTTTCACTATGCCTCTTTTTTTTCCTGCAATATCTTTCCCTGTCTTTTTTTAATTTCTTTTGATATTTGACTGGATCAGCTTTTTATTCTGTCCCTGTATTCCTGTGACTTCTTGGCCACTAACTTTGGCATCTTAAAAATAAATATAGATAAATAAAAATAAATATAAATATAAAGTTCTCATTTCAAAAGCACAAATATGTCATGAGAATACACAAATAGCACACAAACGGCTTGTATATTATGTCCAAAACTACGCCTGTAATTTCTCAGTGGTGGAAATGACGGAGGTGGAAATTACATTTTAGCAGTTTTTTAGCAATATTAGCACACCCTCATGTCATACTAAAGCTACTTTTGGACTTAGCATGTTGTTTACTCATAATAAACATAAATACATTATTTTCATATTTATTGTACATAATTTAACCGAACTACAGCCAAGGTGGAAATAACGCTGAATAAAAATACTCTGTATAAAAGCTTGAGTTACCTTGATTTATTTTTTTGTGCTGAAGAGCACATGTGCCTGAAGTTTCATCTTCAACTAATATGGCCTTTCACTAATGTTTCCATGGTTACCAAGTTAATAAAATATTTAAGGTGGATTTTGTTGAGGGGGGTGGAAATGACAAAAAACCTGGGGACAGACTTATTTTATTCCAAAAATAGTTTAAAATTGTGATATTCATATGGAATTTTGATGGTATGATATTATTTTATTTTTCCTTAAGATAAACATGTTAAAAAATATTTTTACATCGATCCTTTAATATAAATCTTTAACATTCAAAGCGGGCCAGTCTGGGCTGGGAACAAGCATAAAACTGCAAAATCTGCTAATAAACTGCCTTGCAAAAGCATTTTTAAAAGAAAATGGGGGCAAGATTGGGTGGTAACAGTTTTAGGATGTATTAGGATGTTGGAGCATGAATTTTACAATGACAATGTATTTGTGCATTTGTTTGTTTATTTTTTTACAAAAAAAAGGCCAAGGACACAACAGTGCCTGTAGTTGGAGAATCACCCATATACTTCCATTCCAAAAGTTTGGGGTTGTGATGGGGTTTTTGAAGTAGCCTATCTTATGCTCACCAAGGCTGCATTTAGTCGATCAACATGTGAAATATTATTACAGTTTAAAATAGCCATTTTACATGTTAATATCTTTTCAAATGTAATTCATTTATATGATGGAAAAGCTTTATTTTCAAGAATTACTCTTTCAGAAATATTCTAATATGCTGATTTGGTGATCATGGAAACCATGATGAATCTGAAGAAGAAAGTGTAAAGAAACAGCATTTATTTGATATTATATGCATCCTTGTTGATTAAAATTATTAATTCATTTAAAATTACTGACCCCAAACTTTTCAAGGGTAATGTATATTTAAGTGTATTCAAACCTTTAGCTATCTATTTTTAAAATGATCTGACAGTTAATAAAAATAATATTATGAATGAACAGCAGGTGTCAGTAAACTTTAAATAAATAATACTATAGGCTAGCTATGATGGTCTTCAGGAAAAAAAAAAAAAGGCAAAATGGAACAGCCTTATTAATATCCAAAACACATCCTTCTATAGATGTGATTTGTGGAATCAGGTGTTGCATATGAACTTGCTATGAATATCTTCCTGTGAATAAAGTTGATTTAAATGAGCAAGTTTGATATTATAACCTGAGTATTCTGGAGAAGAAAACAATCTAAAACATAATGCAAACTCATCATTATACACAAAAGCTTTAGTGGCATGTTGTTAATAAATTATTCACAAGTTTTGTAACTCATTTCATATACTGTATGAAATACCAATAGCAATACATTATGATATGGTGCACATCAGTCCTTGACCCCAGTCAAAAATGCTAGCATATAAAAGTATGTACAATGTGAAAGTTATTTTCAATGCTTACAAAAATAAAATCATTAAAATTCCAATGAACAAATAACTAACCTCTGTATAATATATATATATGGATATGTAATGTGCTATGTATTTGATCATGTCCATGTAGGCCTCCTTTTATCACTTTATGCAAACACAGTCTATTCTTCTGCTCTTGTGTTTGTTTGTGTCCAACAAGACTTCAGTGATATCTCTGGCAGTTTGCTCACATGCATCCAGGTTTACATTTTAAAAAGGCAGTCACAACTTTATGGCATGATGGACATGACTGTCGGAGGCTGTGATAATATACATTATATGCACCTGAAGAATAAAACAATTAAACCAAGCATCATTACTTGCATTTTGCAAAAATATATAAATATAATCTCAAACACAATTACTTAACCAAATTTCTCACACTTGCGATCACTTATATTCTTCCTGTATGCTTTAAAAGTTGGAAAAGATTATTTAAGCACCAAAAATTGTTATGTGAACTAAACAAAGAGTAGAACTTTCTCATGGGTATAGCAGGGAAACATGACTGTATTACAGAGTAGGTGTGTGTTTGTGCAGGGGCGTAGGAATGAGTTTAACATTGGGGGGGACCAGGGGTGATTTTAGGATTTTAATTTTAGGGAGGCTCAGTCCCCAATGACAATACGGAGGGGTTTTTCTTGGCTCAAAACGAGGAGGAAGACACGAAATCCTGATCATGTACTTATTTATAAGATAATTAGAATATTATTTTTCACAGAGCATAGGCTGTTATTCCCACAGTATTTGTGTGGATGTAGGCCAGTATCTCTAGGGGGGTCCGGGGGCATGCACCCCCGGAAGAAAATTTTGTACATTTTAAAGCTAAATTCATTAATCTGGTGCACTTTGAGTCATCCAAATCCACTGTTGAAAATAAATAATCCACCCACCAATCGACGAACCTATGAATTCTCTGATTTAGATATCTGCATCTAATTTTTTCTGCATCATATTTTCTGCATCATATTGTCACTTCAACCCAAATCGGTTTATTGGAATAAACTACTTGGGTTCAATTCAACTCGACTTCAGTGGACTACATTACACATATTAGACATGATTCATGGGTCTTTTTTAAAATTATCTTTCTATATATTTTTTGTCTTCATTTTAAAATCTGAAAGTTCTTGTTTTAGGTTCTTCATATGCCTATTATATAGGATACCTTGTTATAGCCTATATATATATATATATATATATATATATATATATATATATATATATATATATATATATATATATATAAAGGTTTTAATAAGTGAATAAAACGTTTTTCATTATATCTTAGAAAAACATTAAGAGAACGTTTATATAGCCTAATGGGAAAATTGAACGTTTGAATAACGTTCTTATAACCAAGCAAGAACGTTAATACAACGTTTATATAAAGGGAGGGAGAATTGAACGTTCTTATAACCTAAAATTGTTAACTGGGAAGAGGAGAGATTCGCGATTGCACTGAACACGTTTTAAGTGCAGGATTCTCTGAGCGAGCCCAGAGAGAGAATTCCTACAAGAGAAGTGTATCTGAGAGCGCGTGGGAGATTCGCGCTCGGCACATCATATTCCGCGCGCGAGCAGAGAGATTCACGCTCGCCCATTATATTAATGTACTTTCGCGCTACAATAATGCGCTCTCGACCTTTGGATAGTGAAACCAATCAAATACGTGTGTCTCACGGCCAATGCGTGAGAGTTGGCAAATATTTTTGTCTTCCGCGGTGTCATTTTTGGGTGGGACAAATGCGTCTGTCTCCAATATTGGGGGGGACACGTCCCCCCCGTCCCCCCGGTTCCTACGCCCCTGTGTTTGTGCATGTGTGTGCGTGTGTGTGTGTGTGTATATATTTATGTAAGTAGGAGCCGTGAGCCAAGTATGTATGCAAGTCTTTTGTGTTCAAGAGGAAAGAAGAAAGTTCAGCTATGGTGAGTAGAAGAGAGGTCACAAGCTAATAAAATTCACTCCAGGAATTTGTCTTTATACATTGGCAAGTCTTTAAGGCAAATATGTCTGTTAAGATTAATAAAGCAGTGATTTTTGTACAAAATCAAAGGTTTCGGTTTTTCATTTTACATAATGTCCTTTTTTTTCAGGATTTGGTTATTTGAATCAGCATTTTATGTTCAAGTTCTTTTACTATCACAACCTTCTATTTTGATAAATCCTTATGCAAATCTTCTTCTTCAGGAGCATCTTTAGATCATTCATTAATGCCAAAGGATTGATTCTCATAGCGCAGGCTATTTCTGAATAAGAAAAAAAAACTTTCCAGGCAGATTCTGGGAATTGGGCCTTGAAAAAGATGAATCACTGGTACACTGTGGACTTTAAATAAAAATAAAAATAAAATCTTTCACGCCACCATCAATCTGTGCACCTGGAATAGCAACTTTTTTTTTGTCGGTTCCTATTATATTTTCTTGTCTACAACATGACCTTAGGTTGAATGATGAGGCATGTTGGTGAATACATTGTGGGCTCAGGCCAACAAATCTGATGGACAGATTCTGCGTCTAGTGGAGACCTCTTCATTCAGATTGCCTGCAGCATAAACACAATCAGATCTAGCCTCTAAACTGCAGCACATCCCATCGGTTGGCAAAAATGACATGCAGGCTATCTGCATCGTAGAGATGGGGTTTCAGTGCCCCCTATAAATGTCCACCCATGCAGAATAATCTGCATCACTCCAAGATGTCCGTTTCGAAGGGAACCAGGTGGTAGTAGGACAGGTTAGTGACATAAGCTTCAGGATCATCGTCACTCAGGTCTTGATCCACAGGATCCAGAGATTCTCTCCCGTCCTCATCATACCTGTATTTTCAGAGATTTGTAGACAATAATTATATATGAAATGATGGGAAAACAACATCTTAAGAAACAATATAACTAAAACCCAGCAAGCTGCCTGTCTAGACAATTTTTAAGACATCATAGGCATAGGCTGTTTTTATTTTTAACTCTAACAAGACTTGACCCAATACACGCCTGCTGTATTAAAGGGATAGTGTGGTGAGCAGGACGAGGTCGAGGCCCGTGAGAGAGCGGCACGAGGCCGGTGGAGCGATTACTGATGAGAGACATCTGCGTGACTCACCGGTCTCGTATCTCTCACAGAGGAGCGGAAGCATAAAAGGAGGAGCGACGACAGTGGAGATCAAGAGAAGCCAGGCCTGGATTTTATTTGATGTTTTGTTTTAATTGTGTTATTATTAAATTATTTGATTGTTCGCCGATTCCCGCCTCCTTCTTCCCATAACATCTGAACTACGTTACAGATAGTTCACCCAAAAGTGAAACTTCGGTAATTTACTCAAGTTGTTCCAAACCTGTATGAATTTCTTTCTTCTGTTGAACACAAAAGAAGATAATTGAAGAATGTCGGTAATCAAGCAGTTGATGATGGGACCCCATTGATTTCCATAGTATTTGTTTTCCATACTATGGAAGTCAATGGGGTCTATCAACTTTTTGGTTATCGACATTCTTCAAAATATATTATTTTTTGTTCAACCGAAAATAGAAATATAGAGGATTGTCCCATACAGGTTTGGAACAACTTGAGGGTGAGTAAATAATGACAGAATTTTCATTTTTGGATGAACTATCCCTTTAATCAGCAGTGTTCATGATGTAATGCGAAATTGTGTATATCATGTAACTATAATTGTGGGAAGAATGTCATCAGACATCTAAATGGGAGGGTCTTGAGTTTCATTCCAGAGCTTCCTACTTACACCCAGGGAAGGAAATACCACTTCCTGTGTGTGACACCACTATGCACTCAAGGAAAACATTAAATCAAGCCTTATGTCAATGGCTGATGTAAAAATATGTTGTGTGAATGTAATCAAGTGTCTAATACATCAAAGTTTATCACTATACATTTCCGTTATATTTATGTACTCAGAGAATTGGACTTGGGATGACACAGATGGAATGTCAGGCACTTACGAGTGCTGGGCTGAGTCAGTGGAGGAGGGTCTCTCTTTGTCCAGTGGAACGCTCTCATCAAACACAATGGTCTCAGTGTTCGCCAGGCAAAACCCATTAGACCTCATGATTTCTGTAGAGAAGTCAATGAATGGTCAGAAATAAAATCTTCAAATCTCCAAAAAAAAGTGTCTAATTTGTTTTTTTATGTTATTTATAAAGAACATAATAAGCAAGGCTCTTACAGTATGTGAATCTGTACATATACGGATTTATTAATATATATATTTTATATATATAATATATATATATATATATATATATATATATATATATATATATATATAATACCAGTCTCTTATGAAGAAGTCTCTTATGCTCATCAAGCCTGCATTTATTTGATCAAAATACAGAAAAAACAGTAATATTGTGAAATATTACTACAATTTAAAATAATGTTTTTCTATTTTAATATACATATATATATATATATATTTCTATTATAATATATTTTAATATATATTTAATATATATTTTAATTGATTCATTCTCAATGTTGGAAACAGGTCATCTCAGGGTCTGGAAGCACACTTTGTGGTTTCTTCCACACTGGGTGAGGCTCTAGTACTGCAATTATCCAGGAGTTGTATGTTGTTAGTATTGAAACAGGAGATACTGAGGACTCGCCACCTCATACTCCTGCATATGAGGAGCTCATAGAGGTCGTGGCCCATGCTGTGGCCAAACTTAACACTGACTGGCCAGCAGAAAAACAGGAGGTTCATCATAAAAGCAAGTTAGATGAAAGATTTTTACCAACTAGGTCACAACCTCCCCACTGTGGTAGACCCTGAGCAGGCTCTGGTTATGGAGCAGAGGTAAAGGCTCTGCTGGACAAGGGGGCCATATAACATTTTTATTTATTTTTTATTCATTTATTCGATCTCCATTAGCTGCACGTGAGCAGCTACTCTTCCTGGAGTCGATACAATACAACATACAGCTTACAAGACATGTTCCTCCTCCCAGCAGGGAATCCGGGTTTTACAGCCGGTACTTTATAGCTGAGCCTGGTTAGTACCTGGATGGGAGACCTTCTGAGAAAACCAGGTTGCTGCTGGAAGAGGTGTTAGTGAGGCCAGCAGGGGGGCTCTCCCTGTGGTCTGTGTGGGTCCTAACACCCCAGTATAGTGATGGGGACACTATACTGTCAAAATAGCACCGTCCTTCGCATGAGACGTTAAACCGAGGCCCTGACTCTCTGTGGTCATTAAAAATCCCAGGATGTTGTTCGAAAGAGTAGGGGTGTAACCCCGGCATCCTGGCCAAATTTGCCCTTGGCCAATGTCCATCATGGCCTCCTAATCATCCCCATATATACTGATTGGCTTCATCACTGTCTCCTCTCCACCAGTAAGCTGGTGTGTGGTGGGCGTACTGGCGCAATATGGCTGCCGTCGCATCATCCAGGTGGATGCTGCACATTGGTGTGGTTGATGAGATTCCCCCCCTTCTATGTAAAGCGGTTTGAGTGTCCAGAAAAGCGCTATATAAATGTAACTGAATTATTATTATTATTATTACAGTTCCAAAAAAGGATGGGGAGGTTACGTCCGATCTTAGATCTGCGCCATCTAAATCGATCTGTAAAGAAGCTCAAATGAGGAAGTAGCTATAAGGCTCAATGGCATGAAGAGTTTGCTTCTTCCAGCTCAGAGAACCACTTTTATAGGCATGGTTTGAGATTCGACGATGATGTAGGCACGTCTGTCTCCTGCTAGTAACGATTAGATTCTATAATAAGCCATAAATGGGTTAAGGCTAGGCCAGTAACTCACTGTCAAACAGATCCAAAGTCTGTTGGGTCTCATGGAAGCAGCGTCCAACGTGATACCTTTTGGCCAGCTGTACATGAGGCCCCTTCAGTGGTGTCTCAAAACCAAGGGGTTTAACCAGAGGGGAAACCCGCTTCGCAGCGATGCCTAAGTGCCTTGATTATGTGGAAAAAAAAACGTGGTTTCTTTCCCAAGGCCCTGTATTTGGGGCTTCTTGTCATCGCGTAACGCTAATGCCGGAATTGTTTTGCGACAGGATTTGTGATGCAGCAGGCTCCATTTCTGTGTTTATGGTGCTTTTTGTCTTAGTGTGAGACAACGATTTTACACAGACAGGCACTTGCTAGTGGATACAAGGTTCCCACAGCGTCTCGATGCAGCTTGAGTTGCCTTAAAAGGAAAAGTCTCAGGTTACGACTGTAACCCTGATTCCTTAAAGAGGGAATGAGATGCTGCGTCACCCTGCCATACTCCCTGCATGTCCATGGTTGACTTGCTTCGGCAAACTGTTAGTTTCCTGATCGTGACGTCACCCGCCTATGAAAATCCGCCATGCCATTGGGCTGATTTCACACATGATTAATGACGCAATAATGCAGGGGCGTTCCCACAGTGTCTCGACGCAGTGTCTCGTTCCCTCTTCAGGAAACCAGGGTTACAGTCGTAACCTGAGATGGGTTTTTTTCAGTATTTTTGATCAAATAAATGCAGGCATTGTGAGCATAAGAGATTTCTTTCAAAAACATTAAAAATAGTAATGTTTCCAAACTTTGACCGGTAGGTTGGTTAGTTGCATTAGCTATAATAATATAATAATTATATTAACAATACTATATTAATATTATAGTGTCAGTGTTCTGTCCCTTATATCTAGTTTATTCTTGGTTTTGTGATAGAGCCCTGACGCTACTGTACTGTCTTGTCTTTAGTGAGCGGGAGTGTGCTTGAGCCGTGCGCTCTTCTGTGAGCTGTTTTCGACATTCATGCTCTGTGTGTTTGTCGTCTGTTGTGAGTGCACAAAGTGAGCATTTGGGGTACCCTTTGGGGTAGTTTTTGTTTGTTTTTGTTTCATTTTTTTACTAATAAAAAGCCCATCATCAAATTGATCAAATCCTCGCCTCACCCCAACCCTGACATATATATAATATAATATAATATTCATCAATATAAACAAGCATTTTGACATTAAAAACCTACCTGAAATAACTGGACTTTGAAAGCATGGCTGAATTTTGTGGACATTGTCATTCCTCAGGACCTGATCTAGCGGCGAGCGTTCAAAGAATGTTAAAACAACCTCTGACCTAGAAAACTGAGAAAAACATCCTTTTAGACTGAGCTTATGATAAGACCTTAGTAAGTAATTTAGGAAGATGTTAAGGTAATAAAGTAAAATAACAATACATGCTTCTTGTTTGTTGCAGTCACACTTTAATAATATACAAGCCTTTTTTCCTTATACTGGTGTCATCAGTTAGATCTCTTACCTTCCAGGGCATGCTGATGGTGTTTTTTAACAGTCGCTCCACTTCATTTAGCTTTGTCTCAATGTCTCTTGCTTCTTTAATCTTCACAAGCCCTGTGAGAGCACAAACATATCAGCATGTCCAACATTTTAAAGAATCTTTTACATCAGATCAGTATTCTACCTCTCAGCTCAAGATATTTTATTTGCAGTCCATGCTGTTTATGTGACTCTTTGACTAATTCACAAACAGGCCAATAACTACTTTACCTCTGAATTTACAAGCATTACGATTATTGTGCTGTCTAAACAAAGTTGTGGTGATATAACTTTCAGGCAACACCTAAAACAACTTTAACTGGCCCCATAAAATGTAAGAGACCACAGAGAAAATCCTGTCTGGTTTAAAAAAAGGTTGACTTAAATGTGAGCGAGTCTGATAAAGCTCCTGACATTTGTATTAATAATTGACAATAAAGAATCAGAATATAATCTAATAGATGGAATTACTTTTAATGGATTCATACTGAAAGTCATACTGAAAACCATGACAAATGCACGTCTAATCATCCAGACCAACCTAGAGCTGTAATTATGATGATGGTGATAACAAAACACCCACAATCTAGTCACAAACAAAGATTTTACACAACGGCCTCTTCTTATCCAGGCTGTGAAAGACTCCACAAAACTCCACACTGATGTAATGACTATTCATTACTAATGTCTCATGCTGATGACATCACCCATAAGGGCATTATAGAGGTTTTAGTTCATTAAATCATCTTTGGATCATAATGATACCAGCCCTAGATGAGTTATGCGGTGTCTTTTAAAATCTCCCATGTTAACCATTATCATACATCTGAAAGAAAATATTTTAGAGGCAACAAATCAGAGGATTTGGCTTGCTGACAGATAAAACCTATACTGTATGGAATAATTCCCCTGTGTTTATTTTAACTTGACACATTTATGCACATCAGAAATACAAATTAAAAAAAAATATTCACTGTAAGGAATTAAAAAAACAAAAAGCATACGATACTGTATAGCACTATACTGATCATATATAGCTGACCTTTAAATGTTACAGTGGACAGAAAACTGAGCTCTTTAGACTTACAGAAGTGATAACACTTCAGCACCATGAGTCAATACATATGCATAACAACATTCATGTTGCAGTAAATCAACTATATTTAAGAAAATATGAGATGCTTAAGGAAGACATTGCTCTTTCCCAAACAAGAAGAAACCAGCTAAAATGTGACTTAATCCAGCTGTACTGTTTGCTGGAACAGATACCCATGCTCTTCCGGTGTTCTTCCTGTCAGGATTTGCTGTGGAAGTGTCCGTTTCCTGTGGGATAAAGATTTAAGCCTATATAAAGATTGCTGTGTTTGTGTGTTTAAAAAGACACTCTCAAGCTCTCTACTGTCAACATTCACCCTATTGGGAAAGAGCACATATCTGGGTCCATTTCCATTTTGCCACCATTTGGTTTGAACTGTTCCCATATGAATAACAATAGAGGAGGAGCCATGTGTTAATACACACCATAACAGATGGGGGAAACCATTTTGACACCTGGTCTTCCCCAAACCAGCATTCACATTTTCCAAACTGCCCCTCAGACACAATATAACACTATATAAGCATGATATGGCTAAGCAAGCAGGACACTCTGGCAGATGTACTAAACTCAAGATCTGATAACAACAAAACAGTTTCATAAGAAACCTGTCTGGTGCAGAAAAAGAGAAATAAGAGCAAAAATATCTAGTCATGTTTGTTCATGTTGATTCATCTGTAAACCATTAACACGTTATCTACATAGCCGTGTTGGGACTGTTGCACATTCTTGCAGTGAGTTATCTAGATGCAAACATGTTAGCATCAGTGGTCCAAACAGCAAAAGCAGACTGATAAAATCACAAAGATTGAGTAAGAGAAGTAAAGCTACATTTCTAAAGGTTTTGGCTAACAGCTGATAACAAGTACAAAACTATTTTAAGAAAAATGAATCTGTAAAAAAAGTAAACTATCAAATACAAAGCTCTCAGCTGTTAGCACATTAAATGTATCGACCGATAATGTTTTTCTAATACATTATTTGTTTGTTTTTATGTCCAAGAACTGAAATGCAGAACCGGTTTTAAGTTTGTTTTTCCTGTTATTGATCAATTTCATCTTCATATCACAACAATAAAAATATTGCAACAAAAAAATTCATCATCTTCCTAGCGTTATTACCACACATTTGCAGTGAACTCTTCAAACACACATTTTCATTTGGCGCAGTTTTTTTATGCCAGATGCCCTTCCTGACAAAACACAGCACTTCACACATTCACACTCACGACAATTTGGCATATCCAATCCTCCTAACATGCATGTCTTTGGACTGTGGGGGACATCAGAGCACCCGGAGGAAACCCACGCTGATACTGGGAGAACATGCAAACTCCACACAGAAAAGGACTCCTGGCTCAGCCAAGCTTGAACCTGGGACCTTCATGTTCTAATTAAACTACTAGTTTTAAAGCGTTAAAGTGATGTTTATTACACTAGATAATAAAGGTTAGCTCACTGGAATAATTTTCACGAAAGTAAAAAAACAAAACAGTAATACATTACATCAGAGTCCATTGCAAATGGCATGTTATTAGAATGTTTTTATTGCGGCTTCAAACCTGCTGACAGTGTTGTTTTTTGCGTTTTGCTGTGTTTTATTTCCATATTGTTTAACTGCAGCAAATTTTTATCTCATTAAAGAAGTAATTTTCCCCAACAATTTTTTTTAAAAGTATTGTATATAATTGTATGTATTTTGCCCCATAAATTTCTATAAGAATACACAAAACGTCTGAAGCGGTATCGCAATTACTCGTGAAGATAATTAATTTTCACAGAGCTGTAAGTATGATGATGTTTTGCAGTTGCTAAATTAGCTGGTTGCTAAGGAGTTCTGGATGGTTGTTAATGATGGTTGCATTATATTTGCTAAAGTGGGTGGTTTCCCACCTCCAAAACTATCATTCTGTACCCTAGATATGGCTTGAATCCATCAATCAATATAAGTCTATGGGTTTTTATTTTATTTTATCATCCACACGGCAAGAATCACTTAGCAAACAAACACCTGAACTCAATAAGCTAGATTTGAAGTATCAGTGTGTTCTTTGTGCGTGTGTGTGGTCACGGATGCCACAGGGGGGCTAAATTTAGGAGGTGCCCCTTACAGCATCATCCTCATAATGGCATGACAGAGAAAGCTGCTATATGTCTCACTTGTTGCTAAAAATTATGTTTTTTTCTCTCAAAAACAAGCAGTTGGTCAGTGGAATCAAAGATTGAGGCAAGAAAGAGCCAAAGAGGTTAAGTATCCATTCAGTGCTAGTGCTAGGCAATTTTTAAACTTCTAAATCATTATGCAAATTGAATCTCAAGCATACAGGGATTGTAATGGAATGGATGTGAAGAGAGGGTGTACAATAAACAGACTTTTGTACACTAACACAAACATAAGACACAAACTCTGGATCCAATAACATATTTACCACATCACCACAAAGAAAAAGGTACAAAAAAAGCAGTGAAAGAGGTGTGAAAAGGGTAAATATTCAGGAAGTGAGTAATTTCCTTCTTGTCTTGTTTCCAGGGTGCCGGTGATTTTGTTTTCAAAGGTTGTGAATGCTTATTTCTGTCTGAGGGATAAAGGTCAGGCATTGCAGCCACAATATAAAAGCCTTTTGGCACATGGTTTCCAAGACCGACTCTGCTTTAGAGACTACAGACAAAGACAAAATCACCAATCCAAAACAAGATGACATGTGCTAGGCATCACGCCAACATTGAATGGCATGCCAGCCACAAATCACCAGAGCAGGATGCCATGTGTCCAGATGCCATGTCACACAATCACGCTAGTCTGAAATGTCTGGTTAAAAGAGTTCTGCATATCATTTGACTGTGTTAAAGGCAGTGTTATTATCTATATTAAGTAGTTTAACACTAGCCTGACTTCGTCATACTCATATTCTGGTCAGAACATGAGTCTGATACTGCTCCATAGGGCTTTGATTATGAGGCGTGTCTTAACCGAACCAGGAAAAACAACAACTCTGCACTCAATTGGATAGACCAACAACCAATCAGAGGAACGCAGTAAGTGACGTATGTTGAGCAACGCATAGTTATCAAACAGAACTCTGGAAAAAGTATGAAAAAAATAATGAGTGTTAACGATCTTTGCCGGTGTTGCAAAAAGAACTTAAGGATTCGCGGAGTAGGCCTACTTGCATGCAAACACGAAAATCATTTTTGAAAGAAATACGTTTGAGGACGTGATGATTACGTTATTGGATGGATTATCTGCCCATCATCGTATAAAGCCCGCCCTGGCAATTTGATTGGTCCGACCATTTTTTGGCTGATCATAATTACTCCTCAATGGATCGAGTCCAGACCGAACTTCCCGACCAAAAAATGTTGTGGGCGGGGTTCGGGCTGGCATCCAGGCTAGTTTAACACTGCAAATTGACAGTATATTTTTAACTCACACAAAAACATGAACCATACAATTTTCTAATGTTTCACAATGAGACAAACCTAACAGTCATCTCATCTTGCACAATGAAGATATCTGTCAAAACTGATCACAAAGTCTTAACAGTGTACTGTATGAGAGGACACTACTGAGGAAAGAAAGCTGACCCAATTGCATCATAGTTGATCTATAGCTGAACTATAGCTGCAGGATTCATTTTTAAGCGCCTCATGGGACAGTTACAGTTTGGGCTAATTAGAATTTTTAGCACTGCAGTTATGCTGCAATAATGCAGTTATGTGGGTTTCCATTGTAATTTTAGCCTGATTTATCCATTTAATCCCAGTAGTAGTTGTGTATGGCCTGTCTTGGAATGTGAAATCAAAAAAGAAAAAGGCTGCTCTATATTCAGAATGCTAGTCACTGACTCATCTGTTTCAGACAGCAAGGAAGCCACATGATAGGTCTGGTTTGTGTGTCACATATCTAGTCCAGTGTGAGTTATTAAGCAGAATACTGTACTTCCCCCAAACAAACTAAAAAAGTGTTTGCTTCTGGGTTGGTCTTTTCTGGTGGAAAACAAATCTTAATTTTGAAATTAGACAATATCCAATATCAGGTTACCTTAATATGTGCTAAATTAACTGGTTTTATTCTAGACAAAAATATGATTTAATATGGCTGAATAAACCTTACTACATTGTTAAACCAGCATAAGTCATTTTAAACTGGTGGTATAAAGATGACAACCGCCAAAAGTAGGTCAGAATAGAGTAGGGAACTGTTGTAAAATAGAGTATAGCCTACAGTGTAGAATATCCAATTCTACTTTCATCTAGAGTATATGATAGAGCAGAAAAGAGAAAAACAGAGCCATGTAAAGTACAATAGAGTAGAACATGGAGTGATACAGATTGTAAAAATGAATAGTTGAGTTGGGAGGAGGACAGCATGGAAGAGTTGAATAAATAGAAATCGATTTAGAATTAATCATTCAGTTCAATGACTGATTCAAAGAAACGGAATTGAGTAACAATTTGAGCAACATTCATTCGAGAACTGGATATCAATATGATTGATCCGCAGCTTATTTAGCTGATAATATTTTTTAGCTTCTCAGATGTAAAGAAACGGTTTGAAGAAATAGCCTAGGCCTACATCTGACTAAAAGTATCAATTTGCTCTTTTAAAACGTAGTAGATATGACGTAAATGACCTAATAGTAGTCAACTCAAATTATAAAATGTTAAGACGTAGGCCAACAGTAACGTATTTGTACTTCGTTACTGTATATACAAATAGCCTATAGTATCCTGAGTTGAACAATACAGAATAGTGGAGTTGAACAATACAGAACAGAATAGAATAGAATAGAATAGAATAGAGTTTTCTATTTCTATTCTTAGTATTCATAACTTCGCACACCCACCTACTATCAGAGGACACTTTGATAAATCTCGTCTGTCTTCGGGGAAACACTCCAGGAGTCTTTTTAAAAGTCTTCCCAAATCCGAGGAGCTTCTGTGGAGGTAAAGAATGTTTCTGTCTGACCATTCAGTCCTTATTTCAAAGAACTCCTCTTCATCTCCTCTAATGATGAGCCTGCGGATCCCGTTAACCCAACAATCCTTCACGAACATGTTTACCAGGGATGTGCCCTCAAAAATCGCCGATGCCATCTTCAGTGCCTTCACTCCAGCATTCTGTGGAAGTTCTGCTCAACTTCAACAGCATTTAAGTCGCTCAAATTGACTATATGCGAGTTTGAAAGGGAAACCACAAATGTACCGGTTAATAAATATGAGTTCGCATTAAAAAAAGCCTTTAAAGGAACTTGACGGTTTCGATTCGTTTACGTCAAACGTGGAAGACGGATATGCAAGAATAGCGCAAATAACTAGTTAAAATGTTATCCTAAAAATGTATGTAGTCCTTACGTTTTTCTTTCCTGTGGTGGGTATAGGTGCCAAAACGTCGCGCGTTATATCCTAAATTACGCACATCTATCCGTCAACAAGTTTACGCGTTCTCCTAAATGTCTGATGCAACTTTAGGCTATAGCTATAACGGATTGCGACAGTTGCCGTTGCATCGGCAATTGAGCCTTAGTCCCATTACCATTAGATGTTATTAATCACAGAAACATCCAGACTCAATCAGCTGAGCAAAGTGAATAACAGACGCTGAAAACACTAAACAGGCCGAGAGTTTGAGACATAAAAAAACAGCGTTTCCTTCTATTGGCAGAAGTTTCGTCTTCACCCCTCCTTCCCTCTCATTCACTTCCACACAAAGCGCTATGCGAGGAATTCACATATGAGAGAGAGAGAGAGAGAGAGAGAGAGAGAGAGAGAGGAGAGAGAGAGAGAGAGAGAGAGAGAGAGAGAGAGAGAGAGAGAGAGAGAGAGAGAGAGAGAGAGAGAGAGAGAGAGAGAGAGAGAGAGAGAGAGAGAGAGAGAGAGAGAGAGGGGAGAGAGAATGATCGTTCACTCACACCCAGTGAACGTCATTCTGTGAGCTTGTGCTCTATATTTGGGAAGTCTAGTCATTTTAAATGCGTGGTCTATTGTCGTTTTAAAATCTATAAAAACTCTATGAAAATATTTTAAAATATACTAGGTATACGCTATACAGTTATATTATTGTTGTTACGCATGGAAGTTGTCACAAGGACAATTTTTCATATTTCATAGTTTTTAATATAGGCTATTTGTTTGGGCTAAATAGGCCTACGTATTATATATACGTTATGTATGTTAAATTAACATTACCCTTTTCAATAAAGGTATAAATGTTCAGTAACTTATTTGTAGTCAAGATTTAAGGTGTCACAGCAAAATAATATACACAGAATCTTACAATTTCAGTATTTGAAAAAATATAGCTACCAAGCATTTCCACCATTACATGCACGTGATAAAATTAATTAAAATAATTTACTGGATTCGTTTGAAATAAATGAACATAACTTTCACATTATCACAGCAATTACAACAGTGAAACCAATAAACTTGTGTCATGAATCCACCTTTCTATTATTATTTTAATGAATTCCTACTACTTCCTATTCCTCTTTTAGTTTTGGCTGATTCTCTTAGAAAATAAACCTGCTCACCTGATCCCAATGCTGCTGATATCCACATTGATAAGCTGATTGCTTGATTGTTGAGAACTTACATAATTAAAGTTATTTTATATATTTTATTTGTATTTTATTTGTTTTTTGCATAAAACATACACTGCTGTCAAACGATGGATATAGTAAGTTCACAAAAACATTTTTTTTTCAGATCATTGGGGATCTTTTAATTTTTTAGAGAAAGGTGACGAGAAGGATGGAATGTTATTTTTCTTCAGTTATGCCCATTTGGCATGAGAGCTCAGTAATGTATTTCTGATGTGTGTTGAGTGCTTCCAGTACACTATCATCTCCTCAGCCCAGTCTGAAATAAACCAAACAATGAAATAATGGCCTCATATAAAAGCTTATCAAGTTAGCTGTAATTAATAGCTGATTTTGGTTAAGGCAGAAAATGATACCTCGAATTAAATGTTGGATAAATAAAAGCAAGACCAAATCATTGCAAAATAAATAATATTTCTCTCATAGCTTTATATGCTAAACGTTAAGTTCTGATTTATTACCGCAATTACATTAGAATCGTAAAATGTAAAAAAGTTTAATGATGTAATATCAAGTCTTTTTTTTTTTTTTTTTTTTTTTATCTGTGCAGCTTCAAACCAGTCCTGGAGATGGAGGCCTTTTCTCAAAATTTCAAAAACCGTTCTGCTTTTGACATAAACCACAATGGAGAATGTATAGCCTATAGGGTAAGATTTCATATTTGTGCATGTGTGATTTACTTATTGTGGGGATTTATAGAAGTTTCTAAACAAGGGAGTGAAACAGGCTAAAGTTGCTGGTAATTGTAACATTACTTACACATCCTCCTGAAGTGATGCTGAAATTCAACACCTTCAGTCACAGAAAAATGCAAATGAAGCCAAATCATTTTAAATTACACAAGCTTTCAGGTGCTGACATATTATTGTAGAGTGTTCGTGACTGACAGTGACATTCATGCAATTGACCCTTCGCAAAGACCCGCCCTCCTTAGTTACTGTCGCTATGTTCCGACAAGCTACGCCGCTCTCACGCTCTCACCATGTTCTCACACAGTGAAAAATACATCGCGGAGCAGAGAGGAGACTGACAACACGCGGACAGACAGGACAGACCAGGTTACTTTTCGGTTACTTTTGATATTAAGCATATTAAACAAAGTCTCACCTTTCAAATATGGTCATTTTTTGAAAGAAATTTAAACAATAAATACCGTTTTGTGGCTCTTTAATGTGCCGTGACAGATCGCTGTAGAGCATCAGTTAAAGCTGCTCGTGATCCGATCATCTCTTCCTTCTAGTTCATTTATAGCATCAAATAAACATGAATTAACATAAGAAGGAATGTTGTTTTAACCTTTTTAACCGCGGAAATGCGCCAGTATATTCAGTTTTTCAAGTTCTCCTCCCATGTTAATCTACTATCTTTCCTGACTGGGGGGGCGGTACGAAGATGGCGAGTTGAGCAGTCGTGTTTTCTGAAGCTCGCTATAGTTGTTCCCAAAAGTTTGTCTGAAGTAAGTAACTCCAACTGACTTTTCACGCGATGACTTCACAAAAACTAATTAAACCTGCTAAACTAAAACTAGACCCCAAAGGGAAAGATTTGTCGCCTAATATTGAAAAGAAAGTTGAGACCAGAGAAACGGAGCACGACTACGCAATGGAGGTCTCTGTAAACAGCAAAAGAGGACGCGGTGAGGCCTCTCTTCCTGCAACGCCAAGTAAAAATCCTGCGGAAAAAAAGGTCAAACCAACAGCTGACAGTGAGAAGGCGGAAATCTCCAACGAAACCATTTTGGAGGCAATTTTAAAACTTGAAAGGAGGGTGGATGAGAAGCTAGCGGATTTAAGCGAGCAAACTAAACAAAGCGTCATGATTGCAAGCTTAACCAAGGCGATTCAGTTCAACACAGAAGAGGTAAAGGAGTGCAAGAAAAGAGTCAAGGACTTGGAGATTCAAAATGAGCTTCTTCGCAAGGATAACGACGATCTTAAGGTCAGGGTGAGAGAACAGGAAAGATATAGAATGAGATGGTGTCTTCGTATCAAAGGCATTGAAGAAAAAAAAGATGAAGATATCAGATCACTTGTCATTCAGATTCTCAGTAAGTTTGCACCTGAGATGGAGGGAAAGATGGAAGAGGCTGTTGACATTGTCCATAGGCTGGGAAGAAGGATGGACAATAAAAACAGGAATGTCATCGTGCTGTTCACTCAAAGACGGGTGAAGGATGAAATCTGGCGTCGAAGCAAAAATTCCCCTATTTGCAAGACGGAAGGAGTTCGTTTCGCGGAGATGCTTCCTCGAGAGGATTTGGAAGACAGACGAAAGCTCTGGCCTCAAATTGATCAAGCGAGGAGGGCAGGAAAGGTTGCGTTCTTTCGCGGTCCCTATGGCTTTATTGAAGGACGACGGATCGACGTTGACGGGTGAAATTGTACATTACTAAGTGTCAATCAGGTAACTTAGTTGGAAACTTTTCAATGGGACAATAGAGCTCTATTTGAAAGTCGCGGTTCATACAGTGACTGAGTGAGCTTACAAGTGGTTCGATTTTTGGTTTTATAGTTCTCTAATTTTCGTTTTTGTTTGTTTTAGCGTAACGATTAAGGACAAAATAATCTTCGGTTCTTTGAATGTTAGGGGCTTAAAGGACATTGTTAAAAGGAAAGCAGTTTTTTTATTTTGTAAAGGGCAGAAATCTAATTGTGTGTTTCTACAAGAGACTCATTCTTCGGACTCGGATGCATCTTTCTGGACTAATCAATGGGGGGAGAAGATTTTTTTCAGCCATGGGTCTAACCGTTCGGGAGGAGTGGCAATATGTTTCAACAAATGTCCTGGGGAAGTCATCGTTCATAAAGCTGATGGAAGTGGTCACTGGTTGATGGTGGTACTGAAAATTGATGGTATTTTTTTCATTCTAATTAATATTTATGGATTTAATAATGCAGCACAAAACCAGAAATTATTAGAAGATATTTCTAATATGATTTCCGAAACTAAAGTGAGGTACCCATCTGATAATGTTGTAATAGGGGGGGACTGGAATTTGGTTCCTGACGTGGAAAGATAGATGGCCTCCCAGATTAAACAAGGGGCGGCTTAATGCTAGTGTTGATTTTTTGATGACAGAAAATAATTTGAGTGATGTTTGGCGATATTTAAATCCTGAGGTTGATTGCTTTTCATGGTTTAAACCAAATGGGGAGAGCAAATCTAGAATTGATTATTGGTTGGTCAGCGACAACATTCTAAAATATGCTTCAAAATCTACAATTTCTAAAGCTCCGTTAACGGATCATTGTTTCATAGATCTCGTTTTAGAACCCACAACTAAGCAATTTAGAAACAAAGGTTATTGGAAGTTCAATGCCTTTCTTTTACAAAATGAAGAATTTTGCAATACAATTAAGGAGTTAATAAGAGATATAGAGATAAGTGATTCTTTTGATTCTAATATAAGTAAATGGGAATTTCTCAAATTTAAAATTCGTGAATTTTCCATTGGTTTCTCTAAGAAACTAATAAAAGAAAAAAGAGAATATGAAAGGAATTTAATTTGTGAAATAAGTCAGTGTTGTAACAAACCTGCTTTAAATAATTATGAAAATGATAAGGTGATGGAGCTGCAAAGTAAATTAGATAATTTGTATCTTGAGAGGGCACAGGGTGCATATATAAGATCACGCGCCAAGTGGATTGAGGAAGGTGAAAAGAACTCTTCATACTTCAGTAATTTAGAAAAAAATAGACAGCAAAGGAACTCTGTCAGTAGTTTAATGATCCAAGGAGAGGAATGCAAAGATGCTAAAATAATTGAAAAAGAAGTGTTTCAGTTCTATTCTAAATTATATTCCTCAGATTTCTCCTCCTATGATTCCGATCTTTTTTTTGCTCAACTTCAGAACAATATTCCACGTATTGAGGACTCTTTCAAAGTTTTATGTGATTCGGATCTTAAAATAGAAGAATTGGATTCAGTTGTTGAGAAGATGGCTTTAAACAAATCCCCAGGGACAGACGGGCTCACTAATAATTTTTTTAAATTTTTTGGGGGAGATTTAAGAAATCTGTTATTTTGTGCCCTAAAAGAAGGTATTGAAAAAAAAGAGTTGATTGAAAGTATGAAGCAAGGTTTGATTACATTGATTCCAAAAGCTGGTAAAGATAAAAGAGTCCTAGACAATCTGAGGCCTATCACTTTGCTTAACATTGATTATAAAATCTTTTCTGGGGCTATTGCTGCTAGGCTGAAAAAGGGTATTTCTACTATAATTAGTGAGACACAATCAGGGTTTTTGGGAGGAAGGTCAATTCATAATAATATTAGATTGGTTCTAGATTTACTCGATTATAGTGAAGTGGTTCAAGAGAGTGCAGGGTTTCTTATTTTTTTAGATTTTTACAAAGCTTTTGATTCTGTTGAGCATCCTTTTATTTTGAAAACCTTACATAATTTTGGTTTTGGAGTAAAATTTATTAATTTAATAGAAATGTTATATAACGGAATCAATAGCTCTGTAGCTCTAGGGCATGGAACCTGCTCAAGATTTCCAGTTAAAAGAGGGATTCGTCAGGGATGTGGTAGCTCTCCATTATTGTTTATAATGGTTGCAGAGTTATTGTCGATATTGATTAAAAATAATGGTATTGAAGGTCTTACAGTGTTGGATAGTCATATAATTATAAGTCAATTTGCTGACGATACAACATTGTTTCTAAAAAATGAATATCAAATTCCACTAGCTCTACAGTCTATCAACCAGTTTTCTAAAGCTTCGGGGCTTCATTTAAACCTAAACAAATGTGTAATGTTAACATTGCATGAGTTTCCTTTGCAGTCATTATCTAATATACAAATTAAAAGGGAAGTTAAATATTTGGGGATTATTATTTCTAAAGATAAAGATGTTATGGAGAATAAAAATGTGTTGAATAACATAGATAAATGTAAGTCCATATTAAATAGATGGCTGCAGAGGGATCTTACAATATTTGGAAGGGTTCTTTTATCTAAAATGGATAGTTTGTCCAGACTCATTTATCCAGCCTTCTCCTTGCCCATATCGACACGAATGGTTAAATTAATAAATAAGGTGAATTTTAAATTTATTTGGAGAAATAAATGTCAGTACATAAGAAAGGATGACATGATTAAAAAATATGAAGATGGTGGAGTGAATGCGATCGATTTTGACATTATGAATGGTGTTTTGAAATTGAAATGGTTAAAATCCTTCATTCAAAATAGCCACTCCTTTTGGTTTATTGTCCCCAATGCTATATTTAACAAACTAGGGGGAATACAATTTTTGTTATGCTGTGACTTTGATTGCACATCGTTACCAGTCAAACTTTCCGCCTTTCATCAGCAAGTGCTGCATTGGACAACCCAGGCTCATTGGAAATACGTTACTCTGCCTACATTTTTGCAAAACCTGAAATACGTACCTCCAGGTACGTTTCCCTGCACTTTTCGGGTGAAACGTCCACTAGAGGCGCTAAGTGGTATACATTTTTATCCGTTCAAGATGCGTGTTTATTAAAGGTTATAAAAGCGACAATATCAGTAAATGATGTTCAGACTTCTCAGTATACACTCATTTTACTATCAATTAGGTATTTGTCCCACGCTTTTGAGGTGCCAAGGATGCGTGACTGCAGATGTCCGATGAGCATACTTCTGGATCGCACTTCTCCGAGGTAACTTGCGTGTTTACCGAAAGAGTGCGTATTGCCTCCAATGCCTCGCAAACGGAACAATGAATTCTAAAGAAATGCATTTGTATGTTTTAGTTTTCTGTGTTTTATTGAAATTAAACGGCAGGGAATCGCGAGAAAGCGACCGTGTTGATTACGTACCAAACTGCACAAAACTATTTGGCACTATTCTTGAACGACGTCGGACTCGGCGAGCAATTATTAATTTGTATAACGTTAGCTATGTGTCTAGTCTCACTACCGAGTATGAGTTAACTGTAAGCCGAATATATAATAAGATATCGAAGGCATAAAGAATTAGTTTAGCCAGAACGTTACGAATTTACGTTTCAGTCAGGTGATTGTTATGTACTCCGTGAAACGTAGCCTACAGGAAGATTAGTAGCTAGTGGGCAGTGGACACCCTACTTCAATTAACCCTGGTACATAACATATTATATTAACCACATAATCTCAGTTGATCTGTCCTTTTGTTTTCAGTAAGCTTGCTTCTCTGCAGATTTTGGAAATTTCTCTCGTGTTACTAATATGCCTAAAATAGGCATAATACATTAAATGCTTATATTTTAAATGATAAATTATTATATTTAAATAATTCATTGTTGTTGTTTTTCAGTGCACATGCCAACTTAAATGACAACTTTTATCATTTGGAAACGGATCTCTTTATTCTGGGTTTACTTTAAAAAAAAAAAGTAATTTTAACTTGATATTGCATTGTTCTGTCGTCGTTTGATCGCTTTTTATTTATTTTATTTTATTGTAATGTTATTATGTCGGTCTTATATAGCCAGGGAAGCTGGATTGCTTTGCTGTTTATTGATATTTCTTCAATTATATTTTATCAGTAGGAAATCGCGCTGAAGAAGTCTCGTTCCGAACACATCGCGATATTTGGCATCAGTCACGTGTGCCAGGTGTTGGTAAGTCGTAAATACCAAATACGCTGTCCTAATAATGTTTGATATAATGTATTTTCTGTTTGTCGATATTAATCAGATTAGCTCACATTCAGTCACTGCATTATATCTGTCATCTCCACGGAGGCTTTGCGTTTCATTGCGTTCTAATTCAAAACAGGGTGATTAAACACCGTCTGTCACGTGACGTGCTATAGGCCTAGACCTGGCTTAATCATATTCATATCAGGTTTAAAGACAAGTAGTACAATTATTTCCAAAGTTGTATTTGTAGTAGAAGCACAGTAAAAACAACACTTGCTTTTACCACAGTGACATTAGTTTTAATGTGATAGGCTAAGTGTAGTAAAAAGACAGTAATCACAAAACTTACCATGATTTTACCACACTATTGGTAGTTTTAATGTGATACTTATTGTAAATGTACAGTAACCACAACACTTACCATGCTTTTAATGCTTAATAATGTAACATACAATATTTGTAAGGTAAATCAATACTTTTTCCTTTAAATAATCCTATATATTATACATAATGATATTTTCTTATCTCTTTTTTCAGCTGAAAAGACCAAAGAGGCCTTTCGGACTCAGTCAGCCCATTACTGTTTGAGGACAAGTTAACTGAGGAGACGGAAAGCTGCAAAGGCAAATATTCGCAATGGTATGTATGTATGTATGTGTTGGTTTTAACCCTAAAACAAACATTTTATCAAGCATTTGTTGTTTCTTAAACCTTTTCTCACAAAACCCATTGCCCAATCAGTACAAACATAGTCTCAAAGTCTTAATAATTCACAAGATTTAACAAGTTATACGATACTCGTACATATTTGTACACAATCCTGCAGCTTTTACTCCTAGTGCTGTCATTGGCTACTGCCTCAATTCCTGTACATATTTATCACAATATTTGTAAATCAGTTGCCCCTCTTTTTGGAAAGTAGCCGGATGTACCACACACTGTCAGAAAGTTTATATTAATTGCATTGTATTCATTAAAATATATGGATAAAGACAGAGGTAAAGTGATGAAATGAATGAACGTTTATCTAATTGCATAGCAGTAAGATACTATAATTTAATGGCAGTTATTTTTACCTTAAAACTTGCTAACATTTGTTCTGAGTTCTCCAGAGCCCCCAGACAATGCGATTTGTAACAATCATGTTAGTTTTTTTAGACGCATTTACTATCACTTTTATTATTTAATGTTTTAATACAGTTGTGCAGTTTTGAAGGGGATAGGCTATATGGCTTTTTTTTTTTTTTTTGCCAAAATTATTAACGATATTTATAGGCTACAGGTTTATTAAAAACGTTTTATGTAAAATTCACATTAATAAAGAAGACATTTTGCAGTTTCATTCATGTTGAAAACATGAAAACGTGCCATAATTTAGTGGAAGATTGCTGCCATCAATTCCCAAACAAACACTTTTGGTAGTGCTCAATGAATAGTTTGTGCATGAATGACATTTGGATGATGACATCACTGTTTTATCCAGAGCGGCTATATAAATTGAATATTTTTTTTTTTTTTATTACAGCAAAATAAACCATCACTGAACATACTTAAACTGGATTAACACTATTTTCTTCTAGATCTGCTGTACAGGAGAAGCAAACTTTGTTGCATTATTTTCCTGTTATCACTGTAAAGCTGCCTTGAAATAGTATTGTAGGCTAAAAAGCGCTATATAAAAATAAAGGGGACTTGACTTGAATGCTAGATGTAATGCTCTTGCTATATATATATATATTATATATAGGCCTATAGACCAAATAATCACAAACACAATGATGGGGTGAAATGGGCTGTAATGCATGGGGCACCAGGTAAATTGGCCGCCCCTTCCTGTCTGTTCATGTTCCAATTATACATGATGTCTCTCCACACCTCATAACCTTCCTCTGTTTGCAAGAGTGGAAAAGCTGATCTGACTTGTCACATGACATCAGATACTCGATTATTTTGTCATAATCAGATCAGTTACACTGTTGATAACTGTCCCGTTTGCATGTAAATCATGTTATTTTTAAACTAGTTCATATGATTATTGCTTGCTATTAAATACATACTTTTATTCATAGAAATGCCCACATATCAGTGAACCTATTATATAGAAATGCTTTTAACATTTATTTTTGCGACACTCTTTACAGAAATAAATCCTGAATATTGTTGGCTATTGCCACAAATATACCCACGCGACTCGTGACTGGTTTTGTTATCCAGGGTCACATGGGTAAAACAGTTTTTGTTCAGTACTTAACTTATTATGTGTTGCAATATTATATATTTATATAATACTTCAATGTGTATATTATATAATGTACTGACTGCTGCTATGTAAATTTAAAAAAGGAACAGGCAACTCCTTTTTGAGGTGGAGAGTTTACCTCCAACCCTAACTGAGCATACATCTGAAAATTTTAACCAAAGTCTTCAGGTTTACTTATAGACAGAAAGGCAGGAGGGTTTGATGTTAGAGCTAAATCTGCAGGACAGGGGACGCTGAGGGCCAAGTAGCCCATCACTGCTGTAAATAACACAGAATATAAGCTGACCTGACTGTTCATTAAACAACTTAATTTGAATTGTTTGTGTTTTTTGTTTTAATTTCAGACCAGGACTGGAGAACGCCTGACAATGGGATGTTGAGACTTCTTCCTCTGGTTGAGAAAAAGCTACACCACATCAGTGATCACATCTTCTGTTCATCTGTTGTACTGTAGGGTACAACTGAACAAACTGTTTAGACGAGGAAGAAGAACATGAACATGATAGAGACATGTACAGGGAAGAGCAAGAAACCAGTTTAGCTGTGATAATGAATCATTATTTTCCAACACAATATCAAATCTGTTTTCTGTATCATAGGTGACTGAATATAATTCTCTGGCACTCATTTTGTGGCTTTAGCAGCTGTGAATGGATTAATATGATGTTAATATATTTTTGAAGACAC
Organism: Chrosomus eos; assembly: GCA_036326025.1. NCBI lineage: Eukaryota > Metazoa > Chordata > Actinopteri > Cypriniformes > Leuciscidae > Chrosomus > Chrosomus eos. The sequence continues at coordinate 20,729,937 of CM070840.1, forward strand.
ATTTTTATTTATCTTGAATCTCATTTGTCTTTATGCTACTTTATCAACTTTATGCTGTGACCTGCAATAAATTGTGTAATAAAGTATGGTGAATATTGTGTAATGAAGTGGTGTTTGGTGCAGTAAATAAATTGATTTGAGAAATTTTTATTTCTTATTTCTTTAGTTTATACATAATTTAAAACCAACTGCATGTATTTAATAATTATAATTATTTTACGTATGACATACAAATTTAGATCTGGTAAATGATATTTGGGACAACAATGCAACAAAAGGTCAAGTCAAGAATATTTGTATAGCGCTTTTCACAATACAGATTGTATCAAAGCAGCTTCACAGTATTAATTAAAATAATAATAAAACATCCACGTTTGGTAATGCGGATCAATAGTATTATTATTGATTAAATTAAATTGAATATCCCCAACTGAGCAAGCCAAAGGCAACAGTGGCAAGGAACCGAAAAACTCCATCAAATGACCTACTGGTGACCTAAAACTCCATCAGGTGACCTACTGGTGACCTAAAACTCCATCAGGTGACCTACTGGTGACCTAAAACTCCATCAGATGACCTACTGGTGACCTAAAACTCCATCAGGTGACCTACTGGTGACCTAAAACTCCATCAGGTGACCTACTGGTGACCTAAAACTCCATCAGTGACTACTGGTGACCTAAACTCCATCAGGTGACCTACTGGTGACCTAAAACTCCATCAGGTGACCTACTGGTGACCTAAAACTCCATCAGGTGACCTGAAAGGTGCACATGCATGTATGCCAGTTTTCAGTGAAATAAAGGGAAGTGAATAACAAAAGGGCTGCAGTGGGCTATCTTGCTATAAACAGTTCAAGCATAATTGAAGATGATCCATGTTGATCATTCTAGTAAATATGTATTGCATTTAAAATAAAAGAATAGGACATTACTGTTGTCAGGCATTAAGCAGCAATCAGAGAGGGTGAAAAGGAAATGTTGGCACTGTTTTTTGTTGTTTTACTGAATAGTGCATTATCCCTGTGTAATAGTAATAGTGTGTGTAGATCTGTGTAGATTGAACTGCCCTTCCACCCCCAGGGGCCCAGGAATGGCCCCCAGAAGAGCAAAAAAGATTTTTCATTTATTTATTTTTTTACATTTCAAATGGCTGTAACTTAAAGTCCGGTTAGTGTATCAAAGAGAAAATTGGCAGGATAACTGCTTATGCTTTATTTAATAAATAATGTTGGGCACAGTTTTCAGACATATATGGAAAGCTGGCAAAAAGGTTATTTTTGAAAGTGTTCACGGTAAAATATAAAATTTCAGCCTGTCCCTCATATATGTCATAAAGGTTTGCACAATGAACAAATTTAGATATCCAGTTGTCCATTAAAGATATTATTGATTTAACATTTATTGTTTCTTGTCTAAACGTTTTAAACTACATTACCCACATATCTCTGTCATTCTATCAATGGAACAGGAAACGTGGTGCTGTAGTTCATTGAAATGTGCTTAGGGTTAGGGTTAGGATTTCGGTAAAGGAGTGATTTCTCACAACATAGAGACACTTTATAGTTAACTTAATGTATAACTAACTTAACAATAACACCAACACATACTTTGTAACATGAAACGCCGTTTTATATGGTTTAAAAGGATGGTCCAATCACAGCAAGTTCTGCGATAAAGTCACAGCCAATAACAACCCAGCTGAACAGATCCGTCACACTTACTTGCCCATTTATGGTAAACGATGACAGAGCTCTTCTGGTTCCGGTTGCAGGATAGATACTTTTATATTTAATATTTCGGCTGTTAAACATTCATTCCTTCTAAATAAATTATAAAAATCACATTTAAAAACAAAACACTCCTTTGTGTGGTTACCATCCAACAACGAGTTCACATGATCAATGACACTAATGTGCCTATTTGATTAGAGACTGATCCATAAATACATTTGAATAAATAAAATACTTTTTTCTAAGCAATGGCCTACAGCAGTATGTTAATTAAAGATGAGTACATGTACTAAAGTGGTTCTAACATTTACAGTGTATGTATAGTATATCAAATGTATATCAATTATATTCAAATAAATGTAACAAAAGCACAATGAATGCACACAATTTTGAAAGCATATTCCAATATTTAATGTCAAACTGTTTAAAGACCAATGTAGCGCCAAAACTACTGCACAACAGTGTAAAAATCAGTTAATTATAAATAAAAAAATATCCAGATACAGGGGCAATCTATTATAGTGACACATACAGTAACGTTAAAAAACATTGCTATGATGACGTTATATTTGTACAAACCAAGAGATGAGATTCAACTTTGTTTTGTGAAAATATATTTGTTTCTCTTTCTATGAACAAATAGGCAAACCGTAAGCACAACATTTTACATTCTCAACTTTAATTCTATATGCTTGTGATTATTGGTCACTTTTATTGTAACTAAATGAAAGGCAACTTAAATAGTGGATTATTATAAATGTCAGCAATATAATAATCCAGTATGTCAAGTGTGTAATTTCTGTAATATTCTTTTAGCACCAAAAAGAATTCCAAAAATATTGATAGTTTTCAAAAGGTTTTTCAAAAACACTCTCACTATCTTCAATTGTTTGGACAAACACCTGCAATGGATGGCAATGAATATGTCCTTTACCAAAACTCCTGATGAGTACTGACGCTTATTCGATAAAGGCATTAGGCAGATATCAAGTACAGTTTATGAAGCTGAAACATAATGCTTTATGGGAAATAATGACTATAATGACAGATAAATTACTGTTTTCAATATTGGTTCTGCAGAATATCAAAGAGATCCTGGAGGAGTGGGACTTCACATGAAGACTTTCAGAAACTGTGACAGAGCAAAGGCTGCACCTCGCTGGACACATCCTACGCATGCCCAAACAACAACACCCGAAGACACTTATGAAGAGGACACCACCAGGAGGATGCAGGAGACAGGGATGACCAAGGAAGACACGGAGGCAGATGTTTCACGAAGATCTGAAGAATGTCAGTGTCCCATGGGAAGATGTGGAGAACCTGGCCACAGATCGAATATGTTGGAGGACACTTGCTGCCCAATGTGCCCAGCACAGGACTTGATGATGATGATGATGTGAGTTTATCCATAACTGTAGGATTTATTTCTGTAAAGAGTGTCGCAAAAATAAATGTTAAAAGCATTTCTATATAATAGGTTCACTGATATGTGGGCATTTCTATGAATAAAAGTATGTCTTTAATAGCAAGCAATAATCATATGAACTCGTTTAAAAATAACATGATTTACATGCAAACGGGACAGTTATCAGCAGTGTAACTGATCTGATTATGACAAAATAATCGAGTATTTGATGTCATGTGACAAGTCAGATCAGCTTTTCCACTCTTGCAAACAGAGGAAGGTTATGAGGTGTGGAGAGACATTATGTATCATTGGAACATGAACAGACAGGGACCAATTTGTAACAATTTTAATGAATACAATGCAATTAATATAAACTTTCTGATAAACTTTCTGACAGTGTGTGTGACATCCGACTACTTTCCAAAAGAGGGGCAACTGATTTACAAATATTGTGATAAATATGTACAGGAATTGAGGCAGTAGCCAATGACAGCATTAGGAGTAAAAGCAGCAATTGTGTAAAAATATACAAATATGTACGAGTATCGTATAACTTGTTAAATCTTGTGAATTATTAAGACTTTGAGACTATGTTTGTACTGATTGGGCAATGGGTTTTGTGAGAAAAGGTTTAAGAAACAACAAATGCTTGATAAAATGTTTGTTTTAGGGTTAAAACCAACACATACATACATACATACCATTGCGAATATTTGCCTTTGCAGCTTTCCGTCTCCTCAGTTAACTTGTCCTCAAACAGTAATGGGCTGACTGAGTCCGAAAGGCCTCTTTGGTCTTTTCAGCTGAAAAAAGAGATAAGAAAATATCATTATGTATAATATATAGGATTATTTAAAGGAAAAAGTATTGATTTACCTTACAAATATTGTATGTTACATTATTAAGCATTAAAAGCATGGTAAGTGTTGTGGTTACTGTACATTTACAATAAGTATCACATTAAAACTACCAATAGTGTGGTAAAATCATGGTAAGTTTTGTGATTACTGTCTTTTTACTACACTTAGCCTATCACATTAAAACTAATGTCACTGTGGTAAAAGCAAGTGTTGTTTTTACTGTGCTTCTACTACAAATACAACTTTGGAAATAATTGTACTACTTGTCTTTAAACCTGATATGAATATGATTAAGCCAGGTCTAGGCCTATAGCACGTCACGTGACAGACGGTGTTTAATCACCCTGTTTTGAATTAGAACGCAATGAAACGCAAAGCCTCCGTGGAGATGACAGATATAATGCAGTGACTGAATGTGAGCTAATCTGATTAATATCGACAAACAGAAAATACATTATATCAAACATTATTAGGACAGCGTATTTGGTATTTACGACTTACCAACACCTGGCACACGTGACTGATGCCAAATATCGCGATGTGTTCGGAACGAGACTTCTTCAGCGCGATTTCCTACTGATAAAATATAATTGAAGAAATATCAATAAACAGCAAAGCAATCCAGCTTCCCTGGCTATATAAGACCGACATAATAACATTACAATAAAATAAAATAAATAAAAAGCGATCAAACGACGACAGAACAATGCAATATCAAGTTAAAATTACTTTTTTTTTTAAAGTAAACCCAGAATAAAGAGATCCGTTTCCAAATGATAAAAGTTGTCATTTAAGTTGGCATGTGCACTGAAAAACAACAACAATGAATTATTTAAATATAATAATTTATCATTTAAAATATAAGCATTTAATGTATTATGCCTATTTTAGGCATATTAGTAACACGAGAGAAATTTCCAAAATCTGCAGAGAAGCAAGCTTACTGAAAACAAAAGGACAGATCAACTGAGATTATGTGGTTAATATAATATGTTATGTACCAGGGTTAATTGAAGTAGGGTGTCCACTGCCCACTAGCTACTAATCTTCCTGTACGTTTCACGGAGTACATAACAATCACCTGACTGAAACGTAAATTCATAACGTTCTGGCTAAACTAATTCTTTATGCCTTCGATATCTTATTATATATTCGGCTTACAGTTAACTCATACTCGGTAGTGAGACTAGACACATAGCTAACGTTATACAAATTAATAATTGCTCGCCGAGTCCGACGTCGTTCAAGAATAGTGCCAAATAGTTTTGTGCAGTTTGGTACGTAATCAACACGGTCGCTTTCTCGCGATTCCCTGCCGTTTAATTTCAATAAAACACAGAAAACTAAAACATACAAATGCATTTCTTTAGAATTCATTGTTCCGTTTGCGAGGCATTGGAGGCAATACCATACTCTTTCGGTAAACACGCAAGTTACCTCGGAGAAGTGCGATCCAGAAGTATGCTCATCGGACATCTGCAGTCACGCATCCTTGGCACCTCAAAAGCGTGGGACAAATACCTAATTGATAGTAAAATGAGTGTATACTGAGAAGTCTGAACATCATTTACTGATATTGTCGCTTTTATAACCTTTAATAAACACGCATCTTGAACGGATAAAAATGTATACCACTTAGCGCCTCTAGTGGACGTTTCACCCGAAAAGTGCAGGGAAACGTACCTGGAGGTACGTATTTCAGGTTTTGCAAAAATGTAGGCAGAGTAACGTATTTCCAATGAGCCTGGGTTGGCATTGGAAACTATTGTTCAAACATAACTTCACGCCTCACAACACTCCAGTTTGGAATAGTAGATATATAAAGTTTGGCAGAAAATCTGTTTATCTTGAGGAATGGAAATCTAAAGGGATTTGGGCTATTGCCCATTTCTTGGATGATAATGGAAATCTGTTACTGTATAGAGAGTTTTGTGAGAAATTCCAAGTACAGTGTACCGTTAATATTTTTAATAGAATGATTAGAGCCATACCAATTCCTTTAAGATTAATGGTTAAAGAAGACATGTTGTACTCTCAAATCTCACCAGAACTGAGACAGCTCTCCTTAGAAGGTTATGATTTTTGTGATAAAAGATGTACAAATAAAGTTATTAGAAATTTTATTTTACAGGCTAATTACCCAAACTCAATTAGACGGCACTACGTGCTTAAAGATTTTGATACGGTTGAAATAAAAACAATTAGGAAAAATTACTTGTCTTTTCCCCTTCCTCCTAAAGCTAAGGAGGTGAACTTCAAAATTTTAAACGAGATTTATCCTACTAATGAATTTTTAAGATTGAAATTTAACTTTGAGGTGAATAATTGTGTTTTTTGTGAAAAAAATATTGAGAATTTAGAGCATGTCTTCTTTGATTGTGATATGGTGCAACCCTTTTGGAGGGAGGTGCAGAATTGGTTAAGGTCTAGGAGGGTTGAACTCCCACCTCTCACGGTGAAGTTGATTAAGTTTGGTGTTTGTCTGGATAACAAAGATTGTGAATTTGTTATTAATTTCTTCTTATGTTTTGGAAAGTTTTTCATACACAAATGCAGATGGTTTAAATCTAAACCCAACTTTAATCACTGGATGAATGAGGTTAAACTCCTGTGCAAATCTTTAAAATTAGTTAAAAATCAGAAAGCCCTTAAATTGATTTCTCTTTTGGTTATGTTAAAGTTAATTTAAAAGTCCCTTTTATTTATTTTTTTCTATTTATTTTTCATTTTATTTATTTTTGTATTGCTTATTATTTAATTATTTGTTTGTTCTAGTCTGTGTTTTCTGTACCAGCTATGCTCAACCTAAGGCTGAACAATTGAGGTTATTTTCAGAGATGTTGTTAATGTACCTTGTTTGTTTGTGTTGAAGAATAAAAAAAAAAAAAAAAAAAAAAAAAAAAACGTAACCTAAAAAAAAAAAAAAAAAAAAAAAAAATCTTTCCTGACTGCTTTGTCCGACAAAATGGCGGATGGCGAAGTATGATTGGTCAGAACACCTGTCAATCAAGCTCCATGCGAAGGGTCAATTCCGTTTAAATGAACATTGACATTTTACCGTTTCAGAGGGAGGAACAGAATGTTTCAAGTTTCAGATTCAATAAGAGTCTCAGACTCTGAATCATAGAGCGGTAATGGTCACACCACTGAGACATCTACTTTCATCTAGAGCAGTGGTTCCCAACCCTGTCCTTGCGCCCCCCCAACACTGCACGTATTCTTTGTCTCCCTAATGAAACACACCTGATTCAACTCATCAGCTCATTAACCCATGTGATTTTGAGCTGATGAGTTGAATCAGGTGTGTTTGATTAGGGAGACAAAGAATACGTGCAGTGTTGGTGGGGCGCAAGGACAGGGTTGGGAACCACTGATCTAGAGTATATGATAGAGCAGAAAAGAGAAAAACAGATGATGACATCTCTGAATAGATCTGACCAGTTATATTGAGCATCAATTTAAGTCCAAGTTGGTTGATAGCTAGTATAAAGCTATATGTAATATTTGTCAATCAGTAATTTACATATATTTGCTTTATGATTAAAAAAATTCTTAAGAAACCAAAAAGTCAACCCTTCAATATGAACACGTGCCTTAAAATAGAGATTATAAAGAAGTGGAAAAGGGGCAAAAGAAGGTTAAAAAAATTACATCAAGGAGATATAATAAGTAAACACACGCACGCACACACACACACACACACACACACACACACACACACACACACACACACACACACACACACACACACACACACACACACACACACACACAACACACACACACACACACACACACTCTCTCTCTCTCTCTCTCTCTCTCTCTCTATTCTAATCCAATGAGAGCCAACACAGCAAAATCCCCAGTGTTAAATTAACACTGCTCAGTGTTTATATGAGTCCACACTCTCAGAGTGTTAAATGAACACTGAAGCAGTGTTAAAGTTAATGAGATAATTAAGTGATTAATTGAGTGATGATTGAGTATTTTTGAAGACACCTGATGTTAACAAGCAGAATCACTGAAGGAGAAAACCTTTATAATTGGTATGTTACCATTATGGAGATCAATGTTTGCTTTAGTTGGGCTCTTGAACCTTAAGTCATTAACTTTAGAAATTGTTTGGCTGCTGAAATTCAGTTATAACAGCCAGATGAACACAGGTTGGCCTGAATCACTGCACTCAATGTGAGCATAATTTCACCTTATATCCATTATACCTTATGGATTATAACATCTTGTATAGTATAACATTTTTAACGAAACCAAAAGATTGAATCAATTACAAAAAAAAAAAAACGTTTTGAAAAATGTTTTATGTTGGCACACACAGACATCAAGAATTAACGTATGCATCTCAACAATGGTGACAAACAGATCAACTCTGAACATAAGCTCATTATTTATTCATGCAGCAATGCATGATGGGAGCCATGAATGAGTTTTGATTGGAGGCACCCAGAATGCACTGCAACATGCTTTATAATTGTCACCATTGTTGAGATTCACAGGCTGATTCTAGATGTCTGTGTTTACTAAAAGAAAGAAAGTGTTTTCGGATGTGAACAACTTTTAAGAAATTATTTGAATTACATTGTAAAAGTTAAAATTATATCGTTTCTCAAGGACAGTGCAGCTATAAATAATAAAGTAAATTTTACTCAATAATTGTAATCTATATAAATTCAGTGATTCAGGGCAAATGATTGTGAAATAATGATTACGTTAAAACACAACCATCAGATCACCTTTTCTATTTGTTCATCCTGCTGTTATAACTGGATTACAACAGACAAACAATTTCTAAAGTTAATGACTTAAGGGTCAACAGCCCAACTAAAGAAAACATTTATCTCCATAATGGTAACATACCAATTACGGTTTTCTCCTTCAGTGATTATGCTTGTTAACATCAGGTGTCTTCAATAATGCTCAATCATCACTCAATTATTCACTTAATTATCTCATTAACTTTAACACTGCTTCAGTGTTCATTTAACACTCTGAGAGTGTGGACTCATATAAACACTAAGCAGTGTTAATTTAACACTGGGGATTTTGCTGTGAATGTGTGATTTTAAAGGACACATCTCTTTTTATATGCATGAAACATACAAATAACCATTACACCATTGTCACGTATGTGTTTCTTCCTGTGCACTTAATGTTTCTCAATACATAATATACAAATATAAAATATATTTAGTTGAAAAATATGTACGAATATAAAGATATCAGACAATATAAAGAGCTTATTGTAAACTACAATGTTAAATAATATCAAAACATACACTGGAATACACTGGAAAGTGAACATGCAGTAGTAACCTACTTCATAGGATTTGAAACAAAATAAAAGGAAATGCTGTTGTACAACTTGCTGGATGGACACATTGGACATATTTAACATGCTCACCTGCTCCTTGCTGATTGGCACATTTTGCTTCAATGAAAAATTGTGATTTGGAGATATTATGCACATTAAATTGCATCAAATTGAAAATCAAAACTGGCAACGCTACTCTTCAGCACAATGGTAACCACAACATTCAAAATCAGAAACTCCTCTAAATGTTAAATATTTATAACTGAACATTAAACATACTATAATCTGAACATAAACTATAATGTTTCCCTTTACTGAAAAACACGTTAAATAACACTTAATCCCCAAATTTAATCTCCCAATGCAGTCCCTTGCAAAGCATGCTGGGACCTCAGATCCACTGCCCATGGCTGCATTCTCAAAAAGCATTGTGAGACCATTGGTGGCAATGGCTTTATGATACTTAGGCTTACGATGCTTTTGTAGGGCTTGTGCTCAGTGTGGGCAAGCTCACCTCTCTTGGCTTAGTGGTTCATTATATACATTGTGCATAATAATGAAAGACACTGTTGATGAAAGACCGAAGTAAACTAATGTGTTTTGAATAAACTAAATTAAGTTGTGAGTAAAAATTTCTTCAATCAAATTAAGTAAGGGTAATTAATTAATTTTTTGAGCATCATGGTGGAAAATGACTTTCTTCATATATAAAACAAAAAAGATCATCAAATGTATTAAGCAAATCTACCTTGCTGGAGAAATCAGGTTACAAATTGACAGTTATGCTTCAGTAAAACCTTGTTGTTGTTTTTTCAGTTTGGTTGCATTCAGTTATAAACAGTAATATCAGTAATCTTAAATACTTTAATTCATTTAAACAAACCCAGTTATTTTAGATGTTACCACATGAAGTACATTTTCTAAGTTGAACTGATATAACACTTTTTTCAGTGTATAGGCCTAAAGATGTAATGGTCCGAATGACCACATTAGATTAATGCAGCTGTTCAATAGGCAGATATAGTCATTCAGTCAATTAAATTTAATTAATTCATGAGAAATATTTGCATAATTATAGGCTATATGATACTCGGGGTCCATTGTTCTATTAAAATGATCACATGATACTCTCAAAAATAATGTCTGTTTTCCTATTAATTAAATAAACAAACTATATTCAGCAGCCTGTATGTCTATTAAAATAAATTCCATTTTGAAAAGACATCTTCATTCTTATTAATCTAATAGTTTCATCTTAATCTCTAGATTAAAACTAGATTAAAAACACATCTCTTCAAACTGGCATACACATAGAACACTATACATTCCTATTATTCAAATCAGTTAAATGATTATTAGGCTGCATAAACTAGGTCAGCCGGAACCGGAAGCACTTCCTATGGCTTAACACCTGATGTACTCGCTACATCATAAAAAGAATGGCATCTACACTAATTTTAGTCTTTCTGTTTATTCCGAGGTTTACTGTAATCAGCTGGATCCGGGCCATATCCAGATGGTGGACCTGCGCCTAGACACGACAAAAATGCATCCCTGAAGTGTCAGCAGAGCTTGTGTCAACTAGACTGTCCCCTGTGAAGGCCTCATCACGACAGCCTTCGGCACTGATCCTCAACAAACTTGTCCCATTCACACGTGATGACTGTGATCTTCAATCAGATGAACTGCATAATATAATGTTCCGATACAATCTGACGTCTGACCTGTAATGCTGCCTGAATCATAATCATACACTGTTCGTTCGTTGGCCAGAGGAGGACTGAAAATCAAATTAAGCTGTAGTGAAATTTTTTCATGATAAAAAACTGCATCTCTTCTTAGTATCAGTATAAAGATATCTATCAAAAACGTCTATATGTCTATTTTTTTTAAACGTTATTAAATATAGCTTGGTATTTATGAAGAGGAACTATAAAGAGGTTTAGTAGAAGGGGGACCATCCTGGGACTATTTTTTGCAGTTTTTCAATAAATGAAAATGTAGTTTAAATTTATATTAAATACAGTTAGTTTAACTTAAGAGTGATTTAAGTATGTAATTTTATAATTACATCTATTGTCTTGGAAATATGGTCAAGTGTGCTGCCAAATGTATTGACAATCATATGGTAAACTAAAATTGAATGTAATTTCTACTGAAATTGTATGTTATGCATTTAAATATATTTGTAATTACATTTGTAGTGTTGCAATTTAGTACATTTTATATATTTATATAAAATATATTAACTTAAAATGCAATAATGAATAACACTATACAGTTAACATTATAACCAAGCATTTAGTATGTTAATAACACAAAAAAATAATTCTAAATCACAACAAAAGGTTATTCAAACATAATTATTTATAAATGATGTACACTAACATGGGTAGCTAAGTAAGCTGTTTATTTTACATGAAGCAGATTGCCTAATGTTTAGTTTCATTTCCATTTATACGGTATGTTTTTCTTTGTCCTAGTTCCTGTTTCCTTTGTTATTGTGTCTAGTTTGTTTTATGGTGTTCACTTCTGTCTTGTTTAATTTAAACCCTCATTTTGATTCAGTTCTTGGTCCTGTATTGTCTGTGCTGTGCTTAGCTGTTGTATTTTTGCCTTTTGTTTTGGAACTACTGTCTTTGTTTTTTGGTTTGTCTTGTTAATAAATGTTTTAGCTTTATATCTTCTCCCTCCCGGACCCTGTCATAGCAGCGCAATAATGGGATCACTTGACCACTTGAATCTAGTCTCATTAACCTTTGACCCATTTGCTCACTGAATAAATTAGACCATAAAGCATTTCATTTAAAATTTTTTTACATGATACTGCATCCATAGAATTGCGAGATGTAAACTCGCAATTGTGAGAAAAAAGTCAGAATTGATAGATATAAAGTCCCAATTGCGTGTTATAAAGTCAGAATTGTGAGATATAAAGTCAGAATTGCGTGATATAAAGTCGAAATTGCGTGTTATAAAGTCGGAATTGTGAGATATAAAGTCAGAATTTTGAGATATAAAGTCAAAATTGCGTGATATAAAGTCGAAATTGGGTGTTATAAAGTCAGAATTGTGAGATATAAAGTCAGAATTGTGAGATATAAAGTCAGAATTGCGTGATATAAAGTCGCAATTGCGTATTATAAAGTCAGAATTGTGAGATATAAAGTCAGAATTGTGAGATATAAAGTCAGAATTGCGTGATATAAAGTCGCAATTGGGTGTTATAAAGTCAGAATTGTGTGATATAAAGTCAGAATTGCGTGATATAAAGTCGAAATTGCGTGTTATAAAGTCAGAATTGTGAGATATAAAGTCAGAATTGTGAGATATAAAGTCAGAATTGCGTGATATAAAGTCGAAATTGGGTGTTATAAAGTCAGAATTGTGAGATATAAAGTCAGAATTGTGAGATATAAAGTCAGAATTGCGTGATATAAAGTCGCAATTGCGTGTTATAAAGTCAGAATTGTGAGATATAAAGTCAGAATTGTGAGAAATAAAGTCAGAATTGCGTGATATAAAGTCGCAATTGGGTGTTATAAAGTCAGAATTGTGAGATATAAAGTCAGAATTGCGTGATATAAAGTCGAAATTGCGTGTTATAAAGTCAGAATTGTGTGATATAAAGTCAGAATTGTGAGATATAAAGTCAGAATTGCGTGATATAAAGTCGCAATTGGGTGTTATAAAGTCAGAATTGTGTGATATAAAGTCAGAATTGCGTGATATAAAGTCGAAATTGCGTGTTATAAAGTCAGAATTGTGAGATATAAAGTCAGAATTGTGAGATATAAAGTCAGAATTGCGTGATATAAAGTCGAAATTGGGTGTTATAAAGTCAGAATTGTGAGATATAAAGTCAGAATTGTGAGATATAAAGTCAGAATTGCGTGATATAAAGTCGCAATTGCGTGTTATAAAGTCAGAATTGTGAGATATAAAGTCAGAATTGTGAGATATAAAGTCAGAATTGCGTGATATAAAGTCGCAATTGGGTGTTATAAAGTCAGAATTGTGAGATATAAAGTCAGAATTGCGTGATATAAAGTCGAAATTGCGTGTTATAAAGTCAGAATTGTGTGATATAAAGTCAGAATTGTGTGATATAAAGTCGCAATTGCGTGTTATAAAGTCAGAATTGTGAGATATAAAGTCAGAATTGTGAGATATAAACTCACAATTGCGAGATATAAAGTACAATTCTATGGGGGGGAAAAGACAGACTTTTTTCCTCTCAGAATAGTTTATACCTATGGAAGCTTGTTTCCGCCACAGAATGAAAAATAAAAAAGGTACTTGCGACTTTTTATCTCACAATTCTGACTTTACAACACGCAATTGCGACTTTATATCTCGCCATTCTGACTTTACAACACGCAATTGCGACTTTATATCTCGCAATTCTGACTTTATAACATGCAATTCTGACTTTATATCTCACAATTCTGACTTTATAACACGCAGTTGCGACTATATACATCACGCAATTCTGACTTTATATCTCGCAATTCTGACTTTACAAGACGCAATTGCAACTTTATATCTGTAATGATATTGAACCAAGGACTTATGGACTAAGACCTGGAATGTTGTCTTTGGCGGGGTTTGAACACCGGTCTCCTGGACACAGAGTTGGTGTACCTCCTGAGTGAGCTATCTATCTTTTAGAATCAGCAAAAAACAAAGTACAAACAAATAAACAAGATGCAAAGCTTCCAATGGTCACAAAAAGGAAAACAAAACAAGCACGAGGGCTCAGAATAAACTCACGGGATACACTGGTACAGGTAGGCTCAAGACTGAACAAAAAACAATGACAACAGGCAAACTTAAATGGGGCCATACATAGAAATCATATAGAGACTAGAAGCCCTATTGGCCGCTGGAAACCGAGAAATCCGGCCGCCATCTTGAACCGGTCGTATTCCTAGTTTCGTTGCGTGGCAGCAGATAAGATGCCAGAGCATTGTGGAGCATTTTCCTGTTCTAATCGCCGGACCATCGAAAATAGGGATTTTCACAAGTAAGTCTTAATATTACCGTACAATTGGTTGTATTTTGTGAATAGAATATTACCAGATAATCGAGAAGGAGCAAGGATATTTGCTATTACTGTACTGAAATGGTTGTGAAATGCTGTTTACTGCATCAGCCTGTGTTCACCCGGCATGGAGAGGTGGGGTGACTGTTAAAGTAATAATTACAAGAGCTTCTAGGTTATCAGATAAGCATTCAACTGCCCTGTTGTATAGGTTATTTGTGTTTGCGCACATGATATCAGGAAGCAATGTAACGTTAATACACGCATGACAGCGATGCACAAATTGAGTTACCCCTCCAACTTCTAGTTTTATTGATAACCTATATCTTATCACATGCGATTTGGCTATTGATATTACAGAAATCCTGTGGTAAAATTACATCATTAACTTACTCCATCTACCCTTGTAAAGTTAATCCGAATAGGGCTTTGGTCTCGACATTTTCCCCTCCCACATCCACATACAATAAAAAAAAGTATAGGCTTAATGTTGTCCGAATTTAATTTTTAGAAATTACTGATGCAAACGTTATTACAGGTGGCTGCGTTCGGTGGATTCGCGGCTGCTTTGTGTTTGTGTGTGTGTGTGTGTGTGTGTGTGTGAGTGAGTGAGTGAGTGAGTGAGTGAGAGAGAGAGAGAGAGAGAGAGAGAGAGAGAGAGAGAGAGAGAGAGAGAGAGAGAGAGAGAGAGAGAGAGAGAGAGAGAGAGAGAGACTGTCTGTTCGTGTTTGTTTGTGTGTCTGTTTGTGTGTTCTGTTCATAAATTGTTTCTTCAACTTATTAAAATATCTTACTTTACTGCAACTATCTGTTTCTGCTTCTTTATTATATTTATAGCGTGATTTATCAAATACATTATATCCTTCATCACACATATTGTGTCTGGTCACTTTATAACTTATATCAGAATATTATATTACTGTTAAGCCTACTATGGATATTAAAATACGCCGAACCATAGTCCTGTATCATAGCTACATGAATTACCTTTGCAGGAAAAAAAACCGCGTGAAAATCAGTTCAGTATTCAGTGAGATATGTTTAATTTAATGCGCTGACAGCTCATTCACCTGCCATTCAGATTACACTGAGCGGAGCGGATGACCGGTTTAAGATGGCGGCTCCAATTCTCGTCCGTGCCAATAGGCAGTAGCACTCAATAGGGCGTCTACCTATATGATGTCTATGGGGCCATACACAGGTGAGTATCATCAACAATGATTGCTAACTACAACTGAGAGTTCTTGACAATGGTTTCCCCCTGGCAACTGGGAGAGGAATTGCAGGCAAAAGACCTGCTGCGCCCCCTAGTGACTGGGAGCCATACCGCTGGTCATGGCAGGAGTGTGACCTATCCACCCTAGTGGTTGGAGGATGTATTGCCTGGTAAAGTCTTACAATATCACGCAATTCTGACTTTATATCTCGCAATTCTGACGTTATAACACGCAATTGCGACTTTATTTCACGCAATTCTGACTTTATATCTCGCAATTCTGAGAAAAAAAGTCAGAATTGTGAGATAAAAAGTCGCAATTACCTTTTTTATTTTTCATTCTGTGGCGTAAACAAGCTTCCATACTTATCTACATTTGTCATAAATCATCCGAATTCAAAACTGCCATTAGAACACATTAAACGTTTAGACTGTGGGCGTCCTGAGCCCTGCCAGCACTTCTGTCTGTCTGCTGCCAGACGCATGTCCCATAAAACATGAACTTCAGCTGCTGTCTCTAAACTCTGACCACAATCCATTACAGTGTTTTAAAAAACAAACCTATAGCCTTCTGTTGGCATTGATTTCTGCATCCCTGTCCTGGGCTTGTGTGCTTGTGTCTACAAGCGGGGCAGCTCAGAGTTATGGGTGCTCTGACTTCCCCCTTGGTCCCAGTTGCTGTGGAGGTAATGGTCTTGCGAATTGATTGAGTGGAATGGCTGCCGATGTTCTTTGTCTCCAGATGCCTCTGTCCTTTTGTCTTCCTGGTTTGTTTTCCATTTTCTCACATCCGAAATGAAGAGTTTTATGGGTTTCAGCATTGAGGGCACGAGAGGGAAATTGTAAAGAATTGAGGGAGCAAGCGAGCACGCCTTCGGCATATGGCCTTGGCCAGAGGAAAATTTATGGATAAGAAAAAGATACACATGGAGATTCGTATCCCTTTTCAAGTGATTATAAGATGGAGGGTGTTGCAAATGAACACGAATGTAAAAGGCTTATGGGTAATTTATTTCTTAGAATCTTAACCTAATATCTTATAGCCTGAGCACAAAAAACACATCTAGTCTTTCTTAACATAAAGAAACAAAACAGGAGAGCAGGAACTCTGGCACAGTATACAAACTTGGCTCATTTTGACCATCTACACTGTCTGACTTTTTAAGTTGGTCTATAGAACAACCCAAAGCCCGATAGTCTGAGAATACATAAAATATCTGGGATTTAAAAATTAATTCATCCAAACACTAAGAGTAAATGAAATTTTTTGAACCAAAACATTAGACTAATAAATTAGCTGAATGCCAATTGCTGTTTATACATAAAGCTGTATGAAAAATTATGTTTAAAATATAGAATTTAGTGTATACATTACACATGTATACATTACAAATGAATGTTAATTTAATTTAATTCCAAAAATGTAAATAGATAAATGCTTATTAAAATCTAGAATTTAGATAAAGTATCACATCATAGGACAAGTCAACTAGCACATGCATCTCTGTCATATACTTCCATTAGCATTTTTTACATTTCTATAGACGGTTTCATCGGACGCACGCGCGTAGCCAGAGTTACGAGCTGGCCCGAAGTTAACTTCCGGTCTGTGTTTGTAATGTGGCGCCGACTACAAACGCAGTTAAACTTCATCGCAATGATCCAGGCGGAGTGAAAGCATCTGACCCGCCTCGGTTTCCCATAAACGACATTATTCTTTCTTCCGACATATTTCCATTCGTGTGTGTTACATTTTTTTTTTACTTTTCCAGGTCTGTAGAAAAAAAACGTTTGCCTCAAAATTTTTATGAACGGGTCTAGTAGTGTCACATTTAATTTTGGCCAAGTAACGTCTGTTTTCTTCTATTAGTCCCAAATAATACTGACTAGACATACTTGCTAACTAATGTAATTTGCGTGTTTCTACAGATGAACTCTGTTGTTATTGATTCTACCGGAAGTTAAGTTTGGACCACAAACGTTTGTTTATGTTGTTGCCGTTAAAACCGTCTATAGACAACTATGGACAACCTGGGGATTAAATACGAATGGCCGCTGAGACTAAATGAGATGTAGTTTGCTTCATGGAGAGTATAATCACAAATCCTAGTATCATCCAGGTCCTCGGTCCAAATCTCAGAGATGTAAAGACACTGCACCGAGGAGCTGTGAAACAGGCATAGTATGATCCTTTTGGCGAGGTGATGGCCTGTACGACTCTCTCCGATGCTGGAGAGATCGTAGAGATCAGAGCTCAAGACACAGAACCCAAACATACAAGACCAAATCAGACGAAATGTCTTTAAATGGAAGTAAAGAATATATACTGTGAATTTTAGAACATACAATCACTAAGTGACCCTCTGCTAGGTAGGTGAAAGGTTAAATAGAGATACTAATAGGCCTGTCAATCAAAATGCATACTGGACATTAGCACTGCAGAATGCAGTATGGTTTGTCTGCTTTAATGTAGACCTAATGGAGAATACTGTCTGTGATCACTCTTTTCTTCCTTCTTTCTCTGCAACTGAATAATTTTTCTGGAATTAAATTGGCATCATATAGGTTTCAACTGAAATGAAACCACATAGCAATGTACTAACTAAACTTTGTTGCAGTTGTGGCCTAATGGTTAGAGAGTTGGACTTGTAACCCGGAAGTCGAGGGTTTGATTCTCAATGCCGGCAGGAAATGACCAAGGGGGTAATCCACCAGCCGGAAACTGAAGTCTCCCCGGGCGCCGCCATTGGCTAACAAGCCTTCACCTGCTGTTAGCATTCCATTGACTCCCATTCATTTTGCGTCACTTTGACAGCGAATAACTTTACATCTGAGACGTTTAAAGACTCAATTTGTCCATTGTTTATTTCTAAAGAAACACGACCATGTATAAAATGCTCCTTTACCTTGTATCTTACGTTGTGGCCCCGTAGAAGCAGTTTTTGTAAAAATAGGCTAACGATTGTGTCATAACACGCGACTCTTTGTCGCACAGAAGAGACATTACCGTAAAGACAGATGTAGAAGCTCAGCTGCTTTGGTGTGTGTGTCCACGGTTTGGAGTCTGTGTGTGTTCACTGCTCCTAATGTGTGTGCACTAATTTGGATGGGTTAAATTCAGAGGACAAATTTCAAATTGTGTGTGTGTGTGTGTGTGTGTGTTCCTCATTTTGAGGAAGAATGTAAAATAAAGCTCAGATATTTTGCAGTTTAAAGTATTCGTCTTATGTATGTCCGTTGTGATTTATTGTGATCATAACCCCATAACGTTTTTGACAACCCTTCAAAATCCTAATGAAAATTTTATGTGCTGGGCATTATTTCTGCAACCTTATAATTTAACGAGTTTACATGTTAATGTAATCTGATATAATATTATAATGCGTATTTGGCTTGCTGTCCGGGGGGAGGGCTCTGAGCTCAGAATTCGGCCTGACCCCAGAGAACTCCCCCCTAACCTTAGAGGTCATAGGTATCTATGAGCGGACCCCGCCGAATGTGGGGTGAAGGGGTGGTGGTGGGATGCTGAGAAGAAGTCATGAGACAGGAGGTAAGGGAAGGCTTTATTTATACTGGCTTCTTCTTGTGCTGATTGGATGATTACCTGAACATGCTCCTCCCGAACTTTGTTACATAAAACTTCATTTCACGAGTTTACATGTTAATGTAATCTGATATAATATTATAATGCGTATTTGGCTTGCTGTCCGGGGGGAGGGCTCTGAGCTCAGAATTCGGCCCGACCCCAGAGTACTCCCCAAAATGCCAAATAAACGAAGGACAGCGAGCGTAGAATTTAACCCCCCAAAAAGTGAAGGGTATGTATTTTACCAAGGAACGAGCTTGCCTGTTCGACCTGGAAGGCTCTAGCTACGACCGACGGGAACTTGGGTGCTCACGGCATCGGACGGATAAGCCCATTCTTCAGTTGAACTGACAGCTCGCTGAGGCGAAAATTATGCGAGCGTGAATTTGTGGACGAGTTTTAACCGTTCACCCAGGAGAACTCTCGCAGCATCCGACGGGAACTTATATGCTCGTGGCATCGGACGGGTAAGCCTCGCTGGGTTGGACGGAGGGCGCCCGCTGGACTCGGTCGGGAGGGCTCGACCGGCGCTTTGAAGGGGGGGCTGGGTCACGGGAAAGACTCCTCACGTCCCGACGAATGGGGAGCCCTCCTGGCGACACGAGCGCGGACGTCCGGCGACGACTAAGACGGGCAGACTCTCACTGCAATTCGAACGGGAGGTTTCAACCAGCGTTTTGGAAGGGGGACGGAACCCGGCCTTCGAACGGGTGAGTCATCGCTGCGTGCGAACGGGGGAGTCTGCATGTGATTGAAAAAACAAACCTTATGAATATTGAGCGAGTGTGCAAGCGGCGAGCCCAGATGTAATCGGAAGGTGTAACGGATGTAATTGAAATGAGAGACAGCGGGTGGTAATTTAATTAATTAGTTAGGGCATGGTGAGCGTTTTTGATGAAAAAACGGCTAGACCTAATATAGGTTTTGAAAGCATCCGATGACCAGCGACCGAGGGTTTTGATTTGTTGTTGGGAGAGACCTTTTTGAGCGGCTGTGGTGGCTGCACCAATGCGGAATGAGTGGCTAGAGAAATGCTTTGCTGAGACGCCGGATTTGGTAAGGATTGCTTTTAGATGCTTTTGGAACCAGAATCTCGTAGCTGGATGATTGGAGTCGTTAGTGAAAAGAGGGTCGAGTGGTGATTTGGACGAGGAAAGTTTGTACTGCAGGTAATTAAAAAGCGCATGGTACGGTCGGATGGGAGTTTGAAGATTGAAAATATAGACGAAATGGCCTTTTTTGTCTCTGTCCGTTTTGCTTTGTTTAATGAAAAATGATATGGTTTCGTTATCTACGATCTGAAGGTCTGAAATTACGGGATGGATATTTGGGTCGAATAAGGAAGTTATGGTCAGTTCGGAACAGCGGAGGAAACCGAAGAATGCTAGGATGAACATGGCTTCCAACGTGTATGCGGTATTGATGGAGGGGTATCCAAGACGGAGTGATGAGATGCATCTGGTGAGTATATCGATTGTGATTGGCTGTCTGGTATCTGGGCGCGTGGGGCGGGATCTTTGGATTCCCTTAATTAGAAGGGACGTTTGGGAGTTATTTATTGCAGGTGTAGGTTTACCGTGGATTAATTTATGGAAGAATTGAATGCCGCTTAGATAGCTTTTAATGGATCCGGCTTGGAGACCTTTAATACTGTGAAGATGGGAAATGAATGAAGTAACTGTTAGAAGCGAAAATTCGGGAAACGACAGGTTGTGAGAGAGGTGGAATGATTTGAACGATTTCCATGCGGTGTAATAAGTTTGCAGGGTTCTGGGAGAAACGGCTTGGAGGATGGATTCGATGGACGTGTCCAGGAGGGATTTTAGCGGATGATTTATGGGAAGATCAGCTGAAAATAAGGAGGTACTGGAGTTGGAGTGGGGTCTGCTTCTGGTGCTAGCATCCTGAACTTCTGAAAAGAGAAACGGGAGAGAGAGTCAGCGATTTGATTTTGAGCCCCTGGGACGTGGATTGCAGTTATTATGAAGTGGTCGCATGCGGAGATCCAAATGAGGCGTCTAAGGAGTGGCATAAGCGCAGGTGAACGAGAACGACCTTTGTTGATACAGTACACGGTTGCTTCGTTGTCGCAATGGATTTGGATGCATTTGGTTGACCATTCTTTTCCCCATAGGGAAGCTGCGACGACTATCGGGTAGAGCTCGAAAAGGGCAGAGGAGGCTGAAGACTGGGGTGTGTCTAAGAGCTGGGGGGCCAGGAGGACGCGAACCAGCGTCCTTGGTAATAGCCGCCGAAGCCGATCGAGGGAGCTGCGTCTGTGAACAGTTTGATATCGAGGGGGAGAGATATAAAATCGTCGTAGAAAAAAGTTAAGCCATTCCACTGATTGAGGAAATTAATCCATAACTTAAGCTCGTTTTTTGACTCGGCGGAGAGGATGATCCGATCTTCCAGCGCATGAACGGATGAAGAGAGGGCTAGGAGATGCGCGATAAAGGGTCGGCCCTGTGGAATGATGCGCATCTCATAATTTAGGTGGCCCAGCAGCGAGAGAAGTTCGCGTTTTGCACAATCTGTGCTGTCAGTAAAATTGGATGCGATTAAAATAATGCGATCGATTTTTTCCTTAGGCAATGAGGCTTGGAATTTTGCTGAGTCTAGATTGATGCCTAAAAACTCGATGGATGTAGTTGGACCCGATGTTTTCTCGTGAGCTAACGGGATCCCTAGTTCGGCGAAAACTTTTTTCACTATGAGGAGGTGAGCCTCGGGGGCGGAGTCATGGGGTGAAATTATTAGGAAATCGTCGAGCAGATGGAGAAGATGAGGAATTGCATAATTATTGGAAAGGATCCAACATATGGCTTCGGAGAGAGTGTCGAAGATTTTTGGGCTGCTTTTGCAGCCGAAAGTCAGGCGCACGGCGAAATAATACATGTTCTGCCAGTTTACGCCGAATAGGTGCCATGAATCGGGGTGGATTGGCATTACTTTAAAAGCGGAGGAGATATCTACTTTTGCTAGCCATGCCCCTCGTCCAGCTATGTTAATCATGGTTATGGCTTGTTCGATATCGTGGTAGTTGAGAGAATACTCCTCGAGGGGGATGAGACTATTGATGCTCGGATATGGAGAATTATGGGGGGCTGAAAGGTCGATTATCAACCGCTTTTTTCCCGAGAATTTCCTGGTGGCCACACCTATGGGGCTGATGCGAAATTTGTCGAACGGGGGGGCTTCGAATGGACCAATCATGAAACCGGATTCAATTTCTTTTTTAATTAGCTTATTCACTACTCCAGGCTCTGCTAAGGCGGACTGAAGGTTAGCGCAGATAACATTTGCGTGGGATGGCTTTCTACGCCAGGTTTAAAACCTTGATTGAGACCTGTCAGAAGATAATTTGTGAAGTTGGCATCTGGGTGGTGTGATAATTCTTCGGCTAGACGGAAAACATTCACAGGAGTCGAGAGATAGTTTTTTGCATTTTTATTGGCAGATTTTTTGACTGGGCATATCACGCGGGCGTGTGCGCCGCCACAGAAATCGCAGACGTGGAGAAAATGACAGCATTGTCTTGGGCATCTCCCTTCGTTGAAGTTCCTGCAAACTTGTCTATCGGGTGCCGAGTATGGTGCTCTGATTGAAAAATCTTGTCTTGCGTGGCGTGGAACGTAACTTGTGGATTTTATGGCATTCTGCTCTGGGCAGGGAGGGATCGATGGATTAATTTGGGGGCAAGCCGTGGTGGCATGGATTGTGGATCTGCAGATTGCGCAGGAGATATTTCTGCACCCGAGGAAGACCCGGTTATGGAGATCGGTGTCCAACGCTCCCCAA
Source organism: Chrosomus eos (assembly GCA_036326025.1). Classification (NCBI taxonomy): domain Eukaryota; kingdom Metazoa; phylum Chordata; class Actinopteri; order Cypriniformes; family Leuciscidae; genus Chrosomus; species Chrosomus eos. Next base: position 20,752,913 of record CM070840.1, read on the forward strand.
TAGGGACACTGATTCCATTGGGAAACGCGGACAGCGCATTTTGCGGAAAACAGCTTGTGGTACGTATAAAAATGACTACCCCCGTAAGACAACGCGAGCTCTGCTATAATAGACAGATAATCGTTTAGCTCGCGCCGTCTATGGGGAAAAGACGAGCATATGATTTCTGTATAGCGGCTGAAGGCAATACAGAATTCGGCTAGTGACAATGAACGTGATGTCACCTGTGAATTATTTTTTAGAGTGACTGAAATGTCGCCGCAGTCTACTTGGCGATTGGACTCAGCCGGGGGAAACAAAGACAGGAGAGAACCCAAATCAACATCTGCACCTGCTAGGATTTGAGCTCTGATGTTGTTCGTCACTGGAGGAGGTTCGGTTGCTACTGCATTCGGAGGGACTGGTTGAGGAGTGGCTGAGAAGAGAGAGAAAGGAGAACGCGCTTGGAGAGGGTTAAAGGGGTGAGAAATCGGGGCTGTGGCCGTTTGCGGAGGCATCCTCACGCGGAGATCGGCCCCCGGGTTAGGTGGAAGAGGAGGAATAGGAAGAGCATAGTGTGGAAAGGGGAGGGGAAAGAAATGCGCCGGCGATTGACCGGCTAACGAGGCATCCTCACGTTAGGGTGGACGCCTGACGCTTGGGAAGGAGGAAGACTGAAAGAAGTAGAAGGGAAGAAGAACGTTTGGGGATCGTGTAAGAGAGTGGAATTGCTGGGATCTAGAGTGTGAGGTACCACGGTGGGAGGGGCTGAGGAGGGGAACTGGCGCTCGTCCGTGACTGGTTCCGGGGCGCGGCCCAGGCTAGCGGAAGGTCTGTGACGCCGTGTCGCGGGGGCGGAGCCCGGCGCTGCGAGTGCGGAAGGAAGTACTGCGGGACGAGCAATCGGGGCCTGGCGAGCCTTGCTCGTTCGAGCTGCAGGAATTGGAGCTGAAACAGAAAGGTGAGAAGATTGTAAGGTGACATATAAATTAAATAATTCTGCTTTTTTCATCCTGCGGGAGAAATTTGCGTCAGAATTGATTAGGGCTTGTCTTAGCCCCTTAACTGTCCACTTCCCTATTGAAGGGATGTTAGGGGGGGCTGGAAGGTGCGAAGGCGTGGAGGAAGACGATGATGAAGATGATGAGTTCCTCGCTGGCGGTGGTGAGGGAGTCTACGGCGTCTTGGCGTGTGCGGAGAGGATCTGGAGGGCCGACGACCCCCGGTTGAAGGTGGAGGCTCTATGTTGTCGTTGGCTGCTGAAGAAGGGAGAGTCGCTGGATCTGCGCTTTGCGGTTGAGATGACTCCGAGATGAAAGATTCATCGTCGGAGGGGAAGAGCTCTAACTCGGACATAACTGCACGGAGGCGGAGTCAGATGCTGAGAAGAAGTCATGAGACAGGAGGTAAGGGAAGGCTTTATTTATACTGGCTTCTTCTTGTGCTGATTGGATGATTACCTGAACATGCTCCTCCCGAACTTTGTTACATAAAACTTATATAGGGGAATATAACAAAATAAAGGGAACTGAAAATGTTTTGGCGGATGCATTGTCCCGTGCACCTCTGTCTTGAGAGTTAATATGCTAAAAAAATGGAGTGCAACTTCATGCATTCAATGGAAAGACAGCACGATTGCGTACAGAGAGGCCTTAAGTTGTGCAGATTTGATCTGCTGTGGCATAATGTCTTTTAGGCTCACTGCTCCTTCATCGTGCACCCGGCAGCCTACTCCATCTTCCAGGCTCTCTGCCCCTTCGTCGTGCACCAGGCTCTCTGTTCCATCTTCTGTGCTCTCTGCCCCTCGGCTCTGTGCTCCTCTGGATCCATCTACCCCTCTTACATCGTCAAATGTATCAAGTGTCAGATATGGAGACAGTGTGTAAATAAGGGGCAGGGAATCCCATGAGTGCTTTGTGTTAGTAAAAATGGCAAAAATGTGCTTGCAGGGAAGATAAGAAAGTTGAAAAGCTTCACATTCACAAGACGGCTTTGTGAGGTCCACAGAATGAAATGTGTTTGACTGCTCACTCCTGACAAGACATGTACCATCATTTCTCTCCACTATATCCTGGGCCCTGAAATGGGAAGCTGCAGTGATGTTCTTCAGACAGTGTAGGACAATTTCTCTCGGACGGTTTTGGAGAAAGGCTGGTATATCCTTGCTGTATGCTTTGTGGCATGTTCTATACGGGTAATTTAGGCACTCGTAGCCTTTGATTTTTTCTGGGATGAATTCTGTTACAATAGTTTCGACAAGAGAAGACACTGTCCCAGTGCCAGAGATCTTAAAAAAAATGCTTTGAGATTTTTGTTAATTGTTTCCACGCCATTGTTTGTAGTCACTGAAACATTGAAGCCATCTGGAGCATAAGCTCTGCACCATTTCTGAAAGGAACCAGAAGAACACTTAATAATTCAATCAATAAAAATTCAATGTCCCTAATAACACCCCCTCCCTTTGGATTTAGTACTCAGAATTATTTTGTTGAAGTCTTGAATTTCCCCTTGGGGATCAATAAAGTATCTATCTATCTATCTATCTATCTATCTATCTATCTATCTATCTATCTATCTATCTATCTATCTATCTATCTATCTACCAACTCACCCTTTCTTCTTTAGAAATGTTCATCTATTAGCCTAGCTAATCCTAGCACTTGACAATATTACGTCTTTGATGGAAATCCACTACTGTTCGACGTACGTCCTCACTTTTTCACTGTCTTGGTATATTCTACTCTTCCTTAAATTCTCTATCGCTACTATAGCGGCTGTAGACAACTAAAAACAAAAACTTGCAGCCGCGAGGGGCTAAACACTGAGAGATTGAAACTGTGACGCGCAAAAACTCAACTCCACTCGACGATCTCATTTCAATCCTTTATTTCACTTCAACACCTAAAGGTACAACTGGCACTGCAGTTACCAAGTCATCATAAGGGTTCCGTGTAAGTGCGGAAGTGCGCGAGTGCAGGTGCTGTTGCGGGTGCGGTCAACAAAAAGTGTTCGCTCCCAGGCTCACCCCCTCTCTCTGTCAAAGCCATAACCCAGGTGAACCAGTGAAGCAAACATATAGACCACTATCATCACTTCCGCCCAAACTCCGGTGGACACGCCCACCACCTACAATACAAGTGCGGTGAATATTATGAATGAAACCAGATAGTACACGTGGGAGACTTACGCTGGCTCCTACATTCCGGCCCCTAATTATTTTAACACAATAATTATACAACTGCACATTATGTAGGAAATCAATACATTTTTTTTTAGGATAAGGCAGTCCAAAAAGTGTCCTTTCTTCAGTCATGTAAAAGAAAGAAGGCCCGTATGACAGTCAAGTTTAAAGTCAAAGTCTATGAAGTTCAAAGGTCAGTTGGATATCCTTATGGCTCCTCTGCTTCCTGTAAAAGGCAAATCTTGGTAATAGGCCTGTCCAAATAGCTGGTCTTCGTCCTAATTCGCACTTGACGAACAAGTCCTCTTCTGTCAGAGATAGTTTGCACAATCCTTCCTGTAAGCCATGAGTTGCGAGGTGCTGAGTTGTCGACTATGAGTACAATATCTCCAGTAAGGAAGTTGCGCTTGACACCAGACCACTTCTGACGCTCCTGAAGAAGAGGCAAGTATTCCTTAATCCAACGTTTCCAAAACAAGTCAGAGATGTACTGAACTTGTTTCCATCTGCGACGAGCGTAGATGTCCTCCCTTTTGAACTGACCCGGTGGCAAAGATGGCATGATCTTGAGTAGCAACAGATGGTTAGGGGTTAGTGGTTCCAAATCGTTGGGATCAGTGGATGCCTTGGTAATTGGACGGCTGTTAATAATAGCCTCTGCTTCACAGAGAACTGTGTGAAGACTTTCCTCATCAAGGGTCTGCAACTTCAGGGTAGAATTCAGGACCTTCCTCACAGACCTTATCAACCTTTCCCACACCCCTCCATGATGTGATCCTGTGGGGGGATTGAAAACCCACTTAATTCCTTTCTGAAGGAGAGTGTTGTTGATCAAAGCAAGATTCCAACCTTCCATTGCCTCTCTCAATTCTCTCTCTGCACCAACAAAGTTGGTTCCATTGTCTGAGCGCAGCTCTAATACTTGTCCACGTCTTGCTATAAAGCGTCGAAGAGCATTAATAAAGGAATCTGTGTCCAAGGACGATGCAACTTCGATGTGGATCGCTCTTATAGAAAGGCATGTGAAGAGAACCCCATACCTCTTCAATGTACTCCTTCCTCGCTTAACTTCAAAAGGTCCGAAGTAGTCAACTCCGACCCGAGTGAATGGAGGTTCATCTGGAGAAACTCTATCGCGGGGTAAATCTGCCATCTGCTGCTGCCCTGGAGCTGCATGCAGTCGTCGACAGACAATACGAAGGGTTTTTCTTATAGCCACACTAGCCCCAAGGATCCAATATCTTTGGCGCAGGCTAGCTAGCATGTGATTACGACCACTGTGTCCCACCTCTTGATGTATGTGCTGAAGAATTATGTCAGAAATGTGTAAATCTTTTGTCAATATAACAGGATGCTTCGTTTCTTCCGGCATTGCTGCTCTGCTAAGTCGTCCTCCAACTCTCAGAACACCATCTTCAAGTATTGGATTGAGCTTGTAAATGTGACTAGTTCCTTTCACACTTTCTCCCTTTTGCAAGCTGTTGAACTCTCCTGGAAACCTCCTCCTCTGAGAAAACTTAATAATCTCCATCTCAGCTCTTCTGAGTTCATCAACTGAAAGAAGACCACTACCAGTCAGAGCCTTGATACTCTGCATCTCCTTTTCTATTTCTTTTCCTTGTTGGTCCTTATCCAAGCCGGAATGAGCAAGAGTCAGGCTCAGTTGCTTCCTCTTCTGACTGAGGTACATTAATAGACTCTTCAGCTTAAGGAACCAACCAACCGTCTTCTTCAGACGGATCCAAGAGGAGAAGTAATTAATCAAGCGAGTGACTGCATCGATACTCTCTTCAGCCTGCACAGCATTCACAATCAAACTCATTTTAACCTCAGGGTCATCTGGCAGGATTCTCATAGAGCCATCTGGGTTTTCAGGCCACCCTTCTTCGGGCCCAACAAGGAACTTAGGTCCTGACACCCATGTGTTATCTTTCAGGAGTGATGTCACCTTTACTCCCCTGGAGGCTAAATCAGCAGGATTGCTTGTGGTGTTAACATATCTCCACTGCGATGGATTTGATACACTCAGTATCTTTGAAACCCGGTTGGCTACAAAGGTACGAAACCTTGTGGTCTCATTGCTGATGTACTTCAGTACGGAAGTACTATCAGTCCAAAAAATTGAGTCCTGAAGTTGCATCTGCAGCTCCTTCCTCCACAACTCATCCATTCGACCTGCAACCATGGCAGCAGTCAACTCCATACGAGGTATGGTGATTGGTTTTAATGGAGCCACTCTAGCTTTACCCATTATGAAAGCACAATGAACTTGTCTGTCTATGTTGTTTAATAACAGGTAAGTCACTGTTCCATAGCCGCTCTCACATGCATCTGCAAAGTGATGTAACTGAGCAGAAATCACCTCTCCAAAATCCATTGGTTTTAGGCATCTGTCGACTTCAAACTTGTCAAGCTGCCAGAGCTCTTTCAGCCAACTTCTCCACTCCTGTGCAGACAAGTCTGGTATGACGTCATCCCAACCAAGGTCCTTTCTGCACAAATCTTGAAGGATCTTTTTGTCAGATAAGACCACAGGCGCCAAGATTCCTAAGGGGTCATAGATTGAACTGACCGTGGAGAGGATCCCTCTTCTGGTTAGGGGTCGATCTTTGATGAGGACTTTGAACTTTGAAAAGTGTCGGACTGAACACACCACTGTATGCCCAATGCTCTTTCTACAGGAAGTGTGTCATTGTCCAAATCCAAATCCTTAACCTCTTTTGCTCTCTCTATTGCAGGTATAGCTGCCAGCACGGCACGTCTGTTGCTGATCCACTTCATGAGTTGAAAGCCCCCTTTCGAACAAAGGGCACGAAGATCTTGGTAGAGTGCTATCGCCTCCTCCTCAGAAGCCACTGATGTAAGGCAATCATCCACATAGAAATTATGCAGGACTGTTTCTATTACTTTGGAGCTGAATTGCTCTCGATTATCTTCCGCACACTTTCTGAGAGCAAAGCTTGCACAGCTTGGCGAAGATGTGGCTCCGAACAGATGCACAACCATTCTGTGCTCCACTAGGCTCTGCTTATGGTCTCCATCCGGCCACCAGAGAAACCTCAACAGATCCGAATCCTCAGCAGGTACTCTGACTTGGTGAAACATAGCCTCGATGTCTGCCATGAGAACAACAGGCTCCTTTCTGAATCTAGTCATGACTCCAATTAGCATGCTGGTAAGATCTGGTCCCTGTAGGAGCTGAGCATTCAAAGATGTTCCCTGGAATGTAGCTCTGCAGTCAAAAACGACCCTGATCTTTCCTTTCTTCGGGTGATATACACCATGGTGTGGTATATACCATACCCTGCCGTCGCTCCGATCCAAACTCTCAGTTGGTACCGTCTCTGCATATCCCTTGGAGATGATGTCATTCATAAATGCTGTGTAATCAGCATGAAATGGAGCATCCTTTTCAAACCTCCTTGTGAGGCTCATAGCACGCTGTTCGGCAACTCTTCTATTGTTTGGCATATTTACATCCTTTTTCCTTAAAGGTAACCCAACACTATAATGGCCATCTACCAACTTAGCAGATTCTGTAACATACTCCATGAACTGACAGTCCTCTCTTGATAACCCCATCTGCTCATCCTGAATACATTCAGGAAAATCTGCCTTTAGCTGCTGCTTCCACAGATCATTGAGGTTGGCAATAGAGATCCTATTGACAGTGACATCCGGCTGTCCACAGGTAGTTTCTCTACTTTCATAGCCCCTAAGTGGTCCATTTACAGTCCAGCCCAGCATTGTTTTGACTGCATATGGACCCCCCTCCATGCTTCGAACTACTTGCCATGGCTCCAGTGCTCTGGGAACGTTGGTTCCAATCAGTAGGTCTATATCTGAATCAATCTCTCTTATATGGACGTGTTTCAGATATGGCCATCGCTGGAGGTCTTTCTGGTGAGGAATGTTGCCTCGATGAACTGGCATGTTTTTCTGCGTGTAAATATCAGGCAGTTCACAAAAGCAATCACTATCTAATTCAGCCACTTCCAAATCTGAAACAATATGGCTTCCAACGACCTTCTCCTGACCCATAGTCTGCAAGAGAATACCAGTTCTTCTTCCCCTGACATTCAGCTTATTCATCAGCCGCTCTGTACAGAATGACGCTGAACTCCCAGGATCCAAGAAGGCATATGTAATTAACACCTTATGCCCTTTCCTAGGTTTAACTTGAACTGGAACTATGGAGAGTGTACAGTCTTGGTCACCGGCCCCAGTGAGACCACTGGATTGAACAGAGATCAGAGCACTGCCCACTGCAGTCTCAGATTCTCTTTTAGTTTGCACTAAATTCTTTTCTTTCTCTTTTGGATAAATGTGGAGTACAGTAGGGTGCCTCAGACTGCATACCTTGCATGAGAGACGCTTCCTACAGTCTCGGCTCATGTGCCCAATGCACAAACAGCCAAAACACACCCCCTCTGTCTTTAAGAAAGTAATCTTCTCATTATGCATCCTCTTTTCCAACTGGCGGCACAGATCCAATGTGTGCTCACCTCCACAAAACATACAAGCCTTCATACCAGCTGAACTTCCCTCTTTTAATTTTAATACAGGTTCAACTTTCCTTTCCACTGTTGCAATGGTGGTAGCAAAGCTACTCCCCTTGGCTCTAGAGCGAGGCTCAAACCTAGATTTCCTTACGTCCCTGTTTACTGTTGTTGATGGTGTATCCTGTATATCCCCGAATAGTGGATCACTTGCGATCTTTACTTGTCTTTCAATGAAGCCAACAATATCGGTAAATGTGGCTCTCCGGCCACTCCTTTCCTGCAACTCACAAGCCACAGTTCTCCATCTGTCCCTATGTTTATAGGGCAACTTTTTTACGATGGTCAGCATATTGGTAGGCATGTTCAACTCTTCCATATATCTAAGATCTTCCATGGCGTTACAACATCCTCGTAGAAAAAGACTGTATGCCTGTAGAGATTTCACATCTTCAGGTCTTATTGGTGTCCATGAAAGAGCCTTTTCCATGTAAGCTGAAGCAATTTTCTGTGCATTACCAAACTGGTCTTGTAGCAAAGCCTTAGCCTTGGCATATCCTCTGTCTTGTGCCATATGCTGACAGCTTCTGACAAGCTCCCTTGGCTGCCCCCTGGTGTACTGTTCTAAGAAGTACAAGCAGTCTTTCGGATTGTCAGCCTTCTCTTCTATGCTATGTTCGAAAGCCCTCATGAAGGTATGATATTGCAACGGATCGCCGTCAAAAACCTGAATGTCTCTTTTAGGCAGAAATGAGAGAGAGATTGCTGCTGAACCAATAAAGCAGTTATTTCATTTTGTTTTTCCAAAACCGTAATTATTTGATTTTGATCACTGCTGCTTGTCACCAGTGTTGCCGATTGATGACTGCTGTGCTGAAACAGTGGACGTGACTGTGCTGTATCTTGAGGTCCCGTGGCTTCAGGTCGTCCTGATGATGTTGGTTGAGATCGTGCTGGTTGAATAACATTTTTTACTTGAGGTTTTGTACCCAAGAAATGTGGATTGGGATGTCCCTGTATTGGGATATTCCTATCAGGCACAAATGTTTTTGCATCGGCACTAAGTGTTTTGGTTTTCCTTTGTCGTCCCCTTTCCAAATAAGAATTCATGCCATTGGACTTCACAGATGGATGACTTGAAACACGAGACCCTCCTGAGCCTCTCAACACATTCACTTTAGCCGCTGATGCGGCTATTTCCACTTCAAGTTCAAACTCTTCACGTTTTTTCCTTAGCTGTTCCTCTTGTTCTTCTAATGCATGTTTGTCTTTTAGTAGTTTTTGTCTTGCAATGAGAGCAGCCATATCTGCCTCAGCTTTAATGCGTGCTGATGATGTTGTTGACACACTGGACCTTGATCCAGCCGAGCTCTGCCTACTATTAGAACATTTACTTCCAGTGTTTGACACACTATCATTGGTTTGACTTCATCTTGTGTGACAGAAGCTTGAACATTCTGCCCAGAGTGATTTGAAACATTAGACTCATTATCATGAGGTTCATCCAACCTGTACATTAATTCCTTTTGTGATACAAATATGGGAGCATCACTTGTGGCAACATGAGCAATAGTACTGCTTGTTGGTCTCCCTATTTCAGAAAGCCATCCCTTTGCATCCTCCATAAATCCATTGTGGCATTTTAGTACATTCACAAACCATACATTTTGCTTTTCCTGCTCCTCTCTCAGGAAGTATGGGAATCACAGACTCATGTAATGCAGTAGTTTCATCCACCATTTGACTCATTTTCTCAAGATGAGATCGCACTTGTGGGGCATTGTCATCATTTTGCATGAGATCCTTTATTGTCTGTATTAGACCTTTAATTTTATGAACATTTTTTCTACGTTCCTTTTGCAGTGTTTCAATTTTATTCACCAAGGCCTTGGAAGTGAGCTTGATTTCTCTCCTTTGTTCATCCATCTCTGAACCATTGACATTTAAATTCGATTTTGATCCACTTGTTGCCATTTCCCTATGCACCACAGATCATCCAAAAATCCAAGCCGTTCAATCAGTCCACCGCTGTATCATAAACCACATCCAAAGACCAACAACAAACAACACCGGCAAGCAACAATACGTCCCCTATGGACAAGCGGCAGTAACCTATTCACACTGTGTTCAAACAAACAACTTACACAGCACAAATTGACAAGTTACTACATACCGCTTCTGTTGCTGCGTTGATTGTGGCCGGGTCTTTATCCTCTGAGTGGTAATGAATGAACCGCCATCCAATACAGCAAAGCTCCAAACATTTCCGTGTTTCCTTTGATATCCAAATCGTTCCGTTGTGATCCGCGGAATCCGTGTAAACGGCTCGTTTCCGAACAACACTCTGGTTTAAAACGCTTTTTTGTTGACTAAATATAGCGGCTGTAGACAACTAAAAACAAAAACTTGCAGCCGCGAGGGGCTAAACACTGAGAGATTGAAACTGTGACGCGCAAAAACTCAACTCCACTCGACGATCTCATTTCAATCCTTTATTTCACTTCAACACCTAAAGGTACAACTGGCACTGCAGTTACCAAGTCATCATAAGGGTTCCGTGTAAGTGCGGAAGTGCGCGAGTGCAGGTGCTGTTGCGGGTGCGGTCAACAAAAAGTGTTCGCTCCCAGGCTCACACCCCCTCTCTCTGTCAAAGCCATAACCCAGGTGAACCAGAGAAGCAAACATATAGACCACTATCATCACTTCCGCCCAAACTCCGGTGGACACGCCCACCACCTACAATACAAGTGCGGTGAATATTATGAATGAAACCAGATAGTACACGTGGGAGACTTACGCTGGCTCCTACAGCTACCAAGCAGCTCTCTTCTGTTCTGGCCCAAGTAATGCTGCGAAGAAGATGTAACAGTTCTCCCTGTTCCCTGTCGGCAAGGCTATTCTTCCCTAAAGTCACAATTATTTGTTCATTTAATCAGTAAGTCGCACTGTATTTCACAATTAAACAAAACCTATTCATTACATCTACTTATTCCACTGCTTGGTTGAATTTCCCATTGTCCTACGTAATTTAGAACAACCATTAACATTGTTATTTGAACACCATATTTTTGGCCGTATCACACTTGTATATTATGTGAAGTTTAAATGAACTGTCACGTTGTATCCAAGCTGTAAAATGCAGACGTTCAGAACATAGCAACATTGTAGAATATGACGGAGGTGGCTTTTAGCTAGATAGATGGCAGCAGGCCAAATAAAATAGCGATGTTTCAAAGCTAAAGTTTATCAGAATTAGGGATGGCCCGATACCGATACTGCATGGCATCGGGGATCGGGCCGATACTGTCCTCATATACTCGTATTCGTACTCATAAAAAATTGCCGATACCACGCACCGATACCACGTACATTTTGCGAAACGAAACTGGCCGCCGCGAGTGCTTTGTCGAGGTGAACTGAGGCATATAGGAGAGTATAATGTTGGCAGTTTGGGCTCATTTCAAGATAAAGGATGATGACAACAGCAAGGCAGAGTGTAAGTTATGTTTAGCTAAGGTGTCGAGACAGGAGGGAAGCAATCTAATTAAACATCTGAATACACACAGTTTAGTAAAGCTAAAGCAACTCACCAGCCAACAGGTTTCACAGAAGCGCGAGAAGATGTCCAGAGATAATCCATGGGCACTAACAATAACAGAAGGATTTGCTAGGCCTGTAAATCAATAGTCAAATCGATAGTGAATAAATAAATCGCACGATAAAAAAAAATGAGCTCGATATTTTTTCCGGCCGCGATAATTTCCATTTGCATGCTTGTTTGTTTTCCTCGTCTCTCTAGAGCCTGGATGACAACTCTCGGTTCCTTAGCGTAGAAGGAGTGACCTAGAGCTTAGATTCTCTGCCCGAGCCCAATACTTCCCGACACTATCATCGGCCCGGGCCGGGCCCTTGAGAGACGTGCACTCTCAACGCACTAGAGCGCGGCGCGGCACTAGATCTGATGGCCGAGCGCGAGCGCGGGCGGTAATGCACTCACTCTGTGTGTGCGGGTTGTGGGAGAGAAAAACGATTCGCGGGAGTCCCGCAAACTAGAAATATCTATGAATAAAACGTATAAAAACAAATAGATTTTTATTCATCTGTTGCAGAAAAGCAACAAGAACAACTAAAACAAAATAGAAACGATTTACAGGCCAGAGTTTCTATTCAAAACATGTCTGGAGCTTTGAGCGATGTAGCCAATCACAGACATATGTGTTGATTTCTTGAACGCAATGGCCAATCAGAAGCATTTATGATAGACTCCCCTCAATGCTCAAAACGGACTTTTGTTCGGTGCTGAATTCTGTATGCTGGCAAATTATAATTATAATAATTTTATAATTATAGATTTTTAACAAACAAATTGTGGATATTATGAAAGATTCATTGTGCAGTCAGCTTCATTGATAATTATATAGATGTGTGAGATTGCGATGATCTGTCAGCTTTTTAGGGATTATTTATGGGAGCGCACAATTGCGCGCATTCAGACATGCCAGACCATGCACGCAATAGCCTGCTTGCTTTTATGTTAAATTAACAGTGGTTTGCTAATACATTTATTATTTTACTCATAATTATTTCTTTTTAGACTTGTTAAAACAAGTAGGAGAAGAAAATAAAAACAGTCTTCTAACCTGTGTTCTGAAATAGTCTTCTGTCTTCTTTTCTGGGAGCCTTTAGTTACTTTTGCTGTAGAAATATCGGTATCGGTACTCGGTATCGGCAAGTACACAAATGTAAATACTTGTACTCGTATCGGTTTGAAAAAAAATGGTATCGGGCCATCCCTAATCAGAATCTTGGGATATGCCCGCTTGACAACGGGAGAGATAGAACTAACGACTGGCCTTTGGCCGTAGCAACCATCCATTTAGAACTAGTAACGGCAGTTTGTCCTGCAAGTTGAGAAATTAGTTGATATGTGTCGGATGAAAGTAGTTCTACAAACAAAACTGTTTTAGCGATTAAAACATTCAAATTGTAACATGAAATGAACACAGCGCAAGTGGCAACAGTGAAATAAGCGTGATAATGGACTCCACGGTGGTCTTTTAACAAACTAATGCACTTACGAGGTTTAAACGGCCCTCCGCTTTGCGTCGGGGCCGTCTTACAACCTCTACCGTGCATTCATTTATGTTAACAGACCACCCATCCATTATCCCTTACATATGACAGGTTTTACTCAGGATTTTAAGATATTTTTAACTACAGTGTGTGTGTGTGTGTGTGTGTGTGTGTGTGTGTGTGTGTGTGTGTGTGTGTGTGTGTGTGTGTGTTCCGCTTTTGTCCACCTGAGCCAGGCCTGTTCCCGGTGGAAGGTGCACAGGTTTGTCTCCGCTGCTGTAAAAAGTAATACCTAGATCTAACTTATAAAAAGTGAGGCAAGTGGCTGCATTGAATGTTTTAGGTTGATTCAACTTGCAGCCTTTTTTAAGTATATTGAACACTTTAACATTACTTAATATGAACGCAATAAAATCAAGTTGAGTTAACTAATAATACTAGTATTACTCAGTTAGATAAACCTACTTTTATTGGACAGGTAATGTATTTATGGTTTGTTACAAGTAACCTGCACTCATTTTAATTAGGTTTTATGAACTTTATTTTCTTAGTAAAATTAACCTAATCATATGTGAATAAACATTTTAATTGAGTCCTGGATATAACCTCAGAAAATAAATCTAAATGTCTATATTCTAAGCACTACGGTGATTAATCTATTACAAATGCAATGGAAGAAAAAGATGAGAAAATAGATTGAAGACAAAAACATTTATTCAATGTTAACCAGTGTCACTTTTAACCGTGACTACAAAACAGCAAATAAATGTGGCCGCATATGTTCAGTATAATATAAAACAGCACTGTATAAGTGCATTTTCAACCTGTTCTGAAAAGTACAGTGAAATATCCAAACTGCCCAATCTCTAATGTTTGGATAAAGGTAAATGTGAGCCATAAAATCACATTGTATCACACTGAAACTGAAAAGGTCGAGAGCATACAGTAGGTAAGTCCAAACAGGAGGCAGCATGCTTTAGACAGGTTTGGCACACCTCTGACCACGGGCTGTACTTCTATCATATCGTACCAATTGTGTTGGGATGATGGCACATGTACACTTTCAGTGGGCAACTGCCAAGCTCAGCATGCACCTCTGTTTCAGCATGATTCTATTGGTGGAGACAAAAAAAGAATCAAGACAAACAGGTAATGAGAGGAATATAGCAGACTGATAGAAGACATAAGACAGAAAGTCAAAATTGTACTTTTGTTACTAAAGGTGGTGATACTAGACGGATACTGTGACTAGAACATGTTACCAGAGTGAAGTCTATGACAATGCCATGTGTTTGGGTGTGGGTACTAAACTATCATAATTGTTCCCCATTCTGCTTAAAACATTATTCATATCATGTTAATCATACAATGCCTTATTTTATTCTAAAACTGAATTCTCATACCAATTAAACAGTTAATTTGACTTCCATAAATTCTGTCAGACATTTTATTTTCATCACATATAGTTTTTCTACTATATTTCTTCTCAATCTTCCCCTACATGCCATTTCTTTCTGTATCCTCTCCTTTCTTTTCTCAAACATGCCAGTTCCTTCATTATCTAACCAGTACATGATTGTTTGCACAATCCCCACATAAACATATCTCACACACCAACCTTCTTGTTTTCCCTTCACTTCCCTCTTCCATCAAGTTTCTCACTTACAGTTCCACTCTATTTCACACAGACAGCCTTATTGCTGCTTGCTACTTCAATCCATATCATATAAATTAAAGTTCTTAAGACATCTAATGTCATGCATCCATTTACTGGATGAAGAAGTAAAAACTTTATTTCTCCTGGCAGTTCGACATTTTATCTTCAAGCCAACATTTCACAACTATGTTCTGTTCACATTTTTTACACACATTGAACACAGACACAACTTTTGTTTCTCACTGCTCTGTTCAACTGATTCCCGCACCATCTTTAATCTTGTGGCGCTCAATATCATAAATTTCTGCCCTTAATTTGATCTCATTTGACAAAACACCGGTGTACCAAATTTCGCAAGCTTGCTTTTGAGACATCCCCATACTGGCTGCTTCTCTGTTCTCTGTGGATTTCTCTTCAACGCGCGTTTTCTTAATCTGTCAGACGTCTCCAACAGACCCGATTCTTTTCTTTTAACCCAAATCGGTCGGGTTGCACTATTAGTGCCCTCCTAATTATGGTTCACCAAAAAAATCTGTTACGATTGTTCTGGTTCCCCCTAATTAGCCTCAGCACCTAAAAGCAATTTGCTCCGTCCGTGGAACAACTCATTTCCAGGTTGCCTATCTGTTTGAAATCTCTTGATCTGTCACAGTTCTCAATTAATAAATCTCTTGATCTGTTACAGACCTCAATTAATCTCAGATTATTTTCCCTCGTATCTGTTTGAAATTTCTTGATCTATATAGATCTCAATTAATCTCAGATTACGTACCACAGAAACAGCCCTCAGCCAATATGGTTCAGGGGCTCGTTCTTCGTACGTCGCTAACTCAGTTAGCTGGATTTGATTGTTGACGATTTGCCATGATCTTGGATTGTTTGGTTCTTTGAAGCTCATCCTAGACTTGCTGTCATAGCAACAGGTGCGCTAGCTTGAACCTGCTCGCGAGCAGGCTTATTTCATGTAAACAGGATTAGATCGCGGCTTCATAAGCGCAGGTGATACGAGAAGTCTTTTAACGCAGCGCGATAGTGTACTTTTTGAGAGATATAATTATTCTCGGATGTCGTTTACATCAATTATTTTTTGGAAACGCACATTAAATGTTCGACTCGTCGGAGTCGGCCTTTAATAACAGCACAAACTGTGTGCATTGTCCTGATATTATTTGCGAGTGGCTCTTTCCTTTAAACTATTGGAGATGCGGAGAACTTGATAAGTGCTGTCTGTCGTGTCATTCACAAAGTTTACCCTGGCGCTCAAGCAGTTTTTAGGTTTTTTTTTGTGGCATTTCCAAGCCAGTTTAGACCCAAGGTTGTAGGCTAGCAGGTTTTTTTTTTTTTTTTTTTTTTTTTTTGCCAACGCAGGTATATTATAATTTTTAATGAAGATCATGCAATCATGAACATGCCGATTAATATGACACAGATATGTCCCTCAGGCTTCACTAATGTGATTGGTCAATAGACTGCACACATGTTCCCATCAAGGCCTCTATGAAGGGGATTTTGTGTACAGAAAGGGAGATCACAATGTAAATGTGCAGCCAAGTTACTATTACAATTCTTAATATTCCAGATTAGTAATATTATATTAAATTTTAAAAAAGGCAGTTGACAGACTAAAATCTCTAGATGGCGTGTGACTATTCATATTACTAATGTGGAAGCACAGAGACATTCACATTTATGCACATTACTTGAACATGGTAAGGAAAAATATAAATATCAAGCTCACTGTATTACATATGTAAATGTAAAATGTAAATGTATGTACATACACAGTTACAATGCAGCTCTAGCCAGGACAAGTTCACACAATGAAATGAACTTTGGCCAACTAAAGGGAAGATTTCAGTGTCTGAAAAGCCTGAGTGTTGCACCTGACAGGACCTGTGACATTACATGTGCCATATTACACAACATTGCCAACATCAGAAAAAGAAGGGGAAAAAAGGTTTAATTAAGCCTAAATGTTTAATAAAAGACAAGACACATTTGCTTAGTTCATTGAGTCTTATTTCAATAGTTCTTTGTAAAGAAAAGCCAGTCATTCAGTCATCTTTTGTCTGCAATAAGAGATATTATGCAAGGTCAGCAATAGTACTCTGTGTGAAATAGTGTATTTTACTCTGAAGTTTATTTTGAAGCGACTCTATTTCTAGTGCAATTTCTAAGTAGTCAAGTTCTATTTCTCCCCCTGATTTTTGTTTTTTTTCAAAATGCAATGTGATTAATAACTCATGGCAAAATATTTTCACATTAACATAAGTTTATCAGTTTTTTACTTTCACAAGTCAAAGCAATTTATCATTACTCAAGATTTAACAGTTGAAATGACTATACCAGCCAATATGCATTATAGGCCTACTTAATTTAATGCAGCAACAAATTATTTCACAGTGTACTTTCCATCTCATTTACCAGTAATGAAGGTGTTGCTGCTACTGGTCCCTGGATGTGTGTCTGGAAGAGCTTAACCCAGGGATGCCCTCCACAACAACAGGTCAATTCACACTCAACCCAGGGGTCAGCTCTTCTGCCAGGGTGCAGGAGCATCTGTTTCTTGGTTGCTTTTATAAACAGACAATCATTTATTTAACAGTGCCTTTTTGAAAGAGACTAGTAGGCCTATAAGACCTAGTAAAAATTACCATTACGTAGAAGATTTTTGTACTTCACTTTCATCATGTTCACTATAGTGTGGTGACTCTGACATGACAATGAACAAAGTAATTATGAAATTATTAAAATAGAAAAAAAAAAAAAAAAGTTATTAAAACATCTAACATGGCCACCACAAACGCATTTAATTCATCTGCTACTTTTGCCAGCCCTCTCTCCTGGCTTTTGCACACTTAGAAGTGTTCCCTGGCGTTTTAATTAAAGACTCAAAATCGGCATAACCTTCTCTTTCTCTGCTTGGGAGAAAAACTGGGCATGTTCTTTGGCCATGCTGAACAGCCAATAGCAGCGTCGCTGATCACTGTTTCTGCTATCGATACATATCCCCTTTTAAACCAACGCGTGAACGCGCAGTTATCTCAGATAACTCAATCCAGCGATACTAATCATAAACAACAGGAGTGTTCGAAGAACCCACTTAGCCGGATCATGATAAGCCCGATGATATTATCTTGGATGTCTCATTTGATCTCGGATGTTTTAAGCAACGTACGAAGAACGAGCCCCAGTTTCACTCTTTGAAAAATATTTTAGCCCAAAAGAAAAATATTTTAGCCGTCTCTTACCAGAGATGTCTTGAGTTGCCACGGGTTCGTTTTCATCTGATTCCAGTGGAGCTTCTCCTGGCCCTGATAGCGGTCGGCCCCTCTCTCTGAAACTTACGAGGTAGAGCTGGAACTGCTCAGTCCAGGTGGCCAAACACCGTCCGCTCTCAGGTCCAGGAGGCACTGCCAAGGAATCCCACTTCTGACACCAAATTGTTGTGGCAAAAACTTCTGTTAAACATCATCACTGCGTAAGAGACACTCAGAGTCAAATTAATAAAAAGAGAAATATTTATTCTTGCAAGAAGGCCCAGTCGCCATCACAGCCGTTACATTCTGTGAAGTGAGTGGCGCAACACCAGGAAGACATGAGACAGCTTTTATACTCTTTTCAAGGTTCCTTCTCACTCGCTGTACTTTTCCCCCACTCAGATAAGGTCCCCACTGCTGTTCAGTTTCTACTTAAGGACACAAACTGGTACTGGAATAAACCAGCCAAATCTGACCATTCCTAAGGTCAAGATGTCCTGTCCCATATATTCCTGAAACGTCACGCACAAGCACGTACACACATATACTTTTACACATTGAATAGATTATAATAATAATAATAATAAATTTTATTTATAATGCGCTTTTCTCAAACCCAAAGCGCATACAATGAAATAAACAAACACAGCAAGAGCAATAAAAACAATTAAGAAAAAGTAGCCTTGAACAAATGTGTCTTAAGCAACCCTTTGAAATGTCCCAGAGTTGGTGCACTTTTGATTGTAGAAGGAAGTAGATTCCATAGCTTGGGGGCTTTGCAGGAAAAAGCTCTTTCACCCATGGTCTTGAGCTTACACAAAGGCTGATGTAATAAGAGGGAATTCGCAGAGCGGAGAGAACGTGATGGAGTATAAGGGCTAATAAGATCACGTAGGTACGCTGGAGCGATCCCATGTAGTCCCTTATATGTTAGAATGAGAATTTTAAAATCAATTCTCACCTTTACGGGAAGCCAGTGCAATTGTGAAAGGACCGGTGTAATGTGCTCACGAGGAGAGGTACAAGTGAGCACACGAGCAGCAGAGTTCTGTATATACTGTAGCCTGTTTAATGATTTTGCTGGAAGACCAGAGAACAGGGCATTACAATAGTCTAGCCTTGTTGTAATGAAGGCGTGTATGAGCCTTTCCGTGTCTGCGAAGGAGAGAAATGGTCTCAGTCGTGCAATATTTCTCAGATGGTAAAAAGCAGTTCTAGAGACCTGTTTTATGTGTGCTTCAAAACTCAACTGTTGAGTAAAAAATTACACCAAGATTCCGCACCTGTGGAGTGGGAGTTACCCTGCTAGAATCAACAATCAGACTAACATGCTCAGCCTTACGAATAGCCACCACTGTACCAATCAACATCAGTTCCGTTTTAGAGCCATTTAGCTTCAGGAAGTTGTTCTGCATCCATGTGCTGATCTCTGCTAGACAGCTATGCAAAGTTATTAATGAGCAATGTGCGTCCGGATTTGTGGTGATGTAAATCTGTGTATCATCCGCATAACAGTGATACCCAAGGTCATATTTACTAATGATCTGCCCAAGTGGAAGCATGTAAATATTAAATAAAATAGGACCTAGCACTGAACCTTGAGGAACTCCCTGTCGGACAGGCACGGTATCCGATTTATAAATGCCCAAGCTTACAAACTGTGCCCGATGCGCTAAATAAGATTTAAACCAACTGAGTACAACTCCAGAAATACCCAGGTAACACTTAACTTCACACCACTGCTAAAAAAAATAGAAGACGATTTGCTCAGGTGGCTCAACCTTCCAATCTCCATAATCGGCAGGATAGCAGCAATAAAAATGACGATTTTACCGAAAATTAATTACCTATTTTCAATGATTCCAACCCACCCCACACTCACCTGGTTTAAATCACTAGACTCCATTATAACTCGCTTCTACTGGAAAAATAAAACACCAAGGATTAAACTCACTACACTACAAAAAAGTAAGGTTCAAGGAGGACTAGAAGCACCAAATTTCCAATATTACTCAATGGCTAACCAACTGCAATACATATACAAATGGATTCACCCCACCCAATCTGATATTATATGGCTAGATATAGAACAATCACTATGCAAAGAATTAAATATAGCTGACATACCGTTCCTCACCAAATCAATTAAACAACACACATGTTTTAATGCAGTAACTATATCTGCCACTCTGACAGCCTGGTGGAAATTTCACCAAATCACAAATTCTACATTAGCTCCATCTAACCTCACCCCACTGTGGAACAACCGTGACTTTATGAGCAATAAAAAAACATTGAATTTACACACATGGGCGGAAAAGGGTATCACCCACATTAAGCACATTTTCAAATCTAACACATTTACACCATTTCCGCAACTGGCCCAGGAGTATGGCATCGGGAGCAACGAATTTTTAAAATACCTACAACTCAAATCTTCTGTTCTGACAAAAATCAACATCAGAGACACAAATTTAGAACTTCCACCGGCAATATCAGACTTGGTCAACATTTCCTCCCCAAAGAAACTTCTCTCTAAAATATACAAAATCATTTCAAACCAACTTCAGACCATACACTTACCAACAATAAAATGGGAAAACGATCTTTCAATAGCTCCTGATGCCAACTTCTGGACCCAAATCTGTAAAAACATCTATCTCATGTCCAAAAATGCGAATCTTCAGTTAATACAATACAAAATACTTCACAGAACACATTACACGGGCAATAGATTAGCTAAAATGGGTTTCACATCAGAAGTTTGCACACATTGTACTCACAATTCTACAGATACATACATCCATGCAACCTGGCACTGCACTCCAATCAAACACTTTTGGGAAGAGGTCACACAGTCACTATCCACTATAGTCGGCTGCCACATCCCACTGTCGCCTTCTCTTTGCTTGCTGGGGGACCTGACAATAATCACTGATAAAACTATAAACTCTAAAATGCTCCTCATAGCTCTAACCATCGCCAAGAAAACTATCCTCATGAACTGGAAAACTAGAAATAAATTACACATTAACATTTGGAAAAATCTTATTACAGACTTCATTGCAATGGAATACGCATCTCCCCTTCATAATTACGCATCTGAAACTGACCTCTGCCGTCCAACACTTTCTGACCTCTTACAGCTATGAATCCTTTCTCTGTTTTCAACTCCGACTCCTCCCACCTTCTTAACCAACCCACGAATATTAATGCATTTTAGCTGTTTGAACTTGTTTATGTCATCATTGTTGTTACTATCTTTAATGTTATTGTTAAGATTACTATTTTCACTTTTATTTTTTCATTGTTGTAATTGCTGTTGTTGCTGTCTTTTGCTTTCACCATTGCGGTCACCACTGCCATCATCATTATCATTTATTATTAATATTATTATTATCATTATTATTATAATCATCAATATTGCCATTGTCAATGCTGTATTTGAATTAAGTGTCATTTTCATCACTACTGCAATAATCCCCCCTTATCTCTTCATGGGTTTTTAATGCACCACAACATAGAATAGAAAAAAAAAAAAAAGAAAAAAAGTATGTATATGGAAAACCTCACAAACACCAGGGCAGGCAAGACAGGCGAGAAGTGGTTTCATCGGGACAGCATCTCTGTCCCAATTTGAGACACTCTCGCACTGTACTCCCTCTTTTAATGCACCTTAGACATTGCACATACACAAAAAAAAAAAAAAAAAAATTAGGAAAAGATAGGGACCGATGAGATGTGGGGAAGGTTATCTTATATTATCTTATCATCTTATTATAGCATCTTTTATTTTATACAGCATTGACAATGGCAATTGTTACATAGGAGGAAGGATGGAAATAAAAATCGACCAACACAATATTGGCAATATGGTGGTAGTGGGGAGTGGGGTGGTGATGGTAATGACAATGGTAATAAATAATAAATGGTTACTTTGTTTACGCACACACACACACATACACATACCCACACTCACACCCGCTCACATGCACACTTTGATCAAACACTTAAATCACTTTTATGTCACTTCTGGAATTATGGATTTACAAGATTGCTCACTAATGCACTATATTGGTTTTGTTTGTATGTCTGACTGTTAAATAAAAAAAAAAAAAAAAAAAAAAAAAAAAGAAATACCCAGCCAATTTTCCATTCTATCCAGCAAGAGAGAATGACATAGAGTGTCAAAAGCAGCACTGAGGTCTAGTAAGACCAAAATACTGCATACACCAGGATCTGCTGCGATGAGAAGGTCATTTACGACCCTCACTAAGGCGGTCTCAGTGCTATGTCCTTTTCTGAACCCAGATTGAAAAGGTTCAAGAAGACTATTTTGTGTTAAATGATGATTTAGCTGAATAGCCACTGCACGCTCCAGAACTTTGGCCAGGAATGGAAGGTTTGAAATAGGCCTAAAGTTAGACAAATCAGAGACATCACAACCAGGCTTCTTAGGGACTGGTGTAATGGCAGCTATTTTTAATTCTGGAGGGATGAATCCAGAACTCAATGATAAATTTAGAATAGAAAGCATATGAGGGCAAATTGATCCAAGGCAGTTCTTAATAACCGAGTAAGGAACCGGATCTAAAATATTGGTAGTTGAATTCATGGACTTAACTGTACTTGTAATGAAATCAACTCCAACCAAGTCAAATTTCGAAAAAGTAGTGATCGGAGGATGTAAAGGCAGTGTATCAACTAACTCAGCTGTGGTGATAGCGGAAAGGGAACTGTATATATCATCAATCTTACCAGTGAAATAATGTAGAAAAGAATTGCACTGGGCAGCAGAGGAGTAACCAATGGACTTAGTTGGTTTAAGAAGATTGTCAACAGTCTTAAATAGAGCTTTAGAATTAGTTGCAGCATTTCCAATGATGTTAGAATAGTAGTTTTTATGTGCAATGTTAAGAGCAGAGTGGTATTCAGACTGTTGTTGAATATAGCGAAACCTATGTACCGTCAGGTCAGATTTCTTGTACAGCCGTTCTAATTGCCTTCCAGCAGCCTTCATTAAGCGCAACTCTGGGGTGTACCATGGACATGGTTTCCTAAATGTAACAACCCGTTCCCGCACAGGTGCAAACTCATCCAAAAGTGCAGATAGCATGGAATTATAGTGCTCCACGGAGTTTGTGATAGGAAGCCCAGAAAGAGAGGTAGAAAATAACGAGAAGTCCATGTGCTTGATGTTACGAAATTTTATAGTGCGTTTAGAAGTGGCTTGTGAAGACATGACATTCATATCAAAAGTAATGAGTCTATGGTCACTTATACTCATGTCTATACCATTCAGAGATCTAATGTCAACACCAGCAGAGCAAACTACATCCAATGTATGGCCCAGCTTGTGGGTCGGAAAAGTGACATGCTGTGTGAAATCAAAGCCATCCAAAATGTCCATGAAAGTAGCAGTTTTTCCACAGTTAGGATTATCAATATGAAGATTGACATCGCCAGTCAGCACCATTGCAGGACAGAGTGGACTAAGAAGTGTCAACAACTCAGTAAACTCAGAGAAAAATGCAGGATTAGGTTTTGGTGGACGGTAAATGAGCAGCATAAGAACAGGTGAAACTCCATTGATTTTACAAACCAGACATTCAAATGATGAAACACTAGGTGCATCAATTTCATTAACTGAGACGTTAGGTCCAAATATCACAGCCAGGCCACCACCTTTACCACAAGCACGAGGCGCATCAATGTATTTATAACCAGATGGGGCACACATATTCAGATTAAGATAGTCATTTTCTTTGTGCCATGTTTCACTGAGACACAGAATGTCAATTTTACTATCTAAAATGGTATCGGCGATAAGTGCCGTTTTGTTGTTTATTGACCTTGTGTTTAAATGGGCAATTCGCATATTTCTGCAGAGCACATTCGCCACAGTGTTTTGAGAAAAAGTCTCTGGATAGAGTAAATTTCCATAACAGATTCCTCGAGGTATAGAAGTGAGACGCAGCGCGCGCCTACAGTTCGACCAAAACACTGAGACTCCAGCACCGGCAACAAAACGACTCTGACGAGAGCGCGAGCCTCTATGAGAGTAACAAGGCCGACGGAGGAGATGTGAGGAGCGCAGAGATTTTAAAACACTACAATTTGGGCGGCCAAAATGATCCAAAGATAAGAGTTCAGATAGAGAGTACCTCAGCATGGTGGTGTCCAAAAGTTCAGTCCTCTGCTTAGCGCTGGTTCCAGATGTAATGAAAACGGCGATAATCCAAGTGATTAAAAGTCGCATGATGCCATTCAAAATTATTCAGCCATCACGTGAAGAGCCTGATACACCAGGGATCCGTCTAGACTCACGGAGACAACAGCAGGCAGCAAGGTAGCAGGGACGGTGCAGGAGAAACACGGCAGCAGATGAGATCAAAGTGCAGCAAACAGACCAGAACGACGTGCAGCAAACAGACCAGACCAAACACTTCGAAAGGCTGGTAACTTCAGAGACATCAAAACCGGCAACAGGAAAAACTCATAAAAGTATAGAGTTAAAATAATTCAGCAGAATTTTAAAATAATAGATAAAAATAGTAATAAATAAAATAAAATATGGCAGGAGAAGCGGCAGCCTAACATGCGCCAGCGTCCTCTCCAAAACCGGATGTCTGATGTAATGATTAGATTAGAAATTATAAATGACTATTAAAATTTCTACAACAGGATGATGGCACATGTACACTTTCAGTGGGCAACTGCCAAGCTCAGCATGCACCTCTGTTTCAGCATGATTCTATTGGTGGAGACAAAAAAAGAATCAAGACAAACAGGTAATGAGAGGAATATAGCAGACTGATAGAAGACATAAGACAGAAAGTCAAAATTGTACTTTTGTTACTAAAGGTGGTGATACTAGACGGATACTGTGACTAGAACATGTTACCAGAGTGAAGTCTATGACAATGCCATGTGTTTGGGTGTGGGTACTAAACTATCATAATCTACTGTAGCATGAGTGTTGTCTTATTCTGGTTCAAAGGATGCATTACAATGAAACAATGCAATTGTCCTTGCCTGTCCCTGATTGGTCATCACATTATTCTTTATTAAGCTACAAATCTTTCAAGAGCAAACGTAATTACCCCATATCATCACAATAGTAGTACACCCACTAAGCAAAATTATGTTCAAAAGACGTCTTTTCAACGTCTTTGTCACAAAGTTGTACGTTACAAAGACGTCTACTGAGGAGCCAGAATGAATGTTTTTATGATATCTTTTTTTACGTGTTCTGAAATGAACGTTCATGGGACCTGTGGAAAATGTGGACATATTTTCAACATAATTTAAGGTCTCATTTAGACAATTTATGCTGTTTCTGGACCAAATAAACACTCTCAGGATGTATTAAATTAAAACTCACATTTATTTCAATGTAATTTCCATTTGTAATTGGTACATAAAAACGTCAAAAGAAATGTAATTGTATGGAGCCCACACTATTGTTTGCAATTTTACCTGTGTTTTACTTACCTGTGAATAGTTAGGCAGGTTACAGACAGCTGTAATTGTATAAATTCTTAAGTTTTTCTTACCTGGATGTGAAGCTTGAAGACCCCAGGTAACAAAAGTACTTGGGTATCTAAAGACCAGGAAAAAATGCATGTTAGAATAAAGGCTCGTACACACCGGGACGAATATCGGCTCGCGTTATTCGTCAGCGTTTTTCGGCGCGTTTTTTGTGTTCACACCCAAGCGTTTTCCGCTGACGATGAGCCGAGTGAACATGCAAATTCATTCCCTGACATTAGATGGCGCTTAATGTACAGAAATACCCCGGTCCACAAAGTGCTTCTGACACTCGCTTGTCACTCAGAAGAAGAGAGCAAGTTTGTCGCGTTTGTCATACAGTTCTTTATTCTCATTTGTGTCTCTTTATATTGACACCAACAAGACCAGCAGCTCTACATTCATCTGGCCTTGCATCTTCCTCGTCTTATTTCTTCCAGGCAGAGTGTAGTAGTAGACGGACGCTGTGTATCTTCTTTGCCATTACGTATGTGTGCTCGCCAAGACTGTTTTGTGTTTGAGCGCCCCCAAGTTGTGTTTTACTGTAACTTCAGAAGCTCCAGACACGTGAGCAAAAGCGCCAATCTCATTGGTCGGATAGTTTTTGACGCGGCGCGTCAAACTTAAAAAACGAACCCGAGGCGTTTTTTAAAAAATGACGCTTTTACGCGTGGCGTTTTACGCGTCGGTGTGAACACTCACATTGGCGCCCTTTGTTTAGTCACGAGGCGTTAAACGTCGGCGAATAACGCGCGCGAAATTCGTCCCGGTGTGAACAGGCCTTAAAGGGGTCATATAATGGTACTTGCACTTTTACAAGTTGATTGTACTGAAATGTGTGTTGGCAGTGCCTGTACACAGCCATCATATAATGATAAAAATCCATCCAGTGGTTTTGTTTTAATCTCCTTATATGTTTTCCCCTGCCTCAAATCAAGCCGTTCGATCCTGTGACGTCACAAGCTCGCACGCCCCTCCCACGACTGTTGATTGACAGCAGCGTTTCAACACAGACCCGCCCTCGCTCGTGAGTGAGATGTCAATCATAGTTCGTCATTGTTTACACTGGAGCAGAATGGCGGCCGTCTAAGCGATTGTGGTGTTCTGTTCTTGGGTGTAATAAGGAACACAGCAGTCATTTTAATGTTCCTAAATCCGAACCGCTGAAGACGCAGTGGCTGAGTTTTGTTTATGAAGGAAATATTCACGACGAGCAACGTCAATGCGCTCATGTTTGCGCAAATCATTTCTCACCAGACTGCTTTTTAAACGAGGCGAGGGTCAATATAAATCAGGTTTAGCTAAGAAGCTGCTACTGAAAAAGGAATCGGTACCAACTATTCGTGTTCCTGCTGGACCTCCAGAAGAAGTGAGTGTAACGTTTTATTTATTAACCTTTATATGAATCTTTGCAAATCCCTTGCACGCTTCACGAATGTGGCTAATGTTTACACTCAGGGTGCATTATTACGGCATGTCTTCTATGTAACGTTACGACGTTCTCAATATAATTCATAATCCCACGTTTATAATGAAAAACGCGTTATAGTTATTGTGTTATTAAAAACTGTGTACGCAGGTGTTACAGTTAACGTAACAGGAATATTAACAGGAATATCAATGCAGTTACAAAACTATAGATGTACTTAAAAGTTTTCTTAAAACATAAAACATTTTCGTACTGCACTAAACATAAACATACAGCAAATTCTTAGGGATCCTTCAACTACTGCTAGAATCATTACTGACATGACCTCATGTCAGTTTCAGTCACGAGTTGTACCTAACACTGAGATAATGTCACGCATCATTGACAAGCCTACATTTACAAAAAAAGAAAAAGAAAAGTATTTCAACATAAATCTGTCAACGAACTAACCTATAACTTACATTAGTAACGTTAAACACATAGCGTTTGTATCTCACAACTCTAACGTTACCCTGCCAGTACATACAAAAATAGATCAAAGTGACATTGTTAACCAACCATTCAGAAACGTCCTGTTCGAGCCTTATTGTCGAACTTCTTCGGGGCCGTCATCTTGTTTCGGGTCCGACTCTGGTTCAAACTGATACGGTTGCACAGATGCGTCCTCAGAGAGAATCCCGCTGCCATAATAAACCCTCAACTGTTGTCAAGTTAACACTCCACGTGCGTTGTGTTACAGCGCCCACAGAACAGAGGGGCGGAGTCAGCGAAGCTCATTATCATTTAAAGGCATATGCACTTAAACGGAGTGCTGAACACAGAGCTGTTTTTGAGCAGGTAAAATGAGTGTTTTCTTAAAAAACTAATGAGAATTTTTAATAAAAGTATATTACAAACTTTTCATTTAGACCCTAAAGATTCATATTAACTTGTACAAAAATGGCATTATATGACCCCTATAATTAAAAATCAGTGGTAAATGTAGTTTAAGTAATGGGTTAGAAATAATTTTAGGTTTTTTTTCCAACCAAAACTCTGTCATATTAATTGACTATGCAGCATTAAAAAAACGTGGATACAATCTCTAAAATCAGACAGAAATATAGCTGCGAGCAGCGATTACGGGCCCAAGCCGGTGGCACCGCAACCCTGGTGCACCAGGGTGGCGGTACCGCCGGCTTTGGCCCTTCATCGCTGCTCGCAGCTATATATATATATATATATATATATAATATATATATATATATATATATATATATATAAGCCGGTGGCACCGCCACCCTGGTGCCTTTAGGGTTATTGTGCACGAAATGACACAAAATATCTGCTCGCTATCTGCCGAACGGCTCTGGTAGTTCCGCTTCAGCACTGATGATGTTGTAGAAATAGTGCGCTCTGGTTGGTCTGGATTATTCGGGATTTTTTATTTTATACAGAAATAAGTTATTTATAATTCAGATGAGAATAAAGTTAGTGTTGATTAAAATGAAGGAAAACAAATATATTGATCTGAAATATAGCACATTACTTTTACATTTATTTAGGTTCAATTACCAAACATACAATCTTAATTTAATTTAAAGCAAACAATGCATTTAAAATATATGGGTTGTATGCACATTTTCTTTTTATAAAAAAAAGATATATATCCAAAAAGACAAGGCCTTAAAGGGTTAAACTATTGTCACTGTAACAGACACAATCTCTCTCTCTCTCTCTCTCTCTCTCTCTCTCTCTCTCTCTCTCTCACACACACACACACACACACACACACACACACACACACACACACACACACACACACACACACACACACACACACACACTGTTTAAAAGCAAGAAATACTTATCCAACCTGTTTAAAACAGTCTGTCTGTGCCATCTTTTAAACATTCATCATATTGCATTGGTTTTAATTTCTTGACCTCAAACAGAGCACTAATCTGTTTATTTTTAAGTTATTGATTAAAAAAGAAGAAAAAAAGAAGAAACATCAAATGGGTTTTTAGTCATATGTTATACAGAAATAAATTATTTGTAATTCAGATGAGAATAATTTTAAGGAAAACAAATATATTGATCTGAAATATAGCACATGTTTTTGTAAAATAAATTCAAGCAATACCCCTTTTTTAATTTTAAAATTAACTAAAAAAGCTCACGGCTGCACAGGCCTTCATAACAGTGCGCGTCCAACGCGAGGAGTGAGCAGAACAGAGCGAATGTTTTTTAGTTAATTTCTACTTTCATACAGGGTTTCTACAGGGTTTAGTTAGTCAAATTTAAGACCTTTTAAGACCTTTTTATGACCAATATGATTTAAATTTATGACCTACTCGAATTACGAAAAATAACTTCCTTTCAAAAGTCTTTTTTTTTTATTGACTTTCGATAAAAGTAATTAGTTTCATTATTTAAAGGTTCCATTTTCTTAAGAGTAAAAAACTGAAGGCTCCCTTTTCCTAAGTATCAATAACACAGGAACAACACTTAACAATTATCACGATAATATATCAGTATCGATAATTATGACCATAAATGTCAAATCTTTTTTTCTTTCAACTTTAAAGGCAGATTTTTGTTACTTTCTAACTGAAAGTTGTAGAAACCAGAGCGTTAATTGTGGTTTTAAACTACTCTTTACTGTCAGAACATATCATGATAAACACTTGCCAAACAGGAGAACAGAACATTTCACAAATCTGAGGTAGAACATTCAAACATTTGTAATTTTTCCTTAACAAAATAATATCTTTATTTCAAAATTAATTTCTTAGTTTCTGCATGTGCTAATGGGGGATATTGTTTCAAGTCTTGAAAGAGGTTTGTGTTGCCTGACTTTGATGGCACGTATCTTTATGAAATGTATGAAAAACAGTAGCCTAAATACATAAATACTGTAATTATTCCATTAGTCCTTTAATACATTGTCTACATTAATAATATAATACAATTCAATATGTATATCCCACATTTCATGGTGCAGTTAATATTACTAGGCTAACGTTACAGTAAAACCATGGTAAATGATGGGAATTTGTAGATGGAAAATCTTTCTGACTGTATAGTTGCGCACAGTGTTTCTCCTGTTCCTCAGCGCTGTTTCATCTGCCTTTAAACTGGTTTAAATCACTGAGACATTTGTGTTCTTCGCTGAATTCAAGTGCTTCTCACTGGATCTCGTGATCGAGACTAATCAGAGTTAACCATAGACAGTAAAAGAACGCGTCTGCTGAGCCCGCGCTGCCGTTGAGCCGACTTTGAGCCGAGCGGATAAACAGTCCGTGAGGCGCGCGCGGTTCAATTGAGTTTCGTTCCGCTATATAGTATTATGTTATACAGAAATAAATTATTTGTAATTCAGATGAGAATAATTTTAAGGAAAACAAATATATTGATCTGAAATATAGCACATGTTTTTGTAAAATAAATTCAAGCAATACCCTTTTTTTATTTTAAAATTAAACTAAAAAAGCTCACGGCTGCACAACAGGCCTTCATAACAGTGCGCGTCCAACGCAACGCGAGGAGTGAGCAGAACAGAGCGAACGTTTTTTAGTTAATTTCTACTTTCATACAGGGTTTCTGCAGGGTTTAGTCAGTCAAATTTAAGACCTTTTAAGACCTTTTTATGACCAATATGATTTAAATTTATGACCTACTCGAATTACGAAAAATAACTTCCTTTCAAAAGTCTTTTTTTTTAATTGACTTTCATTAAAAGTAATTAGTTTCATTATTTTAAGGTTCCATTTTCTTAAGAGTAACAAACTGAAGGCTCCCTTTTCCTAAGTATCAATAACACAGGAACAACACAGGAGGGCAGTATAGCCCTATTTATGATTGAGTTTAAACTATTACCCGAAGAGATTCTAAAAGAATGGTAAAGTTTGATGCGTTGCCACGGCAACAGTTTCAAAGATATCAAGAATCCATTCACAGGTCTTCATCTGCCGTGTATTTACATTATACAGATGAAGTTTGAAGCAAATCGGGTAAAAATAAGAGGGTGATTTCAAAGCATTTTGAAAGTGACACACTTCCTGCTGCCAGGTGGTGGCGCTATAACTTTGACTCACAATTGTCACATCCATGTGATCGGACTCTTACAGCGAACACACTGTTGAAGTTTCATCAAGATCAGTTAATGTATGCTGAAGTTATGACACACTTCCTGTTTCACGTTTCTCGCCATAATTTTGTTTCCTCGCCACGGCCAAACCGTTCGAGATATCAAAAATCCCCTCGCAAACTTTCATCCTCAATGTCTTGACTTCACGCTGACCGAGTTTCGTGCCGTGTGTTTGAATTCTCTAGGAGGAGTACTTCAAATTCCATTGCGTGTGTTTTACCAACAACCCTTAATAGCCGACTTCCTGTTGGGCTGGGGTAAAAAGTTAGAGTGCGAAGTATATATGAAACGATGAGATCTACATGTGTACCGAGTTTCATATTATTACATGCAAGCGTGTTTGATTTATGGACCATTTTTTCGGACCCCGTTCCAGGGGGCGCTGTCGAGCCCCCCTGCCACGCCCGGGTACCATCTTCAGCCCGGCCCTGATGGCCGCGGGTTCTGAGCCGTGTGCAAAGTTTCAAGAGTTTTTGAGCATGTTAAGGCCTCCAAAAGTGTCCAAAAGGTAGTAAAAAAAAAAAAAATAATAATAATAATAATAATAATAATAATAATAAATAATCCTTAGGAAAACAATAGGGCCTTCGCCCTTTGGGCTTGGGCCCTAATAACATACATCTCTGCTGTGTAATCTGTGCATCTGCTTTAGTAATGCAAATACATAATCTCTGATTGCAGAGTCCTGTATACCTTGTTTTGCCTGCTGTCCATAAAACACCATCTTTCTTTCCCCTTTGCCTGTTCTATTGCCTGAAGGCTTGAAATTGCGACCGTTTCGATCGCATATTATCCCGAAATTTAATCTTTGCAATCTAAAAATATAACTGAGGGCATTTGTGCAACAGTATTGCCTACATATCTGCGTTTTTTAAACACGTCCATTCTAAATGTTGCGGCGATAATGTTAAGCAGGTGCTGCTAGAAATAAGCATTAAAACTAAAACACATTAGGCACGACTAGGGCCTAAGCACTCATTTAATTTCAACCGCGGTTGTCTGTCTGCCGATCGACCACACTCCCTAGCACTGTGCAACCATCTTAGCTTGCCATGTGTGCAGGATAGCTATTACAGTACAATCCGAACCTCACCTCAGCTCCCTGGAGTGTTACGCGATTTTGCGTGACTCAGACATTTACATCACCAGTCATTTGGCTAAATTTGCTCGACAACTTACCTTGTTATTCAGATCCACTGCAGCGAACAAACCGTTGAAGTGCCGAGGAAGATACTGCATCTGCCTGGGAAAGTCCGCGCCAATGAAAAAGCAGTATTCCAACTTATAAAAAAATTAAAATATTTACGTTTGGTGAACGCACGTGCCACATCGACAGCTTCTCAAATAAAATAGTGTATGTCAACTCACTTTTATAACATTTATTGTACACAATAACCACATACAAATAACTACCTAAATAAATTGCATTGGTTTTATTCAAAATAAATGGTTATATAAAAACTTCTATATTTTAAGTAAAGAGGAAGTATTTTGATACT
Source organism: Chrosomus eos (assembly GCA_036326025.1). NCBI lineage: Eukaryota > Metazoa > Chordata > Actinopteri > Cypriniformes > Leuciscidae > Chrosomus > Chrosomus eos. The sequence goes on from CM070840.1 coordinate 20,785,152, forward strand.
TTTTAGTATAAAACTAATAAAATAAGCTAGATTACAACTATTTAAAGTATATAAAACCTACTTTGTGTGTGTAGCACTTTTTACAGTAGGGAATTAATGGGCAATGGCCTGCATTTCCTGTTCACTGTAATAATAATAATAATAATAATAATAATAATAATAATAATAATGCATTGTATTGTGTAGCTCTTTACATTTGAAACAGATCTCAAAGTGCTGCAGTAAGTATTAGCTAAGAAATGACAAACAACAAAAACATGCTGAAAAACAAAGTAGAACAAAACATATCATAATCTAGCAGAAGGCTCTAGGGAAAATAGGGGGGTTTTGGGCCACGTTTAAGCATTAGTCTGTGGTACACTAACCTGTAGTCAGTCATGAAATATCTTGGTCTCCACTCAGGGTTCCATCTCTTCAGGAGTTCAAGGGCTTCTGTGATTGATCTGGTTGTTTCAGTCTCGCATATGAATTCCGCAACCGCTTTGTCCATTGTGCGTTTGAATCGCCTTGTACAAAACTGCGCCCGCGACTTTTTTATTTTTTCCTGAACTTGAAGCATTGCTCGTTGAATGCTTAGCTTACTAAGTTCAGCATCGATGTATTTTATAACGTCCTCGTTTCTTCACACGCCGTCATTCTTCTGCCCAAATGCTCAGAAGAGCTTGGTATCTTCGACAGACCAGTACAGGCGATTCTCCATTTCGAGCAGCGATTATTTTGCGCAATATAAAAAAGTGAAACGTTCCATTACACCGATAAACTCCGCCTTTTACCTTGAGCACACCTCTAGCCCGAGCTGGCCCGCTTTGGCCCAAGGTATTCGACGGGCCAGAAATCCTGGCCGTTGGCCCCGAGTAAGCCCCGCTCAAGCCCTGGAAGTGACAGTGGAAACGCGACTGGCCCTGGCACGCACCAGCACGGCTCGGCCCTGGCCCGGCAGTGGAAACTATTGCATGGACACAGGTCCTTCAATACATACTGTTTTAGGGCTCTTTTAACAAATGCAACAGATGTAATACCCAATCCCACCATCTCATGTATTTTATCCCGCACTTTGGGATGAATTTGCCTCCCAAAGCAACACCCTTTGTCGATAATGTGATTCAAATGAGCTTCTACCAGTGGAATCCGGACATGTATGAAGGAAGATGTTGGTGGACTCCCCTGAGCCAAATCCTCTTTTAGCCTTTTCATAGCCTCTTCTTTTCTAGTTCTGGAGGCATCGCCTTTTACACTGTATGTGTCGTATCTAAAATATAAAAAACTATATTAATGACTCTCATCCCTTTGACCATTGTTGTGAAAACACACTTCAAATCATCCTCTGACTCACTACCCTCACAGCTTCAATTGTGTGTTGAGAGTCAGCACCAGTCTACGAATGAGCTGGAATACACACACACATGCCATTCTTAACTGGAATACACATGGCTACAGTAGAGCAGCCAGGTGTTTGCAGTACACACACACCACATGCCACACCACACACACACAATCCTCTCTACCTGGCACACCTTAAAACTCACCTCTTCACATAAGAAGAGCTTGGCTGGACAATCCACCTTCTTCCCTTTTTGTACATGAAACTTTTTTTTGTGTACACATGTTCAACGGAATGCTCCTGCAACGATTGGCAAAGCCGCATAATCAGCTAATTTATTTAAATGGTAGATGGACTGTTACATTATTTGACTGTTATATAAATGGACTTTTGGCCTACATTAATCACTGATTAGTCAATTTACCTCTGCTGTAGGTGTGTTCGGGATGCTTTCCCATGCTCACAATCCCGGATCACTCGCTTGGTTACACACAGTAGGGTGTCTTCACAGTAGTCCTCCACTTGCCACACTAGCCTCGCCTCCTCATCATCCTTTACCTTGACAGACCTTAAGAAAGAGATATTTTGCAAAACCAAAGAATGTGGAAGGGGGAGGGGAACTAGATAACGGTGTAACGCAATGTCAGTTAACGTTGTTATATTGAATATGACTGATTGATTTTTGGATAAAAAAAACAAATACACATGTCCAAGGATAACATGAGGAATGGCAAACACTTATTTCCATCATGGATAGTTAGTTAACTGTGTTTCATAATAACTTAATACCATTTGTTGAAAGATGTGAGCGTTGCTCTTTAATGGTTTTCCAACAGAGTTGTCAGATCCTCCTCCGACTTTACAATTACGGAAATCTATCCCCCATCTCTCTTGACAACTTCGGAATGTGGAGGCATCCAAGGCAGATCTATAAATGATTTGTATTTCGTTAACACAGATCAGGGGTGCAAACCAAATGAGGCTTCTGTAAGACTAACTTACAGGCCATTGCCCACTGAGTCCGAAATTCGCATCCGAAATTTTCGCACGTTAAAAAATAAATACGTCCTCACGTTATGTCAATCACGCTTGCACACTGCCTCCGAAACTTTCATCTGTCATAAAAATAATCGGATCGGGTTGATTTTCTGCGTTTTTCACATCCGTGGCAAGCCGTTTGAATGGTGTTTGAATAGTGGTTTGACATTTTCAGAGCCACCGAATCACGAATACGAAAAAACGCATACGAAAATTTGGACTCAGTGTGCAATATGGCCTTACAGGTGAAGAGTAAAAAAAGTTTAAAAAAAAAGTTTTACAAAAGTCTTACAATAACTATTTTCACCAAAAGAGGACAGGTTTGCACCACGTGATTTGAAGTTGGTCAAGATTACTCTATCTAACTCTATCTAACAGTCGAAATCTTAACTAAACAGTGTATAGAAGGAGTCCTAATCTGACGGCAGTTTGGCGCTGGATCTGACACACACACACACACACACACTCAAATTTGCCGCTCCTCTAGTATCGCTATGGTCCGGGTGCACACGAGACACGCACTTGTTCATTCAAACTCAAAATACCCATCATTCTGATACAATAAACTCACATCGCACACACACGCATACACATATATATGTTCAAATAGATTTACCTGTTCATGATGAGTTGATTCCGGGTGTGAAAGAGACAGATTAAACGTGATTGTTGGTATCGAGGGCTATTTATAGCGCACTGTCACGTCTCCGACAATAATGGTCACCCGGAACGGAGGATACACTAGCTGTGTCCCAATGTGAAGGCTGCATCCTCCGAAGGCCGCGGACTTCGGAGGATGCAGCCTATTCGTCCTTCGAAGGACGCACCATGTAGCCTAGGATTTTCTAATTGCGCATCCAGGTGTTCCCGATTACCGCCCCTGGCGCCTAGCAACAGTGCGAGAGTACAGCTGCCCTCCTGATCATTAATTTGTTATAATTGAGTAAGGACATGTGAGGATGTTTCACTCATGTATTTTCGGTTTAGCCAAAACTATGGCCATGCTGGTTTACTGCGTCGAATTCAGAGGCTGCATAGCCTACTAACTGAATTGCCGGATTACACTTTAAACTGTTAAACTTTAAACTGTTAAACACTTTAAAAGAAAACACATTAGGCATATATATATATATATATATATATATATATATATATATATATATATATATATATATATATATATATATATATATAAAGTTCAAGGCCATTGTATTCTTTTTTTTATGTACATAAATGGACCATGGTGAATTTATTTACAGTACTCGGGTTTTCCAATCCGTTCTCAAGGGTTTGTAAACTCACGGATTTGTGGCCTCTCCCCCAGTCTGTGCCAACCTGGCCTCCTGTTTATTCGGGATGCATTTAATTATGTTTAACTTAATATTTCTTGAATTTTCTAAAAAAAAACGACATTTAGGCTACTTGTCTTGAAAGTCAAATTTTATAGGAGAAAAAAGCTCAGTATAATAGAATAAGCCTAAAGCAAAAAAAGACTTCACATTTAAAAAAGAAATATAACACAAACACAAGATTAGGTTATATAAAAATAAAACATTCATAAATTATTTTATGATTGACATATTAGCCTACTGTCTTCAGTGAACTCAACGCAAATGATAATAATATTATTAGCCTGCATTTAGGCTACACATTCAGAATGCGCTTTTTTCCAAAAAAGGAACAAAGAAATTCGTCAAATGTAAGTCATAATACAGGGCTAAGATTATCACAAATAAACACAAGATTTTGACGCAAGTGTGTGTGGAGCGCGCACTGCATGGCACGGAGGCGCGACCGCGAACACTTGCATTATAAACAGTGGAAACAACTTGAAAAATACTCTAGTTGCGAATGATGTATTATTCTTTTCGGTATGACCAGAAATTATACTTTTATTTGTCCAACTCGCATAACAAGAAAACGTTGTCCTTTTGTAAAAGAAAAAGCAATCAATCACGCTTTCATGATCTCCGAGCGCGTCTCAAAAATGAACTTAAACAAAATATACCAAGCCTAAAGCTTGAAATGTTCACTTAAACGAACAATTAAAATGCCACGTAATTTATTCTGACACATTTATTATCATAAATCATGGTGAAACTATAGGCTAAAACTATAGGCTAACTAAAATAGTGATAGCCTAACTATCACTAAACTATCTTTCGTTTGATAATCCATGTAAATTTGCATCCATTCGTTTTTCATTTTTTAACTCGTAATTGAAAAACGAAAAATGAACGTTTTTGTATTTTTAAAACGCAAAGTGAACGCCAACATTTGAATTTGAACTGTAGGCTACACACCAAATGCTGCACTAAAAATGCTGTCCTCACCGGTGCGCAATGAATTATGGGGTAGATCAGGGTAGGATAGGCCGCTAAGGATCCATTTATGTAGCCTTCCTTTCACGGGGAAACGAAGGGTGCATTTGGCGTCGCTTTTGAATCAGGGTAGCCTTCGTCGCGCCGCGATGACGCAACCGGCCTTCGAATACGGCCTTCGAAGGATGCTGAATTGAATTGGGACAGCCTTCATCACGCCGCGGTGACGCAATCGGCCTTCAAATGCGGCCTTCAAAGATGCAGCCTTTGAATTGGGACATTCTTCGTCGCGCCGCTGTGACGCAATCGGCCTTCAAATGCGGCCAAGCGGCCTTCAAATGCGGCCTTCGGAGGATGCAGCCTTCACATTGGGACACAGCTTATGTGTCATGTGATGTGGGAAATGTTTTTGTGTCTATAGCTAATTTATGTCTTAAATGTATATTACGTGATGTTGGCATGTATTTTATGGGTGTATATTCATGTTTAATGTCTATTAGTGTGAGTTTATTTAGTACTTAAGCAATGTGAAATTTCATATTCCCCCTGGTATTTAGTAAATGGTTGGCTCCAATAGGGAAGGAGCCAACAGTATAAAAGAGTGGCTGAATATTCATTCAGGGTCTCTTGGTAGGCTGATGCGCAATGTGCCGTTGTGGTGCCACGAACAAATCAAATATTGTTTGGCTGTGTGAAACCGTGTAGTGTGGATACGTGTTTACAGTGTTTTTTTTTTTTTTTTTTTTTTTTTAGTTAAGATATTTTTGCCAGTGGAAGAGTTGATTATTTTTGTACAGTTTGGAACTCGCTTGTAAATAAGGTTCACCTCTTTATAAATAAACCATCATTTTGCACCATAGTGCATTTGCGAGTTGGGCCATCATTTTTATTTTTTCCATCTTGGACCATACCACATCCAGGAAGTGGGCCATTAAAACCCACTTCCCTACAGTTTGGTGTCAGAAGTGGGATGGCCACTCGTAAAAAGACACAGAGAGGGCGGAAACCACGTTCACAAGGGAGGCAGAGCGCCATGGATCCGGAACTGGATTTACTGGGTGAATCGGAGGATGAGGAGACAGAGGAATATCCAAGAGCCAGTTCACCTCAGCCCAGCACTGTCACAACGAAGGGGACGATGCAAACTGGGGAAATGGTGACATTAATGCGGGAATTCCTTGGTGCTCAACAACACAGGGAGGAGAGATATCTGTCTGAACTCCGAGGAATACGTGAATCCATGCAGCAGACGGTTCAGGCAGCGGCTACACCAAGCAGTGCTGCGAGTCCACGAATGGAGCTTCCGACGCCAAGCCGGTCTAGGCCACCACCACCACCACCAAGATCTGAGCCGCAAATGCCAGTCTTCCAAGCTGGCGAGGATATGGAAAACTTTCTCCGCCGTTTTGAGCGTCTGGCACGGACGTGGAGATGGCCTGAGGAGGAGTGGAGCTGTAGGCTGGTGCCGTTGCTAGAGCGTTGGAGGCCTATCTGGCTATGGATGAGGAGCAAACCGAGGTGTATGATGAGCTGCGGGAGGCTCTCCTTGAAAAGTTTAATATTTCACCGGAGACGTATCGGCAGCGCTTCCGGGCTACAACGGGACCGGCGGGAGAATCCCCAACTGAGACATATCACCGGCTACGGAACCTGCACTGTAAAAATATTTAGCAATTTAGTTATTTCAACTTATTTTTTTAACTAGATTGTCCAGACAACAAGAATTTTAAGTTTTCTTGTCCTCAACTTATCGAAATAAGTTAGTTAAACTAAAAAAAACCCATGCAAAAAGATAACTCAAAATAATGAGTTAACTTTTTTTACAGTGTGTATCGTCGGTGGGTTCGACCAGAGCAGTCCACGAAGGAGGGGATTGGAGAATTGATTATCCTCGAACAGCTGTTGCCATATGACAGTCGCATGTGGGTTAAGGAGCACGAGCCTACCAGCGGACTGGCAGCAGCAAGGTTGGCGCAGCAATATGGAAATGCTCATCGGGGAAGTCAACGATCTCAACCCCCACGAGGTAACGCTAAACCCACTTCACAAAGACAGTATATGGATACAATTGAATCAAAAACAGGCACAGACTAGGAACTTATTTGTTATTACTGCCAACAGCCAGGGCACAAAGCCACTGTGTGTCCCATCCATAAAGCTAAACTCATGGGTTACTGCTATGTTCCTAGAGAGGAGGACATTAAGGATAGAAATGTGTGTGACTCTCAGAACATAATGACTGTGACTGTTGATGGACAATCTGTGAGAGCGTTGTTGGACACTGGAAGTGCCATTTCTTTGTTGAAATCATGTCATGCTGCAAACATGTGTTTTGATGACACCGTTGACATACAATGTGTACATGGGGATGTGAAAAGTTACCCAAGTACTGTGGTGAATGTATGTGTTTATGAACAAACGCATTTACTTAAGGTTGCAGTTGTTGAATCGTTACCTACTGACATGATTTTAGGGAAAGATTTGCCTATATTGCCTGATTTACTGCAAGGTACAATGAACTCTGATGGTGGTCAGGCAGAAGTACGCCTATCATGTCCTGTTGTAACACGGGCCAAAGCTAAGGCTGGTTTGCAGCCCTTACCAGACTTGCACGATAGTCTGATTCAGGGTGGGACTAAGAGCCCCAGATAGTCACACCGACAGCGGCGTACATCCAAATATTTGGGTAGTCCAGACCCAGAAGTTAACCCTTAGGGGTCGGAAAACGCGTCCTCATGTTTTGCTGTATTTTTTCCTTATCAGTGCAAAAGAGGATCAAATTACTCTGTTGATTTTGATCTTAAATATAAGTGTTGTACATCATTAGATCCTGTTAAGTGTGTATTTTTTTTGTGGATACTCACAATAAAAACAAAGTGTTGTGCTTTTCGTCAAATAAAGAAAAATAAACATGATGCGCGTTTTACCTTCTCTCTGTCAGTGAGGTCCGTTCTGAACTGCGTCCGAAAAATTTGCTGTAGCTCTGTCAATACTTGTCACAGAGATACAAGAGATTTTTCTTTATGAAGCTGAGATTCTCTTCTTTTAAATGAAGTAATTTCTTTAAAAAAAATATATTTCCAGTTTATGTAATCCGTTTGAAACCAAGGAGAGGTACAGTTTTTTCATTCTCCCTTCATTATTTTTAATGAGCTGAGCCTGCCACACCCCCAGCGCTTTTCACATGGTAAATAGGTGATCTATGCATAGCACACACGGCACGCCCTGCGATCAATGCCAAACAACACAAAGATTCTTCATCAGAATACTGATAGTTCATCGCGTTTTAGGGATGGAAGCACGCTACTCCTTCAGAGGATTATGGACAGCGGGGAATAATTCACCTTTTCCACAGAGAAATTTGAAACTAGGAACAGTTGCGATCCGCAAGTTTTGTGTAAGTAGCGGCTGTGGTGTAGTGGCAGATCTTTCGCCTAGCGTGTCAGAGGTTATGGGTTCGAATCTGCCCTCGGTATAGTTTTTTTTCTCATCAAAACCGAATATGTTCTTCAGTTGTTACAGTCTATATCAAAAACACACGTATATAGGACACACGTTTGTGTGCATTTTATTTTGTGATTTTACCGGAATGAATAGTGTCCGTGGCAATAGATTGAAGAGCACGTCCTAAGAGCGAGTGAAGACTGCGCGCGCGTCGCCACAAGAGAGCTCTGTATCCATGACACTGATAGCATGCAGACACGAGCGCTCAGCTTGAGTTCAAAAACAAAACATTTTAGCGCTAGATCTCTTATTTAAGAGCGGACTAAATGAATGCTCTGCTAGTTAACTGGAGATGTTTTATTTGTATTAGGTACAGCCGTTCATTGAGTGTATCAGTAAATGCGTGCGGTCTATATGGGCCATAAACAGATACTCGCGGTGAGCGCGGTCTACCCATCAATAGATGTTTCTCCGTCCATCAACAGATACATTGTGCATCTATAATCATAATTGTCCATCAGTTTACTCTGGATAATGTGCTAACAGTTTTTTGCTTTTGTTTTGTTGTTTACATCGTCACCATCAGCCTTCAGAAATCATTCTGATATAATTTTTTTTAAAATCAATGTTGTAAACAGTTGTGCATTTTTTTTAAAGCTGCAGTAGGGAGTTTTGAGAAAATGTTGACTTAGCCTGAAAATTTGAACAAGCACAACTTACATGTCCCACCCCCTTGCTCTCTGCTGCGCTACAGCCCTCCCTCCACAGCTCGTCATCGGAGCCTGTCGTGAACGCGCAGGCTAGTAAACACACCGATGAAGGCGGATTGAAAGTTATATGGCACATTCACTAATAGGGACTAAACATCAACAATATGCTCTACATTGACTATGGCCTGCCCATACTTTGACTACAAACTTGGTCCTAAATCATTATGTATTTTACAATACATGTAACTTTATAACGTTGCACTCTTTATACTTCACTCTATACGTTATAAATAGCTAGTAAGATATTTTTAATATAACGGTAACTAACGTTACAGTATGTAAGTAATTATTCTAGCGATATATAATGCTAGATAAGGTGTGCTAGTACATTATTTCAGCAACATGACAAGCCAGTGAATTAGCAGGTTTCAATTGTTGCTTAGCAAGAGAGAGTGCATGACATTTTATCTACATGTTATGTGGCTAGAGTTTTGAAACCGAGTCAATGGGCTCTGTCTAATTCTTTCTTCGCTTGTTTATCGTCATCGGTCTTTTTCCTTTTACCTTTTAGCAGGTGTCACTCGAGAATTGGCAGTTTAGGCTGTTTCTCCATCATAAGCACAGCTGCAGCTCACTGGCAATCTTGAGTTTGAACGACGGCACCGCTCCGGCGCTCGCGCTGTGCAAGAGAGGGGTGTGATCAGCGCGTACACGAGCGTGATTGACACTGCTAAGACATTCCTCCTGGCTCTGATTGGTTGTTTCTGACGGGAGCGTTGTATTTCTGCAAATGGCAATAGGACCACTGGGAGGAGCCAGGGGAGCTTGATTTTTACACAGATTATCTGTCTCATATACTACTGTCAGGACATAATGACAGTTTAAACAAATATGTAAAAAATATTTTTACCTACAGCAGTTTAACCTGTGATAGTATTTTAGGATTCTTTGAATGCACTTTTATATATATATATATATATATATATATATATATATATATATATATATATATATATATATATAATATATATATATATAAAGCAATATTTTTATATATATATTTTTATATAAAAAAACAAGTTTGGTCTTTTTAGGGTTTTTTTTTTTTTTTGAAAGGATGTTTTAAGTGATATGAATGACTTTAAGTCTTTATGTTCTTAGGAAAGATTTCTATTTTGAATAAATGCTGTTCTTTTTAACTTTTTATTTATCAGTGAATCATTCTTAGTTCAGGCTGCCTCACAGCACCTTGATGGGGCATTAGCCATTGGGGGAGTGTCTTTAGTCTTCCCAGGTGTAAATTACATTAATATTCATGGGCATTAACACTCCATACAGCACTGCTGACCCAAAAACTGATGTAAGAAATTCAAATCGTTATATTGATGTTTCTGAAAGAGTGGTCAGAATGATTTTCACTTCATTTTAAAGTAAAAATTCTAGCCTACAAGAATAGTAACTCAAAAGTATTGTGGACAACTATTCAATATGTGTTAAATGGCCTTATTGCGGTGACATTTTTTTTCCCAAAACGTACTAACCACGCATATTATTTTTTTTATATAAAATGCACACATGTAAATCCATTTTGCTCACATATTATTGTAGCAGAGTTTGTGCTGAATACAGCAAATCTATATGTTGGCAAATGGTATGTTTTAAGTAGCTAAAATAAGCACAAATGTCAGGGCATTTCAAAACACCTAAAGAGAGAACTTTACTTCACGTCTAATGGCACAGTTTCGTCGCCAGTTGGGCATCTTCGGCATCAAGACTAGTCCATACCATCCACAGACAGATGGCCTTGTGGAGCGCTTCAACAGAACACTGAAAGGGATGCTAAGGAAGTTTGTTGCGGATACGGGGCGAGATTGGGATAGATGGCTACCCTTTCTGCTCTTTGCCTACAGGGAAGTACCGCAAGCTTCGACAGGATTCTCTCCATTTGAGTTGCTGTATGGATGGCAGGTGCAGGGACCTCTTGATTTGCTGAGAAAGAGCTGGGAGGTACCTGCCTCCAAACCCCAGGAAAAGGGTATCCTGAGCTATGTTCTGGAGATGGGAGAACGGCTGGAGCGTTACAGGGACGAAGCCAAGGTGAACCTGAAACAGGCTCAACAAAACCAGAAAAGGTGGTACGATCAGAAGGCCAGGCTTCGCCAATATCAGTCAGGGCAAAAAGTACTACTGTTGCTACCTTCTTTAACCAACAAACTACTGGTGAAGTGGCAGGGACCCTACACCATCAGCCGGAAAATGGGTCCGCTAACGTATGAAGTGCACCACCCAGATAAAGGGAAGGAAAGACAGACGTACCATGTAAACCTATTAAAAGAGTGGAAGGAGCAGGCCAGTGTGGAGGCTAAAACTGTGTTGATGGTCAGGAAAGTGGAGGTGGAGGATGAGGACTGTGAAGCTCAAGTTCAGAGGCAGACATCACCACTTGATTTTACCCATCTCCAAGATCCTGAAAGGTCTGACCTGCAACATCTTCTATATCAGTTTCCAGATCTGCTTTGTCAAAGGCCTGGATGGACGGATGTAGCCCAACACACCATCCACTTAAATGACCCTACGCCATCAAGACAGCGGCCATATCGCATCCCTGAGCGCCTTATAAGCCCTTTAAAAACTGAAATTGAAACAATGATACAACTGGGCGTCATTGAACCTTCTGCAAGTGAATGGAGCAGCCCAATAGTCATCGTGCCCAAGAAGGACCATACACTTCGCATTTGCATCAACTTCCGTAAATTGAACAGCCAATCCAAGTTTGATGCATACCCGATGCCCCGAGTGGATGAATTGTTGGAAAGGATCGGCCGAGCCCAGTTCATCACCACTCTTGATCTTTGTAAAGGTTACTGGCAAGTGCCTCTTGACCCAGCATCTCGACCCTACACTGCATTTAAGACTCCCCTTGGATTTTTCCAGTTCACTGTCTTGCCCTTCAGATTGCATGGAGCCCCAGCAACGTTCCAGAGGATGATGGATCGAATCCTGCAAGGTGGGGAGGAATGTTCAGCGGCATACTTGGATGATGTTGTCATCTACAGTAACACCTGGAACGATCACATCCAACACCTCAAGCAAACTCTGGAACGAATACAGGGAGCAGGTTTGACTCTGAACGTGGGAAAATGCAGATGGGCACAACGAGAAGCCTGCTATTTAGGATACCTGTTAGGTAATGGACAATTGAAACCACAAGTCAGCAAGGTAGAGGCAATTCATCGCAGCCCACCACCAAGAACAAAGAAAGAAGTTAGATCCTTCTTGGGTCTGGTAGGATGGTACAGACGGTTCATCCCAGAATTCGCCTCTATTGCTACCCCATTGACCAACTTGTTGGCTAAGGCAGTACGGAACCCCTTACCATGGACGGAGGACTGTGAGTTGGCTTTTAGATCTCTCAAGGAAAGGATCTGTTCCAGTTCAGTCCTCCAGATACCTGACTTCTCTCAGCGGTTTGTGGTCCAGGTTGATGCTTCTGCAACAGGATTAGGGGCGGTCCTGGCCCAAGGGGTTGCTGGGGAGGAGAAGCCAGTGGTGTTCCTCAGTCGTAAGCTGCTGCCTAGAGAGGCAAGATACTGGGTGCACACGAGACACATAGCACTTGTTCATTCAAACTCAAAATACCCATCGTCCTGATACAATAAACTCACATCGCACACACACGCATACACATATATATGTTCAATTAGATTTACCTGTTCATGATGAGTTGATTCCGGGTGTGAAAGAGACAGATTAAACGTGATTGTTGGTATCGAGGGCTATTTATTTAAACCATCATTTTGTACCATAGTGCATTTGCGAGTTGGGCCATCATTTTTATTTTTTCCATCTTGGACCATACCACGTCCAGGAAGTGGGCCATCAAAACCCACTTCCCTACAACAGGAAAACAATCTAACATGATTAAAAACTTACCCTCCATCGTGCAAAAAGATGTACACAGGCGGGTAACGTTAACTTCCCACTCAACAGATGAGTCCAGAGACGGTTGGAAAAACGGTTGGAATCTTTGACGGGTCCCCGCTGGTGCGCTCTGACCCTGGTCGACGAGAACCCGCATGAGAGATGTGACGCAGGACGTAACCCCGCCCCCCGGGCGAGATGCCCCAAAATTTATGAATCCCACTCTCTGTTATCCACTTTGTAGACAACGAATTAAAAAAAACATTGTTAAATGTAGCTGTGTTGTTGAATGATTATTTTCCTAAATTTAAAATAGTTTGCATTGACAGTGTTTGTTATTTGAAATGATACGCCTAAAGCCCAATGGGTCAGATTTGGCCCTAATCCCAGTAAGCACCTCATTGCAGTACACGAGATCCAGGGGGCGGAGTTAGATCCAGATATAAGGGGCGGAGATGGGTAGGATTAGGGGTGGGTTTAGGGATCAGGGCGGAGATGGGTAGGATTAGGTATATGTAAGGTGGGAGGACCCTCCCCCTGGATTTCGTGTTCTGCAATGAGGACCATCTCCCTAATCCTAAATTAGGGAATAAAGGGTTAAAATTGAAAAAGTGGATATTTTGGTGTTCAGTGAACTTATAGCAATAATTTAATGCATACTTCAAAAAAAAATTCAAAGAAGAAAAGGGTTCTTGGGTAATCTTATGCTTACATTAAATATTTTACAGAAGCTGCAAGGAATTTTCATATTTGACATTGTGAAATTGAATATATTATATACAGTATATAAATATTATATTATATATATATATATATATATAAATGCATATAATATTTATGAAGGTTTTGAAATTACAAAGACAGCTGTAGCCTGTATCTATATTATAATTAAGCAATATCAATCAAGCAAGAGACTGCTGAATTATCATTTGTGCTTCTCGTAGCAACAGTAGAGAATTATTTTTCATTGAATCAGTGTTCTAAATGGATTGGTTGGTTGAATGATTTAATGACTCTCTTAAAGTGAGTGGGTGAGTCTGAAATCGCACACTTTTCATGAATGAATGATATCTGGACTCACTCATAAAGACAGTAGTCACTTGTTTTGTTTCTGAAGCAATTTGTGTTTTTGACATAGACAGTATAAGAAGTGGACAGAGCCATCTCATTGGAACTCAGTTGAGACAGTTGAAGCCCATTTTTAGCGATTTTTGAGCACTTCCGTTCCTGACGCGCAGACTCAAACCGACACAAACTAAGCTTGATGACGTGAGCAACCTGTCAGACAGACGTAAATCTTCTAGTAGCTGTGCGTGAAAATTGCCAACGTTAATCTTGCCGAGACGGGAAACTTGAGCAAAGAGTTCTCATTCCGAATTATTTCCAATTCCCCAAAAACGTTGTTGAAATATTTTGCCCCGTTGCTTTTATGGACTCATTATCTATGGGCTTCTCCCTTGATGGGACGTCCCCCGATTCTCTGCGAGCTTCTCCTCCTGTCTGTCCGGTAATTTCTGTACAGCGCAACAGAGAGTCGAGTGGTTATGACGCAATCGTTAGCCTATTTTTACAAAAACTGTTTCTACGGGGCCATAATGTAACATAGAAGGTAATGGAGCCCTTTATACATTTTCATGTTTCTTTAGAAATAAATAATGGACAAATGGAGTCTTTAAACGCCTCAGATGTAAAGTTATTCGCTGTCAAAGTGACGCCAAAATGAATGGAAGTCAATGGAAATGCTAACGCAAGTAAAGTTTGCTACAAGATGGCGGCACCCGGCCGGCTTCAACTTCCGGTCGATGGATTACCCCCGTGGTTTTTGATGGAAACTGGTTGAATGAATGACTCAGTGACTTTCTCATAAAGACAGTCACTTGTTGCCACCTACTGGCCTATGGATGTAACCTGCGTACACCTTCAAGAGAACAACAACTGTTTTGCCTTTACTCCAAGTCGCTCTGGTTTCTGGCTCTACCTAGTCCTCTGTGTGGTTGGCAGTGCTGTTCTTATTTGCAGTGGGCAGGTTAAACATCAGTTTGTATGTTTTTATCATTATGTTTCCATTAGTGTACTGCCCAGTCTCCCATGATACTCAGTAAATCATGAAATATACAGCATCTGTTCCTCATGACTTCCTTTCTACTGCCGCAATGCTGACTCAAGTCTGCTGGTAGGTACTGTCAATATAAACATTAATGTGATCACAATGATGGCCAGCTGATCATAAAACACTTCATGTTAAGAAAGATCTCTAAACAAATTCTAAATTAATATAATACTAGTATTAGTAAGAACAATAAAATTTATGATATTTTAATGTTTATTCGTGTTCAAATACATTTTCAAAGTGGCCTGAAAGTTCAAATTTAGCTAACTATGCATAAAATCTTGTCAAAAGTGTCAAATAAGAACATGTATATCTATCATCTGGTTTACACAACAGGATTTTTTTTAAATTTATGAATTGGAAAGACAGCCTATTTGTTACATGCAATACCCATTTTGATTTATTCAACCTTCACAGTATAATTATTTAAACTGTATTAAACTTGTATAGTTATAGAAGTGAAACGGAAAAGAATATTCCTGTGTGCTTTGAGTGAGTTATTGAGAACAAAATGAAGAACAGACAAGCATCTCTTACACTGAGAGGAAATTATGTCGGTGATTCACGAGCGCGTGACATATGTCACAAGAAAGTCACAAAACCTCCTGATGAAAAGAAAAACTGATGAAACAGCTGTCATCAAAATCCAGACAGCTGGGTATTTTAATATTTGATTTAAAGGATATGCACATGAACTGTAACACTCACTTTCAAAGTAATGAATGATTATGAGTTAACTGTTTTAAGTAAAGCAACAATCTGTTCTCTTTATGAAACAATGATTCAATAAAACTTTCTAAATAAGCTATTTTTTATTTGGCCCTACATGACCACATCAGATTCGATTTAATTTCTGACACCAATCCCAGAATTCACAATGAATTAACTTTAACAGATGAGTTGTATTTATTTATTTATTTTTCTCATTTATGTGCAACAGACAAATAAATTAATACTGGACACACTCCTTCATATTTAACTATACTCTTAGCACCTATGATCTGAATACAATCTAAGATCGATTAGATATTGTATGATGTTACACAAACTAATACAGAGTTTGTGGCTTTTAAATGCTCTAGTTGTTTTAGACACAATTACTTGCTTTTATTAGGTTGTGAATTTGGATATACATATTAAAGAAGTAATACAGTAGTATACAGAAGTAATTAAAATAGTGCTAAATGTGAGACTTGACACTGAGGGTTAACCGAGAAAGTCATTGTCATGGAATTCCCCTCATCTCTCTTCAACTCTGTGTTTGGAGAAGGATCACACAGTGTGGTCTGAGATATTCTGCATGCTCAGTGGAAAGCTGTTCTTTTTTCAAACCTCATATTGGCATTATTCCTTTGAAAATAAAGTGAGATTGATGTCTACAGCTCTTTTTAGTCAACACATTTTTAACAGAGAAGATTTGACTGTGGCCACGATTAACAAATACACATCTGAAGAAGGGCTTGGGAAGTCTGGGAATTAAGGAAAATAAAGAAGGAAAGGAAGGTCTGAAACTTGAAAAGGCTTCTCTGAACTCTTGCCAGGGCCCCCACACACACATTTGAGCAGTCTCGCAAACCACAATGATCTGGAAGTTGCATGCTTCTTTGGTGAGGTCATACTAAGGGTGTTTCCACCAGTCTGCAGTAGATAAAGACCTATTTTAATAATTTACTAAATATTTTTTGGATTGCAGTAGAACAAGTTTATGAGGGTGTTCCTAGTTTTTAAATATTACATGTTCCTCTGAGCTGAGCAGGTACTGCTTAATTTAAAAGCGAGCTTTGATTTACAGTTTTATCAAATTGCTTACACACTAAAAGTGGAACTTGAGGCCCAATCAGTAAAACCATTTACTCATGCACCTAATCTTCAGACCAAGTCTGCAAAACTGCAAGCACATTATATGCTTTACACTCAGTTTGAATTGTAAAACAAAATTTAGCAAAACTCTTAACACAGTTCTCTACATTAGAAACATCTCTCAAAACTACCAGCTCTTGTGTTTCATTTAGAAAACACTGCCATTTACCTAAACCCAATGATCATGTGTGAAAACACTTTCAATTAATCACTTAGAAATCAAAACTCAATTTTTTGTAAAACAAATATATTTTTCAGGCTTGCATTTCTGTTTATTTTGTAATACTGAATATACATATACTGGTAAGTCGTCACCTTTATTTCTAGTTACAATTTCAAATTCTCCTGAAAAGCAGTCCCAACAAGCCAAAAGTGTCATTATTCAGCTCAAGTCACTTCAGTGTTGATTCAGTTCAGCTCGAAAGACTGTACAATTCATCAATTGTGCATACATACTGTATATACAGTATATTTGTGCACATACAGTACACGTACATGTGACAAACTCCTGTACACTCCACTGCACACTGAACAAGAAAAAGACAAGATAGTAGTGTTTTACATTTTTTCACATCTGTGTAGTTGTGTATGTGGCTAATCATTTGATGTTTGTCTTACTAAGCAAAAACACAATTTTAACACCAGTTAAAATAGTTATGAAAGAAATGTTTGCTTTTGCAAGAGAGGGCAGCAGTTCTCCTCTGGCCAATGAACAAACAGTGCATGATTATGATTCAGGCAGCATTATAGGTCAGAAGTCAGATTGGATCAGAACTTTCACAATATTTATCCAGTTCCATCTGGTTGGGGGTCGGAGTCATCACGCCGGTATGGAGATGAGTTTGTTGAGGTGTCCATGAGGCCTTCACAGTGTTGATGAGGCTGGCACTTCAGGGATGTGTTGTCGTCGTGTCCATGCGATGGTCCTATATCAGATCGGGATATGGCCTGGATCCGGAGGACTGTGGTAAACCTCGAGATAAACAGAGAGACTAATATTAGCGTAGACGCCATCCTTCTTATGATATACCAAGTACTGATCTAAACTATGCAGCCTAACATTGAATTAAGTCTATAATGTGTTATGTGTATGCTAAGCCAAAGAGATGTGTTTTTAGTCTAGATTTGAACTGACTTCCCGGACCATGTTAGGAAGATTGTTCCAAAGTTTTGGTGCTAAATAGGAAAAGGATCTACCACCAGCAGTCGATTTCGATATTCTAGGAATTATCAACTGGTCAGAATTTTGAGATTGCAATAGACGTGAAGGACTATAATGCGTTAAGAGCTCGCTCAAGTACTGGGGAGCTAAACCATTTAGTGTTTTGTAAGTAATCAGCAATATTAAAAAAAATATGCAATGTTTAATAAGGAGCCAATGCAGTGTTGACAGAACTGGGTTAATATGGTCATACTTCCTGGTTATAGTAAGAACTCTAGCGGCTGCATTTTGGACCAGCTGTAGTTTTTTTTATATAACGTGGCAACCACCCAGTAGAGCATTACAATAATCTAGCCTTGATGTCATGAACGCATGGACTAATTGTTCTGCATTTTTAATTGAGAGCATATGACGTAATATAGATATATTTTTAAGATGGAAAAAAACGGTTTTACAGATACTAGACACGTGACTTTCAAATGAACGGTTGGTTTCAAAGAGCACACCCAGGTTCCTAACCGACGACGAGGACTTGACAGAGCAGCCGTCAAGTGAAGTTGCTAACCTGCGACGACAAGTTGCTGAACTGCAAGCTCAGAGTGCTGCTCAAAAGAGTTATATCTATGCTATACAGAGGGTTATAGAGAAAACAGCCCTGAATCCAAGCGAAGTTGAATCACCAGCACCTACCCATGCTAACACCTTGATTTCGGAGACTCTCCTTTGTTTTCAGACTGGAGGGAGCGGATATCAAGCCTGTTAAATTATATTCCTGAGGTTTTCTCTTTACATGATCTTGATTATGGGTGTACAGGTCAAGTGAAACATCAAATCAGATTAACCGACAAGACACCCTTTAACCTGTTAAGCACTGAGGGACTTTTTAGAGTTTTTAGAGTTTTTTTTTTCTGAGTGACACACAAAAGTAAAGACTCATAACTTCAAAACTATAGTAAGGAGAGTCAAAAGGTAGGTATCGTTTGAAAGAACACTTTTCAAATTTTTTAAAAATATAAATTACATTACATTTGGACATTCTCCTGCTGAGAAACTGCGGATAAAAGACAGAATATATATATATAATTTTTATTATGATTTTGCATATTTCTTATTTGTCATGGAATAACTCAGGAAGGAAAACAGGTAGAAGGAAAATTCTTTTTTGGTGAAGTACCTCTACATGTGACCTGCAGCTGGATAAAATGTTGTGGTGATTGGATGAAGTAATCAAAAGTTACAGCATTTGGAACCAATATAGCATTTTTGTTCAGCCCTTGACGCCCCCTAATGGGCATTTTTTAAATTGGTTCTCCATGAAGAATTTCTTATCATAAAAGCAATATTAATCATTTTAATTGTAATAATATGCTGTAAAAAATTAATTGCCATTTTCAACGATCTGTGAATGTTTCATGAGCTGTATGATGTTTTTGACATAGTAAAAAAAAGTATTTTATAGATTATGACATTTTTATTTATTTATTTATCAGCAAATAACTCAGCACTACTTAGGAGTTTATCAAATTGGCTACATTCACTGCAAAGCTCAGACTCTAATTTTTCAAATGACACCAATTTTGTGTTAATCAAGGCATTCTTTTTTTTAAAATATGATAATGTACATACCGACTAGTCAGCTCTCGTTCAGAGAAAATCAAAGAGATTAGATGCATTAAAAAACTGAGATTCTAAGCTTTAAAATGATACCTATTTTGTGTTATTCCACGTTTGAGAACGAGCACGGATGGACAAACGGGAACATTGGAAAACACATTGCCCCCCATAAAGACGAGAGACTTTTTAGCCAAGTATTCATCACTTCATGAGGAATATCTCGTGATCAACGCGATGGATTATATTGTGTTTGGGCTCTTTGTAATCGTGAGAATCTGCTGTCAATAAAGGTGTTCAATTTTTCACAATCCATGCATGTTTTGTGGAGTTATGAGCAGCAACGTCACATCAAAATAGCATAGCATCGCTGCTACTGCTACTTCATTGGTGCGCCTAGATGCAACTTCGTTTTAGAAGTCCACGAGGAATATCTTTAGATCTGAGTGATGGATTATGGTGAAGTTTGGGCTCTTTATATTCTTAAAAATCTGCTGTAAATAATGATGTGCCATTTCCCACAATTTTTGCATGATTCGTTGAGTTAAAAAACGCGACATCAATGCTCCATCTACATACAAGGCTCTATGTGCGCATGTGGAGTTTCGAGTGTCACAACTCCATTAGGAATATCTTTAGATCTAAGTGATGGATTATGTTGTGCTTGGGCTCTTTTTAATCGTGAGAGTCTGCTGAAAATAAAGATATGCCATTTTCTACGATCTAGGCATGCTTCATGAAGTTATACGCGAAAACCAAACGCTAGTGCATTGAGTATATACTTGTCTTGCTGCACCGCGGTCAAGCCAGCCGCAGTTTGAATACACGGTCAAGCCAGCCGCCAAAAAAATGGGGTGTGTGCGCCTATTACTATGAGTACGGTAATGTCAGTAACAGACGCGAGAGGGAACGTGCTCTCTCCACTATGGCGCTCTCTCTCTCTCTCTCTCTCTCTCTCTCTCTCTCTCTCTCCTCTCCTCTCTCTCTCTCTCCTCTCTCTCTCCTCTCCTCTCTCTCTCTCTCTCCTCTCTCTCTCTCTCTCTCTCTCTCTCTCTCTCTCTTTTTCTTTCTTTCTCTCTCTTCCTTTTTTCTTTCTTTCTATCTTTTTCTCTCTTCCTTTTTTCTTTCTTTCTATATTTTTCTCTCTTTCTTTCAATTTCAATTCAATTTAATTTGCTTTATTGGCATGACTGTACATATTACAATATTGCCAAAGCTTGGAACACATATAATGATTATAAAGACATAAAAAATAATAAAATATTATAACATAACTTAGCTTAAATTTAAATGTACAAAATAAAACAAGTGTACAAATTAACAGTGTAGCAGATTAGATTATCTGTGAACATTCGATACCACAGTGTTTTAACATACATAAACACACACACACCCACATACATACAAATACACATTACTGAGGTCACTGTGGTGGGCAGTAGTTAAACACACTGAGGTCATACACACACACACACACACACACACACACACACACACACACACACACACACACACACACACACACACACACACACCACACACACACACACACACACACACACACACACACACACACACACGTTCACCTGCTGTCTCTCAGGCTGTGGCACGCATACACGTATCTGGCAGCCAGTGTTGCGCTCTGTCCCTCTCCTAGTAGGATCTTTATCTGTTCTACTTCAGTCATGGCTGTAAAGTTGTGTATTAAGTGATTGAGTTTATTAAAGTAGAGGTCTCTGACTGAGCTGTATCTGTGACAGTGAAGGAGGAAGTGAGTCTCTGTCTCGATCTCTCCTGTCCTACACTGAACACACCCCTCTGCTCTCGGGTAACCAGCTCTTCCGGTGTCTGCCGGTCTCGATGGCCAGGTTATGTTCACTCAGCCTGTACTTGCTCAGGATCTGTCTCTGCTTTGTATCTCTCACACTCTGGAGATATTCTTCCAATTCATAATTTGATTTCAGATTTCGATAGAATTGTAATTTACTTTGTGTTTTGGTTTCCTGATCCCAATGTTCCAAATATGTATTTTTAGACTGTTTGGTAATTTGGTTTATTCTGATGTGTGTGTGAGGAGCAGTGCTGGTCTGAGACTGGTTAGGGTTAGTAGGGTTAGTTGGGTTAGTGAGTCTCAGGACCAGCTGACTGAGGAGACTCTTTTCGGGGTTCAGTTCTTGGGTTTGCAGTGCTTTAAAATGTAGCGATTCTGTGGGACTTGATTTTAGATGCATCCAGAATTTGAGGGATCTTTTTTGCATATTAAGAATCAATGGGAATCGGCCTAATTCTGCCCTACACGCATTATTGGGTGTTTTCCTTTGTAATTTTAGTACCATTTTGCAGAATTCTGTGTGTAGGGCTTCTGTTGGATGTCTGTCCCATCTAGTGTAGCTCTGATCACTGAGTGGACCCCACACCTCACTTCCATACAGCGCAATGGGCTGGATTACACTATCAAAGATTTTACACCAGATTGGAATCGGTAATTCAGTGTTTTGGAATTTTTTCTTAATTGCATAAAGAGCTCTTCGAGCTTTATCTTTGAGAGCATTCACTGCCACACTGAAACTCCCCGATGCAGTGATGACCAGGCCGAGGTAAGTGTACTGCATCGTGTGCTCTAGGCCGGTGCTGCCTAGACTGAACTGGTATCTGTGTTCCTGACATCTGGGCTTCTTCTGGAAGACCATAATGTTGGTCTTTGTGAGGTTGACTGCCAGGGCCCAGTTCTGGCAGTAGTTGTGCAGCAGGTCCAGGTGCTGCTGTAGTCCCTGTGCAGTGGGTGACAGCAGCACACAGGTCGTCTGCGTACAGCAGGAGTTTGATGCTCCTGTCCTGTAGAGTGAGTCCAGGGCCTGTAGACTGCTCCAACTGCACCGCTAGTTCATTAATGTAGATGTTGAACAGCGTTGGACTCAGGCTACAGCCCTGCCGCACTCCTCTTTTCTGGGTGAAGAATTCTGTGTGTTTCTTGCCAATTCGTATTGCACATTTGTTGTTCGAATACATTGATTTTATAATGTCATAGACTTTACCCCCTACACCACTTTGTAAAAGTTTATAGTATAATCCGTTGTGCCAAATAGAATCAAATGCTTTTTTGAAATCGACAAAGCATGCAAATATTTTTCCGTTTTTGGTCTGTTTTACGTGTTTATCGATTAGGGTGTGTAGGGTGTAAATGTTTCTTTCTTTCTCTCTTTCTCCCTTTTTTCTTTCTTTCTTTCTTCCTTTTTTCTTCCTTTTTCTTTCTTTCTATCTTTTTCTCTCTTTCTTTCTCTCTTTCTTCCTTTTTTCTTTCTTTCTATCTTTTTCTCTTTCTTTCTTTCTTTCTTTCTTTCTTCCTTTTTTCTTTCTTTCTATATTTTTCTTTCTCTCTTCCTTTTTTCTTTCTTTCTATCTTTTTCTCTCTTTCTTTCTTTCTCTCTTTCTTCCTTTTTTCTTTCTATCTTTTTCTTACTTTCTTCCTATCTTTCTTTCTTTCTCTCTTTCTTCATTTTCTCTCTCTCTTTCTTTCTTTCTCTCTTTCTTCCTTTTTTATTTTTTCTTTCTTTCTCTTTCTTCCTTTTTTCTTTCTTTCTTTCTTTCATGTTAGTTGCACATATTTGTGAGAGACAATGTAACAAGATGCTTTCTTTTTTCTCTCGTTTTATAGGTCACATCTCAAGCAATAGTTTTATGTAAATGTTTACAGCACAAGAAGACAAAATAAAGTATTCACTCTTTCTAAATACATTTACTGCATATGATTTACTG
Source organism: Chrosomus eos (assembly GCA_036326025.1). Classification (NCBI taxonomy): domain Eukaryota; kingdom Metazoa; phylum Chordata; class Actinopteri; order Cypriniformes; family Leuciscidae; genus Chrosomus; species Chrosomus eos. The sequence goes on from CM070840.1 coordinate 20,808,406, forward strand.
TTCTCTTGTATTCAATGTACCATACAGTATACAAACACCATGCGAAACACGATGGACATTTTCGACTTCAGAGGCCCTTAAAGACCACATTTCTAATAAGTAGAAAAAATAACAGTCAGGTTTAATACAGGACGTCCCATACAGTACACACACCTCATATTAAACCATTTTACTGTAGCATTTTGGAGATATGACACTTTAATTGACTTCAGAGGTGTATAAATACCACATTTCTAATAATTAGAAAAAAATAACGGTCAGGTTTAATACGGGACGTCCCATACAGTACACACACCTCATATCAATCCATTTTACTGTAGCATTTTGGAGATATGACACTATAATTGACTTCAGAGGTGCATAAATACCACATTTCTAATAAGTAGAAAAAAATAACAGTCAGGTTTAATACAGGACGTCCCATACAGTACACACACCTCATATCAATCCATTTTACTGTAGAATTTTGGAGATATGCCACTTTAATTGACTTCAGAGGTGCATAAATACCACATTTCTAATAAGTAGATATGCCACGTCCCATTCAGTGTGCACACATGTAACCATTTTACGGCAGTATTTTGGAGATATATGTCATTATTCTAATTTAAACACCTTTAAATAACTCATTTCTAATAAGTAGAAGAAATGAATGGTCAGTTTCCATACGGGACGTCCCATACAGTGTGCACACCTCATATCTAACCATTTTACTGCAGCGTTTTGGAGATATGTCACATTTTACTAGTTCAGAGGCCTATAAAAACAGCATTTCTAATAAGTAGAAAAAACAATGGTCAGTTTCTATACGGGACGTCCCATACAGTGTGCACACCTCATATCTAACCATTTTACTGTAGCATTTTGGAGATATATGTCATTACTCTAATTTAAACACTATTAAACCCTCATTTCTAATAAGTAGAAAAAAACAATGGTCAGTTTCTATACGGGACGTCCCATACAGTGTGCACACCTCATATCTAACCATTTTACTTCAGCGTTTTGGAGATATGTCACTTTATTCATATTGTGACGGCCTCTGTGTGATCCAGTGAGGCTTCTTTGTGAGAGTGATACCACTGTTTCTAATCATCTTTGTTCTGTTGAGGTGATTGCTGATTGGGTGCGCCTGGAACTTGTGAGCCAGTGGAGATAAAGCTCCACTTGGTCAAACTACACTCTCTTCTCCCTTCTCTGCAATCCAGACGCCAACCATGGACTGATCATCCCGGCTGCCACATCTTGTTTTGGGTTTATTTATGTTACAGTGATATACTTTCCACATTCAACTAGTTATGTTTAGTTACTCTTTTGTTAAATAAATCCCTTTTTGATCATTTATGCTGCCTCGTTCCCTCTTTTGTCATGACCCTTGAGCCAGATCATGACAAAATGGGGGCTCGTGCCGGTCTTAGTATTCGGGCAATTCAATAAAATATGGGATCAGTACAGCCATAGTATTGTTGTAGCCTGGTCTATGAATTGGGATCCAGTTTGTTGGGAACGTGGCAGCCCGTTGGAAATGGAATGGTAAAAAGCTTGTTTTGCTTTGGTAATGGTTTGGTCCTTTGTTTGTTCATTCGCCGTGGTGATATACAGTGGTTGGTTGAGCAGGGTAATTGAAGGTTTGTTGATTGGCATTTGAAATATATTTGTAGGTGACTTGTTTTCTTACAAATTATTTGTTGTTCTGCAGTTAACAGATAATCCAGGTGACTGGGTTCTTGTATGCGTACTGCTGATAAGAGTGGTTGGAGTTTTCTCTTGTAGGCTGTAGCGACGGTCCACTTTTGGGCTTGTTGAGCAGATCCTTGGTAGTGTTGCGGTGAACGTGGGTGAAGCTTTTAGCTTGGGAGAATGTCCGTGGTTTTGGGAGGGTCGCTAGTGTGCTAGTTGCTCTTTTAGGCCAGCGGTCATTAGTGCATAAATACCCCCCACAAGTAGCTGCATGAAGACTAGGGTTAAGTTAGTTAGTTGGGTTGATTAAGATAGCGGGAAAACTCCATTCTTTTTTTGTATTATTTGAGCGTGTTGCTAACGCTAGAGGTTGGCCTGATGCAGATTGTGCTTTGATGCTTCAGTGTGTGCTGACAGGAAGAGGGCAGGAAGCTTATTCATCCTTGAGTGCAGAAGATAGCTCTAGCTTTGTAAAAATCAAGTCTGCTGTGTTAAAGGCACATGAGCTGGTACCAGAAGCGTATCGCCAACGTTTTAGGTCCTGGGAGAGATGTACTTGTCAAACTTATATGGAGTTTGCTCGGGATGTAACTGGTCATTTTAAACGTTGGTTGGCTGCGTTGGAGGTTACTACTTTTGAGGATCTGTGTGACGTTGTTGTTTTGGAGAAGTTCAAAGATATGCTTCCTAGCTACATTGCAACATATGTTAGTGAGCGAAAATGTGTCACGGCGGCAAGTGCGGCTGCATCAGTATCTGTATGTGTTACTCCATAAAGGGAGTTTTAGAGAATGTGCTATAACCTGTGAGCGTTCTTGGAGAGCTGGTGCGCCAAAGTTAGAAGCAGTATCGCGAGGTAATGATGATAACACTAATTGTAACTACTGTCATGAAGAGGGTCACTGGAAGGCTGATTGTCCACTGCTGCATTTTAGGAACAAAACTGTAATATCTTAGGTTTCACCTGTGGCAGCAGCTGCGCCGGTTGTTACGGATTGTGTATCTGAGTTACTTACAGTGGAACTTCAACTAAATATCTTGGCAGCTTATGCCCCTTTTATTAGAGATGGGTTTGTGTCACTGGTAGGAAGTGAGGCTAGGGTTCCAATAAAAATTCTGAGGGACACAGGGCCCTTTGACTCTTATATTGTGGGATTTGTATTGCCGCTGTCAGAAGAAACTGATACAGGTGACTGTATGCTAAGTCGTGGCATGGGTTTAACTGTTTTGCCCATACCGTTACATAAGTTGGTCCTGGACTGTGAACTGGTGGCAGGAGAGGTAGCTGTAGGTGTGCGTCCAGCATTGCCCATTGAGGGGATTCACTTTTTTCTGGGTAACGGGCTGGCTGGTAGCCGTATTTGGGCTGACGCTCCTCTTTTGCCAGTTGTTACATCTTGCCCAGTTAAGTCTGTTGTTGACCATATTGCCGCTGACTTACCTCAAGTTTTCTCAGCCTGTGTAAGTACACGAGCTATGAATAAAGTGGAGTCTGAGAGGGAATTGGATGCGAGTGAAGTTGAGTTTGTAGCTCCATCACTGTCGGACTTTCCACTATCTGTGTCAAAAACTGAGTTGTTACAGGAACAGCAAAGTGACTCTTCCCTTAAAGAGATGTTTGATTGTGTTGTATCTGCTAAGGAGATAAACAATGTAGCAAGTGGGTATTTTATACAAAATGGCTTGTTGCTTAGGAAATGGTCTAGTCTGTCTAGTATGTTGTCGTTCAGTTGGTGGTTTTGAAAACGGCTCATGATGAGAGTGGGCACTTTGGGGTGAAAAAGACATATCTTAACATCTTGAAGCTTTTCTTTTGGCCACAGGTGAAGAGAGATGTTGCGGCATACATTAAGACATGTCATGTGTGTCAGTTAACGGGAGAGCCCAATCAGTCTGTTAACCCTGCTTTATTAATACCCATTTTGGTTGTGAATGAACCATTTGAGCACCTGATTGTGGACTGTGTGGGTTTGTTACCATGATCTAAGTCTGGTTGTAAACGCATATTGTCTGTGTGTCAAAGAACTCGGTATCCTGCTGCGTATCCATTGAGGGCCATTACCACTAAGGTGGTAGTGAAAGCTCTAACTCAGTTCATTTCGGTCTTTGGCATTTTGAAGGTCATCCAGAGCGATCAGGGCTCTAGTTTTTCTATGCACATGTTTGTTCAAGTCTTGAAGTTGTTGCGTGTCTGTCATAATCAGCCATTAGCCTATCATGTACAGAGTCAGGATATATCTCCAAAATGCTGCAGTAAAATGGTTAGATATGAGGTGTGCACACTGTATGGGACGTCCCGTATAGAAACTGACCATTGCTTTTTTTCTACTTATTAGAAATTAGGTTTTTATACACCTCTGAAGTCAATTAAAGTGACATATCTCCAAAACGCTGCAGTAAAATGGTTAGATATGAGGTGTGTGTACTGTATGGGACGTCCCATATAGAAACTGACCATTGTTATTTTCTACTTATTAGAAAGGAGGTTTTTATAGCTGTTTAAATTAGAATAATGACATATATCTCCAAAAAACTGCAGTAAAATGGTTAGATATGAGGTGTGCACACTGAATGGGACGTCCCGTATAGAAACTGACCATTGTTTTTTTCTACTTATTAGAAATTACGTTTTTATACACCTCTGAAGTCAATTAAAGTGGCATATCTCCAAAATGCTACAGTAAAATGGATTGATATGAGGTGTGTGTACTGTATGGGACGTCCCGTATTAAACCTGACCGTTATTTTTTTTCTACTTATTAGAAATGCGGTCTTTATGCACCTCTGAAGTCATTTAAAGGGGCATATCTCCAAAATGCTACAGTAAAATGGATTGATATGAGGTGTGTGTGTACTGTATGGGACGTCCCGTATTAAACCTGACCGTTATTTTTTTCTACTTATTAGAAATGTGGTATTTATGCACCTCTGAAGTCAATTAAAGGGGCATATCTCCAAAATGCTACAGTAAAATGGATTGATATGAGGTGTGTGTACTGTCTGGGACGTCCCGTATTAAACCTGACCGTTATTTTTTTCTACTTATTAGAAATGTGGTATTTATACACCTCTGAAGTCAATTAAAGGGGCATATCTCCAAAATGCTACAGTAAAATGGATTGATATGAGGTGTGTGTACTGTATGGGACGTCCTGTATTAAACCTGACCGTTATTTTTTTCTACTTATTAGAAATGTGGTATTTATGCACCTCTGAAGTCAATTAAAGTGGCATATCTCCAAAATGCTACAGTAAAATGGATTGATATGAGGTGTGTGTACTGTATGGGACGTCCCGTATTAAACCTGACCATTATTTTTTTCTACTTATTAGAAATGTGGTATTTATGCACCTCTGAAGTCAATTAAAGTGTCATATCTCCAAAATGCTACAGTAAAATGGTTTGATATGAGGTGTGTGTACTGTATGGGACGTCCCGTATTAAACCTGACCATTATTTTTTTCTACTTATTAGAAATGTGGTATTTATGCACCTCTGAAGTCAATTAAAGTGTCATATCTCCAAAATGCTACAGTAAAATGGATTGATATGAGGTGTGTGTACTGTATGGGACGTCCCGTATTAAACCTGACCGTAATTTTTTTCTACTTATTAGAAATGAGTTATTTATACACATCTGAAGTCAATTAAAGTGCCATATCTCCAAAATGCTACAGTAAAATGGTTTGATATGAGGTGTGTGTACTGTATGGGACGTCCCGTATTAAACCTGACCATTATTTTTTTCTACTTATTAGAAATGTGGTATTTATGCACCTCTGAAGTCAATTAAAGTGACATATCTCCAAAATGCTACAGTAAAATGGATTGATATGAGGTGTGTGTACTGTATGGGACGTCCCGTATTAAACCTGACCGTTATTTTTTTCTACTTATTAGAAATTAGTTATTTATACACCTCTGAAGTCAATTAAAGTGTCATATCTCCAAAATGCTACAGTAAAATGGATTGATATGAGGTGTGTGTACTGTCTGGGACGTCCTGTATTAAACCTGACTTTTATTTTTTTCTACTTATTAGAAATGTGGTATTTATACACCTCTGAAGTCAATTAAAGGGGCATATCTCCAAAATGCTACAGTAAAATGGATTGATATGAGGTGTGTGTACTGTATGGGACGTCCTGTATTAAACCTGACTTTTATTTTTTTCTACTTATTAGAAATGTGGTATTTATACACCTCTGAAGTCAATTAAAGTGGCATATCTCCAAAATGCTACAGTAAAATGGTTTGATATGAGGTGTGTGTACTGTATGGGACGTCCCGTATTAAACCTGACCGTTATTTTTTTCTACTTATTAGAAATGTGGTATTTATGCACCTCTGAAGTCAATTAAAGGGGCATATCTCCAAAATGCTACAGTAAAATGGATTGATATGAGGTGTGTATACTGTATGGGACGTCCCGTATTAAACCTGACCGTTATTTTTTTCTACTTATTAGAAATGTGGTATTTATGCACCTCTGAAGTCAATTAAAGGGGCATATCTCCAAAATGCTACAGTAAAATGGATTGATATGAGGTGTGTGTACTGTATGGGATGTCCCGTATTAAACCTGACCGTTTTTTTTTTCTACTTATTAGAAATGTGGTATTTATGCACCTCTGAAGTCAATTAAAGTGGCATATCTCCAAAATGCTACAGTAAAATGGATTGATATGAGGTGTGTGTACTGTATGGGACGTCCCGTATTAAACCTGACCGTTATTTTTTTCTACTTATTAGAAATGAGTTATTTATACACCTCTGAAGTCAATTAAAGTGTCATATCTCCAAAATGCTACAGTAAAATGGTTTGATATGAGGTGTGTGTACTGTATGGGACGTCCCGTATTAAACCTGAACGTTATTTTTTTCTACTTATTAGAAATGAGTTATTTATACACCTCTGAAGTCAATTAAAGTGGCATATCTCCAAAATGCTACAGTAAAATGGTTTGATATGAGGTGTGTGTACTGTATGGGACGTCTTGTATTAAACCGGACTGTTATTTTTTTCTTACTTATTAGAAATGTGGTCTTAAAGGGCCTCTGAAGTCGAAAATGTCCATCGTGTTTCGCATGGTGTTTGTATACTGTATGGTACATTGAATACAAGAGAACAGTAAATCATATGCAGTAAATGTATTTAGAAAGAGTGATACTTTATTTTGTCTTCTTGTGCTGTAAACATTTAAATAAAACTATTGCTTGAGATGTGACCTATAAAAAGAAAGAAAAAAGAAAGCATCTTGTTACATTGTCTCTCACAAATATGTGCAACTAACATGAAAGAAAGAAAGAAAGAAAGAAACAAACAGAGAAAAAAGATAGAAAGAAAGAAAAAAGGAAGAAAGAGAAAGAAAGAAAAAAATAAAAAAGGAAGAAAGAAAGAAAGAAAGAAAGAGAGAGAGAAAATGAAGAAAGAGAGAAAGAAAGAAAGATAGGAAGAAAGTAAGAAAAAGATAGATAGAAAAAAGGAAGCAAGAGAAAGAAAGAAAAAATAAAAAAGAAAGAGAGAAAGAAAGAAAGAAAGAAAGAGAGAGAGAAAATGAAGAAAGAGAGAAAAAAGAAAGATTGGAATAAAGTAAGAAAAAGATAGAAATAAAAAAGCAAGAAAGAGAGAAAGAAAGAGAGAAAAAGATAGAAAGAAAGAAAAAAGGACGAGAGAAAGAAAGAAAGAAAAATATAGAAAGAAAGAAAAAAGGAAGAAAGAGAGAAAGAAAGAAAGAGAGAGAAAAAGAGAGAAAGAAAAAAGAAAGAGAGAAAGAAAGAAAGAGAGAAAAAGATAGAAAGAAAGAAAAAAAGGAAGAAAGAAAGAAAGACTGAAAGAAAAAAGGGAGAAAGAGAAAAAAGAGAGAAAAAGATAGAAAGAAAGAAAAAAGGAAGAGAGAAAAAGATGAAGAAAGAAAGAAAAAAGGAAGAGAGAGAAAGAAAGAAAAAGGAAGAGAGGGAGAGAGAGAGAGAGAGAGAGAGAGAGAGAGAGAGAGAGAGAGAGAGAGAGAGAGAGAGAGAGAGGAGAGAGAGAGAGAGAGAGAGAGAGAGAGCGCCATAGTGGAGAGAGCACGTTCCCTCTGCGTCTGTTACTGACATTACCTTATTTATTGTAATAGGCGCACACACACACCCCATTTTTTTGGCGGCTGGCTTGACCGTGTATTTTCAAACTGCGGCTGGCTTGACCGCGGTCTAGCTGCGTCTCTGGTATTTATTTGTGTAGAAACGCCATGAGGAATATCTTTAGATCTGATTGATGGATTATATTGAGTTTGGGCTCTTTGTAATCGTGAGCTCCTGCTGTAAATATCGATGTGTAATATTTCATGATTGATGTATGTTACATGAAGATACGAGTAAAAAGGCCAAGTCTAAGCTACCTTGCTTAGCAACGTGCGTCTGGATTTTTTTTGTGTTAGAACTGTGTTAGAACTCCATGAGGAATATCTTTAGTTCTGAGTGATGGATTATGTTGAGTTTGGATTCATTTTTATCGTAAGCATCTGCTGTAAATAATGATGTGTCATTTTCTACATTCGGAGCATATGGCACAGGACTATCGAGCTGTATGATGTTTTTAACATTTTGCAGTATGAATGATTCCCCCCCCCCCCTCCTATTTATCAGCGAATAACTCAGCACTACTTAGGAGTTTATCAAATTGGCTACATTCACTGTAAAGCTCAGACTCTAATTTTTCAAATGACACCAATTTTGTGTTAATCGAGGCATTATTTTTGAAAAAATATGATAATATATATATTTTCGCAGCCAGGTTGCCCCATTTTATATGTATCATAAAAACGAAAGTGATGGTATTCTTTTTAAAGACTAGATTCTAAGCTTTCAAATGATACCATGTATTGGGGAATACCTTGTTTGGAAGCTTATAAAAATAAGCAACTGATGCTCCGTTATGCACATTAGTCTGTCTCGGGAGGGGCTGTGCCCGGATACATTTAAATTTAGGAAACTAGTGTCTAGCTCCAGTTCTGTTAGCTATCTGTGTGATAACTAAGTTCCACTCCTTGCGGCAAAAACACTCGTCTTCCGTCGGCATTTGTATACACTTTCTGCACTGGCACCACCAGTCTCCCGATGTTCTGTCCCGGTTCTCTACGGCATCTCCACTGGCTGCTGTCTCCACAGACATTCTTTCTCTTTCTGTCCTTTTAGCATCCATCTCGAGTAATTCTTCATCTGTGTATTCTGGCTCATACATATATGGTTCGTTGAATAACTCAAATTCTTCGTCTTCATCGTCTTCAAAGTCCGAAACAATGGTATTGTTTTTAAACGTTGCCATAGTCCTCTGTCTTGCTATTACATATATCATAAATTATAATCTGTTTCTGTAGTGATGAGTGTCAGCGGCAGGTAAATATACTTGCGTGATTGTCGTGTGGACCGACTCTCGCGGTTGCCTAGGTAACATATCACTGCTGCTGCTGGAGACTGTGCTAATAAATATAGGTAAAACAATATAACTATTGCAATGCGATGAAAAGGATAGTTTGATTTCTAACACTATTCTCTCAACAGACATTTACATCGGTAGTCTGGCGTTATAATTGATTTGCTTTTTGTGTACTGTGGAGTGGGTAAAACTGTTTTAATGGCATGCTAAAGCTGGTCCCATTGATTCGCCATAGCCTAGCACCTACCAACTACGCAACTGGGACGACTGGATGAATTTTTTTTTAAAAAAATGTCTCTACTGATAGATAACACTAAGGCTCACTTGGAAATGAGGCCCGATGTCCAAAATTCCGAACCACCCCTTTAACTAAAATTAATTTCTTTACTCCAATTCGTTGTTGAAATATAAACATTTTCATGAAAGATATTTTAAACATACATTAAATAATCAAGATATCACTAAAAGGTTAAGTTCAGTTCAGTTCAATTTTATTTATATAGCACGTTTAAAAACAAAGTACTTAACAAGGTTCAAAATCAAAGAGATAATATACACAAACAATACACAATACAAAATAACCAACAGTAGAAAAAAGGTCAAGATATCAAAGCTCAACTTGAATTGAAAGCCAATGCATAGTAATGGGTCTTAAGTGAGGACTTGAATGTTTCGACTATTCCAGACGTTTGGAGCAGCCACTGCAAAGGCTCGGTCACCTTTGTTTTTTAACCTGGATCTGGGTACATCGAGGAGCATCTGATCGGAAGACCTCAGTGCTTTGACAGTAATACATGCATCTATGACCCTTTTTAAGTCTTTGCGTAGCAGGTATTGCTTGACCTTGGCCAAAAGTCTCAGCTGGAAGAAACTGGTTTTAAAGGGTACCTATCATGGAATTTTGAAAATTACCTTTCATGTAGTGTGTAACATATATCTAAGTGAACGAAAACATCCTGCAAAGTTTTAAATATGAAAGTTCACCGTATACAAAGTTATTATCTCTCAAAAGTAAGAGTCGACTCTGAGTCGTTGATATGAATCGATAGACGAACGATGCATTTTCTCTAACTTTCGTACGTCACTTGTACAAGTTATTTGAATAAGATACGCCCACTCATTGCATTAGGAGACACCAGGGAAAACATCATGTCGACGAGACGCTGCTGTGTTTTGAAGTGCGACGCAAAAGCAAACTTTTTTCATCTGCCCAGTGAGGAGCATTTGAAGACAGTGGCTACAGTTCATAACTATACCACAGAAGTATTATAGCCCGAACTTGTTCTGTGTTCGCGTCATTTTGAAGATGATTGCTTCACAAACCTAAATGCTATAAAGTATGAATTTGCGAGCCGGCTGATACTGAAGGAGGGAGGTTCAGTACCGAGTTTATTTGGATCAGCTTCCTTCTCCGAATCACAATCTGTAAGTAAGTTAGGCTGTTGCTTTTATGTTTGTATCATGTTCTATAATTATTTTGTGTGTTGTGTACACACAGGCACAGCGCAGCTTCTAGCAGCTAACTTAGGTCTTCAATGTCAATTGTATTGAAATATGTGAAGTGTTTGTCGTTGTTAATGGAGTTGTCACAGGGCTCTCGAGTGTCACGCATCACGCATTGAGCGTGACAGTCACTTATTTCGGTCTTTTGTCACGCTCTCCGGCCACACATTGTATTTCTCACGCTGAAAAACTATTTGTAATATATTTAATATGCCGCAGTGCCCAAAACTCACTCACTGTGGAACCGGCAGGATTCAAGCGCGTCTCCTCCAGTGTTGCCAGGTCCGTATGCCTGCACTGTTTCCGCGGGTTGTTTGTGTAGTGCACGCTGGTTGACGCGATTGTTTTATCCACTGGAACATGATTGTTATTGAGGAAACACCCGGGAACGCTATTTGAATATTTTTGGCCGTGATTGGGTTAGTTTGATGAGCAATTGGGCTGGTTTTGTTGTGCAGACCTGGCAACCCTGGTCTCCTCTGGTGTTGTTCGTCTGGTGTTGTTAGCCAATCAGAAAATAGCACTGTTGTATCTGGGTAAGATCTAGCGCAACAACCAATGACACCCCGTCGGCTGGGTGTCTAACATATCACCACAGATTAGCGTCACGCAAAGGCGGGGTTTGGAAAAATGACTCGCTAAACAATTCATATGGGAGTCGGTGAGCAAATCAGGTAAAAATAAATGCATATTATAAGACAACAAAAGTGTTTTTTTGTCATTGCATGCTTGTAAAACTGTTGTTGGGGACTCCCAGAACAATATTAGGAACATTTTAAATGCCATAATAGGTACCCTTTAACAAATGAACTAATCTGTTTGTCAAATTTAAAAGCATTCTCAAAAATCACACCCAGATTCTTGGTAAAAGGTTGAATATGGGAACCTAAAGTACCAAGAGCATCTACATAGGTACGAAAATGCATCGCACGACCAAACACAACAATTTCAGTCTTATTATCATTGAGACAGAGAAAATTCTGATCCAACCAAATTTTGAGATCACTCAAGCAGTTCAACAAAGGCTGGACAGTGTCCTTCTCATTGTTTTTTACAGGCAAATAGATTTGTACATTGTCTGCAAAACAGTGGAAAGAAATGTTTTTTTAAATGTTTTTTAAAATGCAAGTACATGTAACCTTGGGGGACCCCACAAGAAAGAGGGGCAACAGATGATGAGCAATTCCCAAGGTGGACAGCAAAACTCCTGTTTGCCAAGTAACATTCAAACCATTTTAGGGCTATGCCTGTAATAACAACACTTTGTTTGAGTCGGATAAGAGGATAGAGTGGTTGACAGTGTCAAAGGCAGAAGTCAAATCTAAGAGCTCTAAAACAGCAGATTTTCCCGAGTCAACCGCTAAGAGAAGGTTGTTATAGACTCTTAGAAGGGCAGTTTCAGTACTGTGGCGGGGTTTAAAACCAGACTGGAAGTTTTCATAAATACTAAAATCATCTAAAAATGATTGAAGTAGATTAAAACAACTATCTTCTCCAAGACTTTAGATAAAAATGGAAGTTTAGAAATAGGTTTAAAATTAGACAAAACTGAAGGATCCAGATTTTTTTTTAAGAGTGGTTGCACAACAGCAGGTTTAAAAGCAGCTGGAACAAACCCTGAGCTGAGAAATACGTTAACCACGGATAAAATACTGGACCCAACTGTGTTAAAAACATCTTTGAGTAAGCGAGCAGGAATACTGTCCAGCAGGCAGTTTGCAGGACGAAGCTGCTTAACTACGTCAGAGAGAACTGGCTCAAACTGCTGGAAGACAGCTATAAAGGAGGAACAGACGGGTCACTGGTAAAAGCAGGGGATGTAAAGCTCAGGTCAGCAATTTTATCTATAAAGTGTTTCAGGAAGTTTTCGCACAACAATGTGGGTGGCACAGCACAGTTTCACAAGGGTTAACAAGAGAGTTAAACACTTTAAAAAGAACCTGAGGCCTCTGGGTGTTATTTTCAACTAGGTGAGAGAAAAAATGAGTGTCGCGATACGTAATGTGGGTGGTGTAACGCGTTTTTTTTGGTTCGGTTTGGATATCATTCATTACACCCCTAATAAATAAAGATGACTTGTCTAGCCTTGACTTAAAGGAACACTTCGACTTTTTGGGACTTTAGCTTATTCACTGTATCCCCCAGAGTTAGATAAGTCCATACATACCTATTTCATCTCCGTGCGTGCTGTAAGTCTGTTTGACGCACCCACCGCTAGCCTAGCTTAGCACAAAGACTGGATGTAAATGGCTACAGCTAGCACACTAATCCCAATAAGTGACAAAATAACGCCAACATTTTCCTATTTACATGTTGTGATTTGTATAGTCACAGAGTGTACAAATAAAAAGGTAATATGAGACACAGCCACTTTTTAAACGTTTAAATACTGGGAACTATTTTCTCAGAAGGCGAAGCACTGCTACTTGGGCGGAGTGATAACCGCAGCACCTGAGACATGCTCTCTGCTCCTCACCACGGCGCTTCTCGGGTGCTGCGGTTATCACTCCGCCCAAGTAGCAGTGCTTCGCCTTCTGAGAAAATAGTTCCCAGTATTTAAACGTTTAAAAAGTGGCTTTGTCTCATATTACCTTGTTATTTGTACACTCAAATAACTCACTTGTATAGCTCAAGCCTTCCACCATGGACAGCAAGTATGTTATTTCCTATCCAATACAAAAATTATATGAACAACTCAACTCATGAATGATTTTTTACAACAGAATTGAAATATGTTTGCATCAATGATTCTGTTATTTTCCTGTTTATTACCATGAAGCTGCTTTAAAACAATCTGTTTTGTATAAAGTGCTATATAAATGAAAGTGACTTGACTATAACAAGAACATTTCAATGAACAAAAATTTGAAAATCTCGCTACAAATAATCCAGAATTGAAGACAAAAGATAATGATCCTACTCATCTGTTACACTACCTCACACCTGAAACTGATCGAGTGAATCTCCTGAACTTCTTCAATCTACAGTAGATCATTTCTAATCCATTTATGTTGTAACATCTGCTCTAACGTCGGGCGTTTAGTTGGATCCCGGGCTAGACACTGGCTAATCAGATCTCTGCACTCTGTACACATTTTAATAAGGAGAGAGCTGGTTAGTTGGCATCTATGAAAACAGCTTCTAAAACATGAATAATGTACTGTTTAATGTTCTTATCTTTAATACTTTAAAAGTGAAGTATGTAGTTTCTGCAACACTAGTGGCACCGAGTGGAATAAATTACAAAATAAAGCATATTTTCAAAAAACTTTGCATCGCGTCTTCCCCAACTTAAACATCACAAACACAGCTCTTACTGGTTCTTGTAAAGCATGTTTCAGGTCCAACATATTGGGAATACCTTTAGCTGTGTTGCATTTGTCTTTATGAAAATGTGCCTTTCTGAACAGGTGCATGATGATGCTGTATGGTATTGAAGCATGCTTTGTAGCACATCTCATCACAACGCTCTGTTCACTTTGACGTTTCATGACCCGTTTAATCTTTGAAGGTATAAATGTAGCGAATTTTGGCTTTCACTTCTGTAACTTTAAAGCTGCATTTCTTTTCCCATGGCTCCACCTGCTATCAACGCCCAAAACTCTCGCTATATGTTGAGCTATATATAAAAATATTACATACTTCTCCTTTAACTGTTTCTGTACAAAGCCTTTGCTTTATGTGTGTGTTTATCAATGTTATCAATATTATTCACTCACCTTTGGATGAGTTGGAGTTCTGAAATGTAATTTTGGCTTGTGTGATTTCCGTTCTATTGCGAAAAGGTCGACATGCGTTCGACATCTTGAACAGCAACACTCCTAAAGCCCAGACATTTGCTGGGACGGCGTGGAATCGGGCTTCTGTGAAGACTTCAGGTGGGCAGTGCTCCTGTAATCCTGTAAGCAAGACATTGGCACATTGTTAAGCTTTTTTTTTTAAAGCATCAAATAATTAATAAGTCACTAATTCAGGTTTCCACACTCCCAAAATGCTCACCAATATATGTTGCTCTCGTATCCATCACTACTAAATAGCTGACCGCATCCAAAGTCTATCAGCTTGAGCTCTAACGTGTGTTTCTTCAACAGGAAATTCTCCACATGAATGTCATTATGGAAAACTACCCTGCTCGATGCAGTGTTGCATGAATGTCTCATGATGACCTGTGCTGTTGGTTCATACAGTTGAGGATGACGAGTGATGAAGTCCAGCAAGCTCTCGCAGGGCTCCGGGTACTCCATAACGAGAATGAATGTGTTAGGATGTTCAAACCACTCGTACAGTTGTATGACGAAGGGGCTTATGGTTTCTCGCCTCATCATTAGCAGCAGTGCCACTTCTGTAACGAGAGGTTCGGGATGTCCAGGCTAGAGAAAAGTAGTAGACAGAAGGAAAGCTGGGTAAAAAGCTGAAGAAAACATAATTTTTAAAAGTACTTTTCTTTGATCTTTTTAGATACGTTCAAAGGAAGCTTTTTAGCTCAAAGTAATTTCAAAAAATATTTGTTAATCACATTTACACCTAATGCTTCCTAGAGTTGTTAACTACAGTAATCTGCACTTGAACAACTAAATACATATTCAGTTACTGGCCAACTCACAATATCAAGAAAACGATCATTGTCAATATTGGGCATCTGCTTGATGGCAACCTGCAAAAAAAAAAAAAAAAACGAAAAAAAAAAAAAAAACAGTTTCATAACAGTAACAGTTTTCAAGCACCTGACATTGCACTAAGTATTAAACCATCTGTAAATTGTTTAAATATGTTTTGATGCATGCAAGAGCAAAATGTTTGTACAATTCGGTAAGATTTACCTTTTTGCCATCAAATTTGCGTGATGCATTGAACACCCTGCCGAATCCTCCAGATCCAATCATCTTTCCTATGTTATAGAGAGACTCAACGGACTCTGAAAAATAAACAGAAAAATATTAGCTTGCTAGATCCATATTTTTTTAAAAATATTTTAAAATATATCAGTGCTGGTTGTGTTAATTATATTAATATGGGGACAAAAAATACTTTATTTTAAAATACTTGACTTAATACTTTAAAAAAAAATTGTGGAAAACAAAACGACAATACTGTTTTAAAAAACACATTTCCAGGCTCTATTTGGCCAACTCTGGCACATGAGGCTCAGTTCTGGTAATGGCAAAAATCATATGGGCTATATCTTAAAATATATTTATATTATATTAGATATAATATATTTAAATAAACATTGATTTTTATTTAATGCATAGCAATGTCATATTTATGACCTAACCGAGTCTGTAATACTCGGCAGTCGGCACGACAGCCATTTTGACAATTTTGCGTGTATTTGACAATTCAAGAGCAATACGTCACGAAACAGAATTCCTATCTGGATCGTACGCTGTCTAGGGATGGGCGATATGGACTTAAAAATATATCACGATATTTTCTGGCATTTATTGCAATGACGATATAAATGACGATATTTATATAATACCATATTCACCACTGTTTTTGGGTATAAGTTAGTCTGGCGTTAGCCATGCTAGGTATAAGTGATATCTGCATGCAAAGTAAAATGTACCCTTCAAAAGGCTCCTATAAAATACCAATTACCATACATAAAATAATAAAAAAAAACAGTAAAAATCCAAACACCATCCTGTCACGGATCACAGACGAATCAGACAAGATGGTAAGTTTACTGCTTTTATTATGCAGAAGGATCGTAGTCGGAGATAACAGGTGAGAAACCAATGACATAGAAACATAAAGGAAGCTTAGCTGTGGTTAATGTCCTTTTCTCTCTTTTCTCTCTTGCAGGTGACTTGACGGTGGTTCGGTGAAGATGGACAGGTCTTGACAGAAGGAATGCAGGTAAGTAACAGGTAGGCGATCAGGGAGTCTGTGAGCCATGGAATGACGAGACCAGACAGTGACTGCAGGGAGAGTGAGTGTTTTATACATAATATATATAAGGACTTTCATATAAGGACTTTCATTTAAAATTATATTTCCTCTGATGTGGTGCACTTACTGACTGGTGTCGGACGGTCTTCGGCGGGTTGGGATCGACTGCTCTCGGCTGGACGATCAGCCGTTACTCGCGGGGTTTGCCCGAACTCCCTGATTTACACACTCCGTACTTTAACGAACTCCTCCTAGGGATTTAGTCCGATCGACTTGAAATTTCTGCTGTGCCTTCTTAAGCCTAGTTCACACTCAGTGTTGCCACAGTTACTTTGAAAAAGTAACTAAGTTACTTTACAAGTTACTTGATTTTAAAAGTAACTAAGTTACTTTACAAGTTACTTGATTTTAAAAGTAACTAAGTTACTTTACAAGTTACTTTTATTAGTTACATTCAGCAGTTGCCGACAATACCCCCACCACCTCAACATAAAAATGACAACCGGTTTTGCCAACACTTACTTTATTGGAAGTGTAGTTTTAACAGTAATATCAACAATCTATCTCCTGACATTTAAAGTTGAACTTAAAAACTATTTCCTGAAAAAACAGTCTTTCTTGACTTCACTTATTATAAATACTTGTTTTTATAAAATATATATTGTTTTTTTGTTTTTCTTGACCCTGTAATTTAGTAACTGTAGAACACGTTAACTGTAATTTTGCGTATATGATGAAATTAATACAGTTTCTTGTCAATCTATGTCTATTTTAATGTGAACAATGCGCTGCCACTTTAATTCAGCACGGTGCAGCACAGCAAAAATAGACTAGGTGCGAAAACGATCTCTGCACTGCTGTATAGTACTCACGCACCTGGAACAGATCGACGGACCGCACCTGCGTGCAGTGTGAAAGCTCTAACCTGTTAACATGGGTACGGGAAAAAATATGCACCGCATACGCACTGCAGACGGAGACAAGTAGCAGCTATGTGTGAAACGGGCGTAAGTTTGACTGCGGTGCTGCGACTCCATATGTTTGTTCAAATTCGACGAAGTGTTTCTGTAGGTAGATAACACTTCGTCGCCACCAGCACAGAGTTTACAACGGACCTTAATGTTGCCATCTTTAGCTGACAGACACAAACTCAAAATAGTGACTGTATTTCCAGCTAGAAAAAGCGCATCTCTCTCCTCCCTCCATTGTTGTTTACGTTTGTGTCGCTGCGTGGTACGTACACGTGACGTGAACCTCATGCTGAAAACGTGACTTGTCGTGCACACTCCCCGAGATGCAAGAAGAAATAAAATATATATTTTTACTAAGGAAAATGACAAAAATAGTAACGCACAGTGACTTGGATAAGTAACTTTAATCTGATTACTGGTTTTGAAATGGTAACGCGTTAGATTACTCGTTACTGAAAAAAGTGGTCAAATTAGAGTAACGCGTTACTAAGTAACGCGTTACCGGCATCACTGTTCACACTACATGATTTTAAGCCCGATTTAAGCCCGATTTGCAAATCGTTGAGTCGCCGACAAGTCAGGGTGTTATCGCGTGCAAATCGCGGGCGATTAGCGGAAGATTAACGCTCGCCAATCTGTTAGTGTGAAAGAGCCAACAACGCATCAAAGACGCTCACAGACACCTCGCAGACGCGTCGCCGAGCCCAGAAAAATATCTAGCATGCTAGATATCCAGAGCTGTCGCGCGACTCAATCTCAGTGATGTCATGAGCTAGAGCCAATCAGAGCAAGGCATGGGTTGAGGTCACCGGGTAAATAGCATGGTAAATACCGGTAAATATGCGAAATGCGCGATTTTCAAACAAACACGACCAAGACGAGTTTACAGAAAGATGAGCAACATGTCATCAAGAAAGCAATGGACTCAACAGCAAATTTTAGGAGCAAAGTTTAATCGATCTGTGGCAGGAGCATGAATGCCTTTATGATGTTGGACATGAGATGTGAGAAAGAGAAAAGGTGGATGGAAATTACAAACGCCCTCAAACACCCAGGTAAAACAAAATGTTATAGGTTGAAATGTACATTAAATCTTACTTTAATTCTGTTTATTGTCATTTCCGGTTCGTTTTATCGCGTGATTTTTCGTGACAAAACGTGGTTTGTAGACGAGATAGAATCGTTGGGTGACAGAGTTGTTGTCAAATCCTGTAGTGCGTCAGCTCCAGTTGCGGATCAATCACGATGTGTCGTTTGGTGTGAACGGCTCAACAACTTGAACACTCCTGATTTCACAGAGAGCAAGTCATGTAGTGTGAACTGCACAGTTCAGCCCTACGTTTTAAAATCATGTAGTGTGAACTAGGCTTAAAGGCATTGACGATGAAAAGTTGTGCTATCTGCGAGTTTTCGTCAATCGTTGTGTCCGTGGCATGGCATCAAAGATCAACTCATCGCCATGACACAGGAAGTGGTTGTAACTTCAGTGTACATGCTCAGAGCTGCACCAAAATTTACATGTAGGATAAGAGTCCCGCCCTGAACTCATGTACATGCCCACATTCACCCACAGTCATAGCGCCACCTGCTGGCAACAGGAAGTGACGTATAACACCTTCATGCAGTGTCTGAAAAGCGTAGCAAATTCACAGCCGCACTGGCAGAGCTCCAGAATATGCAACAGAAGATGCGGCCGCATCACTCCCCGACGCGCTACATGTGCGAGGGCCCGCCCATCGCTGCTTGCAGCTTTAATTTTCAACAGTGGATTTGGATGACTCAAAGTGCACCAGATTAATGAATTTATCTTTAAAATGTACAAAATTTTCTTGTCTTCCTCCTCGTTTTGAGCCAAGAAAAACCCCTCCGTATTCTCATTGGGGACTGAGCCTCCCTAAAATTAAAATCCTAAAATCACCCCTGGTCCCCCCCAATGTTAAACTTCCTACGCCCCTGCTCGCAGTAACATTTACGATGCTTCTGTTTACTGAAGTGTCGCACACAGGCATGAATACATCCAACGCAACATGACATCATGACTTTTGCGTAAACATACACGCCACTTTCAAGTCAAGTTATCTATACGCATTTTGAGCTATCCGCATGTATGTCTACGCTGTTAAATGTCCGAGTGATTCCGCGTGTATGTACACGCCGTTAAATGTCCGAGCGAAACGAAGAAAAACCTAGATCTACATCTGGTGAGCGATATTTTTTGTCCTAGGATGGTAGGGGAACACTTATTAAATGGTATTAACCCCAGTGACGGGTAGGTTTAGGGACGGGTTTGGGGTAGGTCATATATTTATATATACAGTAATGTAACGTTAAAGGGATACTCCACTTTTTTTGGAAATAGGCTCATTTTACAACTCCCCCAGAGTTAAACAGTTGAGTTTTACCGTTTTTGAATCCATTCAGCCGATTTTCTGATATTTAGAAGAATATCAGTAACCAGACAGTTTCTGGTCTCATTGACAGTAAGAAAAAAATATACTATGGGAGTCAATGAGACCAGAAACTGTCTGCTTACTGATGGTATTTATTGTGCGTCCTTACCATTCAGCTTAATAATTGTGTATTTTGAATTACATTTTAAAAATAAATGTATATGTCACAAGGTGACGAACCAGCAGCGGAACTATATATTCCACGGAGGAATGTTTCTGCCCGGAGCGCTCTCGACGCAACACCCAGTCAGCCGGATATGCGTCGCTACCATGGCAACAGCAGCCGCTGATGACAGAGTGACAGCAGGTGCGGCGCATCAAGGGGCTGTTTGGTGATTGGGACACACAGCGGCTTGAGACAGATAAAAACCAAGCTTTGGGAGACCAAGTGAAGTTCAGTGCAGTGGAAGTTCAGTGCAGTGTTCTGTGTTCGGTTTTCGGGTGCTGTGTCCTGACCTTGTTCCGTCGAGGAAGGCTGAGAGTTTCTGTGGGACAACTTGACTGGCGAGATAGATCCGCGGAAGGGAATCCGCTACGAAGGATTTGGTGGAGTGGAACAGAGAAGCAGAGGACAAGTTGCCTTGGAAACATCAAGTCCCCTGCCTGGGTAGAGATAAGTGCAAACCTTTTACTGGCCGTATGATACGTGATTTATATACCAAGACACTGTATATGAAGAGAAGCGATCTAGGAACCGGAGTCTAGACCCGTAATGTGAAGACAGCTGTTATGATGCACGAGTGAGATCGCCATATATTCTTCCGTTTTACTGTCCTTGCTGTTCAGTACAAGGAGGTGGGCCGTGGCCTTATATTTCACAGAGTGGTTAAGAGTGACGTGAGTTGATGCTGTGCTCACCGTGTGTGTTTGAAGTGAAGCTACTGCATGCTTACTATACCAAATTCTGTCACGTGCCCATCGGCCTTGCCCTGTGTTGCAGTCTGGAGCCGCTGCAGAAGAGATAAAGCGACGGTGGAATTTAAAGCTTGCGGTGTTCTGATTCATCGTTGATGTTGTCTGGAGAACGGAGGAAGCCCAGTGATCTGCTGTTCCGAGTGTCCCCCATTCGAACGCCCCGTTCACAGCCGTGAGCTTTCTGCATCCCCTGTATAGGGAAGAACAAACCGGACTCGAAGTATTTACCTGCTGTCTAGTCGACGCCCCTTTCACAGCCCTGAGCTTTCTGCATTCCCTGTATAGGAAAGAACAAACCGGACTCGAAGTACCCACCTGCTGTCTAGTCGACGCCCCTTTCACAGCCCTGAGCTTTCTGTATTCCCTGTATAGGAAAGAACAAACCGGACTCGAAGTACCCACCTGCTGTCTAGTCGACGCCCCTTTCACAGCCGTAAGCTTTCCGCATCCTCTGTATAGGAAAGAACCAACCGGACTCGAAGTACCTACCTGCTGTCTAGTCGACGCCCCTTTCACAGCCGTGAGTTTCCTGCATCCCCTGTATAGGAAAGAACCAACCGACTCGAAGTACCTACCTGCTGTCTAGTCGACGCCCCTTTCACAGCCGTAAGCTTTCCGCATCCTTTGTATAGGAAAGAACCAACCGGACTCGAAGTACCTACCTGTTGTCTAGTCGACGCCCCTTTCACAGCCGTGAGCTCTCTGCATCCCCTGTATAGGAAGGAACCAACCGTACTCGAAGTACCCACCTGCTGTCTAGTCGACGCCCCTTTCACAGCCGTGAGCCTCCTGCATTCCCTGTATAGGAAAGAACCAACCGGACTCGAAGTACCTACCTGCTGTCTAGTCGACGCCCCTTTCACAGCCGTAAGCTTCCGCATCCTTTGTATAGGAAGGAACCAACCGTACTCGAAGTACCCACCTGCTGTCTAGTCGACGCCCCTTTCACAGCCGTGAGCCTCCTGCATTCCCTGTATAGGAAAGAACCAACTGTACTCGAAGTACCCACCTGCTGTCTAGTCGACGCCCCTTTCACAGCCGTGAGCTTTCTGCATTCCCTGTATAGGAAAGAACAAACTGGACTCGAAGTACTTACCTGCTGTCTAGTCGACGCCCCTTCCACAGCCCTAAGTTTCCTGCACCCCCTGTATAGGGAAGGACCAACCGTACTCGAAGTACCCACCTGCTGTCTGGTCGACGCCCTTTTCACAGCCGTGAGCTTTCTGCATCCCCTGCAGAGGAAAGAAACCTACCGTACCAGGAGTCCCTACCGGCTGTCCAGTCGACGCTCCTCTTCACCGCTGTAAACTTCTGTACTTGGGAGGTCGAGAAGAGGACAGTCTGCTCAGAGTCCGAGAAGGATAAGTCGTGCTTAGAGCACTTACCTGCTGGTCAGGTCCGCGTTCCTTCCATTGCCGAGAGCCTCGGCACCCGAAGAGTCCGAGGGGGTCGAGTGGACCCAGTCCCCACCTGTCGTCCAGCCGACGTTCCGGCGGCCACTGGATGCTGGGGAGGAAGGAGGAATTTTAATTAGGATACACGAATTCTTTTAATCAATAAAACCTGTTACATTTTATTTTCCTTGTCCGCCTGGTTTCTGGTCTGCTCCTCAGTGGTATATTCTAAAGGGAGGGG
Organism: Chrosomus eos; assembly: GCA_036326025.1. Taxonomy (NCBI): domain Eukaryota; kingdom Metazoa; phylum Chordata; class Actinopteri; order Cypriniformes; family Leuciscidae; genus Chrosomus; species Chrosomus eos. The sequence goes on from CM070840.1 coordinate 20,830,876, forward strand.
GTAGACCCAGTCGACCCTCCCGACCTGTGACAGATTATTGGCGTAGTCGGCAGGGTTACCACTGAGTTGAGCCACCAGAAGCCGTTATGGCAGAAGAAGAGGCACCGGGAGCACGAAGACAAGCCATGCCCATATTCATGGAGCCCCTTGGGCCCAAAAGTACCAAGGTCCGGGATCGGAGATGGGTCTGTCGACATGGAGGGCCCAGGTCGAATATTTAATCGGGCTCCAAGGTCTGGATGCCCCTCAGGAGTACAGTTCATCTTGAATGCCTTGGAAGGAGAAGCACTGAAGGAAGTGCGAGCAGCGCCAGAAGCAAACCGTACCACGGCTCAAGCTATCTTTGACTTCCTTTCGGGGCAATACGGCGATACCACTCCCGTAGCCGTTCTGCGAACACAGTTCTTCAACTGCAAACAAGGGCCGCGACAGACCATCCGGGCATTCACGCTACAGCTGAGAGAGCAGTTCGCTAGGCTAAGAGGAAGGCAAGACCATGGTCTAGGGGTGAAGAGAGCCTGCTGCGAGACCAATTCCTCCTGGGGCTACGGGAAGGCCCCGTACGCCAAAGCCTGCGAATACAGGTCCGCCGGAACCCGGACTTGTCTTTTGACGAACTGAGACAAGAGGCTTTGGCCTTGGAACGGGATCACACGGTAGAGCCCTCAACGTGCATGGCTGCGAGTGCACCCGTTGATCCCCCACGCCCGGTCGAAGTGGAATGGAGACGTGCGTTACGAGAGGAGTTGAAAAAGGACGTCCAGGAACAGCTGGCCGAGCTATCCAACTCCTTCAGAGAAGAGCTCCGGCGTGAACGTTCCAGTCCATTGCTCCGAGAGCGGACCTATTCAGCGGGGAGCCGATTCACAGAGCGACGCCCAGCTAGGCCAATGGGGCCGCGGTTCAGGTGGGACGAACAGGGACGCCCCATTTGTCATTGTTGTGGAGAGCCGGGTCATTACTTCCGCCAGTGCCGCTCCCGTCGGGGATCACAGGAGGATTTTTAGAGTTGCCGGCCACTGTGGGTCAAGTGGCTGGGACTCCCATGGTAGACCCCCGATCGATTACGAAGTCCAGAGCATGTTTGGTGGGGCATTGCCCCATTGTAGTGGCCCAGGTCAACGGGTTGGAAGTACAGTGCCTGTTAGACACTGGGTCACAAGTCACTCTGTTCTCTGAGAGCCTGTCACGAGAGCTATTTAAGGGCCAGGATTGCCCCACCTCAGAAGCCCCCTGGTTGACGCTACGGGGAGCCAACGGTCTGGACATCCCATACGTGGGATACCTGGTGACTGACTTGAAGATCCATGGAGTCGTTGTCCCCCAGAAAGGGGTGGTGATCGTTCGTGACGCCTGCCTGGGAAACCATCGCGCCTTGTTGGGCATGAACGTTATAGCAGAATGTTGGGAGGAACTGTTCCAAGGTGGACTAAAGCAGACGGCCTCGACCTCGGAAAGTCACGAGTGGGACCGGATCAAGGCCGATTGTCGGCGGGTTCGCCTTGCCGAGACGCGAGGAGATCGAGAGGGCACTGGGAGGACGGCGTGCCGATACGCGTTATCCATTCCCGCTCAGAGTGAGGCTGTGGTGTGGGCCAGGCTCCCCTCGCAACTCTATGGCCCGGGAGAGTGGGTATTGGTGGAACCCCATCCGGACGGCCCAAACCTTGAGGTAGCTCGGGGGCTAGCCACAGCACGGCGGGGGAGGATTTCTGTGAAAGTACGGAACGTGAATGGAGATTCTGTGTGGATTACCGTAAGCTGAACCAGGTGACTAAGCGGGATGCTTTCCCCCTGCCCCGAGTAGAGGATTCACTCACCAGTCTTACACAGTCCGCATGGTATTCTACTCTCGACTTGGCCAGTGGGTACTGGCAGGTACAGGTGGACGAGCGGGACAGGGAGAACACAGCCTTCACGACCCCTTTCGGGCTATACGAGTGGGAACGGATGCCGTTTGGCCTTTGCAACGCCCCAGCCACGTTCCAACGGCTTATGCAGCGGTGCCTGGGAGGTCAGTTGACGGAAACCACGCTGGTCTACCTCGATGACGTCATTGTCTATTCGCCGGACTTTGAGACTCACCTCCAACATCTGGAGCAAGCTTTCCGCGCCCTGGACAAATACGGGCTAAAGCTGCAACCTGACAAGTGTCAGCTTTTCCGGAAAGAGGTGAAGTTTCTGGGCCATGTGGTGAGTGCAGCTGGGATCGCTGTGGACCCAGAGAAGGTGTCGGCTGTGCAAGGGTGGGAGGCGCCGAAGACTGTGCGACAGGTCAGATCCTTCCTGGGTTTTGTCGGATATTACCGGCGGTTCATACAGGACTTCTCCAAAATCGCCAAGCCCATTAACCAGCTGCTCGGGGGCACGGGACGTTCGAGGGGCCGGGGATCTCCCGCAGTTCAGTGGGACCAGGCATGTGAGGCTGCATTCCGGAGGCTTAAACAGGAACTACTACAGGCCCCGATTCTGGCCTATGCAGACTTCTCCCAGCCTTTCATCTTGTACACTGATGCCAGCCATCTCGGCCTGGGTGCCGTGCTAGCCCAAAAACAGCAGGGGAAGGAGAGGGTGATTGCATACGCCAGCCGAAGCTTACACCCGACAGAGAGGAACGATGCTAACTATAGTTCTTTTAAACTTGAGTTGTTGGCCATGAAGTGGGCAATGAGCGAAAAGTTCAAGGACTACCTGTGGGGGACCAAGGTTCTGGTGGTAACTGACAACAACCCTCTGGTACATCTTCAGACGGCAAGGCTGGGGGCTGTCGAACAGAGATGGGTGGCACAACTGGCGAATTTCGACTACCAGCTGAAGTATCGGCCAGGGAAGGAGCATACGAATGCTGATGTGCTGTCGAGGTTTCCGGTGGCAGGTCCAGTAGTTCAGGGGCCCAACTCTAGCTCCGAGGAGGAGGAAGGAGCAATGGTGGGGATCGTGGAAGCGCCTGGATCATCGCAGGAAGAGGCCCCCAATGGTTGGGGCTGGGACCCACAGTGTTGGAGGTCGAGACAAGCGGAGGATGAAGGGTTGCGGATGGTACGAGAGTGGGTCCAGACTGGGAAATGGCCAGAGGCCAGAGAACGCCGGCCTCAGACTCAGGCCGTCCGAGGGTTGCTAGGACAATGGGAAAGGTTGGCTTTGAGGGAGGGGGTGCTCTGTCGCTCCATCCAGGACCCTAACCTGGGCGAGAAGATCTGGCAAATAGTAGTTCCGGAGGGGCAACATCGGTCCCTGCTACAGGCCTATCACACCCAGTTGGGCCATCAGGGCCTGGAGAAGACGATCTCGCTATTGCGACGCCAGTTCTATTGGCCTGGGATGGAGAGGATTACCAAGGCCTACCTTCAGGGATGCCCCCGGTGCACCCTGTTTAAGACCAGGAAGGAGATCCGAGCCCCATTGGTCCCGATTCAAGCAAAGGCTCCCATGCACATGGTCGCCATGGACTATCTGACGCTGGGAAGGCCGGTGGACCGGATTCAGAACATCTTGGTGGTGACAGACCTATTCACCAAATATGCCTGGGCCATTCCCACCTTGGACCAAACTGCTACCACCACCGCGAATGCCTTGTGGAGGGCTGTGATTCAGCCTTTTGGGTGCCCTGAGATATTCCACTCCGACCAGGGGCCGAACTCTGAGTCCAGGGTGGTCCATGAGTTGTGCCAGCTGTACGGGGGTAGGAAGACCCACACGACACCGTACCATCCCCAAGGGAATGGAGGATGCGAGAGGTTTAACCAAACATTGCTGGGCCTATTGGGAACGTTGGAGATGGATCAGCAGGGCCATTGGGCAGATACGCTTCCGGCACTGATCCAAGCGTATAACAACAGCGTGCATAGCACCACTGGATATGCTCCAACATATCTGATGTTTGGAAGACACGTGCGGCTACCAGCCGACTTAGTAACGGGGGCTGCTACCCAAGGGGAGGAAGGGAGCTTGTCAGACTGGGTGGCGAGGCACCACCAGCGACTCCACTGGGCGTATGGCCGGGTCTCGGACCGGATTAACCAGGCGGGGGCAAAGAGCAAGAGACTGTATGACCAAACAGCTCGGGAAGCCCCACTGCTCCCAGGAGAGAGAGTCTTGGTGAGGGATAATCGTCGCCAAGGGAAGGCTAAGCTGAGCGATCGGTGGGAGCCTCGGCCCTATGTGGTCTTACGACAACCACGTCCAGATCAACCCGTGTATGCTATCCGACCCGAGGGGAGAGCGGGCCCAGAACGGGTGCTCCACCGGAATCTGATTCGCCCTTGCCCGAACTACCCAAATCCCAGAGAGGAAGCCCCCCCGGTTGTGGCAGCACCAGGACCGTTACTGGTAGGATGGGGAGTGGTCCCCAGGGGCTTGGGCCCAGCACCGGGACCGGTGAGACCCGAGTCTCCGCCGAGGCGATCCCAGAGGGAGAACCGAGGTCGACCCCCGGTGAGGTATGGAGACTGGGAGAGCGGAACCCGTTCTCGGGACTAGAACGGATTGGCGGGGGAGTATGTCACAAGGTGACGAACCAGCAGCGGAACTATATATTCCACGGAGGAATGTTTCTGCCCGGAGCGCTCTCGACGCAACACCCAGTCAGCCGGATATGCGTCGCTACCATGGCAACAGCAGCCGCTGATGACAGAGTGACAGCAGGTGCGGCGCATCAAGGGGCTGTTTGGTGATTGGGACACACAGCGGCTTGAGACAGATAAAAACCAAGCTTTGGGAGACCAAGTGAAGTTCAGTGCAGTGGAAGTTCAGTGCAGTGTTCTGTGTTCGGTTTTCGGGTGCTGTGTCCTGACCTTGTTCCGTCGAGGAAGGCTGAGAGTTTCTGTGGGACAACTTGACTGGCGAGATAGATCCGCGGAAGGGAATCCGCTACGAAGGATTTGGTGGAGTGGAACAGAGAAGCAGAGGAGAAGTTGCCTTGGAAACATCAAGTCCCCTGCCTGGGTAGAGATAAGTGCAAACCTTTTACTGGCCGTATGATACGTGATTTATATACCAAGACACTGTATATGAAGAGAAGCGATCTAGGAACCGGAGTCTAGACCCGTAATGTGAAGACAGCTGTTATGATGCACGAGTGAGATCGCCATATATTCTTCCGTTTTACTGTCCTTGCTGTTCAGTACAAGGAGGTGGGCCGTGGCCTTATATTTCACAGAGTGGTTAAGAGTGACGTGAGTTGATGCTGTGCTCACCGTGTGTGTTTGAAGTGAAGCTACTGCATGCTTACTATACCAAATTCTGTCACGTGCCCATCGGCCTTGCCCTGTGTTGCAGTCTGGAGCCGCTGCAGAAGAGATAAAGCGACGGTGGAATTTAAAGCTTGCGGTGTTCTGATTCATCGTTGATGTTGTCTGGAGAACGGAGGAAGCCCAGTGATCTGCTGTTCCGAGTGTCCCCCATTCGAACGCCCCGTTCACAGCCGTGAGCTTTCTGCATCCCCTGTATAGGGAAGAACAAACCGGACTCTAAGTATTTACCTGCTGTCTAGTCGACGCCCCTTTCACAGCCCTGAGCTTTCTGCATTCCCTGTATAGGAAAGAACAAACCGGACTCGAAGTACCCACCTGCTGTCTAGTCGACGCCCCTTTCACAGCCCTGAGCTTTCTGTATTCCCTGTATAGGAAAGAACAAACCGGACTCGAAGTACCCACCTGCTGTCTAGTCGACGCCCCTTTCACAGCCGTAAGCTTTCCGCATCCTCTGTATAGGAAAGAACCAACCGGACTCGAAGTACCTACCTGCTGTCTAGTCGACGCCCCTTTCACAGCCGTGAGTTTCCTGCATCCCCTGTATAGGAAAGAACCAACCGGACTCGAAGTACCTACCTGCTGTCTAGTCGACGCCCCTTTCACAGCCGTAAGCTTTCCGCATCCTTTGTATAGGAAAGAACCAACCGGACTCGAAGTACCTACCTGTTGTCTAGTCGACGCCCCTTTCACAGCCGTGAGCTCTCTGCATCCCCTGTATAGGAAGGAACCAACCGTACTCGAAGTACCCACCTGCTGTCTAGTCGACGCCCCTTTCACAGCCGTGAGCCTCCTGCATTCCCTGTATAGGAAAGAACCAACCGGACTCGAAGTACCTACCTGCTGTCTAGTCGACGCCCCTTTCACAGCCGTAAGCTTCCGCATCCTTTGTATAGGAAGGAACCAACCGTACTCGAAGTACCCACCTGCTGTCTAGTCGACGCCCCTTTCACAGCCGTGAGCCTCCTGCATTCCCTGTATAGGAAAGAACCAACTGTACTCGAAGTACCCACCTGCTGTCTAGTCGACGCCCCTTTCACAGCCGTGAGCTTTCTGCATTCCCTGTATAGGAAAGAACAAACTGGACTCGAAGTACTTACCTGCTGTCTAGTCGACGCCCCTTCCACAGCCCTAAGTTTCCTGCACCCCCTGTATAGGGAAGGACCAACCGTACTCGAAGTACCCACCTGCTGTCTGGTCGACGCCCTTTTCACAGCCGTGAGCTTTCTGCATCCCCTGCAGAGGAAAGAAACCTACCGTACCAGGAGTCCCTACCGGCTGTCCAGTCGACGCTCCTCTTCACCGCTGTAAACTTCTGTACTTGGGAGGTCGAGAAGAGGACAGTCTGCTCAGAGTCCGAGAAGGATAAGTCGTGCTTAGAGCACTTACCTGCTGGTCAGGTCCGCGTTCCTTCCATTGCCGAGAGCCTCGGCACCCGAAGAGTCCGAGGGGGTCGAGTGGACCCAGTCCCCACCTGTCGTCCAGCCGACGTTCCGGCGGCCACTGGATGCTGGGGAGGAAGGAGGAATTTTAATTAGGATACACAAATTCTTTTAATCAATAAAACCTGTTACATTTTATTTTCCTTGTCCGCCTGGTTTCTGGTCTGCTCCTCAGTGGTATATTCTAAAGGGAGGGGGTAGACCCAGTCGACCCTCCCGACCTGTGACATATATTACTGTTGAATTCATGTATATTAAGATGCTAAGAGTGTAAACTAATTTGGTAGGCCTTGCTAGCTGCCAATTAGCTAAAATATTAGCAAAAATGTCATTTCCGCAACATGTCTTTACTGCTGCATATTTAGGTGTTGCGGTAAAGACTTTGTGTTGTGGTAGAGACAAATTCAAGGTTTACTGTATATTAAATTACAAATATTCAGTATATTATTAGTACTGAAGTATATATTAGTATATATATTAGTATATATATAAACATGCCATTTTTTAACCCTATTTTTTAACATTGTGTCCTTACCGACACATGATGTCATTACTGCAGCACTGCTCTATTTTCATTTTTTTTCACATTTTCATTTGCAAAAAAAATAATAATTTTACACTTAAGCTGAGATGATTAACTCATTGAAATTGCAACATCTGTCATAAAAAGTTTGGTATGTGTGTATGGAAACAATTGACATCTAAGGTTACTGTAAATTTTTTACATTGCATTCAATTCAATTCAATTCAAATTTATTTGTATAGCGCTTTTCACAATACGCATTGTCTCAAAGCAGCTTTACAGAAAGTGCATTTCAGAAATGTACATAGAAAAATACAGTTAGTTAATCATGCATTAATTTAGGGCATAACATATCGCCGGCGTTGAGTCGTCTCTTCACAGGCGTCAAGTCGTCTCTCCACAGGCGTTTAGTCGTCTCATCACAGGTGTTGGGGCATCTGAAGTCTCCTTGAGAGGCTGGATACAAACTGGAGCTGACGAACGCTATTTACCTCGGGACTGGCGTCCCGAGATAACAGCAGAAAGACAGATGGGAAATAATTAGCATAGCTGATGTTCATAATATTAATGCATTCAAACTGATTCAGAAGTAGTATAAAAGGTAAGCATTAAGTGAATGCTTGGTTAAAAAGATGCGTCTTTAATCTAGTTTTAAACTGGGACAGCGAGTCTGAGTCTCGAACAATATCAGGAAGGCTATTCCAGAGTTTAGGAGCTAAATGTGAGAACGCCCTCCCTCCTTTAGTAGACTTAGATATCCTAGGAATGACCAGAAGCCTCGAATTTAGTGATCTTAAAGAGCGCGATGGATTGTATTGCGATAGAAGGTCTGTTAAATACACAGGAGCTAAACCATTTAGGGCTTTATAGGTCAGTAGTAATACTTTGTAATTGATACGGAACTTTATAGGTAACCAGTGTAGAGATGATAAAATTGGTGTTATATGATCATATTTTCTTGACCTAGTAAGAACTCTAGCGGCTGCATTTTGCACTAACTGAAGCTTGTTTATTGAGGATGCAGGACAACCAGCTAATAAAGCATTACAGTAATCTAGTCTCGAGGTCATGAATGCATGAACTAACTTTTCTGCATCAGAAACAGATAGCATGTTACGTAGCTTAGCAATGTTTCTAAGGTGGAAAAAGGCTGTTCTTGTAACATGAAATATGATTTTCAAAAGTCAAGTTGCGGTCTAGTATAACACCCAGGTCTTTTACTGTAGTGGATAAAGTAACAGGACATCCTTCTAAATTAAAGTTGTATTGTAAGAGATTTTGTGGGTAGCTTTTTGGACCAATAATTAATACCTCCGTTTTATCTGAATTTAATAGCAGGAAATTACACGTCATCCAGCATTTTATATCTTTTAGAGACACTCTGTCAAGTTAGATAAGTTAGTGTTTTCATCTGGTCGTGATGAGATATATAATTGAGTGTCATCAGCATAACAGTGAAAATTAATTCCATGTTTTCTTATAATATTACCAAGTGGCAGCATATATATTGAGAATAGCAGAGGGCCTAGGACAGATCTTTGCGGCACTCCATAGTCTACTGATGTTATCTTTGATTTTTCCCCATTTAAACAGACGAAATGGTAACGGTCTGATAAGTACGATCTAAACCAGCTTAATGCCTGTCCCTGAACACCAGTGTAGTTTTGTAGTCGATCTAAGAGTATTTTATGATCTATAGTGTCGAACGCAGCACTAAGATCAAGTAGAACTAGTATTGAGATACAGCCTTGGTCAGAGGCTAAAAGTAAATCATTTGTAATTTTAACTAGCGCAGTTTCTGTGCTATGATGTGGTCTGAATCCCGACTGAAATTTTTCATAGATATCATTTTCTTGCAAGAAAGAACACAATTGAGCGGACACAATTTTTTCTAGTATTTTAGACATAAATGGAAGATTTGAGATGGGTCTGTAATTTGCTAGGTTATTTGGATCTAATTGCGGTTTCTTAATGAGAGGTTTTATTACTGCCAGCTTGACCTAAAGATAAAGACGAGTTAATAATATTGAGAAGAGGCTCTTCCACTACAGGTAACACTTCTTTAAGTAGTTTAGTGGGTATTGGATCTAATAAACATGTTGTTGGTTTAGATGCAATGATAAGTTTATTTAGCTCTTCCTGTCCTATACTGCCCTACAAAGGCAAAAGACCTTAACTCACCAGAGTGTGAAACTGAGAAAAATGACTTTAAAGTTTTTTTTGTTGTCCAGCCAATTGTATGATAGGTAGGACACTGAAAATTTGCAAAGTAGTTGTCATAATTAATATATTTATGTACATAAAAAAATTTGAGGCCAAACTTGACCTTTGACCCTTATTCGGAAGTTACTGTATTCTGCCTTTGCATTATCTGCAAAACAATAATGGGTCATACAAAGGCAAAATACCTTAACTTCTAATTTAATGACCATTTTGACTTTTATCACTCTATACAAACATTTCTATGATAACAATGATAGCCTTAAAATAACATTTAGTGAGTTCTGTCTAGTAAGGCTTAATATTACATCAATAGAATATTACAAAATAAAAAATAATGAGAAGGCTATTATCTGTACTGGATCATTTTAAAACGTTATCGCTGTACTTAATTTAAGTAAAATAACTCAAGAGGTACTGTTAAAGTAACCTTCCACAAATATTTCTTACATTTGAGATTTGGCTATGCCAGTAATATGTAGACGCTCTTTCTCAAATACCATTCACCCTTTTCTGACAAAACGTATAGGAATATGCTTATATCTAAAGACATTGTGAGTATGTTTTCCAGAATCAATGAAAAAACTTTTCCTGGACAGAATTGATATAGTCAGTTTATGACAGTTTACAAAGAAGGGAGTCTAACAACAAACTAATTACATATAGGCATAACACCGTAACTTCAGCGCGGCAAACACATTGCTGGTGGGTAAAACAAAGGCATAGTGCCTTAACTCCACTGTAACTTAGGCATTCTAGAGTGCAGCGGAACAAAGCTAAAAGACTCTAACTGATGTTAAGGGCTTCTGCCTTTGCTTTCCCTCTGATTTTGGAAGTTATGGCAAAAACAACATCTTATTTTTAGCAGAAAAGAACAAAATAGACACAAGATATTTTTCCACATGATAAAACTGATGTCCATTGTTCCAAATATGGCAAAAACTCATTTTGACCAAAATTGAAGTTAAGGTCTTTTGCCTTTGCACGGCAGTATAGTTGTAAAGCGGTACACTGCATACACTGAAAAAAAATTGGAGTAGGATTTACTTGAAAAAAGCTTGCTAACTTTTTTCAGTCAGAAAATGCTAGTAAATTTACAACGATTTGCCAAGTAAAAACCTAAACATATTTATCAGTAGCTTTAATTAGAAATATTTAAGTTAAATTTACTTGGAATATGGAATTAAGTAAACTTTACTTAACCTAGTCAAGTGAAAGTAACAAAGAAAATAAGAAATTTTAACTTGGCTAGTAAAAGCTTGAGTAATATAAATTTAGTTGAAATTTCCTTTGCATTACATTTCACTCAAACAATAATATTGAAATACCAGTATGTGCTTTACTTAGAACTCCTAAGTAATTTATACTACATCTTGTCAGATGTTAAACTTCATGTGAATGCAAAGACCTCAATACTTGGTAGAAAATACACAATGACGGTAACATTTGATGGATCGTTTTTGTGTTTGAATGTGTCATTTTGAGCAGAAAATTTACTCGAAATGTCACAAAATGGCAAGTTACTATAATCCTAACAACAAAAGCAATGATAAAACAGTGTAAATACAGCTGGAAACCAGTGAAAAATCAACCTAATTAATTATTCAAGGCCCAGTGCATGATGGGAACCCCAGTATCAGAAAAGTTGAGTAATTTTTACTTAATTTTATTAAGTTGATATTTACGCTTTCATTTCTACTTGCTTGAATTAAGTACTGATATGGAATTTACTTCGTTTTTTTAATTCTTGCCTGAACTAACTTTTTCATGTAAATTGCATTGTTTTTTTTCATTAGTATTTACTTCACCACAAAATCATTTTTTACAGGTAGAAAAAAACATGAAATTCCCTATTTTGTATATTATTTTTTTATATCAGTATTTAAAAAACTGCATCAAATTTGAAAAAGCTATTTAAATATATATATTTTTAATAGAAATTACTAAAGAAAAATGTATAAAATGAACGTTATTGTAACGTTGCGGTAAGGACACTTTTTAAGAAGATGACCTGAAAAACATAAAAAATTAAAGCTGCAAGCAGCGATGGGCGGGCCCTCGCACATGTAGCGCGTCGGGGAGTGATGCGGCCGCATATTCTGTTGCATATTCTGGAGCTCTGCCAGTGCGGCTGTGAATTTGCTACGCTTTTCAGACACTGCATGAAGGTGTTATACGTCACTTCCTGTTGCCAGCAGGTGGCGCTATGACTGTGGGTGAATGTGGGCATGTACATGAGTTCAGGGCGGGACTCTTATCCTACATGTAAAGTTTGGTGCAGCTGTGAGCATGTACACTGAAGTTACAACCACTTCCTGTGTCATGGCGATGAGTTGATCTTTGATGTCATGCCACGGACACACCGATTGACGAAAACCCGCAGATAGCACAACTTTTCATCGTCAATGCCTTTAGAAGGCACAGCAGAAATTTCAAGTCGATGGGACTAAATCCCTAGGAGGAGTTCGTTAAAGTACGGAGTGTGTAAATCAGGCAAAATTTGATGGAAAATTCAAAATGGCCGACTTCCTGTTGGGTTTAGGGCATCGCTCCAAGAGGCTTTTTTGTGCGTCTGGACATGGTAGATGTGCCACAGAAATTTCGTACATGTAGGTCAAACGTGCGGCGGGGGCTGCTTCGTTAAAGGTCACTTCCTGTTGCCAGCAGGTGGCGCTATGACTGGGGGTGAATGTCGGCATGTACATGGGTTCAGGGCGGGACTCTTGTCAAGCGTGCAAAATTTGGTGCAGATCTGAGCATGTACAGCAAAGTTACTCCAACTTCCTGTTTCATGGCGAATCATCGATGCCACGGACACGCCCATTGATGAAAACTCGCAGATAGCACAACTTTTCATCGTCAATGCCTTTAGAAGGCATTTCAAGTCGATCGGACTAAATCCCTAGGAGGAGTTTGTTAAAGTACGGAGTGTGTAAATCGTCCCAAAATGGCCGCCAAATTCAAAATGGCGGACTTCCTGTCGAGTTTAGGGTATGGGTTCTTGAGGCATTTTTGTGCGTCTTGATATGATACACGTCACCACCAAATTTCGTGCATGTTGGTCGAACATGGACGAGGGGCTAATTTTTTTCAATTTTCTAGGTGGCGCTAGCGAGCCATTTTTCCACGCCCATCCGCGAAATCCACAAAATACAAAATTTTTCACCAGTCCTGACAGGTGTGCAAAATTTGGTGACTTTTCGAGCATGTTGCGGCCTCGAAAATGGGGCGGGCTTTGCAGAAAAAAAAAAAAAGAATAAAAAAAAAAATAAAAAAAAATAATCTTAACAGTTTCAAGAGGGACCTCGCACCTTAGTGCTCGGGCCCTAATAAACATGTTCCAGATTAAAATCCTTAAGGACTACAATTTATTTTGTGTACATTTGTATATGCATTACATACAGTGATGGTTAAAATTGAAATTCATAGAGGTTGATTTTTTTAAAATTGGGATAGTCAAAAGTGCCCATTGTTGCAGAAACACCCACATACGCTATTTCATGAGATCAGTCTGTCCAACCGCTGACTTAGCACACACATTCATAGTGGAGCGCAATGTTCTAACACGACACAAAGTAGTGCCTACTTCTATGCATTGAAATCAGAGTAAATACATAACACGGCACGATTTGGCTCCATCTGTGGGCTAGCAATCTCGGCAAACGGCACATCTTCATCACTGGACGAGTCACTGTCTTGGGCAGAAGATTCACCACCATCACTTTCATGCGGTTGAAACAATTAATCAGAATCGCTGTCCAATTCAGGGCCAAAGTCACTATCAACAGCTTCAAGTTGCTCCAATACTTGTCTTACAGTGATCTTTCTGTTGCTTTCCCTGTCCTAAAAAGGGAGCCGCCATACTCCCTTAAAAGATATACTACTAGTCTCTGGCCCTGTAGCCTACTACTGAGGCAACTTAGTCAAATATATTATACAAATGAAATTATTTCAAGGCTTTCGCCAAATACAGGACTGTCACCATTCTCCATCAAAGTCACTCAAAGAACCAAAGGGTCATTTTTGACCAGACATCTGTTTAACCCATACATTTTTGGCCCATGGTTTTTTTTAACTAGCTCAGTGTCACTAATTTACCCAAAAAAGATATAAAACGTACTTCTAGGCATTCTGCAAGCTAATACTAAATAGATTAACAAAAAATACACAATTTTACCAACCGCTGGTTTGCTGAGAAGACGATTTTGTTTGGATAGGTTTCCAGCTCAACAAAACAGCATGTGGTCTGCCATCTTGTTACTACCACTCTGGCACTTGTGAGTTCAATATTCATCCACTAAAAAACAGAAATAATTGGAAGAGGAATTATCATTGAAGTGTCTGGTTTAATGGAACGATTCATTGAGCTGTTTTGTTCGTAAATGTCGTTGAGCTACTCTGGAGACTGTCTTTCATCCATGAAGAGAACAAATAATGATCAAATATGGATGTGTGATAATACTTTATGTATCATTATAATGTGGGGCATTGGTTTTCCTCACACACATGATGTAACTGATCATCTAATTTAAACAAGGGAATATGGTACTATCCTGTAATTTCCAGATGTGTCTAAAGATTAATCTCATTTGTTTTATTTTTATAATGACGAAATGCTTATGCATGGTCTATGTAAATGTTAAAGATACCTATAGCAGCTGAATAAAGTTGCAATATAAAATAAATGTAATAATAAATCATATTAATTATAAAGTAATAAATAGCTTCAATCGTAAAACAATTCATGTGGAGAAATATTGCATCACTAGTTACAAATAAATGACTTAATGGAGGAAAACAAAATATATATTTTACTTGACTCAATTCCTTTTTAGGAAAGGAAAGTCAAGCTGGGATGAAACGAAAATTCAGTGTCTTGTAAATTCATGTTACAGATCTCATGAACAATTTATCCATGTATATAATTTTCTTTCTTTTTGACCTCGTAATGTTTAATCAAAATTAAAGCTGCAAGCAGCGATGGGCGGGCCCTCGCACATGTAGCGCGTCGGGGAGTGATGCGGCCGCATATTCTGTTCTGGAGCTCTGCCAGTGCGGCTGTGAATTTGCTAAGCTTTTCAGACACTGCATGAAGGTGTTATACGTCACTTCCTGTTGCCAGCAGGTGGCGCTATGACTGTGGGTGAATGTGGGCATGTACATGAGTTCAGGGCGGGACTCTTATCCTACATGTATGCTGCGTTCCAAACCGCATACTTCCCTACTATTTAGTATGGGAAAAAGAGTAGGCGAGCGAAAAAGTATGTATGAATCCAAAAGAGTAGGCGAGAATTACCTGGCTGACGTACTAATTATCGCGAGATTCGGACTTAAGTGCGTTCCAATATGCCTACTTTCCTACTATATAGTAGGCGAAAACAGTACGTGAAAGAAGCAGTACGTTCGAAACATCAGTATTCATAAAAGAGTAGGCGAGAAGTTCCCGGATGGCTTACTGCTTCCGGCCCGATTTTTGAGTGCAGTCCGATGGGTACTCTTCTATCCCAGGAGGCCACGCGAGAGGATACGTCATATAAAAGAAGAAGAAGGATAGGTCATACTCGAACATGACGCCGGACGAAATGATGACGGACGAGTGTTTTCAAATGTGAGTAGCCTATTAGATATTACAAATCAAATGATCGCATGTGTTGAAGTACTGTACGGTAAACTGTTGAATTGTTGAAGGTGTAAAGACGCTATATAGTATGGTAAATTTGTGATTTTGCTGTAAATCACATTTTATTGTATAGCTAACAGAGGAGCTCCAGTAAGGACACATACGTCTCCAAACTGGATTTGCATACATTTTAAACCGTATGCATCATAAATAATTTCTAAATGTCTATTTAATATCTGGTAAGAAAAACTAATATAAGAATTGCATATTTCTACGTCTAATAGATATGAAATAGACTTCTGAGTTGCGTGTACTATTGTTTAAGATAATTCACTGTTGTCAACACTGTTTTCATTAGACAAATGTGCTGTAAATAATTTTATATAATATTTGTGCATAGGATCTGAAATGTCTACAGACTGGTGTGGGTGTGATATAGCCGTGGATTTTATCTTTATTGTCTTTTTTTTTTTTTTTAAATGCATTGTAAAATTTGTAAATGTTATTTATCTAATATATTGTTGATATTGCTTAAATGCTTATTTAAAAAGAAGAGTGTTATGTCCATTTATTAAATTATTTTCGCTTAGCATACCAGTAGTAGCGCGCGCCCGTGATGTGCTTCGTTCAAGAGTAAAAACGGCGACCAGGAAGCCGTCACTGAAGCGCTCGTTTTATTTATTCTTTTATCTTTTTAGACTGGAGCCCAAAGCTGATCCTGGAAACGGTCCCATGGATGAGTCCCTCCATCACTCCATCTGCCCTTATGAGACCCTCCATCACTCTATCTGCCCTTACTGCAGATTGTGAAGTGCAGCAGCAAGCAGGCACGGCTCAGCTCTGATAAATTTATCAGGATAAAGCCCAGAATGCGAACCGCTGTGTTGAGATGGCAGTATGTGGGGTTCACCGCCTGTAAATACATGCTTGTAGTCTGAAAAAAGTTTTGTTTCATGCGTTGTTGTCTTGTATATGCATTTGTTTATTGTGATGGTTACTTTTATTTGTTCGTTTACTCATTTATTCATGTTTATTATTGTTGTCAGTAAATGAAATATAATTATTTAGCCTAATGTATGCATTAATTCATTGCTTGACTGGAAATTGAGATGTTTCACTGCATTTATAGCTAGTGTGTAGCTATTCATGTATAACTATCATATGACAAAACAAATTACATTCGGCTTGTTTTATTAAATTATATCATTTTTAGTAGGCTATAAAAAAGTAATATAATTAAGTATTGGTCAGCATTTGCAATGCAATTCATTCTAAGGTAGGCTAATATTAATATTTAAGGAGCGATACTTATATAACGTATAAATCAACAGTTTCCTCCAACGGAGAGATCTTCGAGCTGCTCGTCTCCTTTGTGCAGACATTACAAACGCTGAGGAAAACTGTTTGTGCTGTCGAGTTACTGATGTGAAGTGTTAGTGCACCTGTCGCTCATATCATTTAAACTTATAAACTTATTACATACAAGATCATGGAAAGATTGATCTAACAATGAACAATAATGACGAAGCAGAAAACATAAAGATCATTGGTTTGTGTAGGCTACATCATAATATGATATTTATACACAGGAAAAAAAGAACAATAAGGCGAGATACTATTACTATTTATATCTACTTATTTATTTATACTATTCATATCTTTAAATAGTTCTGAGGAAAATAACAACATATTCAAGAGATGACGTTTTTTGAGGTTTCTTAATAATAATAAATATATCGTTATAAGGATAAAACTGCTTAAATCAACCCTAAATGTATTCACAAAAAAATCGGCAGCTGTTTCTTCAACAATACAACAAAATGAGCAACTTTCATCAATATCAAGATATTTACAGATAGATGAATTAAACGTGTCGTTCATCTTTTAAGTTGTTGCGCTTGTGATAACGCGTCGTAGGTCACATGATAACGTAAACATGGCGATGATGTCCGGATCGCATTCATACTCAACGAGATTTGGCTATAAAGTACCTACTCTTTTAGCGCTCGTTAAGTAGGTACTCATTGAAATTAAGTACCTACTCATTGAGTATGCGGTTTGGAACGCAGCCGTAAAGTTTGGTGCAGCTGTGAGCATGTACACTGAAGTTACAACCACTTCCTGTGTCATGGCGATGAGTTGATATTTGATGCCATGCCACGGACACACCGATTGACGAAAACTCGCAGATAGCACAACTTTTCATCGTCAATGCCTTTAGAAGGCACAGCAGAAATTTCAAGTCGATGGGACTAAATCCCTAGGAGGAGTTCGTTAAAGTACGGAGTGTGTAAATCAGGCAAAATTTGATGAAAAATTCAAAATGGCCGACTTCCTGTTGGGTTTAGGGCATCGCTCCAAGAGGCTTTTTTGTGCGTCTCGACATGGTTGATGTGCCTCAGAAATTTCGTACATGTAGGTCAAACGTGCGGCGGGGGGTGCTTCGTTAAAGGTCACTTCCTGTTGCCAGCAGGTGGCGCTATGACTGGGGGTGAATGTCGGCATGTACATGTGTTCAGGGCGAGACTCTTGTCAAGCGTGCAAAATTTGGTGCAGATCTGAGCATGTACAGCAAAGTTACTCCAACTTCCTGTTTCATGGCGAATCATCGATGCCACGGACACGCCCATTGACGAAAACGCGCAGATAGCACAACTTTTCATCGTCAATGCCTTTAGAAGGCACAGCAGAAATTCAAAGACGATCCAACTAAATCCCTAGGAGGAGTTCGTCAAAGTACGGAGTGTGTAAATCGTCCCAAAATGGCCGCCAAATTCAAAATGGCGGACTTCCTGTCGAGTTTAGGGTATGGGTTCATGAGGCTTTTTTGTGCGTCTTGATATGATACACGTCCCCACCACATTTGTGCATGTAGGTCGAACATGGACGAGGGGCTAATTTTTTCTAATTTTCTAGGTGGCGCTAGCGAGCCATTTTGCCACGCCCATCCGCGAAACCCACAAAATACAAAATTTTTCACCAGTCCTGACATGTGTGCAAAATTTGGGCTTTTCGAGCATGTTGCGGCCTCGAAAATGGGGCTTACTTTGCAGAAAAAAAAAAAAGAAAAAAAAAAAAAAATATTCCTAACAGTTTCAAGAGGGACCTCGCACCTTAGTGCTCGGGCCCTAATTACAAAACTCGATCTTCTAGTGAAAAACTTCTCTGATAACATATACCAGACATTTCAAATCATTTAGTCTTAAACAGCATACCTCCACAAAACGACAGCAAGCTCACATTCTTTTTGAGTGCAACGACCATACTTTCAACAATCAATGGTAGAACCAAGTGCCCGTTACACTCGGATGTACATCACGATATGAAATTAAATATTTGTTGCAAATTTCATTCCATCACTACGTCTGTAATACCAGCCCGTTCTCATCCCAAGGCGTCATACAGTTGACGCTTGTGACATTTCGTCGAAATCCTACGCACATGCCATGGCACCCTTTGGCGTCAATGAGACGCAGCGGTTGTAATCCCAAGGCGTCATACAGTTGACGCTTGTGGGATTTCGTCTAAATCCGACGCCCTAAACCTACCCATAACAGTGCGTGTTATATTGACCCTAAAGGGTGCCATGTGCGTTGGATTTCGACGAAATGTCATATGGCGTCACCTATATGATGCACTAGGATGAGAATGCGTTGGTAATACAGAGGATACAGAATAACCACTTGCAGCAACAAACTTACATTATAAATATTATTACAACTTGATGTAGTTGGTTTCAATACCTCAATCTGTATTTGTCAGCTAAACTTGTGGGTGAGTTGGGAGATCAGGAATTCTGAGGGTAGGAGGCAGATTATTATTTTTTTGCAGGTTTTCACCTAGAAATCCTAATGACTGTCTTAGGGAGTCAAAAAAGATGCCACAGCAGTCTCAAGAGGCCAAATATTACAAAAGCTGCAGTTGACTAGCAGGTTGCACATTAGTTAAAACATCTTAATGCATCAGAAAATTTAAACCTTTTATTACTAAAATAACACTCAAGGTGTCATTTCCTTCACAATCCTATCTTTCGAGTTTATTATGTCCCAAAAACAAAAAAATTTATAATTTCCCAAATAGAAAAAAAAAAAAAAAAAAAAAAACACATTTTACATAGCAAAAACTGTGAAGTATTTACATTTGAGGGGAAAAAAAAATAATCGGTTTGTCAGGACCCGTCTGTGAGAGGCTTTCTATTATGGTTCAATTCGGTCACAAAAGGGAGAAGGGAGGCACTTCATATCAGATAACCTTTACATTAGGGGCTTAGAAAACAAACATTTTAATTTCTAACAGGTGCATAAATACTAGTATGCTGAAGTTGGCTATAAATATTCAAACCCCAGAGATAACTAGTAATAACAGTTTGCTGATGGACACAATTAGAAACGTTTCTTTGAACCAAAAAGTAGATCTTTCAAATTAAAATAATGATATTTGGAGTTTTTGGAAATAGTGAAGTGAGGTAAATTGGCCATTTAGCTGACTGTCTAAAAGTGACAGCTTATTCACTTACTAAGATTTAATTTGATTTTAGGAATAATTTAATTAACAAGAACAATCTCCCAATAGGACAGGCTTGTAATGTCAATCAAATGAAACAAGATTAGATCAAAGTGGTACTGAATTTCTAGTATGAGGTAAATGTACTACACCAAAACCAATATTTTAAACCAAGTGTTAAACTACTGTGTATTGTTTTTAATAGGAAGGAGACTGTATGAAGTTACTAACCAGCAAAAGTTCTGATCACCTGGTGAATCTGCAGTTAAAGTCAACCGTGAACTGATTAGATAAAAGGAATTTAAACTGAAGCCACTGTTTAATCAGTCAAGAAAAGGGGCACATTTGGATTATAATCTGCTAATGTCAAAAACAATAGGTCTTTGAATCCCCATCTGATGTGCTTGCCTAGCCATTTCTCACATTCAATATCTCTGCAACTCAACTAACCTTTTAAATGCTGCACTCTGCACAGTTCGGTCACTTTTGAAGTTAAATAAGACAAAGTCTGATATCTGCTGAACATGCCTCTCTTTCTCAGTGAATGACAATGTGTGCATATGTACAATAAAAACAAGATCATTCTGAGAGATCCGAATCAAATGACTGGGCAAAAGAAAAAGAAAAAAAATCACTAGAAAAACATGAATAAAAATAGAAAATTGAAAGTCTTGTGATGGTTCTGAACATTCTGAGTTGGAGTCTGTTGGATCAGTTCTGGAACAAAGGATGGTCAAAGGTGAAAGTGTCATATCTTCTCCTGAATGAAAGGGTGCTGCAGGGCCTGGTTGATGCTGATGCGTTTAGCAGGGTCCAGCATCAGAGTCCCATCCAACAGATCCTTCAGCTGCATGACCTTCTTCCTTTGATCCTCAGGTAACCTCTGACCTCCGATCATGTCCGCAAGTAGGTCTTTAGTGGGGTTAATAGTGCTCATCACAGTTACCTTCTCCTGAAAGATTAAAAGAACGTGCAAGAGTAAGAGAAGGGTAAGAAACAGGAAGCAGATGTGTGCGGTGATATAGTTTATCAAGAGTAAATTAGAAAAATCAATACATGTGAGATCTGAGAACATACCCTTTCAGTCACTTTGTCTACCTCGATGTACAGGAAGTTCAAGTTCTGGTCAAAATGTTGGTCTTTAAACAGGCCTTTCCGAATCATCTACACACAAATGAAAAATAAAACACCATGTAAGATACTTTAATACAATAATAAAGCAAGCAAAAGTAAAATTGCATCATCTAAAAGGTATTATTATGGTAGCCTGACGTTGTCATACTCAGATTCTATTCAGAATGTGAGTTTGATACTGCTCCATTAGGGCTGTGATTATGGGGCGTTTCAACCGAACCAGGAAAGAAAATGCCTCTGATTGGTTGTAGGTCTAACCAATTGAGTGCAGAGTGACAATCTGTGAGCACCAGCTGATAAATTCATCTTTTGCCGAATTCTGCAGGAAGGACACGCATAAACATCTTTCCCATCGACAAATGCCTTGATTAAAATGCTCTTTTAAAATGAATGTGTTGTCTACATCTTCTATAACAGAAGCGATGGCTGAATCTACACATCTAAATTCTCCAGCGACAGCAATTCTTTGTTGTAAACGAGTTACACCCAAGTAGGGGTGGGCGATATGGAAAAAAAATCATATCACGATTTTTTCAGGAAAAATCACGATTTTATCACGATTCTTTTTCATGTTGCTTTTTAAGACTATTTTGCAAATTACTGAGCCGAAATACAAGCAAACTAATATCCCCATTTAAAACATATAGCCATACAAGGGAAAAAAAAAGATATTTTATTTTAAAATAGCATATTTTAATCAAGTGTATGTTTAATGGAAGTGCAATTGTGCAAAGTAAGAACAGTCAACAGGACTTGCCTTACAATCAGACTTCTCATCACAAAATGAACAGTGTTTAAAAAGAAATCAAACATTGGCAACAGCTGTAACAGTCAGTAGACTGACCCTGAGCAAAACCCATGTCAGCATGTTTTTAAGTAAGCTTAAAAAGTTAAAGGGTTAGTTCACCCAAAAATGAAAATTCTATCATCGTTTACTTACCCTCAAGTTGTTCCAAACCTCTATGTGTTTATTTGTTCTGCTGAACACAAAGGAAGATATTTGGAAGAAAACAGATCTCATTCCCCATTGACTACCATAGTAGGAAAAAATACCTACTATGGTAGTCAATGGGGAATGAGATCTGTTTTCTTCCAAATATCTTCCTTTGTGTTCAGCAGAACAAATAAACACATAGAGGTTTGGAACAACTTGAGGGTAAGTAAACAATGATAGAATTTTCATTTTTGGGTGAACTAACCCTTTAAATAAAAATGTTTAAATAAAAAAAAATTAACTAGTTAGAAATTAAGTAGCCTACAGTGAGAGACTAGGATAAATCCCCAAATAAACATTTGCTTCAAAAGGTAAAACAACACAATAAATAGTGCAATGTGATTCAGGTGTGTGTGTGTGTGTGTGTGTGAGTGAGTGTGAGAGAGTCATTTTTAATCATAGAGAATGTTTAAATAATATCAGCTTACGAGGGAAACGGAGGCGGAGTAACGGATGATGTGGGACTGCGGGAAAGGTCTCTGTGCACCTTTACCGATCAGAGCGCGCACTGACACGAAATAAAGCCTTGTTTATACAAAAAGCCTTGTTTATATCGCGCGTTCGCTCGCACGAGCTCGGCAAAAATGACGAGTTGGGTGCGCAAGACCTCATTTCGCTTGGCTGTGTTCACAGCGTTTTTTGTAACAGCGCGCGCGGGATGAACGACTCAAGCCGAATCTGTCCGAGCTTGTACGTCTCACACGACACAACCAGGCCGTAACAATACGGGGTATTTTACGGGAAAATACTAAAACGGGAAGACAGCGGGAAAAGAGCTAAAATACGTGAGAAACACGGAAAAAACGGGAGGGTTGACAGCTCACGCTGACATCTAGCGCGCCGCGCATCGCATGCTGTTCGTAGCTGAAAAATTAGCCATAGAACTACATCTGATAGAACACGCACTGGAGCGCGATTCTACGATATTTCAGAAAAAGTGAATCGTGGAGACATTTTAATCGTCCACGATTAAATATCGTCATATCGCACACCCCTACACCCAAGCACACTTTGGTTACGTGGATGATTACGTTACTGTAGTAGATCATCGGTCCATCATTGTATAAAGCCTGTCAAAAAGACGTGTTGGGTGCGCAAGATCGGCAAGACTCCATTTCGCTTGGCGGTGTGCACGGCTTTTTTTGTAACAGTGCGCGCGGCGCCACATCCGGGGATGAACGACTTCAAGCCGAATCTGCCCGAGCATGTGGGCCTACGTCTCACCGCACCGGCACACAGTTTGGATTTGGATTAAGGATTAGGATTTGGTTACTGTGTGTGATTCATTTAATGGAAAGCACATTCACTTCTAGCTGTCTTGCTGTTAATTTTAAATAAATGTAGAGCAAGTAGCTAATCAGTGTCTGCTCGTTTATTCAAACTAAGTTGTCCTATAAGAGACGAACGTTGCAACGCATTTCCCCCCAAACCTCCCCTACTTGAGATGAGTAATAGTGCCTCCTAATGTATAACAATGAAAACATAGATTGCTGGAAACTTCCGTCAATGAAGGGGAAAGAGTTATATGGGAATAGCTACAGAAATGTATTCAGTTACTTAAATAGCTTAGATGGAAAGCATCTCAAGCTAAGGCTAGTAGTGAATGTTTTATGAGCAGTAGGATAACCACTCTCTTTTTTTATAGTTATGAAAAAGAACCCATGTTGAATAAGAATAACCCATATGAAAAAGAATAACCCATATGAATAACCCATATGAAAAAGAACCCAGCATTTTGAGTATCAGTGTAAATTTCCAGTACCTTGTTTGGCATCTTGCCCTTTACATCCATGGCCAGTTTCAGCATGTGGTTGTTGGATCCACCAGGGAACAGGATCTTCCCTGCGTACAGCTCATACAGGGTACAGCCGACTGACCACATATCAATGCCATAATCATACGGTTTACCAATGACTAGGGAGGAAGAGAGAAGATAGATCCAATTACTAGGCCCACATAGAAATGGTTCACATGTTCTGCTGTAATCACACAATTACAGTGCAACATACCGATTTCAGGTGCCCTATAGAATCTGCTGACTAGGTAGGGAGTGATTTCATTGTCGGCAACATGGGATGCAGAACCGAAATCACAGAGTTTAAGAATTGTCTTTGACTCGTTCACCTGCAGACAGAGAGTTGAGTGAGTGAGTGAGTGAGTGAGTAAATGAATGAGGTCTTTGGAGTCAGGGGCCATATAAATGATGCTAACCAGTATGTTGTCTGGTTTGATGTCAGCATGGAGGATGTTGCAGCGTTTCAGTAGTTTGAGGGCCAGAAAGAGCTGCTGACTGTAGGAACGCACTGCCTTGATGTGTAGCCCCACGTCTTTACCATACTTTTTCAGCACTTCCCGCAGATTCATACTGTTTGAGACAAATATGGCAAAAAACAGCTGAGAATAACTTTTTTTGCATTATTAGTTATGCATTACATGTTAGTGATCTTATCAACATTAATATTTACACTATAGATTTGAAAGCGGGCACAGTAATGTCTTGGAATTACTTTGATAGCGGAAATAGTTACAGTTTTTCTCATTTGCTAAGGCTCGCTAAATGAAACTGGGATCCGCTTGATCTTCATCATCGTATTATTAGCACAGCAGAAGTCTTCTCTTGCAAATGCTTTAACACTTTTTCATTTGTTTCACACATTTTTCACATCCTTTTTCAAAACAGTTACCACAGATCTCATTGAAAGACCCCAAACTCTATTGGATTCACTGTTGAACAAAAGGAAAAAATCTATAAACAGCTGATAGAAAGTACTTGCATAATTCTAAATCTCTATCCATCTGTGTGAAACTCATTTGCACAACTCTTCAATCAGCAATCCGTCCTCATCCATCTATAAAAGATGCCACCTCTGTGTTGCTATTTGCAAGCATGGATCAAAGAGGCCATAGGCACGGAAGGAGAGCAAGAGGCCATGGCAGAGGGGCCAGAGGAAGGGAGGAGGAGGAGGAAGAGGAGTTTGAGGAAGAGGAGCAAGAGGAGTAAGAGGCCATGGCAGAGGGGCCAGAGGAAGAGGAGTTTGTATGTGTGGTGGAGGAGCTGCAGCAGCAAGAGGACGAAATCGAGCTGAAGTTTCAATTGAAATTTAAAAACATGAAATTTTCAAACGAAAAACAAATATTGACCATGTCATCAATCATAGCTTGTCCTTTAGAGAGGCTGGACAAAGGGTCCAGCCCATTCTGAGTCGGAGCACTGTGGCATCTAATATATATATAATATATATATATATATATATATATATATATATATATATAATATATATATATATATATATATATATATATATATTATTATTATTATTATTATTATTTTTTCACCCATAAGTTTCATTTGGTAGGTCCATTGTGTCCAATGTGTAATGATTGATTAAAAGAATAAATTAATTTGACCACAAGTTGTGTTGTTTGATGGAAATATTTGCTTATGTTACATGTTTTTAATGTTTTGTGAGTGTTAGAGCATTTTGCTAACAAAATTAGTCATTTTGGCCATTGAGCTTTAGTTTTATCCTGTGTGTTAACTGTTTTAAAAATGTGATGTCAGAGTGGGCAAATGTGTTTAAGCAATCGAGAAAAACTGTAAGTGCAATACCACCAATATATCATATGCATAACATCATAATAAGAACACTACTGTAAAATAATTCTTTGTGCTTTAGGTGCCTGTGTTTCAGCGTTGTTGTTACAGGAAGAGCGCATTCAAAATGGAGGTACACATTCAGACATACACGGTCAAGTTAATGCGAGCATTCACATCCTTTTGTGCAAATGCAAGTCATAATATTATTTTTATGTTGTATGTGTTAGATTAATCTCATATAGAATCCGTTCAGTTGAGTTTATTAATCCGCTAGCAAAACCCTTCAGATTACGCCGTTAATTCACTCTTGTGCTCACTTTGTGATTGTGCTTAAATATATATATATATATATATATATATATATATATATATATATATATATATATATATATATATAGAAAGCAAACAGTTTAAATAACAGATTATTTTCATCCTACTAAGAGAAACAATGTGACATTGATCCTTATGTCACGGAGTTGATTACTCGTGTACAATTTACTCTTCAGCTTCACCTCATGCAGCTGCTACTACTTTTAGATAATTTGATAATCTATCAGATATTTGACTAGTCTTATTTTCATATTTTGATAGACATATTTGCATGTCATATTTCTATTTGTCAACATACATTTTTGCACCAGTGTTTTAAATAAAATATGGGGTCGGTAAGATCAAATGTTTATGAAAGTATCTTGTGCTCACCAAGGCTGCATTTATTTGATAAAAAATAAATAAACCAAAAACAGTTTTTTAAATAGTAACATTTTACTGTTTTTAATTATTTAATAAATTCCTGTGAAGCTAAAGCTGAACTATCAGCACAGCAGCCATTACTCCAGCCTTAAGTGTCACATGATATTTCACAAATCATTTTAATATGCTGATATGATGACTCAAGAAACATTATTATTATTAATAATGGTGAAAATTGTTTTGCTTAATATTTCTGTGGAAACCAGTATTTATTTTTTTCTCAGAAATCGTTGATGAATAGAAAGTTCAAATTTAAAAAACAAATCAATTAATATACTGCATCCTACCAATTTTCTAATGTGATGCATTGAGGCAGCTCACACAGACATTTGTCAATTTCCACAACAATCTCCCATACACACACACGGAATATGAAGTACCTGAGAGGTTCAAACACCAAACAGAGATGCTGTTTGTGGTAAAAGTGTCTGAAGAGACGCAAACAATGAAATTTATCGTCAGGATCTGCATCATTCAGCTTCTTCAGAAACTCAAGTTCCTTCAGTCCCGTCTTCTGCCTGCAATCAGACAACAAATGAAACTATTGAATACAAACTGTTTTCTGAGCCAGGACTACATTGAATGAACTAAGCAAAAGTTATGAAAGTACATAAAAGCTTTCATTTTAACCTAAATGTTAAGTTTAAGTGATACAATTTTTAATGAAAGCTTTTGTGATACATCATTTTATTACCGGTAATTGGATTAAAAGAAACTCCTGAGAAACTCCCCCAAAAATATAATTTGAAGTCATTATGTTGGATGAGAAAAGCGTTGAATAGACAATAGACATTACAAAAAGTAGCCTTAGAAAGATATCTGAGAAGAAGCTGCATCTGAAGTTTATTTAGGTACATTTATATAGACTGTTTAATGCAGCTCAGAGGGTGGCATGAATATGAATATAAATTTTTGGTCATACCGCCCAGCACTAGTATCATTTCATCTTTTTTATCACGGTATTTTTCTAAATTATACCGGTTTCAGGTATATAACGGTGAATTTTTTTTCCCAACCATGACCACGTGTTAACCATGTGTCAACCACGTGTTAACCATGTTTTCTACTGGTTGAGAGAGTAAATACTGCAGTAGATTGACTTAGAATGCCTTATTTTACTAAGGAAAGGAGAGAATATTTTAGAAAAATTCCACACTAGGATTAAATACAGGTTCGCAAGGCCCCACAAAATTATGGGGTTTACGCTTAGGCGCTTTAGGAACAGCAGAAATAGCGGTTTCCCTGGTAACAGCTGTACACAAAGCAGCGCAGCGCTCAAACGCTGCTTTATCAGAAAAGATAGATGAATTAAATGAAAATAACATTGAAGGGAACTGTGTTAGAAAAGTTTCAAAGATACATTCATACAAAAAACACCCACGCCGCGTTTTGAAAGTGCAGTGCTCAGGTTTATTCAAAGATGTCAAAACCTTGTGGAAAATCTATTTGTTGCGGGCAGTGTTGATATTGTGTGGGATATGTATGGGAAACACTAATATAATTTGAGAGCTATCAATTATAGTTTAACCTTTCCATCTTCACCCTCACACTTAAAGGGCACCTATTATGGCATTTAAAATGTTCCTAATATTGTTCTGGGAGTCCCCAACAACAGTTTTATATGCATGCAATGACAAAAACACTTTTGTTGTCTTATATGCATTTATTTTTACCTGATTTGCTCAGCGACTCCCTAATGATTCGTTTGACAACTCATTTTTCAAACCCCGCCTTTACGTGACGCTAATCTGCGGTGATTGGTCAGATGACCCAGTCCGTTATTTTTCGCGTTAACCCAAAGCTTAAACATATTAATAAAGCACTGCAGTACTACAATACGCTCTATTCTTTATGACAACTCCAATAACAACGATAAACATTTTACATTAGGGTTGTGCCGATATATCATCGTCCATCGTGATGGCTGACAGACATCACGATGTTAAGCCAGCATCGCGAAAACACAGCTTTGCGGGGCTTATTGCTTAAGTGAAAAATTTGAATGTTAGCCCCACCCCTCCTCCCGATATCATCGTCCATCGCGATGTTTCACTGTACACATCGTCTGATGCCAAATTGGTAGACATCGCACAAACCTATTTTACATATTTAAAAAAAAAAAAAAAGTGACATTGGAGACCTAAGCTGCGCTGAGTGTAACTGACACACACACTTATTGAGCATGCTACAAAACCCATAAAAGCAACAATTATTAACAGTACTTACAAGTTGTGATTCTTCGGAGGAAGCTGATCCAAATAAAACTTGGTACTGAACCTTCCTTTAGTATCAGCCGACTCGCGAATCCACACTTGAAAGCATTTATGTTTGTAAAGGAATCGTCATTAAAATGACGCGAACAAAAGCTCAAGGTTCGGCTATACTTGTGTGGTATAGTTGTAAATATAAACTAGCCACTGATTCTTCACATGCTCGTCCCTGGGCAGTGAAAAAAAGTTCGCTTTTGATTCGCACTTCAGAACAGCGTCTCGTCGACGATGTTTTCACTGGTGTCTGGCGCCCGCAATGAGTGGGCGTATCTTATTCAAATAACTTGTCAAGTTGACGTCATCTAGACAGAGAAAAAGCATCGTTCGTCTATCGATTCATATCAGCGACTCAAGAGTCGACTGTTACATTTGAGAGACAATAACTTTGTATACGGTAACTTTCATATTTAAAACTTTGCAGGATGTTTTCGTTCACTTGATCTATGTTACACACTACATGAAAGGTAATTTTAAAAATTCCATAATAGGTACCCTTTAACATATTTAGCTGTGCCCTCACCAGTGTCACCAAACGTTGTTTAAGCAAAATACACCGGTATTGTGGTATATTAAATTCATATCATAAATATAAACACCGGTATTCGGTATGAACTAGTATACCGCCCAGCACTAAATGACACTAAATATTAAACTAAAACCACCAGTAAGTGGTGGCAAGTCAGTGTCTTAAGTGAGTCGTTCAAACTGATTCACATGGCTGATTCACTTAGGTACAATGTTTGTCATCTTCATGAATGGGTCACTGAATCAATGGTTCACTTGAAAAAACAACAACAACCTGAATTCATTCAGAAATGAAACCCCGCTGTGTTACTTGGAAAAGCACAGTTCTGCTGTGACTTTATTTGGAACCATTTTCATAGGCGAAATTTAGCAAAAACATTTTAGACACAATATTAACTTCTTGATAACAGTTCAATAAACCAAATCACGTATGCAATTGTGCAAATATATTTTTTGCCCTCCTATCTTGAATTTTAGTGGTACTTTTTATGCATTCTAACAGACTTCATGCAGTCAGTCATTGCCCTGCATCATGTTTGTAACCACACTGGATGCGATGGGCCGAGGCGGGGCAGGCTGAGGGCGTCAAAATTGACGTGTAAAAATAAACAGCCCTAGTTAAATAATAAAAGAACACAAAACCAAAGTCACAGAGATGGTCATTGTTTAGTAGGATACTTACATGAGCTCATTGTTTCGGATGATCTTGACTGCCACCTCCTGGCCAGCCCGGGCAGTGTCTCTAGCTCTGACCACATTACTGAACACACCCTGTCCAGTGTACCCATACACTTCATACCGCTTTTCCAGTATCTCACCAATGTTCACACCTTAAAAGAGTTGTTTTTAATCATTTATTCTTGCATTTAAAATATATTTTTTGGAAAAGCAGCAAAGCTTTAAAGGATTTAAAAGGCTTTTTAAAATGGATTTAAAGACTTAAATAAGGCTTACGGTAGTATCCTTCTGCATCAGTCCAGTTGTCCCTGAGGTTGGGGTTCTCCTTAAAGTCTTTTCCAATGCCTGCAGCCCTGAGTCTGGCACTCTGTGGATGGGAGAGACACAGAAGTCAGATCTCTCAAAGTAACCAACTGGTAACTGGTTAGATCTAATGCCAGCAGAAAAATTAAACAAGTTTACGTCAAAATCTGCAGCAAACATGTCATCTGACTCAGTGAACATGTCAGGCGCCGAGGGCTTCTTTGGGTTGGCTCCTGCATAAAATTCAATAAATAGTTAGTCATGCATTAGCTTATAGATTCTTTGTCATTATGAGATAGACCACCTAGATTAAAAATTGTCCCTACAATCTGAAACATTTCCTGAAAACTGTTCAAGCAAGAACCCTGCTAATGTGCCAACTTCAGCCAGAGTACACCACCTTCTTTCTCCTGAGCGATGAGGTTGTGCTTGGCCTTGATGCTGGCCTCAAAAGTGTTAACATTCTCTCGCTCATATTCCTTCACGTCGGCAGCCACCCGTTCTAGGATGTCATCAGGGGAGGGTGAACGGCTGCGGGTGCTACTCTGAGGACTGCTGGGTTCTGACGCCATGGAGCCCATATTACTGTCCTCATTTACCGATTTATATTTCTATATCAAAACAGAATAGTTTTATAATAAAACAATTATATCTCTCAATAGAAGTTACTGTGCCTCAGGATGACTGTTGTATTGTGTTACCTGTACGATTGCAAGCCGCTGTTGTCGTCGCTGCTCAATCAGAGCCTCCTCATCCTCCTCTTCTGCATCAAAATCTTCCATCCTAAACAGACATCTAGGTGACTTTAATTTTACCATGTAAACAAGATGACTCCATGACAGTGTAGAGCACTGCTGCACACTTCTGAGTAAACATTACCTGCATTAAATAACCATATCTCAAAAAAGGTTGATACAATACAAATAGTCAAATAAATAATTTCAATACTACAGAAAATGAAAATAAAAACAGTAATTTTTAATTTAAAAAAACTTTTCTATTTGTGAATTTTAAATTTATTTTTGTGATTTTCAGCTGAATTTTCAGTAGTCTTTAATGTCACATGATCCTTCAGAAATCATTCTAATATGCTGATTTGGTGCTCAAGAAACTGTTGTGCTGTTTAAAAAGGACTGTATGCTTTTTTTTTTTTTTTTTTGTGCATGAAAAAAGCCTGCAAGTTACAAAGAAATATGTCCACACCAAAGGGAATTATTTTCTATATCATTTATATAATTCCCGCCCATGTCACATGCAAAAAAAGGGCAAGAGGCCTGGTTGAGTAGCATTAAAGTAGTTTTACCGTGACTGTAAAACCGCGATACAAACCTAACCACGAGTAATTTGAACATTTACACCACTAGTTAATATGTACATATTAATAACTGTACATAATAAATGTATTACAGGCCCCCACTAATTATTCTAGAAATAAATTAATTCAACAAAGGTAACATCTTTTGCTACTTATTTTTAATGGTCCAAATGTATATTCTACATGTGTGACCATTTATGATCTATCATTTAGTATATGTTGTGTATGTGACTAATGTGCCCTACCATCACCATTGATATTTACAAGAGAAATTTGTTCTCTTGTAAACTTAATGTTGCTCTCAAAATGCACCAGCATTTGCTCTGAGTGTTGCTTATAACGTTAATCTTGTAATGCAATTTGCGTCATTTCAGAAAATTTGTAAGGTAAATCAGTTACAAACCTACGCCTACACAGGAGAATACATCAATATCTTCCTAAATATGCAAACTGTTCATTGCGATTTAAACTTTTTTTTAAAACCCTCAGTCTGAGTTTGCATGTTTTGATGTCCACATATTCTAGTTCAAGAAATTAAAAGTGGCTGTAGCATTTCTATCGTAAAGAAATGGACCAATATTAAATATTAAAGGAGAACGCCGGTCAATTTTAACATTGAGCTAATTTTTTTGTAAATTTGGAGTGCTGTCAGTACAGAGAACTAGGGATGGTTCGATACCACAATTTTGGCTTCGGTACGATACCAGAATCTAATACCTCGGTATCGATACTAAATCGATACCACAGGTAAAAAAAAAAAAGTCTCAATTTAAGTGACACTTAAGTGACACACTGAAAAACACTGCTTGAAACTCTCCACTACCAAATGTGCAAAGAAAAGGTATCAATGTACATAAAAAAAAAAAAAAAAGGAGTCAGGGAACATAAATTAATGTTAAATTTAAATTGAACAAACACAGTTAAATTTTGATTTTGAAAAAAAAAAAACCCTGAAATTATACAATTAAAATAGGTTAATATCTATAATAATAGATTCACATATAGGCTAATAATAATAATAGAATAATGAAATGACATGTAAACCATTAGCTGTCATGCATCAACAGAGAATTATCAATATTTATTGCATTTATTGATCTTGGTTTGGGTTCATATTAGTTTAATGCATTGCATAAAGTAATGTTAACATGCTAAACATGTATTAGTATATTTAATTTTTTAGGTCATTTAATTACTGATTGATAGGCTATAGATTAATAAATGCTCTCTCTCTCTCTCTCCTCTCTCTCTCTCTCTCTCTCTCCTCTCTCTCTATTATTCAAATTTGTATTCTTTATTCATTCAAATTCAATTAATATATTTTTGTTTGAAAGTACAACAATGATGAGACCTAAACTGATGTGGTTCTAGCCAGGCCCGGATTATCCATTGGGCATTATGGGCACGGGCCCAGGGGCCCATGCGCACTTGGGGCCCAAGCGAGGGGAATACTTTTTATATTTGTATTTTTTTTTTACATTGCCGATAACGGAGCGTACATTTGCACTACGTGCCTGTCTTTTTAGCAAAAAGACGCTCGCCACTACATATCTGCAGTGGCGTAGATCGTAGGGCGTGAGGTGTTGAAAGCAGCTTTTGACGCGTTCGACCCGAGTTCGAATCCGGCTTTTGCCGAACTCTCTCTTCTCCCTTTTCCCAACACATATGAGATGTAAAATGTACCGCCTATACCATAAAGGTCTCTACTAGCGTTATATTTTGCCAACAAACTAAAATCGAAACTGATATGGCTTTGTGCCTTTATAAAACACACAAGACTGTAATTAAGTAGCCTATGTAGCCATTCTGTTTGTGCTGCGTGATTTAAAGAAAAGTGCGCACTTTGCTCAAGCGATCAGCATGGTGATCTGGTGTTTTCTCCAAAATAAAAGCTCAAGGGTTTATTTCTGGCAAGTGAAGAAATTAGGACAAAAGTATTGTAATTTTCCTATACAATAGTGTATGTAAAATATACTTTTGAAATATTAATTTTCATATATACAGTACATTTATAGTCTATATGGATTTTATGTTATGGGAATCATTATTACATTATTATAATAATTTTTTAATTCTACAACACCAGTGACAATGTAATGTAGACTGAGACTCTATATCATAACTAAAAAGATGTTTGATCCCTCTTTAATGTCCAGGTACAAGTCAATGCTTTTCCTTTGTTCAATGTCACAGTTCATGGGTTGAAGCCGGTTAAAGCTCTTAATTTTGAGCTCTCAAAGTGCACCAGATTGATGCATTTAACTTTAATATGTAAAAAAAAATCTTGCGGGGGAGCATGCCCCCGAACCCCCCTAGAGGGACAGATTCACCCAACATAGTTTTACAAAATCGTATGGGAAAGAACAATAATTTATGAACTTTACTCCAAAAACAGTTTCTTTTAAGTCAGTAAAACTGTTAATGCCAAATTAAAATTGGACAAATGATACATTTGGCCTGCCTAAGGGGGGCCTACAAGACATTGTGCCCAGGGGCCTCTGAACTCTTAATCCGGCCCTGGTTCTAGCGTGTCATGCAAGCAGATTTGAGCTTTCGTGTTTACCGTACCATATATAATTGATACGCTTTATGTATGTGCGCTGTTCAGTGTTCAATAAAAGTCTAAATAAAATCAGTTGAATAATGGACTAACCTGCCGACTTGTTCAAAGAGTTCAGAGATCAAGATGAGCAACTGACGAGTGCTTAGGCAGATGTGTTGCCTCCCCGTTTGCAGAGTGGTGCATTGAGATCGGTTTCTTTACTTTTCTCATGACTTTTGTAGGCAAAGTAAAGCCTTATTTCACTTATACTGCTCTCTCTATTTATTAATTTCGGGCGTGCAGAAATTCGAATGAGCTTCGTTTGATCCATCGTGTTCCTCTGTTGTCACCGTTTGCCGCTTTCGCATGACCCGCGTCAGTTTCACAGTTGCCAACTCTGGCGAGACAAATAAGCAACTGTAGCTTCAAAAACAAGCCCAAAACAAGCCCAATATTATTAGATTACTTAGTTTCAGCATTATCATTAATTTTTTATTACCAATAAATGAGCCTGTAACATATTAAACTGAAACCACCTTTATTAGAAAAGGATAAACGGATTAGGAAAAAATATGTAACACACACATATATATATATATATATATATATATATATATATATATATATATATATATATATATATATATATATATATATATATATCTTAATACAATTTATATATATATATCTTAATAAAATTAACAAAACCCATATGTATCTTATGTTAGTATAGACTAGTTTATTTTTTATTTTTATTAAAGCCTTTTACAAAAATTTTGTAAAAATTACAAATTTACCTTACAAAATAAGGTCATCCCTCTTCTCCCCTGCACTGTCCATCATCTCCCCAACGTCTACCATTGGATTACAGCGTCGCGCGCGCGCCTGCCTGCACATTGAACGGGATTTTTCTCCAATAAGGGGGCGGATTCGGCGGAATGTTTTGACGAATTACGCCACAGCACTTATACAATTGCACTGATTGGCTATGGCTGTGAGCAGATAGTGTCAATCAATGTATTGGAGATTGAGAAAACGGCAATCGTGACCATAGATGTAAAGAAAACAAAGTTGCTTGTCAGATTTTCCTAACAAGCAACCATATTTTTTTAATAAGCCCAAAAAAACGCAACCCGTGCTGTTTTAACGCGACTTACTAAAAAAAAAAGCCCAAAGTCGCGTATTATAAGCGGACTTGGCTACTATGGTCAGTTTAGGTAGCGCACTGCCGCCTAGCGGTGAACTTCGAAACAGCAGCACATTAAATACCGAAATGAACCAAATTATGATATTGTACCGTTTGAAATATAATATATACCGGTATTTTTGCAGTACCGGTATACCACGCATCCCTACAGAGAACAACGACAAAAATCGGTTTAACACCGTGTTATCCTTTTTTTTACATTTTGCACCCTGTTGACTTAAACGGGGCAAGTTTTAAACCTGCTTTTAGCCTCTTAACATTCTTGATGTGTCATTTTAAGTGAACAGCCATGTGAGTGATTTTATTCATAGTGAACACGGTGAATCTGACTGCAGTAGATGTGAAAGATATGAATAAAAATGATGTTTATTCAGCCAGCTCACATACCTGTATTTACTTCCTGTTTTCGGTCGAAGTCCACAGTAGTCGATTGTTGAGTTTGCGCGCACGATCATTGGTAGCTTAGTTAAGTCAACAGGGTGCAAATTTTAAAAAGAGGATAACACGGTGTAGGCAACACCAATTTTTGTCGTTGTTCTCTGTACTGACAGCACTCCAAATTTACACAAAAATGAGCTCAATGTTAAAATTAACCGGAGTTCTCCTTTAAGTGGACATTTAAATGAAATGTTGTTTGGTCAATAATAAACAAGGATCTGATCATTCTGTGAAGCATGCCAAAAACAATCACTAGTCTGCTGGTGCCCTCTGCAGGCATTTGTTATAATACATAATGGACATAAGTTGATTGGTAATTATAATCTATTGTATATTACATTATGTATTTTAGCAGTGTTGTTCAATAAAACCATATGATTAATTGCTTTTGATACTTTATTTGAAACCATTATAATCGTCTCATTGTTATATGTATTTCAAGTCATTTTAAAGTTCATCTTAGGTCTATTTTTATTTCACACAAAAAAAAAAAGATCCAATTGTTAAAATAAATAAACCGATTACCAAAATAATTGTTGGTGACAACCCTAAATGTCTTTAATACCTATATTCAGCAAGGACATTACATTAATCAAAAGTGTCAGTAATTTCTTTAAAAAAAAATCTTATTGAATATGAAGAATAAAGAGCCTTTAAGTATTTATCCTTAAATAATTACTTAAAGCATGAAACAATTTATTTATTTAAAGGGTACCTATTATGGATTTTTGAAAATTGCCCTTCATGTAGTGTGTAACATAGATCTAAGTGAACGAAAACATCCTGCAAAGTTTTAAACATGAAAGTTCACCGTATACAAAGTTATTGTCTCTCAAAAGTAAGAGTCGACTCTGAGTCGCTGATATGAATCGTTCGACGAACGATGCTTTTTCTCTAACTTTATGACGTCACCTGTACAAGTTATTTGAATAAGATACGCCCACTCATTGTGTTCGGAGACGCCAGGGAAAACTAACATCATGTCGACGAGACGGTGTCTTTTGAAGTGCGACGCAAAAGCAAACTTTTTTCATCTGCCCAGTGAGGAGCATTTGAAGACTAAGTGGCTACTAGGGCTGTCACTTTTGAGAAAAATCACATTCGAACGGATATCGAATATCAAGCAAAATATTCGAATATATTCGAATATCTACGACAATATAATGCACTATGCTCATATGTAAACACTGTTAAATTCACTATATCTAATGCGTTTCATACAATACAGACACATACATAAACATACACATAAAGTAAAATGAAGTTCACGAACAACCTCGATCCATCAGGAAACACATGGTCACTGAATTTAACTGCGCTTCATGAAGAGTTTTTCTTTTGCGTGAAGAAGCCGTTCGCCGGAGATGTGTTAAAAGATAGCGGAGTACGTTCATGATTCATGAATACACACATTCATACCAGTATAATAATCCTCCTGGCGCCAGGTCTGGGTGAGTATAATTTACTCTCTTACCTTTGTTCTTTGACACTTTAAGACCACTTAAAGAAGTTGCTGACAGAGACGCGATCTGACCACACAGAGATGGATCTTACACGAGTCTTTTCTGTGGGTCGTGCGCGCGTGTGTGTGTATGTGTGTAATAGGCAGGAATTATAGCGCGGTTTCTTTCGTCTTGTCTTTATCTTCCATTTTCAAAACAAGCTGGCTATATTGGCTATTATTCGCTTGATTTGGACTCATGGGTCTACGCTACAATACGTTTAGAGCGGCCACTACTGGATGAATGGCAAACAATAAATAAAAAGCAAACGATAGACTGTAAAAAATGCGCAAAACATGGCACTTTAAAAACCGGATAGTTTATTTATAGTTCGATTTCGGTTATTTCACGTCATGTTCGAATGCATATTCGAATATCGAATAAAAAGTGACAGCCCTAGTGGCTACAGTTCATATATAAAAACTATACCACAGAAGTATAGCCCGAACCTTGTTCTGTGTTCGCGTCATTTTGAAGATGATTGCTTCACAAACCCAAATGCTATAAAGTATGGATTTGCGAGCCGGCTGATACTGAAGGAGGGGTCAGTACCGAGTTTATTTGGATCAGCTTCCTTCTCCGAATCACAACCTGTAATTATTACTAAAATTAATTGTTGCTTTTATGTTTTATGTATCATGCTCAATAATTAGTTTGCGTGTTGTGTACACAGCGCAGCTTCTAGGTCTTCAATGTCAATTGTAATGAAATATGTAAAGTGCAGGGCTCTCAAGTGTCACGCATTGAGCGTGACAGTCACTCATCTCGGTCTGTCGTCACGCTCTCCCGCCACACATTGTATTTCTCACACTGAAAAACTATTTGTAATATATTCAATATGCCGCAGCGCCCAAAACTCTGGCCGCGCCGCTCTCACTGTGGAACCGACAGGAATCAAGCGCGTCTCCGAGTCCTCTCTGGTGTTGTTCGTCTGGTGTTGTTAGCCAATCAGAAAATAGCACTATTGTATCTGGGTAAGAATTAACGCAACAACCAATGACACCCCGTCGGCTCGGTGTCACTCCTTTGGGCTATGGTAGCTAACATATCACCGCAGATTAGCGTCACGCAAAGGCGGGGTTTGGAAAAATGACTCGCTAAACGATTCATATGGGAGCCGGTGAGCAAATCAGGTAAAAATAAATGCATGTTAAGACAACAAAAGTGTTTTTTGTCATTTCATGCTTGTAAAACTGTTGTTGGGGACTCCCAGAACAATATTAGGAACATTTTAAATGCCATAATAGGTACCCTTTAAGTAAACAGGTTATATTTTCACAGCACAGCCTATTTTGACAACTCTGTAGGGTTGGGAACATCAGAATTTTATGATTCCAATTCTGCTTATAGATTGTGTTTCTTATCGCTCGTTCCAATTCCAATATAAAAAAATAAGTCAAATTATTTATTCTGTCTTTTTGCAACGCATTCTGTTGCAGCTGAAAAAAAATCAGCAGCCTAAAGAACTAACTAATATAAGTTTCAAACATTAAGGACAAGTATACAGTCAGTAACAAATATGCAATAGCACAAATATAACTGAACAACGTTCAGAAATTAATCAAATGAAAAATAACATTACAGTTTTATGAATAAAATAAATGAATTAAGGATGCACCAATCCGATACTCAGTATCGGCTCCAAAACTGCCAATCTTGGCCGGATCGGGTATCGGTCAGATGAGGCCGATCCAAATCCGATATTGTGCGTTTATTATTCTGTGTTATTGTTAAGCCCCACAAAAGCATTATAAAGCACCACAAAGTTTCATGCACTATATTAAAAGTGTTTTGAAGCCATTCTATAGTATAATGTGAGATAGAAATGAATATTTAAGTCATTAAATTCAAGTTCACAAACTTTTCCCTCCGCTGCGGCTGTCAGTCATTCTCAATTCAGCATCAAACAGCGCATCGCGTTCGGTTACAACATTCAACGATGAAACTCTCTCCAAGATGATTCAATGTTAATATTATTATACTTGATCTGTAGATAAAGCTCTATGCTATGGACTGTATTGCTGTACCTTAATCATGTTCCTTTCTACCATGTGAGATCACACCACTGGAGAGCACTATAATTGTTCTTCACGAACACAGTAACTGAAATTTAAAACTATTAAAAGAAAAGGCTCAATAAACTATTGCATACATAAATACTAATACACACTGCATCGATGTCTTTCCTTTGTGCTTTGAACTTTTTAATGTGGACTCGTGCACGCTGTGACTCTTTGTTGCTTCAAGCGCATCATTCTGCGCTCGAGATGCGCATAAGCACTTTGTACGACACTGTATTGGAGTCTTTCATAACCATATCATAATTTAGGTTATGATACTTTTTTTTATTTGTTGTTTTTCTTCATAATGAAGTTGAACTGATAATCACTCTTTTGTGAGTTAAACAAGAGTTAAACAAAGGAAGTTGTAAGTTCCAGAGTGATGTATATAAGTTAAATCCTTACTGTACCACCCCAGAGAAAAATAAAGGCATGACAGGGTGAGAGGAAGGAGAAAGAGGCATGAGGGGGTGAGAGGAAAGAGAAACGTAGAGATGAGGGTATGAGGGAGGAGAAACCATTACAGCTGGCATGATGGGGTGAGAGGATAGAGAAATGGGGAACAGAGAAATTTGGAAAGACCTCCTCACCTACAGCCTTATTCTTATATGCCTGTCTCTGTCTGACACATGATACATAATAAATAGAGATCTCTTGGCAACTAACTGGTGTAGCTTCCGTGATTCAACACTAATGGTGAAAGCATGATTTTCAAAACTACAAGCTTCTTATCACATCT
The DNA here is from genome assembly GCA_036326025.1 of Chrosomus eos. Taxonomy (NCBI): domain Eukaryota; kingdom Metazoa; phylum Chordata; class Actinopteri; order Cypriniformes; family Leuciscidae; genus Chrosomus; species Chrosomus eos. Next base: position 20,870,491 of record CM070840.1, read on the forward strand.
TCTGTCCAATCAAATGCTCTCTAGAATCTAAAGCGTCCCTAATGCTATAAATTCCACCTGGCCAAAGTGACCATCGTTGACACGTCGCAGAGCAATATGGATTTTTCCCAGGGTCAATATATTGTCCCCACCACTTTTTGAAACAACTAGCGGCACGGATGTACTTAATCCAAATAAATAAAACATCTCCAGTTTACTAGCAGGGAATTAATTTCGTTAGCTTGTTGAATAAGAGGCGTTCTAACACTGAAATGTGTTATTTTTAAAATTAAGCTGCTGAGCTCGTTGCGGCTGCTATCAGTGACATGGATACAGTGTTCTCGTGGCTCCAGTGTTCGTACAGTCTTCACTCAGACGCGAGCTTCAATCTATCGCCGTTGCGGAGACTCTATTCGTTCCGGTGAAATCACAAAACAAAATGCACACAAACGTGTCCATGCTTGATATACAACCAATGATAAACATATTCGGTTTTGATGAGGAAAAAAAAACCTAACAAGTGCGGATTAGAACCCAGAACCTCTGACACGCTTGGCAAAAGTTCTGCAACTAGGATATAAAAAGTACACAAGCCATATTTGCGGCTCTATGGATGCTTTTACGTGAAAATGATCGGCACTAACAATATAACCCACGCCCACTGGTTGGAGATGTGTTTTTGGTTTAGTGCTTAGTATTTTTCAAAATTATACCGGTTTCATGGTATACGACGGTATTTGTATTTTTTTCCCAAGCATGACTGGGTGTTAACCCCATTTTCTACTGAGTGAGAGAGTAAATACTGCAGTAGATTGACTCAAAATGCCCTATTTTACAGTCAGGCGTGAATATTGTAGAAAATGGTAAATGGTAAATGGACTGCATTTATATAGCGCTTTCACAGACCCAATGGCCACCAAAGCGCTTTACAATTTTGCCTCACATTCACCCATTCACTTCTCATTCATACACCGACGGGCGACTGCAGCCATGCAAGGCGCCATCAAGCTCGTCGGGAGCATCTGGGGTTAGGTGTCTTGCTCATGGACACCTCGACACTTGGTCAGGTGGAACCAGGGATTGAACCACCAACCTTCCGGTTTGTAGACAACCTACATGAACCACTGAGCCACTGCCGCCCCAGAAAATAGTGTGAAAATAATTCACACTAGAATTAATACAGGTTTGCAAGGCTGTTTACAAAGAGGTGCCAGCAGGAGGCGCTTTAGGAGCGGCAGAAACAGCGATTTCCCCGGTAACGTCTGTATCACAGGTTCATCAGCGATAAACTCAGTGTTTATCACAGGTTCGCGTTTAAAGTCTGTTTAGAGAGAACGGTGTCGTCTTAGCACCCGTAATTTAATAAATTATCATTTCGATGGAAGTGAATCAATCAAAACTAACTTCAGCTGGAAATAACATTATTCAAGAACCGCTATAAAACCAAACCAATCTCTCTTACCTTAAATTATATGTTTATCTCTGTAAAGCTGCTTTGAAATAATCTACATTGTTTACAGTCAAGTTATCCTTATTTATATAGCTCTTTTAACAAAGCAGCACAGCGCTCATAAACGCTGCTTTCTCAGGAAAGTTATCGAAATAACAAATTACTTTTCTAAAGACCGTCAGTTCACTTCAGATACATTCATAAAAACACCAGGGCCGCGTTTTGACTTTGTAATGTGCAGTGCTCATGTTTATTCAACGATGTCAAAGCCAACCACAATTAGATTTTCCAAAAGGCTGTGTTGATATTGAGAACACTGTAATATAATTTGACAGCTATCAATTATAGTTTAACACAGGGATGGTTCTAAGGTCAGTTGATATTCAGGGCTTTAGCCCAAACTAAAATTGGGTATTTTTATTTTATTTAAAGGAATTAATTATAAAAGCGATAAGGGAATAAAGAAGAATAAAGGCTTATTGTATTAGTGAAATAATATTTTATTTTTTAGTATAAATTCTCTATACATGAATCATGGAAATGTTAGCATATTTCCAATTTAAAATGGCAAAATTTAATTAAAAAAAAAAAATCTGCCTCTGGTTTAACTTATCTATCTTCATTGTCACACTTAGTAACACAGATGTGCCCTAACCACAGTGCAACAGTGAAAAGCAACCCTCTCAAACAATGCCGCTAGCCGATGGTTGTTAAAGGGACATACACCATATTACGGTATATTAAAAATTAATTTCATAACAAAAATAAACATCGGTGTTCAGAATGAATGGGTATACCGCCCAGCACTAGCTCGGTTGCTCGAGTTTTATTCACACAACTACTATTCAATCCAATGTATCATCAGCGCTCAGATTCGCTTCCATTATGCGGTCAAGTACCACTCTGCTTGCAGTCTGTGAGGTAAACTAAATGCTATTGGCTATTTGAAAAGGGGGAGGAGCCATTCAAGTGGTTCCAAGGCACTTCAGTGGGCCTTTAACCCTTTATGACCTGCCATAGAACAATTCCACCAGAGTATATCTTTGTATTTTTACATGCTGTGCTGTCATTCTTTTGAGCATTTTCATATGCCATACATCAAAATAATCCTTACACTCCCAATTTGAAGGCTATGTTTGTAATACAGTTGAAACCAGATATTTACATACACTTCAGAAATAAACACAAAAACTTTTATTTCTTTACTGTCATACATTAAATCAAAGTAAACTTTTTCTGTTTTAGATCAATAAATATTAACATATTTTTTGCAATTGTTAAATGTCAGACTCGAGCGAGGGATAATTTGTATGTAATTTTTTTATCACTTTCAATCAAAGTCAAAAGTATACATACACTGAGTTTATTGTGTCTTTAAACAAAAAGAAAACTACAGATGATTCCATTCTGAGCTTGAGAAGCTTCTAATAGGTTAATTGATTCCATTTGAGTTAATTGGTGGCACACCTGTGGGTGCATATAAAGGCACACCTCAAACCCAGAGCCTCTTTCTTTGACATCATGAGAAAATCAAGAGAAATCAACCAAGACATCAGGAAAAGAATTGTGGACCTCCACAAGTGTGGCTCATCCTTAGGTGCAATTTCCAGATGCCTGAAGGTCCCACGTTCATCTGTTCAGACAATAATACGCAAGTATAAAAAACATGGGAATGTACAACCATCATACCGCTCGGGAAGGAGACGGATTCTGAGTCCCAGAGAGGAACGTTTTTTGGTGCGAAATGTGCGAATCAATCCCAGGACAACAGCAAAAGACCTTGTGAAGATGCTAGCTGAAACTGGTAACTGAAACACCAACATCCCAAACTGTGAAGTATGGGGTGGTGGTAGTATAATGTTGTTGGAGGGCTGCTTTGCTGCAGAAGGGACTGGTGCACTTCACAAAATAGATGGCATTATGAGAAAAGAAAATTTTGTGGATATATTGAAGCAACATCTGAAGACATCAGCCAGGAAGTTAAAGCTTGGGCGCAAATGGGTCTTCCAAATGGACAATGACCCCAAGCATACCTCCAAATTAGTTACAAAGTGGCTTAAGGACAACAAAGTCAAGGTATTGGAGTGGCCATCACAAAGCCCTGATCTCAATCCCATAGAAAATTTGTGGGCTGCACTGAAAAGGCGAGTGCGAGCAAGAAGGCCTACAAACCTGACCCAATTACACCAGATCTGTCAAGGGGAGTGGGCCAAAATTCCAGCAAACTATTGTAGGAAGCTTGTGGAAGGATACACAAAACGTTTGGCCCAAGTGAAACAGTTTCGGGGCAGTTCTACCAAATACTAAGGAAGTCTATGTATACTTCTGACTTTGATGAAAGTGACAAAAAAAATACATAAAAATTATCCCTCGCTCAATTCTGACTTTTAAAAATGCAAAAAATATGTTAATATTTATTGATCTAAAACAGAAAAAGTTTACTCTGATTTAATGTATGACAGTAAAGAAATAAAAGTTTTTGTGTTTATTTCTGAAGTGTATGTAAATATCTGGTTTCAACTGTAAATCAATAGTAACTATATAAATCTCAAAAGTGCAATAAACAAAATTTTTTTTTTTTTTTTTAACATTTTATACAATACAAAAAATGGATAAATGTCAACCTCAAACTTGTCAATGAGAAAAACGTGCATAAAACAATTTAAAACTATACAGAATTTATTTGAACTGTTTACATAAATTAGTTTTTAAGATACACTCATTTTTACACTCATTCAAAAAAAAGGCGTGTACTTTCGTTTAGACCTAACGCTGCGTGCGTGCGCGCGTGTGTGTGTGTGAATGTCCTTGTATTTGTGAATGTCTAAAGGAGAAAGAAATGATAAAATAAAGCAATGGTAAAAAGACAATAACGATATAAGGAACATATAGCAAATGGGAGTCAAACGGGAGTCAAACGCATGGTCAAATGACGCAGCGTGTGACGTCACAACATGCGACACACCCGGGGGTCATAGTGCACAGAACGTGATACGTCAATGAGCCATCGGAAGACATAACTATCAATCGCAGATCTACAGAACATGTGCGCAAAGACGTGCAAAGCATTTTTGTGTTTTTGTTTTTTTGTAAACGCATATTACGCAGTTTGTACAGACTGATTAGAGGGTGAAAACAACGCAACATGGGCATGTTGGAGGCTTGATCTGAACATGTTACATCACTGGTTTTGTATGCAAAAAGAATGATTGAGCTAGCCATTTGGTTTCAGTTTCTATAGGCTTTTAAACAGACACAGGGAAACGGTCTTAGAGGGTTAAGTGTCTGATACCAGAATTGTAATCGATTTTTGATTCCCGACCCTACAACTCCGTTTTTCATTTTGGTTTTGATTCAACCGTTTCAAACTTTTTTTTTGACATGCCTTGAAAATAATACCATTACTCACACTTCTTCAGAGGAGGAGTCTTGGTCTGCTTTCATACCCTCTGATAGACTGCCTTTGAACTTGTCTTCATCTCGGCCCCGCCTCTTCCTCCTCCTGTCACGATCTCTGGAGGTGGATCGTCGTAGTCTGGAACGGAAAAAACGATCCCTATCAGCAGACCTGCCAAAACAGAACAGTACATTACACAATTATCTTACAGCACTAACAGACTGGACTGGGTTTCACTGACAAAAACTACAGCTCAAGATAGTATTTCTCACAGACTCTCACCTGCGTCTTAGGGGCGATCGACTTCGCCTTCTGGGGGAGGATCGAGACTGTCGCCGTGGTGATACAGACCTACGTCTAGTGGTGAGCGGCTCACTCTGCGCCGAGCTGGACTTGTTTCCCGTGATCTCCCAAGTCCATCCACACGAGGACGCTTCCTAAGAGACATTAAACATTAGCCAGAGCAGTTATTTTATAACAGGTCATAAGCAGGAGTAATAAACATATAAAACACCAATTCACCTTAAATATTAAAATCTTAACATCTATTATTCTGACCCTAGGTAAGTAATAAAAACTTCAAGACGTGTATGAATTTTATTTTAACCCCAGAATCTTTCAGTGTGGACTCTACATTTTAATAGTGTACAAGAAATTTTAGAAACAATTAGGTTCCCTCAATGGCACAATCTACTCAACAGAGAGATTACCAGTGACTGGCGAGTCCTTCACCTTGATATCAAACCTAAAAATAGCTCTGATCAGGGCTCAACAGAGGTCTGTCTGTACGATTTTTGTAATTTGTGGAGCGATCTGGATCTGTGGTTTGTCTCAATTGCAATGGAATTGCTTTTCATAAAATATCTTATGTGAAGACAAATTAGATATCAGAAAAAAAAAATTGTTGATTTATTTGATTAATAACCGTGTTTATCTGTTCAACCATTATAGTGCAGCCCTAGGCCCCATCCACACTACTACGTTTTCGTTTAAAAACGGAGACCTTTTGCTACGTTTGCACCTCCCATCTACACTAAAACGGCAAAAACGAAGACCTAAAACGGAGAAGTTTAGAAACGCTGCAGACCCGTTTTGCGTTTTCAATCTCCGGAGGGCGTTTTAGTGTAGACGGGTCAAAACGGAGGACTTTAGAAACGATGACGCAGAGGCTCGCGCTCGGCTCTCTGATTGGGTGTCATCAGTCATGACGTATCCTTCCCTGATGCTGTAACGTTAACTGCCTACATGCGCCGGAGGCAAGCTATTATTCCAGCGATCTGTGACAATTCCCGTGCCATGTGCAGCGGCGGTATCGACCGTACATGGAGCGTCGGTTTTGGGTTAAGCTGGGAAGAACCAGCGCATGCGGGATAATTTTATCAATGAAGTTGTGGTTCCTGAGTAATGGTGTTTACACCGGCACGCGCATGCCCAGTGTAGGTGAATGGTCACGTGATGCGCGTTTTCAGTCGTTTTTATGTGGACGGAGATCGCAGCTAAAACGCTGGTGTGGACGGAGATCATATTCGTTTTAATTCTCCGTTTCTAAACTAAAACGCAGTAGTGTGGATGGGGCCCTAGTACAACTGACTTTCTTCTGTGGAAAACAAAAGATGTTCCAAACAACATTGAACCCTTACTGGCATTCTATCACAGTTTTTCAAAAGATCTTCTTACGTATCCCACAGAATAAAGTAATGTCTGGAACAACATGAGGGTGAGTAAATAATTATGACAAAATGTAACTTTTTGGGGTAATTTTCCCCTCTATAGAAGGTGTGCTGATGCTTACCTGGAAGGGGAATCTCTCCGGCGCTCATTTGAGCGGCTTCGTGCTCTTCGAGCGGCTGGTGATCTGTTCCTAGATGGTGAGTGGCTCAGTTTGGAGCTCCGGTCCACAGAACCTGAGGGGGGTTGAGAAGCAGAGTTGGACTGGCGGTCCCTGTGGCGAGGGGAGGAACTGCGTCGGCGTTGAGGGCTAAGAGCTCGGCGTAGATGAGGCGACCGATTCTCTTTCCCAGAGGAGGTGTCTTTGGATGGAGACTTTCCTGGCCTCTTTTCTCTGTCAGTCTCCGATCGACCCACCCGGGCATCTTTAGAACGAGACCGTCGATCTTGCGACCGGCTCTTGCGCCCTTGTGAGCCTGATCTCTGTCTGACTGGTTCCCGCTTATCTTCTGTACGGGGAGGAGAACGTCGATCGGAATGTCCCTTCTGGTCTGGTTTTCTCTCTGCAGAACCTTTCCTTGTAGATGGGGACTGGGACCTTCTTCCACGCTCCCTGGATTTGTCCCTGCTCCGGGAGCGTTTTTTCTCTTTGGACTTCCTATGCTCCTTAACGGTCTCTTTCGCAATTTTGGTCGTTCGTTCAATCTTAGCGTCCCTCCCAGCTCTCTCTCGGGAACGACTGCGCCGTTTAGTGCTTGGTTTGTTGGTGTCTGTTGAGTCCCGTCTGGATCTACCCCCCCTGCTAATCTGGTCTTTAGGTGAGCGGGTTCTGCCCCCACTACCTCTTTGCCGTTGCTCCCCATTACGTGCCCTCTGCCCCTCTCCATCTTCTTCAGAGCCAGAATTGTAACCCTGTAGAATCAGGCCCATTCCTGACTGAACTTTCCCCTCCATCAGCTGGCTGTCCAGCTCAGCTTTAATCAGTGCTCTTTGTTTTTCTAGATCTTCAAGAAGCGCCTTGTCATCCAGGGCTGCATTGGCCAGTGAAGGGGAGCCATCCTCGGCCCTCCCCTTGATGGCCACAGATGGCAAGGAGGACGGCTCCTCTTTGCGCCTGTGCTTCTTATGTTTGTGTCTATGTTTTCGTTTGCGTTCCTTATCTTCCTCAGATGCATGTTTGTGTTTTTTGTGCTTGCTACGGTGCTTGTGTTTCTTTTTCTTGTGTTTGCTGCCACTGCTGCTGTGATGTTTAGGACCGCTTTCTTGCTTCTCCCCATTCACCTCTGCTTCCTCCTCACCCTCCTCTTCATCCTCTCCAGACACATCACCATTTTCATCCTCATTCCCGCTCTTCTCTGGACTCTCCAACTCTTCTGACCTGTATACATGATCACCACAAACACATTAACAGGCAAAATCAGGCAATCTTAAACGTAAAAAACAAGGATCATTTATGCAAGATTTCACTTTTTCCTTGTAATAGTCGTTTTAAAACACAATGTTTCTTTAAATGCATTTTTTGCGCTCATTATATTTCGGTACCAAACAACATGCTGAGGTTTTGTTATGTTTCGTCAAAGCAACACAGTGTTCTTCACAAGGACACACATGCTGCAGAGCATACTCACCAACAAATGTATCTAACGTTAAACAGGTATGTTACTGTGCTTATAAATAGGGAGGGCCTGATGATAAATTATACTACTTTAATGGTTTAACTGACAGCAATTTTGTAAATATGAAGAGATAACTAACAAACGGAGCATGTTTCATATCAAGACTAACTACGGATAGGATACCTTACGAAATAAGCTAACCATATAAATACTTAATTTCAAAGGACGTGGTAGAGCGATGTGGTAACGTTAGGCTTTTAAAACCGAGAACTTCACAGAACCAACCGAAGTAATTTTAAACAAATTAATCTTGACAACTGGCTGCTTGATAGAAATTAGCACTAGCATGCTAACACTAGCCGGATATGAAAACAGATATCAAAACCCTCATAGTTCACTATGAGAATAACCCAACCCAAACAAAATATGTCCTTTTTCCCTAAACACTCATCTAGGCTCTAAAATGCGTTGTTGGTGGGGTTAAACTACGCACGTGCTCTTACCCGTTATTCAGCCTCTTGCTCTGTAAATCCATTTCCACGTCGGCCATTTTGTTTCAACAGCGGCCCGCTGTGTTATTCTTCAGCAGTGCGATTATGAGGAGGAACAGAGCGTCGAGGAGCGCTTGTGCTCCCTGGTGTCTGCATTAACAACTGCAGATAATTTAGATGAACTGAATGTATTCCTGTAAAAATGTTACAAAAAAATAATTAACCGTTGCTAGGCTATTTAATTTTTAAATAGTCCTGCTGTGTTACAAAAAATACAAATATTCCATGTAGTATCCATTAATATAGGCTACAAAATATTCATTCATGATGATAATTATACAATAATTAACACATTTTTATTCGAAATAGTGTCAAATATATCTCACATGTATCTGTTATCAGTTGCAAAATAGCAACTTTCAGAACAACATGAATTACTTCTGCGATGTAAGTCCAAGATTGTATCTTTTGCATTTGCAGCTTTTGAATGAAAGATGTATATAAATCTGGATTTTTCATTTAAAAAAAGCTAAGCTTTCCTTAGGTTCCTCTGATCAAGAATCTCTTCAGAACGATACTTTATTGCACAGCAAATGCATGTTAGAACTGATGTGAAGCATTAACTCATGATCTTATTAGCAGAGAAAATAGTATTGCATTATAAATGGCCATATTAACATATTTAACCCTTTGATGCATAACATGGGTCTAAAAAGACCCGACTGAGTTTTCATTTTCTATATCTTTGCAAGAAATTAATTTCATCATTCAGTATTCCAGGTATTCTTCAATTAACTTGTTTTAGATCATTAAAAATCCTAATTGAAATTTTTCATTTCTTACTTTTCGAATAAAAATCGCTTTTGTATCGCAACCCTTCTAATGCGCAACATGGGTCTAAAAAGACCCGTATTCATTTCCTATGTTATTTCATACATGGCTGAGTGTTTCTTTGCTGAATCTTTAAAATATATCTATTTTATCATTTGTTATTCCAGATATTCATTAAATATCTTTTTTTTTTATTTCCACAAATCATTATGTTTATGTTTCCTTTCTTACTTTATAAACAAACACAGTTTTTGTATTTCTACATTTTTTTTACATACATGGGTCTAAAAAGACCCGTATTCATTTCCTATGTTATTTCATGCATGGCTGAGTGTTTCTTTGCTGAATCTTTAAAATATATCTATTTTATCATTTTTTATTCCAGGTATTCATTAAATATCTTGTTTTTGATTTCCACAAATCATTGTTTCCTTTCTTACTTTATAAACAAACACAGTTTTTGTATTTCTTCATTTTTTTTTTTTTTTTACATACATGGGTCTGAAAAGACCCGTATTCATTTCCTATGTTATTTCAGTGATGGCTGAGTGTTTCTTTGCTGAATCTTTAAAAGACATGTTTTTTTAGTAACGACATTTTTTTGATGGTCCCTTTTGAATATTCTGTTGATTGTAACTTTGCAACTACATGTCAACTAACTCTCATTACATATAAGTAACTTTGCAACTACATGTCAACTAACTCTCATTACATGACTATAAGTATCTATGCAACTAAATGTCAACTTATTCTAACCCTAACCCTACCAGTCTATTAATACTCTACTGAGAGTTAGGAGACATGTAGGTGCACCGTTACTTATAGTCAACAGAATGTGTTAAAGGGACCATCAAAATAAAGTCAAACCGTTTTTTATTTTTTAATGTATTTTTTTCATTCCAGGTCTTCATTAAATATTTTGTTTTTGATTTCCACAAATCATTATGTTAATGTTTCCTTTCTTTCTTTATAAAAAAACACTGTTGTTGTTTTTTTTTATTTCTACATCAATTTTACATACATGGGTCAAAAATGACCCATATAGAAACCTTTGATATTTGCACATTGTTGCAAGTAGGAACATTTACTGCAGAATACTATTCAGCTGCCACACATTTCACAACTCAACACGGCTGCTTTTGTATATTTGATGCAAGTCTTATTTTATTTTAACCACAGAAAATATTTTATATTTTGTAAAAGATGGACATAATATTTGAATATTAGGCTATGCTTTCCTTGACCTTGTAATCCTAGAGAGAAATTACTTGTGAGAAGGAGAAACATGTCCAACACTATTAGCTAAAGCTAGCTGGTGACATATTCTAGCTAATGTTAGCTAAAAAAGATTGTATTTTAAAGCTTATTTACATGTAGAAGGCCTAACAGTACAGATGCCGCTGTACCAGTGTGATTTTATTTTGATTTTTGTATTTTCTTTTATTTGATCACATTCACCACAATTCAATTCAATACAGTTACAATTTCAGTGTTATCAGTTATCTGTGATACGTGAATGCTATGTGAGACAAAGTGGCAAATAAACATTTCAATTGTTTGTCTAAATGACTGCTAAAATGATTAATTTGACAAAATGTTGTCTTTATTATTTTGTTTTATCATGCTTGATAAGTAAATTCGATATAGTAACACACAACCTAGAAATAAATAAAATAAAAAAAAATTTAAATTGAAAACAAGAAATTTTTAATATTTATAAATCATGGAATTTAGAGATCATGGAATATTAAATGCTTAAATAAATTGATCTCAAAAGAAAAAAAACAAGATATTTAATGAATACCTGGAATAACAAATGATAAAATAGATATATTTTAAAGATTCATCAAAGAAACACTCAGCCATGCATGAAATAACATAGGAAATGAATACGGGTCTTTTTAGACCCATGTTGTGCATTAGAAGGTGTTTCCATAGCTTGCGCATCAAAGGGTTAAGCACCGTTTAGTAGCCTATCACTCACTAATATTGTGTTTTAATGTAACTACTTTAAAACAATAATAGCAAATTGTGTCCTAGTAAAAAAATTGTAAGCATAAAGGCACATTTAAGAGACAAGCAAAGACAAGCATTTCATATATTTTCTTTTATTAAAACCATACAAACATTTTGTTGTAATCTGATATAAAAATGAATAATGAGACTTTGTTCCCAGTCTAACGGTGCTAGGCACCACAACTCCATTTTTATCTCTCTGTTTAGTGAGAGGGCACAGGGATTCCTGCTTTATAGAGTAGGATACTTATACTAACTGACCCCTGATGCCACCTAAACTCTTGACTACCTTTTACAGAATGAATATGTATTTACAAGCATGAAAAATAATAATAATAATAATAGTTATTTTAAAAAAACAACAACAAAGCAACCAACATTGTTTATACATGTTACATTTCTCAATGCCCAACCAACAGAATACAATGTTTAATGTTTCATCATGTAACATGTAAAGTCATAGGACTTTCCATACACAATTTATTTTTTGGCAGTGATTATTTTGTATGGAAAGGCATTAATAAGGCACATACCTTAGGCTCAAACCCTTAAGTCCTTTCATTTGGGAATGGGTCATACCACTTTTATGTTCAAAACACTGATACACAACTAGAGAAAAAGTTCAAATAACTGTACAAAAACAAACATAACCTAATTATCAGAGTACACAGCTGCAGTTTAGAAACTGCAGGGTAGTTTTAATACTGCTGAAAAGTCTCTTAGCTCTTGTAGTGGAGCTTGATGTGTCTTGGTGTTTATAAGTCTTAATTTCGCTAATTAAATCATAAATGGGTACAGGTTGATCAAAACAGCATACATGATATCTCACTATAGATGCACACAGCACACAACTGAGACAAAGAAACAAATAAAATTACTGTTATATTTAGATAAATTTCAACATGAATTGACACAGATAATTTCAACACCCTTTGGCCACAAATTAAAAAATCTTTGTGCAATAAGTGTTGAGATTGACTAAAATGACCACAATGTTTTTTCCACAATTGTCACATAATGCACTGCCAACGTCAGCACCAGTCATTTACGATATGATCAAAATAATGATATTTACAATATAAAAAAGAAAAAAAATATACATTTATTTACAAAGATACAATTAATATAATCAAGATACTGAGTTATCAGCTCTTTGTTAGCATTCAGCTCTCAGTTAGCATTCTGCTCCACACTTATACAACAAAATGGTCCCTCTTACTTGCCATGTTGGAAAAGAAATTGATCAAAACAACATTTGGTACTTAAGAAATCACTGAAACATCATTGATTTAAGACACTTAAAAAGACAATTAGAATAATCAAAATATGACACTTGGGCGTGTTAAGAGTGATATTTGACCCTGTCTTGACCCGTTGACAGTTAAGTCATTCTGTGTTCAACACTGAAGTATGCAATACACTCTAAAATAAAGGTACACAATACATGAGTTAACCTACTCAGTTTAGTGGACACTGAGTACACTTGATAAGAAAAATAGCATGCACTTGTAGCAACAGTGTACAAAAAAACATATATATCAACAACATAGAATACTTTTCAATGTGATGGAAAGTGTCTCTTGTCATCATTATATGTATAAAAGAAAAAATAGCTTCTATATATTTATCTTTATTGGTCATTGCCTCTAGGGCGATGAGACAGCTTTAAAGTAGATTGTAAACTCTTTGTCAACATCGCCTATTAAACTATTTTAATGAGTATAAATTAATTACTTTTTTTTCTCATACTACATTTAAACATTACATGCATTTGTCTGTTATATTTATCTTACCTATAACATAGTTACGATTTTATTTTTTGGAGGAGGAGTTCACAGACTACTGCATAATAGCCAGAAATTTACTCTCTTCTGCGAGGGTGGTAAGGAGGGAGCTCATGTCACCTATAGCCATGTTGTTCGTGCCTGGATGCATGCTGTGAAATGTAGCAGAAACACGAGGAGTAGTCAGTCGAGAGGAAGTCCGAGACAGACCCTGGAGAAAACTAGGACTGATTATGTCAGACACCACACTACCCTGCTCAAAGCCATCCTCAAGGATGGAACAAATATCTAAACACATATTATCTAGGGCACCTGGGCTTCCTTCTACCGTGCTGGTAACCTGATCAACCCCAGGGGACAAAAGAGCCTCAGAAGGTGTTTCTGTCTCTTCTGTCAAGGATTCCATTAGACATGACTGTGCTATGTTGTGAGAAGATGAAGTTTTGGACTCTGTTGTGTCAAAACACTCAGCAATAAACACCGGCTGTTGTTGCTGAAAGGAAGAGCAAGTGCTAGTTTGAAGATGATCATCTGCTTCAAGTTTCAGCCCTGAAACCTGATTTGTAAGGGAGCAATTGGTGCCATTTCCATTTCTTAAGCTTTGCTGCAGGCATAAATGTGCATTTTGACTGTTGCTTACATGCTGAGTGGAGTAGAACTGTGGGTGATATAAGCCTCTACGGCCACTGTTTACAGGTGGGTGGGTCATAGGAGGCTGGGGCTGGTGAGGCAGTGGTGTTGCCGGAGACAAGCTGCAGTTTGCTTGTCTTTGCAACACAAGGTTACTGCTGATTTGATGTGTTGTGTGATTTTGCTGGAGGTGAGTTTGGGATATCATTGTCTGCTGGGCACAGCTGGGGCGGATGGGGCCCAAATAGATGTGAGAGAAGTCTGGTCGACCAAAGTTATTGTGCCTTGATACCAGTTGAGATGTCGAGGAAGACTGAATCTTAATGCCTGGATTAATCTTGGACTGCTGTTGGGCTGGTTTTGCAATTTGTTGATGCTGCTCTGGATGTCTGCACCTGTAGCTCATACCTGTCATGTGTTGAACACCGTCACTATGAAGACTTAAGTGTTGATCTATGAAATCTGCATGCAGTTGTTGCTGCACAATCATGTTTCCAAATCGACTAAATGGGTTGCTCACAATGCCACTCTGGTCTGACCATCTTTCGCACCTCTGAGATTGCTGCCTGGGTGGAGTAAAATCAGCACTACCAGAGCTCACTTCATTCCACTGGATAGGCATTACATCCTTATTAGTGTCTTCCCCTTCAGCCTCTTCCTGTTGCTGTTGTGGGTTGAGGAAGTTCTGGCCATCTGCAATACCCTGGACAAAACTGGATCTATGGGGACTGGAATCACTGCTATGGTTGTGAGCCGATTCCTGATCTTGAGAATGGAGATACTGTACCAAATCATCCGGTAGGATGACTTCATTGACATGTAACAAAAGACCATCCTGGTCCATGGCCAATTCCTCAAGTGCTGATTGCTCCATGATGCTAGGAGGGCATGGAGAGTGTAGACTCTTCTGAAAGCTACCTACTTGGCAGGTGTAGTTCTGCAGACTTAGACTGTGATCTTCTCCATCTGAGTAATGATAACTAGAAAGATGGGGTAATGAATTCATGTTGTTTAGACTGTTAAAACGCTGTACCTGTGGTAAGCCAAAAGCACTAGGATCCCGTGGACGCACAGGGTCACTGGCTCTTCGATCACTATTCCCTGGACCTTCACCAGGGTACAGTCCTCTCTGTTGATACAATGCTTGACTGCCTTGTAAATTGTGCATACCATCACTACAGCGACGTGGCCTGACAAGTGGTGGTAGTGTAAGCTGGCCTGTGTTCTGTCCATCTCCCAGAAAAATCAGGCGAGTCTTTAGACTCATTTGCTCCATGTTGGGCAAGGGTGTGGGAGGAGGCCCACCTGTAGCAGCTGCATATTTGGCCTTCAGGTGATAGTGTTGAGCTGGAGTGAGGTTCAAACCACCTTTTGCTCCCATCCCAGTTCCTCCGATTCCACCACCCCAGCTTCCACCGTACATCATCCCAACTGAACTTCCTCCTCCACCTCCACACTGGCTGGCTTCACTGGAGCGTCGGGAGGCATCGGTGGAGATGGGGTCATACGAATCAGTGGCACTGAGATTGTGGATACGCCGATGATGGCTGTGCTCAGACTGCGAGGCCTGGCTAGATCGGCGGCTGGAGAAGCAGGGAGAAATGCCAGAGGAGCGACGGCTGCTGCTTAGGTAGGCCGAGCTGGTGTTGCTACCACTGCTGTCCCGCCGTTCATGCAGCAAACTCAAAACTGTCAGCTCTGTGTTGGACGGCTCAGGACGTGGAGAAAGCTGGGGCACCCCCACAGAACTACTCCTACCAAGGCATGAACCTAATAATGAGAGATACTCTTGTTAGGAGAGGTTGAATGTTATCATTATTATGCCATTATTATAGTCATATTTAGACATAAATGGTTAAGTTCACCCAAAAATAAAACTTCTGTCATCATGTACTCACCCTCACATCATTCCAAACCTTCAAAATATCTTCTTGTATGTTCCGCAGAAGAAGAACAAGTCATGAAAACGACATAAGGGTGATGACAGAAGTTTCATTTTTGGATAAATTAATCTTTAATTTTAAAAGATTATAAGAATACCTGGTGGTCTGCACTTAAATTTGTAGAGTTTGGTATGTTGACAAAGCTCTGAAAGTAAGACTTACCCTTTCCTGTGAGGGCAGGCAGGGCCTGGCCTTTAGGGGGTGGTGTTGGGGACAGATGTCCTAGCCTAGGCACAGCTCCATTCACCTGCCTTAACCTCTCCATCTTAACATGTTCCATCCAGCGTAGGGGCCGTCCTACACTTCGGCGTGTCTGCAAAGCTATTGTTGCCGTTGTGGCTGTTGCAGTGGATACTGTAGAGTCCATAATGGGGGCATCCTCCTCCTCTCCTTCTCCATCCTCCTCCTCTTCCTCTTCTTTTTCCTGGTCCTCAAGCACTGCCACCTCCCCCAAAAGCCCAATGCTGTTTACAGCAAGCTGGACTCCACGGCCGATATAGGGCCCGCTGGTGGACTGGTCACTGCCGCATGAAGACTGACTGCCAGGGCTTGGCTGAGACGTCTAAGAGAGGAAGAAAGAGGAGAACATATTTTTTAAATTTATGTCAAAAATTTAACAATCCTCATATTTTGGCACATTTTCTACAGGTGAAACAGAAGAATGCAATGAGGAGAATGAAATGCAATGTTGAGAAAATTTCTCGCACTCAGCCAATAACAAGACCTATTAAAGCAGATGTCTTCACCCCTGTCCCTGGAGACCACTGTCCTGCAAAGTTTATTTCCAACCTGCTTCAACACACCTGCCTGTAATTTCCAGAAAACCTTAATTATCTGGTTTATCTGGTGTGTTTATCTGGTGTGTTTGATTAGGATTGGAGCTAAACTCTCAAGGACAGTGTGTCTCCTGGAGCAGGGTTGAAGACTTCTGTAAGAGTATATGGTTGATGTGAGCAATAATTCTACACAATTTCTTAATCAGTTTACATAAAACTGTATTTGAATCACTTTCATCTCTACATCTGCATGGAATGTAAACTAAAGTGAATCACAGACGTGTGAGAGACAGATTCCCTCATGCTCACCAGCTGCCAATATCAGAACTAAATGACCAACAGCGGGAGTAGAGGTAAGCTTGTTTGCCCCATTTTCAGAAAACAGGGCACATGAACAATGGTCTCCCTGAAGAGCTGTTGGGTCCTAATTAGGTTTTTTTTTGTGTGTGTTACAAATGGATAATGGCTGCTAAAGAATTGACTGTAGTATTGACTGTAATTGTTAGTAGTGGTGTAAGAAAGCATTTATTTTTCTACTTTGTATTTTTTGCGATTTGAGATTGCGTTTTCTCAACCTAGAGCTGAACAAAGATCCAGAACACAATGAAACCAAAAGTGCAGTCACAGCTCACTGATTTAAAATGGCAACAGAGTTCCAGAGCCAAATACATAAACAGTTACTAGAGGTAGCTTTGTCATGCAAGCTGATATAATACTCATGTGACCATAGGCAACAATATTATGACAACAAAGTATGCACCATGCTTTAAATAAAATAAAAATAAAATGTATTTTTACATTCAGCGTTAAAATATGTAAGAGATGACATGATGCTGTTGACCGATGACTGAATGAATAGCCAAAATTGATCCAGATGGCCCAGACTTCAAAGGATAGAATGAGTAATAAAAAGAGAAAAGATCAGACCTATAATAACATCACCAATCTCACCTGATCACCCACTGTCCTTATTAAGAGAGGAAAAGTAATGCGTGTGGTAGTGGACAAAAAAGATATTCAGTTATTTATTTGCACATGCAAGCCAAAATGTAGCTGGCTGTAAGCAAGTATTAGCTGAGCAGCTGAAACAGGGAATGGAAGGGGTAAAGACATCAGTTATGGAGAAAACATTTGAAAGACAAAGGCCACATACACACTGCAGTTAAATTTGGTTGTCACTTCACCTTTTTAATGCTTAATCCCGTTCTGTATATGCACACAGTTCAGAAATTTACGGGAGTGACAACTGCATACTACAACTGAATTAACTCCTGAAAAAATGCAGGTAGCGACACGTACGTAACCGAACATTTTTAATTACATATTTTAATGCACATCAGAGATATTTCCCTCTTCTGTATGCGCTCTGCAAGAAAATCACAGAGAAAGAGGTACTAGGCTTTACTCATTCATGTTGCCAGATCTTGCTAAACAATAGCAGACATGAATAAGCCTATAATAAACCAAAATAAATCCAAATGCTTTATATTGGAAATAAGGCCACTGTTTTAATTCAAATTAAAAAACATAACGATTCTTTGGTTACTGTAATATTACTTTGTTCAAATATAGCGGATACCAGACATGTGAGATGCCAGAACATTACTATGGTTACCACGGTGTTAAACATCACAGGAGTATGTTCTGTACACACACACAGAACGATAATTTAGGGGATTCACCGTATTTAAATACAGGAATACTCCTGAAACTTTCTAGTTTGTACATGGTCAAAAGGACATAAAAGGTTAGATTTCAGTTTATTTATTTTACATTTTTGGATATTACTTTTTGTAAAAAAAAAAATATTTATTTTTTTACATGGAAGGAAGCTTACCATGGGCTTTTCTGTTTTGATTGACTTGACTTGAAGACATTCATCCTGTTTCGAGGTAGCATGGTTATACTCCCTTTGGTCCGTGATCGCTCCGAGAGGCAGTTGTCCTGGTGACCGGCTTTGTCCATTACCTCCAGGTTCTCGAGGCTGAGGTGGGGGTCGTGGGTATGTATCCCCACGCTGTTTCTTGGTGACGTGGGCTTCAGGACCATGTACAGTCTTAACATGTTTCCGTAAAGAGCTGGGGTCAGTGTATCGCTTAGTGCAACCAGGGATTTTACAGACATAGGGTTTCTAAGATAAGTAAAGAGAGAGGGAGCATCGGCATCATATAGAAATATTCAACTTAAAGTCAAAATGAATGGTATAGTCACAACCTATTCTACCTCAGAGATGTGATGTATTTTGAGTAAAAAGAATATTCAGTGAGAAAGTATGTAGGATGAGCCCTCATTTTATTCATCAAGAATTTATCGCATTCTGAGAAGAGCTGGTCGTGATCGCTATATGAAAGAAAGTTGGGTGGGCTGAAAAATAAAATGGCATGGTGATGTCAGCGAAAATTTAAAGTTGTTTCAGAGGTGGATCAATAATTGAATGTTTCACCATAAGACCAGGAACATAAGAAGAAAGTAAATAGGGTCAATTTTGATTTCATGTTGACTATAATTTATACTTGTCTAAACCTGACAGTGTTAGAAGTAGGCATTTTGTTTGGTACACTCATGTGTGTGAATTTACCTCATTGGAGTGTGTGCGATTCTGGTGTTTGGCTCGGTCGGACGCATTGGAAAATGCTTTGTTGCAACCTTCATGTTCACACACATATGGCTTCTCTCCTGTGTGTGACCGCAAATGTGTCTTCAGATTCTCTAGTCTGGAGTAGGCCTTTGAACAGCCTTCAAACTAACAGAGAAAAGAACACAGTTGCATTGATTTGTTCTGGACAGGCCAAGGCTTTTGCAGCAGGTATGTTCGTAGACAAAGCTTTTTCAGATCAAAAGCTGTTCTTCCTACTGAAATGAGTGTCTAAAAACAAAACAAAAAAATACCAAATGAATTTAATGTAATTCTCAACCGTGCATTTATGAGGCTTCTCTCCTGTATGTCTGCGCATGTGCACCACCAGCATGTACTGGGCCTTAAAGGGTTTTTGCTCTCTTGAACATTCCTCCCAGCGACACACAAACTCCTTCTTTTCTCCATGGATATGGTCATTATTTATGTGCTGTGAGAGGAAGAGAAGGTCAAAGTTCATGTTAATGAATAATATGATATATATAGTATGAAACATTTTCCACGCTATGGTATGCTCCAGGAAAAAAATCTTTTCCTTATGTCTACTTTAACAAGAGTTGCATTTAAAATACGAGTTTACATCTATTAATGTTTTACATGTTAGATTGAATGTACTTATTAATATTAACATCTACTTTGTATGCAATGCAATTACATTGTTGCACCACTAGAGGGCTTCAGGATCACACTATTGAGGCTTCAGTAACTGCTCATCAATTGCTTCACCACTGCAAGCACAGAGTGTATTTATTTTACTCAAAACTATTAATATCTATGTAATATCTTCTAGAAGAGATTCTTTATCATAAAACTAGGGGTTACACTATTGGAGGATGTCTAAGATTATTATCTCATTCTCTAGTGGTCATCAGCAGCAGTCTTTAAGGGAACTTTTAGAAAAGTTTGCAGAACTATCTGGATCAACATTGAAACGCAAGTTGAACATCAAAAGAAACTACTCAGAAATCTACACGAGTTTGTCTTTTGTCAGGATTTATGTGCATATTTGTATGGAAGCCCATTTCTGCACACAAAAGAAAAAAGTGCTTTTGTAAATCCTAAAATTTTATGATATAAAAAGTCATAATTATGGCATAACATTTCAAAAATGATGACATAGTAAGTACAAGATTAAAAGTCAGAATTATGAGATAAAACTTCAATTATGACACAAGCCAAAAAATGTTGTCAAACATCATTAAGATGTACTAAAGCGTGATTTTTTTTCTTTTGGTGGGCTTCTATAGAAATTTATGATCAGTTAGTCGTGAACACATAAGTTCAATTACTTACTACAATTACTTTCAATTACTTGTAATTCTTACAATCAATTACTTTAATTGGAAAACAATGCTATATTTGTGTTGTATGTTTGTGAAAAGTACAGTAATTGTTAAAAATCTCTTATTGTAATGTAAAGTCATTTAGACTATGATTTTCTTTCTTTCTTTCTTTTTTTTTTTTCTTTCTTTTTTTTCTTTCTTTCTTTCTTTCTTTCTTTCTTTCTTTCTTTCTTTCTTCTCTTTCTTTCTTTCTTTCTTTCTTTCCTTTCTTTCTTCTCTTTCTTTCTTTCTCAAACTCCTGCTTCTCCTTACAATGATTTTTCTCATGTTCAGTTTCCCCTTATCTCTCTCTCTCCTCTCTTCTCTCTCTCTCTCTCTCTCTCTCTCTCTCTCTCTCTCTCCTCTCTCTCTCTCTCTCTCTCTCTCTCTCTCTCTCTCTCTCTCTCTCTTCTCTCTCTGTTCACTATTTCTATTTTCAGACTGTTGTGAGTGATCATGGTTTGTGAGTCTCAGTGTCCGATTTAAATCAAATAAACCCGTCACCTCCCATCACTATAGGCCTATGGCCTATATTTGACAAGTGCTGACAGTTGTGCTGCTGTGGCAACTTTTGAATCTAAGGTTTTGGAAGGGGTGGAGTGCGGGATGTGTTTGGGGGTGAAAGATATTGAAAGTTTAGTGAAAGCATTTCTAATGCCTGAGCTTTCAAACTGCAGCCCATCATCTTCATTCGCCCCTCTTGTTGATACTGTCACCCCTGTCTTAACCAAACCAATTACTTCCTCTCACTCGCTGTCATTTGCCCCTTCTCTCTCCTACAAGCCATCAAATCCCTGTTGCGTTTCTTCTATCTTTCTCTCAACATGCTGCCTCCACCTCATTTTCTCTATGTAACCCCTTTTTTATTTGTCTGGCCATCTCTGTCATGTACACACGTGCAGCAAGGGAGTTCTGAAGGGCTGAAGGTTTCAGAGGAAAACACACACTTTCACATAAACCGCTGAGCGAATGAGGTCAACATCTGGCATCCACAAAAAGACAACCGTGTGCAGCACTTATGAGTGCTTTTCCTGTCCCAAAGCCATTTGATTTAAAAGGAACATCACAATATCCTGAACATAAGCGAGTGGGATTAACGCATTCCAAAGCAACTGAGCATCTCTGCAAGAGATAGGACGATCTCGTATGGAATACAGGGAAGTGCAAGAGAAAGACAGACAGACAAGCCAAGAGAGAAAGACAAAACAGGAAAAGAAAGGCAGCCTGAGTTGACTTCCCTTACATACATAGTAGAAGAGGGGACAGACCAGACTGACAGCTGGAAGTCCAAGAAAAGGCAGAGTGAAACGGCTTCTTAAAAAGAGTGAGAGGTGGCAGCAGAGACAGCGAGCAGAGCTCATCCTTTATTCCTCTTCATGACACAAAGGCGGCCTGCATCACAGTCATCCCAGTCACCTCACTGCAGTTACAGCCAAACTTTCACAGAGTTTGGTTGAGAAACATGCACATTTGTGTGTGAGCTGAGTGAGTGTATATGTGCACACTCAATATTTGCACTTCTACATCACTAGACGTCAAAGTCGGACTGTCATTCAGATTTTTCTTTTCGACAAAGAGTTGACCTTCAATCCACTGTCTGGGTTGAGTTTATGTCAACTGATCACCATGAGAATGCCAGACCTTAATTGAGATACTTGTGTAACAAATTTCCGTTCGTTTTAACATCTTCCTTGAAACGCTGTGTATAGAAATCCTTTCTTAAGCCCAAAGTATTCACTTTTGACACAAATGCTTAGAGTGTAACCGAAAACATAGTATTTTAAAGTAACTCCATTTGATAGTGTGCTTTAACACAAGAAGTCACACTAAGAACACACTAAAAAGTGTAATTTTTGCCTTCAATTTTGTCCAGTGTCTGTGCTAGTTATGACCAAAAAAAATTCTCTGTAAAAGAGGTGGACAGTAACAAAGTACATTTACTTTAGTACTGTACTTTAGTATACTTTTTTTCACTTTTTTCTGTACTTTACCTGAGTATTATTTTTTCTGGAAACTTGTTACTTTAACTTCACTACATTTGAAAGACAAATATCGTACTTTTTACTCCACTAGATTTCTGTTAAAGGAGTAGTTCACTTTTAAAAAAACTTTTGCTGATAATTTACTCACCCCCATGTCATCCAAGATGTCCACGTCTTTCTTTCTTCAGTCGAAAAGAAATTAAGGTTTTTGATGAAAACATTCCAGGATTTTCTCCATATAATGGACTTCATTGGGAGCCAAACGGTTCAAGATCCAAAAGACAGTTTCAGTGCAGCTTCAAATGGCTTTAAACGACTCCAGACGATGAATAAGGGTCTTATCTAGGACCCTTCGAGTCATGACTCGAAAAAAGATTTGTTAATTTTGATGAACGAGTTCGAACAGGACAGTCACGAACGCTCATCACAGAACAGAGCAAGGCGAGCATTTGTGCTTAAAAAACTTAAACTTTGTTATTTATTTTTTAAATGAGCGATGGTTTCGCTAGATAAGACCCTTATTCATCGTCTGGTGTCGTTTAAAGCCATTTGAAGCTGCACTGAAACTGTCTTTTGGACCTTGAACCGTTTGGCTCCCAATGAAGTCCATAATATGGAGAAAATCCTGGAATGTTTTCATCAAAAACCTTAATTTCTTTTCGACTGAAGAAAGAAAGACGTGGACATCTTGGATGACATGGGGGAGAGTAAATTATCAGCAAAAGTTTTTTTTAAAAGTGAACTACTCTTTTAAGGTCCTTGAGTAGAAAGTAATGTTAGTCAGGGCATCAGCTGTTTAATTTCTATAGGTTATGTAACATTCTAAAAGCTCTTAATTTCCTTGCTTTAGAGGCATTAGGTACTGTAACAATGCAACAATAATAAAACAATGCATTGACGTTTACTTTTTACTTTTGATACTCAAGTACTTTTAAAAGCAAGTACTTCAGTACCTGTAAAAATCTGTCTTTACTACTATTACTTGTAAGGGAGTAAAATTTGACCAGTAGTATCTGTACTTTCACTCAAGTAAGAAAGTTGTGTACTTTGTCTGCCTCTGCTCTGTACCCATTTAAAGGGCCTATATGCGTTTTTCTGAAATTTAAACTCGCGACTGACACCTGTGGCCAATAAACAGAACTGCTCTTCCTTTCTGCTCGCTCTTGCATCCCGCGCTCGCTCGTACGTGCACTCTTCACAAGTCATCTGCTGCAAGGAGGTCAACATTATGTTTACAGAGGTAAGAACAGTCAAATACATATATTGTTTGAGATAAGTTTGCGAGTGTAGGCTACTTGCTGACTAACGGTGGTGGCAGAGTGATCTGAAACGTTTAACATGAACGCGCTTGATGTCACATCCGCAGACAGCGCGGGAAAAATACGGCCCGACAGAAAAAAGGAAAAATAGGATACAGGCTTATAGGTGCACCCACTGTGAGCAGACAAGGTGTCAGTATGCTCAACAGGAGATGTTTGAGTCATAAATGGTAAAATAAAAAGGCTATTGTTACGTTTCTTTGGGGGAAAAGTTGCATATAGGCCCTTTAAATGAGAGTTTCATGTACAGTATTTTTAAATCCCCTTACACAAGTGCTAACTTGTGGTCAAACTAATTTCAGTCAGGACCACTCTGTTTGTAGAGGCTCTGTTATTTGGTGGTAGGCTTTGCTCTGAAGGGTTCAGCTTCTGAGTTGTCCACAAGCAAACCTTGCTGAGGTTTTAACCGTCTACCAAGTTAATTATTAACTCCTATGGTGTCTTGAGCCCATTTTTAAAAAGACAAATAAAGAAAATGTTTGAATATTTTTGTCTTTTTTTATCCGATTCCCTTGGCCTGATTTACTTGACCAATGTTCTTTTATTGGGGTAGACTGTATGGCTTTTTGAAACAACTGAAATAATTGACGTGAAGTGATTTAGATATGTAAAGTTGGTAAGACTTCATAATCACCCAGTTAGAAACACCTTCAATCACCAGTCAATCAGAATCAAGAATGTAACAGTGCGGCCATATAATATGAATAAATCACAACAGTTCTCAGTTGCCCTCTTAGCTTTTAAAACGTGAGAATCAAAATTTACTACTCAATCAACTACTAATGTCTTCAGCCCACTGTCCATTAGTAGACTTAGTTTGTTAGTGATGTAAATGCAGAATTAAGTTATGCAATCAGACTGTATAATTTCATAAAACAAGAGTGACAATATTCCCACATCTATAAGCTCACAGGAAACTTTACTATTTATTTTTTGTATATTTTTGTATATTTGTGGGAAAATCTGAGAAAAATATGCTGGGAGTTGATTTCCTTTTTTCCTTTTTTTTTTAGCTGAAAGTCTTCAGATCCTTGAAAAACGTATGGAAGATTTCTGCTAAATTTGTAGAAATTACAGATTCCAAACAATTCTAAGCTAAAAACCCTTAACACGAGAAGATTCCCTCGGATTAATGAATATTTATTGATTTATTTGCAGACGACTCGATTTAAAACTATTATTTTCATTCATTCATCCTCCCTATTATTCCTCGCTCCAAGTGGCATGTGATCTGTCTGCCGGCCCTGTCGCTCGATAACACAGAGAAAGAGCAGCAGAGAGAGATTGCAACACATCCCTGAATGCTGGTACACTCGCTTGTACAAATGAGCTTAATGCTGTCGTGCGTGATGCATGACCTGGCCACGCTGATAAAAGGATGGAAGAGGAAGTGAGGGAAGTGTTTTGGGGGCTGACACTAATGCCCTAATGGCCTGATGTAATGGCAATGGTTATTGAGCGGATGATGGCGTTGTTGTAAGTGAACGCGGCTGCAGCCAAGGGAAATAGACTAACAGGTGCTGATGCTACACGTGCAGCATCTATTCATCTTCGGCCTGCCATGGCAGGACAACAGCAACCACTGGGACTCCCAGACTCAGAGGAAAGAACAATATGCTTACTTTTATTTGATGCTGCATGCAAATACAAACAAATGCACCCTGGGGCATAGCTCCAGATATATATTTTGCTTTCTTATATTACTAGAGCAAAATGGCCTTTGTGAAGTTGAATATTTTTAGATTACTGCTTTTCATCATAGCGCACATGTGCATTAGGGATGTGTATAGGCAAGAGTCTGGTGATACAATATATTACAATACTATTTATTTTTTAGGGAGGGGATCACATTTTAGGAAAACTGTCATAAATAATACATTATGCAGAAAACCTGAGCAAAAATGTTTATTTTATTTCATCACAACAGTGGGATCTACATTTGCATTTATCAGTTCCTGTAACATCCAACATCATAGCACTAGTTTTTGTGCAATCTGAGTAAAGGAAAAGTCAACCTGAATTCACCCCTTATATATATCTCAAGTAGTTATCAGCAGAAAGTGTATAGTCCAGGCGTTAATGTAACATCCAACATCATAACACCATTTGGCAAAATTGAAGATTGAACTAGTGTGACGTCATGTAGAAAGAACTGCTTTATAATAGTGAGTTGTAATTCTAATTGAAAATGACTCTGACACAGTTTTTTCATCATGTATACTGTAAAGCTGCTTGCTTTAATGTCATATTGTGTAAAGTGCTATATAATAAACATAAATTGACCTGAGTGTTGAATTGCAGAGCTCGTGGAAACATATCCACATTGCTATGATCAGATACTTTCTTAACTGCTGTTTCCTAACCACTGTCATTTTTGTTGTGTTATTCAGAGAAAAGTGCACAGCACATATTTACAGCTAAACGTTGCCCCAGCAGAGTGGATGGATATGTTAAGTGTGCTCTTAGATTCGATGTGTTCCCTGAGTATTTGGTTTTGGCATGGCTTATTTTGCAAACAGCATGACTTTTGTCAATCTCCTTAGTGCCAGAAGCCAAAATAAGTCCACACTTCTTCAGCTCTGTACACCGCGGTGGGAGCCTGTATAATTATTTCTTCCATAAAACAGCATATACTGTAAATCAAAACTGCCTAATGTTACTGTGATGGATTTTTTAATTAATCATAACTAACATTTGTTTTTCTTGCAGGAACAACATTCATATGCTTTTGAATTTGAAATGTATGTTTCCCTTTTGGTGAAAACTCATGACTTTGGTTGTGTGAGTGTAAAAATAACAAATATGGGAAATTTCACTAGACAGACGTCTAAACTTGAAACCCTGTGGTTCACGTCAGTCCTGCCGAGCCTGCGCGTCACGTCATGCCCGCCGAGCCAGAGACTGTTCACGCCTGGTCAGCCTCCACTGAACCCTCTCCTCCGTCCAAGATGGCCGCCTCGCCACCTGAACCCTCAAAGCCTGTGTCTGAGCCTGTGTCTGAGCCTGAGTCTAAGCCCATAGTTCCGCCCAAGAAAATTTGGGGGGGATATACGTCTCCGCCGTGGCCGCCCAAAGGGTCCAAAGACTACAGGATGCCCGCCGTGTCACGGTCACCATCTAGTCCCCTCCTCCTCACTACATTTCCCAGCATCCTCCTTGATACACACTTGCACTTCCAAGACCTTTTATCTCCCGTATGTCTCCTACACCCTCTACTACAGTGTCTGTGTCCTGTGCTCTCCTCCACATTGTGTTTGCCATTTAACTGTTTGTCTGCTCACTGCTGCTATTAAACTCTTTCACCTGCCCTTCTGTCTCTGGGTCCCTGTACCATAACAACTACAAGTACTACAACTATTAAAATAGCAAAATACTAGTATACTTATAAATTCACTTGAACACAAAAACATAGTTTTGAACTAGTTGTGCACTTAAAGTTGACTACTTTTAAACGTATAGACATTTAAACGTATACTTTTATATACTAAAAAGTGGGCCAATTTAGTCCCAAGCAGTATTGAATTAGTACACTTACAAGTTTACTACTAGTACATTGATATTAGTACACTTACTACATAAAGTATACTTCATAAAATTAACTTGAAGTATACTTTTTTCCGTAAGGGACAGTTTACATTCAGAGATAACAACACTGCCATATTGCAGTCGGAGTTAAACCTCAAAACAAAGCCACTGCCACAAATCTTGGATCTAAACAGATAATTAAATTTTGATACAGTGTTTTTGAGAATTGTGTATCAATATTTTCTTGCAACCCTAACGTGCATGAATGCCCTAATTTGCAGCTCTCTTAAATTCATCTGGATTGTATTTTTATCTGGTTACTTTTTCTAGGCCGTGGCCTAAAATGCAGCCACACATGAAAAGTGCCTGTTTACATGGCAATTTCACAAAGCTCCGGGATCCGCAGCAGCATTTAGCGTTATCACATACATACTAATAAATCATGCTCTCTTTTTTCACATCAGTTGCTAAAGCGCGATGAAAAAAGGAGGAAAAGCTGACAAGAGGCATAAAAAGATGGAGAGCAATAGTAATGTGTGCGCGGGGAGTAATTGGCATGTGTAATTCAGCGCAGCTTTTCATCTCCGCATAAGATACTCCAAACAGATAAGGTGTCTAATCCTCTGCCTGATCAAAAAAAATCTACATTTTGCCAATTAAAGGGTCCTTGCCAGCAGCCAGATAGGGGTCCGCCTTCCCACTCAGCCCAAGTTTATCTCCCCCAGCACAGGGAGGAGCACAGAGCAGCTTAAAAGTGCTATTCTTACCATATACACACAAGGACATAGACCACCCCACAGCGCCACCATCAGTCAAAACCACCTTCAGGGTGGAGGGAGAAACGGAGTCAGAGAGAGAGAGGATCTAAAATGAACTCTTAGTAAAACAGCCAAATGAGAGTACAAATGGACTCTAAAGTGTAAAATGGCTAAATATTATTTATTTGGTATTTGGTATGAGTTAATAATTAAAAATAGTATAATACAACAAATCAAATATCAAAAAAATATTAGGACACTATATGATTCAGTTGTTGGATACAGTCGAGGAGGTTAAAATCACCATTTTAATGGGGTTACAGATATTTCATGTCTCTGTTTCGTTTATCACTCGGCATCCTTGTTTACCAGCAAACCCACACGCATCAGCTAACATTAAAGAGCCCTTATGAACTAGAGTACTCCTATTGAGTGAGATGCAAAGAGAAAGACTGAAGGGGAACTGAGGTAACCTGTATTGGGGGTATTAAGGGCCAGAGTTTTTTTTTTTTTTTTCGGGGATAAGTCAAAAAAAGAAAAATAATGAAATAAATCAGTACAATTTGACACTTTGGTTTGGATTGGTATATGCTGACTGTGTAGAGCAGATAAGTGCGCTAAGTTGCAGAGATTTGATGTTTATCTTATTGAGAGCGCTAAGCTGTGCTGATAAAAAAGCGCAGCAATGTGTTATGGTGTGAGCATGTTTTACATCACTGATGTGCTGGCAGTTTTTATATCGTTAAGATTGTTCTAAAATATCACAGTGGCTCAGTGGTTTTGTTTCTATGCTAATGTATCTTACTTTTCCCCCCACAAATCACAGTCTAATTTTAGGGTGGGATATAGTTTTTCTGTGCTGCTGTTGTACATTTTTTTTAGCTTAGTAAATCTACAGTATATAAACATTTATTTAATAAAACATTTGTTTTTCCGAAGTGTAAACAGAAAATGTGAACAAAACTAAATGTTTGGAATCTTTTTTTTTCTCCCACCAAACAATCTTATGGAGGTCGTGGGATATGGGGGAGGGGTCTTATATCTCTTTGGAAATACACCCCCCCCCCCCCACCCAATCGCTCTTTGTTGGATGAGATTCACTGTGGTCCACACACTGCTCTCATCCTATTACTGAGAAAAGAGCGATAAGAAGCCTCATCCCTTGTTTAGTTGACTTATAGGGGAGAGAATGAATTGTGTAGGCAAATATTTTAGCATATTAGCATGTGGCTATGGCAAAATAAAACAATAATTGAAAAAGGCAAAAGAATTGGAAAACAAGCATATTTTTATGATACAGAGTGATGAGAATCACAGTGATTTGAGGAATATAAGATGTTGATTTAAGAAATATCAGATGTTGATTTAAGAAACTATTTCTTTTTCAGTGCTTAAAAATATGCTAATGGAGGAAAGTAAAAGAGTTAGAATAGAATAAAGCTCACTTTTTCATAAAATAATACTCATTGGGTTGTTGATATGATATTTAATCTATCATACAATGTGATATACTAAAACTACTTTAAACAAAACAAAATTCTAAAATAAAAAAATAATTATTAGTATTATATATACATTGTATATATGCATTTGTATGTTTTAATTATCAGATATAAATGAAGACTACATATTTATACTTTTTAAAATGTAATCTGTGTTACCTCAGGACCATTAGCAAAAAAGCTAAATGAAGATTGTGAAAATTGTAAAAATTTGTCATTATTACAATGTAACTTATACATTCAAATACTGGGTAATATTAATTAACTGCATGCTCTTACTATATGGCTAGGGTTAGGATTGGTTTTGGTTTAGGGTTAGCTACATGTAATTATGCATAATTCATAATTATAATTGTAATTATAATTATATGTATGTAATTTATCTACCACCCAATTACTACATTTGATTTCAAGATTTTTCTAAAACGTATAAAAAAATGTGTGATATATAGCGAACAATGTGCACATCCATCTCTCAAATACACAGTCAAGACATTGTCAAGATCTTCAAGCTTTAAGCACAGGCCTTCAAATGTGGGAGGCAGGCCATTCCAACTGGAGGCTTTCAATTATAGATAGGGGTTTGCATGGCCGCCATGGATTGCCATGTCAGAGTAAGGATAGACAGCCATGGAGAACTGGGAATCTTTCTATCAGATGTGTGCCTTTGGGGTTGGTGTGTGTTTCTTTGAATGTGTGTGTTTGTGTGGATGATAGGAGACAAGAGCGGTTAAAAGAATGGCTGTGTGTGTTGTCCAGAGAGAAGTGGTTAAGGGAGACAGAGTGGTGTATTTTCAACAGGAAGTGGGCTTTCATGTCCCTTCACTCTATGCCCAAGCTTGGGAGTGGCTGTGACAAATGGGATGTCTGAAGCGAAATATAGGCTTTCAAGGTGTGAATGTGTGTATTTTCCACCTATTTAAGACCCGTATCATAAATGATTCTATTAAGAGACTAAACATTTTCATAGATGAAACACAGATATTTTGTCCACTCACGTGCACAAGCTGCTCTTGAGTGTCGAACTCCCTGCAGCAACCTTCCCAGTGGCAATTGGTCTCATACACTACCTCCGGCTCCTGCTTGCCCTCCTCTTTATCGCCCTCCTCTTTTACCAGAGTCATTCCATCCATTTGCTCCTGCACAAATGCATGCAGCAAATTGGTGAGGGCATTTTGGGTCAATAATGAAAACACATTTGAAAACACATACAAATATTACGCTAATGTGTATTACTGCAGCGTGATGTGAAGGAAATTACTCCATTCAAAGAAAAAATGATATGTGTGGCCTGGTATATGAGAGTTATTCAACAGTGCAGATGAGACGGTGTATGATAAATTATGTTATTTGGAGTACATGACAGCTAGATGAGCTGATTTGTAGTCATAAACACAATGCTAAATTTGGAATACCTCTTGAGAAACATTTTACAGGGATTACAGGGATTTACATCCTTTACAGGGATGTTATTCTTTTTATAAAGGGTTAAATGTCCTGGAAAAAGCACTTTGCTTTATAGGTGCCACAAATTATGCATAATTGGGGATTGTTTATAAGTTCTAGAAGTGTTTGGGATTGGAAATGAACCAGGTTTTGTTAATTCAGAGGCCTACAGTCAAATGTAGGTTATACAGTAGATTTGATTTAGCTCTGTTTGGACCACAAAGTGAGAGAAAATAAATGAGAAAAACAATAAAAACAGAGGTCTTTTTACTCCATTCAGCAGTCGCCCAACCATGTGTCAGTAAAATGTGTCATCTAATTTTTCTTTCATTTTTCCATTCAGTTAAGCATCTGATTAAAAGAAAAAACAATTTCCTTCTGAAGCTGTGGAGATCAATGGGGCTTATCGCATCTGAAGCAGTGCCACAACAGGCAACCAAATCAAACACACAAATAAATAGCTTTACAGTACGTAACATAATTGGTCCCAAAGCTCTTGCTGTGTGCGCATGTGTGGGAACCTTTTTTTTGGGTTGTGTGTGTGTGTATTTTTAGCCCAATGTATATGCATGTGCACTTGTGTGAAGATGCATACCTGCATGCTAACAGCTCCGGGGCTGGGTGGCTCCTCATCTGGTTTGAGTTTAGAGCGTTTGTGGTGCATGGGATCACCTGTGCTGCTCACAGCCGACTCGCTTGTGGGTTTAGTCTAGAAATAAATATTTTTAAAAAACACACATAAAAATAAGTAACCACATAAACAGTATAATCATCATCCTCATCATCATCATCATAAATGTAGGTGCACATTTTTTTTGGAGGCTGAATGATTACCATATTCATGTTCACATTCATGAGATGGTACTCCAAGGTAGGCCTACTTAAAAAAAACATAGTATTACCATGGTCCATCAAAGGATAACATTGTGCCCCCTTGTGAAAAAGAAGTACACTTTAGTTTACTTGTTAGTACGTAAATATTATACTTTTAAAATAATATACTTAAGAGTGAACTAAACATAATGTTTTCAGACACTGCATGCTAATTGCAATAAAATGAAAATGTATTATAGATTAAATTTGTATTAAATGCAATTAGCTGAACTTTAGAGTGCTTTTTTTGACCAACTTAAGTAGGACTTATTAACTTTATATGTAATTTTTACAATAACTAAATACATTATTAAAGTATATTGCCGAATGTACTGACAAGCTGTCAAAGTGCACTTAAATGTGTTAAGAAAAATACATATTGTCACCATTATGAGCAGTTTAGTTTTGTTCATGGAGTTTTAGTTTGTAAACCTTCAGTTCCTATGTTCTTTTGTTTGAGTTTCCCGCCACTAATCTGTAACCATGAGGTGCGTTCCATTCGACCGTAAGTGGACTGCGAAGTAGACTTCACAGGGTATTTCGCCATCTTAAGTGAGATTCCAATCCGAAGGGAACGAACATGTTTAGTTCGAAGGGCACTGCAAACAGCGTAGGGAATAAGTGAACATCGATACATCACTTCACAGGAAGTGGAGAGCGAAAATCAACCAACTGTCATTGTGCACCGCGTCACCAGTCTGAACTATACTGTAAAAAATTATCGTGATTTTAACGGTAAAAGACTACAGTGAAAAAATGCTACAGTGAAAAACTGTTAAATGGTTAACAGAAAGTTTCCGTACTATATACGGTAAATAACTGTGATAGATCTAATGGTACATTTTACTGTAATATACCGTTAAATTTACAGTTTTTGAAAGAGAAAAAGAACAACTCATTGTATAATTTACAGTGAAAAAACGTAAATTGATATTCCCACAATTCCCTGCGTGACGCTTCACATTTGATGTGTTTTTGTTGAAATAACTATGTTTCTTCATAGTTTTTTTAAGTTTTTTCGAATCAGTTATGTACATTAGGGTTTTATGTTACATTTAATGTTGTTAAATTAATGTTTATTGCATTTTTAAAATTTCATGTGTGTTACCGTCATGGTGTTTAATGTTTGTGCGAATGACACTGTGCAGCTTCTATATATTAGTATTAACTTTATTGTGGAAAAGCTGCTTGTGATGAGCTTTGATTTATCATGTGACTCTCAGCACTGCTGTGATTGTCGGTTGTCAGTGTATTACAATGGTACAAAACAGATATTAATACTTCAATTCAACTTTATGGCCATGTCAATATTGCTGAAATCCATTGTTAAATATACCAGTTTTAAATGTAAAACTTACATGCTGCTCTGTAAAGGTGATTACAGTTTTAATGTATTTTTTACAGAATTGTTCTGGCAACCAAAGTTGGCAGCATTATTCCGTAAAAAATACAATTTTTTTTTTACAGTGTATCCAGAGCAGAGCCGTTGGAAGAGATTTTAAATTTAAATTTTTAACGGCTCTTAGTTTACGTATGCATTGAGTATTCATAAATATTGCTATTATTATACAAACTAGAGTTTTTATGAACGGTTGGGGCGATGAATGTATCTATAGGCCTATTATATGATTTTAAATTAGAAAGGAAAGTAAAGTACAAAATTTAATTCAGTTATATCATAATCTGCGCGACCCTGTTGTTGCCTTTCTTTGATGACGTTGCAGGGCATTCCAAATGAGTGATTGATTATTGTCAGCGAAGTCCACTTCATCTGATATACCGTGTTCAGGGAGTAGGGAGCAGTGAACACTGCGTAGGGACCCTGTCAAATGGAACGCACCTATGGTCTCTATCATTCACCACAGCTGTTTGTCATTTACCTCATCACCATTGTGTATTTAAGTTCCTGCTGCTCATTTACCCTTTGTCTGGTCACGTTCACAAAAGGTTGTGGTTTGCTAATGCCTGTTCGCCTGCCTTTGAGAATGCTTGTTATTAAACTTCGTTGAGACCTTTATTCATCTTTGTCTGTCTGCCTGCAAACACATTGTGTCAGATATTTCCATGATAGTGTACTCTCTTTAAGTGGCTTTTTATTTCATTAAAATTATATTGATTATTATTATAGTTTTTAAAAAAATACACTTTTGAAATGTGAAGCACACTAAAAGTGCTCATTCAATAATATTAAGTACACTTCTTTTTCACAAGGGACTAGCATAGAACAAAATTGAACTAAAAACTACTGTATTGCTATAGCCCAATAAAATAATTTATATTACCACTGTATTTTAGACCACAGTACTAAGATGGTAGATCAAAAAAAGCTTGATATTAACACTATTCTCAAAAAATGGATCTTCTTTGATGGTGTAGCTTTGCATATAACAAATCCACTTTGTTAAACAAAACCCCCACAAAAACAAACATCATTAACATGTTGAAACAGATATTATTCTCAATTTCTCCCTGGACAGCAATATCCCCTCCTCTGACTCTATCCGCTCATTCACTGCCTCTCTGTCTCTTACTCTCTGCCAGAGGAAGTCCCTTGCAACTGACCAGAGCCAGTAAAGAAGAAGTACTTCGCGGGGCTAGAAAAAAAGTAACATTCCCTGGATGAGAGAGCATGATTCCTTGGCTCTGAAAGAAGGTTTATCCTGCCAGACTCCTCTAGCATAGCGTTTAACTGCTTTCAGCTTTATTTGCTCTTAAATCACACAAAAAATACAGGAGATGTGTGAAAATACTCATTGACGTTATTGTGACCCTTTAATTAGCATACATGTACAAAATTGGAAGATATTACTCAAAATCAAGCCAAAAAGTAATTGTTTTGCATTGAGTATTGAAAATAGAGCAAATTAATCTGACATTTTGATAATGGAACAGGGATTCAGTCAAGGATTAAACCAAATATATTTACTAAGAAGATGTTCAAAACCATTTTTGGAATGCAAAATTATTTATTTAGCAGAGTGACCAGTGCATTAACTTGCCGAAAACACCTGTTTAAACCTTGCAAATCATTCAAGTAAATTATGACAGCATGTTTGTTTTTGGAAGAACTATCCCTTTTAAGTATTAATTTTTATGAATTTATGAATACATTTTAAAGACAATCTTAGGAATATATATGACATACCATATGAAGTGTATAAAACTAAACTAAAATAAAAAAGTTCTTTGAGAGCTTAGAAATTCAATAAAAAAACAATGATCTGTTATTTCTCTGTCTGTCACTTTGAGCAATGCTCACACCTTCTCTCTTTTTTCCATTAATTGTTCTTTTACAACCACATGGTGAGACAAATGTCCCATGATGCCCTTCTATTAAAGAGGCTGGTACTGTCTGTGGTCAGGCGGGGGAAATGGATGACACTGAGTTGGGACGGAGTAGTGGGTCTGTAATGGCTTAAAAGGAGAGACTGGCATTGGGACAATCTCTGGAAACACTAAGAGTTAACTTAGTGAAGTACAAAAAAAAAACAGGGATCGATACAAAGATGGATAAAAACAACAAGATGCACTCTGCGGATTTTAATCGAGCGAACACGGCGAGTATAAATGGATGGAGCACACTTGGGTGAAAAAAACGAAAGAAGAAAACCACTTTTACGCTCATCCTTCAAAGGGAAGGTTTGAGAATGTATCTGTGTCTGAT
Organism: Chrosomus eos; assembly: GCA_036326025.1. Lineage (NCBI taxonomy): Eukaryota > Metazoa > Chordata > Actinopteri > Cypriniformes > Leuciscidae > Chrosomus > Chrosomus eos. The sequence goes on from CM070840.1 coordinate 20,906,098, forward strand.
TAATGGTGGAGGTGGCGGGATTTTTGCTGTTAACAAGCTAGGTGTTATTTCTCAAAGGTACTTTCCAGGCAAGCTCACCAGCTCTCCACATCGAGACACAACATAGAGACTATGTGCACACAAGGGAAAAACTCCCATGAGCCCTGTCTGCAGCCACACTTTCTCAGCTGTTTATATATGCTGCCGTGTTGGTGGTGCATGTTTTCATGAGCCACACACAATAACAAATAGCGCTGGCTCTTGTGATGATAAGCACTGAATAAATTTAAGCCTTGAGGGGGAAAATCACTGTGTGATCTAAACAAAATCTGTTGCTGTTTACACCCAAAAGCAATCATGTTAAATGATTTAAAAATGCATTGTGTTGCCTAAACTCGAGAAAGAAAAAAATCTTGCTTCATCTAATTTTAGTTCTCCCAGCTTTGCATTTGTATTCTAACTGACTTGTGAAGGCTGTTAACACATGCTCCAATAAAACCGAGATGTGGTGCTCATATGGGAAACACAAGTTCAGATCCATCTTGCGTTAAACTGTCTCGTCTCCATCATCTCTTGCCATCTGTCCATCTTTTCTATCAATATCAAATTCAATATTATATTGAAAATAATTCATACAGTATTGAGAACTGACCTGTGAGTCATTTGAGGCTGTGGAACGTTCTGAAGGTGCCAGGCTGGAGGGGGGGATGCCAGGAACAGGTCTCTGGGGAGCAAAGGCAGGAGCTGGGTGCACGAGGGGCGGACTGTGTCCGAACGCAGAACCTACGATACCCGGTTGCCGACTGATCAGCTGCTGATGCATTTGTAGCGTTACAGGCGTCGGAGGATATGCAAAACTCAATGCAGGGCTGAAAGACAAAGAAGAAAAAACAACAGCTTATAAGAAAGATTCAACCATGAGAAAGTTCATGTTGCAAATGAGTGAAATGGTGATGTGGTACATTACAAATTTTCTTTATATAAAATTTGCCATTGATTGAATATCATTAATTTAATATTATTTATAATACACTATAATTAGAGTTTTTTTTTTTACCAAGGCTACATTTGTCTGCTTAATCAAAAATACAGTAAAAACATTAATTCTGTGAAATATTACAATTTAAAGTGACTGTTTTATTATTTGAATCTTTTTTAACAAGTTTAAACAATTCCTGTGAAGTTAAATTTTCAGCAGCCATCACTCCAGTCTTCAGTCACATGATCCTTCAGAAATCATTCTAATAAACTGATTTGGTGCTTGAGAAACAGTATGAAAACAGTCGTGCTGCTTAATTTATTTTATGGATTCTTTGATGAATAGAAAGTTCAAAAGAACTGCATTTACTAGAAATACATTTTTATATATTATATTTTATATATTTTTTTTATATGAAATGAAAAGTGTTTACTGCAAATTTTTATAAATTTAATGCAGCCTTGCTGAATAAAATAATTAATTTCCAAACCAAAAAAAAAAAAAAAACATTTGAAAGCTAGTGTAAGTAATGTAATAATATTTTATAAAATAAAATAATATTATTGTTACATGTGTGTCCTGAGTTTCCCCCGTTCTTTGTGTATTTGGTTCAGTCCTGTTTCCATTTTCCCGCTCCTCGTTACTGTTTAGTTAATTCACCTGTGTCTAGTTCATTTGCCCCAGCTGTGTCGTGTTCCCCAATCTGTTCTGTGTATGTAAACCCTGTGTTCTCCCTCACTCCTTGTCGGTTCTCGTTTGCATTAGGTGTGTTAAATGTCTCCTGTTTTCCTTGTCTGAGTTTTTATAGTAAAGATTATTGAAGTTGGATTTGTTGACTGCTGCCTCTTCATCTGCCTGCACCACACCCGTAACAGAAGAACCGACCTTAAAAGAAAGTAACAAGATGGGTATTTTCATCACCCCTACAAATTCCAACAACTCCAAGCTGATCTGTTTCCAGGACGGCCGGCACATCGAGGAGTATGTTGCCGAATTCCTGGAGCTCTCCGAAGGGGTAAGCTGGGCAGAAGAGGTCCAAAAGACCGTCTTTTGGTTTGGGTTAGATGATACCCTTTATCATCAAACGCCAGCGGCGGCATTCCCAGGATCATTTGCCCAGTATCTGGATCATGTACTGTGGTTGTGTGGCTCACCCTTCACCGTAGGTGAGGTAGATGACATCGCCACTCAACCACCATCTCCAGCCATCTCCACCACGCCAGAGCCTGGGCCCGTCGCCTGCCCGCCAGAGCCTGGGCCCGTCGCCTGCCCGCCAGAGCCTGGGCCCGTCGCCTGCCCGCCAGAGCCTGGGCCCGTCGCCTGCCCGCCAGAGCCTGGGCCCGTCGCCTGCCCGCCAGAGCCTGAGCCCGTCACCTTCCCGCCAGAGCCTGAGCCCGTCACCTGCCCGTTAGAGACTGAGCACACCGTACGTGAGTACATCCAAGAGGACACTGCACTGATCGTAATGTCTGTGGCGATCCTGTATGTGTGGGCTACACAAACATCAGTTCTGGCCAACGAGTCCAGCCCCAGGTCTTCACTGCAGGTCCCAGCCGGCCCCGGGCCTTCTCCGCTGATCCCAGCCAGCCCTACAGAGCCTTCTCCGCTGGTCCCGTCCAGCCCTACAGAGCCTTCTCCGCTGGTCCCGTCCAGCCCTACAGAGCCTTCTCCGCTGGTCCCGTCCAGCCCTACAGAGCCGTCTCCGCTGGTCCCGTCCAGCCCTACAGAGCCGTCTCCGCTGGTCCCGTCCAGCCCTACAGAGCCTTCTCCGCTAGTCCCGCCCAGCCCTACAGAGCCTTCTCCGCTGGTCTCGTCCAGCACTCCCAAGCCTGTCCTTATGTACGTCCCTGAGCCTGGCACTCCCCCCAAGAAAATTTTGGGGGGGGGATATAGGCCACCTGAAGGTGCGTCTCCGCCATGGCCGCCCAATGGGGCGTCTCCACCCTGGCCACCCGAAGGGGCGTCTCCACCCTGGCCACCCGAAGGGGCGTCTCCACCCTGGCCACCCGAAGGGGCGTCTCCACCCTGGCCACCCGAAGGGGCGTCTCCACCCTGGCCACCCGAAGGGGCGTCTCCACCCTGGCCACCCGAAGGGGCGTCTCCACCCTGGCCACCCGAAGGGGCGTCTCCACCCTGGCCACCCGAAGGGGCGTCTCCGCTATGGCCGCCTGAAGGGGATTCTCCACCAGGACCTCCCGAGGGGTGGTCTCCTTCTCCGCCATGGCCCCCTGACCGGCCTGCTCCACTGCTCCTCGTCAGCCTCCAGGGCGCCCGCCCCCCCCACCCCTAGTGAAGTTATACGGCGCGAGGACGCGCCTTTTTGGAGGGGGCGTTATGTTACATGTGTGTCCTGAGTTTCCCCCGTTCTTTGTGTATTTGGTTCAGTCCTGTTTCCATTTTCCCGCTCCTCGTTACTGTTTAGTTAATTCACCTGTGTCTAGTTCATTTGCCCCAGCTGTGTCGTGTTCCCCAATCTGTTCTGTGTATGTAAACCCTGGCCGTTTCTCAATACCAAGTACGCAAACTTCGGACTTGCGTCCTTTGTAGTTCGGACTTGCAAGTTCGACTCGGGAGAACGAACTCCCGAGGACGGGAGGACGCGAGTCCGGTTATTCTGCAAATGGAACAGTGCGTTCTTGCTCGCGTCACTCAGATCGCTCTGGCTACTCCGGTTATCTCTTTATGTATATTTGAGGCGACCATAAAACGAAATATGTTATAAAACACCACTCAAAAATATTAAACATATTAATGGCCACACAAATCTGGTTCAGGCTACACATACATTGATTATCTTCACTGCATTTATAACACGAAATATAAATCGCAACCCTTCTTTTTTGTTTTTTATTTAAAAAAAAAAGAATAATTAAAACGGACATTTAAAAAACAGACAGGGTTGTTTCATTTTATTTTATTATACATGTTCATACAGTGAAGACAATGTAAAATAAATATTACAAATATTCGAATTATTTTAAAATATATTAAATAAAATTACACAACCCTAGCTGTTTCTTTTTATTAAATGTCAGTTTTAATGATTAATCCAGTATAAAAGTAGCCTAAAAGGTATAAGAAGCGATATAACGAGAAATAAAGCAAACGATTCAGTCAAACATAAGTCAGCTCTCTAATAGTGCTACAAAGTTAAATTTAAATAGCCTAAATATATAAAGTTATGAAACTTCACTTTGCCTTCAGCCATAACAAATCGCTATGGAACAAACTAGATCACAAACGTTATATTATTCTATATAGATGAATTGTTTAACCATTAGACTAGACATCAGAGCCAGCGGCAAACATCAAAGCACAAGCCGAGGAAAAGCTGTTCCAGTCGGGTTGATCAGCGCCGAACGCCCGCTGATTGCCTGGATCTCACAACTCCGAAAACGTCAGATAGATTTTTCAAATAAGCGCTCTCTTTATAAATAAACCACAGATTTGAGCTTTAAACAACTACATTCTCGACTGAAACACTCTTAAAATTGTATTTCGTGACACAATAACAGTAGTATTTTGATATTACGCGGGTTTTCTCCTCTGCTATTGACGCTTGCTGGATGGTGCGAGATGCATTCTGGGATACCTGTCTGTCTCGAGTCCGCACAAGTCACCTCACGATGCATCCTCGGTAAACGGGGCGGATCAAGAACACATACGGGGATTTGAACTGTTCTTGGCTAGATGTGAACTTTGAATTGGAACAGTACTTGGGCAGCGACTGATGACGTTTCACAAGTCCACAAGAACACAAGTACAGACAAGAACGCATATTGAGAAACGGCCCCTGTGTTCTCCCTCACTCCTTGTCGGTTCTCGTTTGCATTAGGTGTGTTAAATGTCTCCTGTTTTCCTTGTCTGAGTTTTTATAGTAAAGATTATTGAAGTTGGATTTGTTGACTACTGCCTCTTCATCTGCCTGCACCACACCCGTAACAATTATCAATAAAATAACTATTAATAATTACCATTAGCCCAACAATTACAAATATAATTGACTACATTGCTATTTAATCTTAATTAATAAACAAATATATAAACAACAACAATTATAAACCGTTCCAATATAGTTCATGCAAAAATTATGAATCACCTGTAGAGAATAAAAGCTGTATTTAAACACACTATTGAACTTTCATATATCACCACCTCCTCTATAGATGCCACAGTCTCTTTAATGACAAATCCCTGGTGCTCAATAACAGACATTCATTGGGATTTCCATTCATCGTGGGACATGCTAGCCGCTCCATGCAAGCTCATACATCTACTGGTCTTATTAAAGGCAGAGAGGAAATCAATGTAGCTGACGCTGCGTGGCTGACACAGCTGCCTCATCACTCATCGGGCCTGGACCCTCGCCTGCCATGTCTGTCTATTCATGTGCACACGAGATATGACTGATTAGCTTACAAAAACAAATCACTGATTAATCACTCTCAGTGTGGGAAAGAGGAACATTTCTGTCATCTTTTCTTTCTCTGAGACCCCCACCCAAACATAGGTAAAGTCAACAGGTAAAGTCATTTCCTAATAGTGCTGGATGGCAGATGTCAAACTGAGTGACACATAGCCAGGGATGCTAGCTATGTCTCACACTATGTCTCTTTAGTAGATACATCTTTCAGTTTTATAGAGAAGTTACAAAAACTGAATGTGTTCAAATGTCAGAACTTATGATATTCTGAGATGCTGCAAAAGTATTTTTTTTTTTTTTTTTAAAGAAATGAACACTTATTCAGCAAGGATGCATTCAATTGATCAAAAGTGACAGTAAAGACATATATAATGTTACAAAAGATTTCCATTCCAAATAAATGCTTTTGAACTCAAAGACTCGATCACACAGGTAGGTAATGCACAGGTAAAAGTTCAGTCTAGAACGACGAGACCAGACCCACATGTGTTCTTGGTGCTGGCTTTTATTAAGGAACGGATGATGCTGATGGCGGACAAGTGTGGTAATTGAGTGTGCACAGGGGGTAGCCAGAGAGGATGATGGGAAACGTAGTGTGCTGAGGTGACTGGTCTGGTGACTGAGAATTGTGACAGTATTCTCACCCCTCCCAGAAGGCGCGACATCACGGCTTGAAGAGGTGAAGGCAGAGGCTTAGGAGGAGGGCACGGAGATGGCGCAGGGATGGTAACAGGAGATGGCGAAGGGAGGGTGATAGCAGGCGGCAGAGTAATGGCAACAGAGGGATGACAAGACCATGGGGACAATGATGGTAGTTGTCCGAAGGGACAGACCAAGCCGGTGGATTCCAGGGCGCATATGGAGAGCCGATGGAGAAGAGCAACATCGCTGACACAGGAGGCCTAGGCGATGCCGCAGCGACAAGCGTCTGAGGAGGAGCCAGACTGCCCGAGGACTGAGGCGATGCCAAAGTTAAGGAGGAGCCCGCTGCAGAAGTAGGGGTGGAGGATTGAAGCGTAGTGGAAGATCCGCAAGTCCGTGGCGGAGGGGGTGTGACTGCTGACTAAGGGGGAGCCGATGGGACAAGGGAACCCGGTCAAGCTGAAAGGCCAAGGGTGTCTGGTGGAGCCAAAGGTGGGAGGAGCCAAGGTTGAGCCGACAGGTCAAAGGGGCGAGATAGTCTGAGGCCGGAGGCAGAGCCACTGGATCTCTCTGCTCAGGCGCTGATGGTGGTTGCAGGGCCTGAGGCTCGGTGTGAGTGCTTGGCATTGCAGGAGATGGCGAAGAGCTGACAACCTCTAGCAGAGGCAGGGCTGGAAGACTGGTTGAGCAGGGAGGACTATACCACAAGGAAGAATGTAACAATACATTGTCCATGCAGGTGTCTGTGCTGTCTAGGAACAGTGATGAAAAATCGAAAATGTGGTGGGATACGATACCTCTTCGCTGAAGTCAATCAGCCAGTCCTCATTCTCAAAATCCACCAAATTTCACTCAGCCACTGATGTTGAGGGCTCACACTCACTGGGGGCTCCTCTTCCGGGGCGAATGTCCACACTGCCGTCTTATCTTCAGGCACTGGCTGACGCATCGCGTGGTAGCTCTCCGTCTGCAGGGGGTCACACGTTTCCTCTCTGGTCGATGGTCGTGGTACGGACTCTGGATCTGGCTATGTTCTGGACCGGGGGTAAACATTCTCCAGACATCAGATGATAGCGTCCCTCCAGTTCAGTCCAGAGTTCAGTCTAGAGGTGCCTGGGAGGTCTACCGGGTGATGGTAATTCACCCCGTTCCAGAACAGTGACTCTCGTCGTCAAATGAGCTGGTGAGAAGGTCTTGGTAAAAACAAAAAAGTCCAGGTTCTCACGAGCCACAACAGCAAATCACACTGCATAATCCATTTTAGGTCTGGTCTTCTGTCATGAAACAGAAGAATGCAGACACAGGTACAATCTTGATAGAGTTTATTGAATGACACACAGGGTGATAGCAGGTGAGTCTCTGGATTGCAAATAGTTCTGGTGAAACTGGCAGGAAAATTACTTTTCTTTTCTGTTGTATGTAGAGATGACAGGTGACTGGAAGATGAGAGGATCACAGAAGACTGAAGACTTGACAGTTTGAGATATGATCACACATGTAGGTAATTCACAAGTGGGTAGTCATGTTGAAGTTCAGCCTAGAACAACGTGATCAGACACATATGTGTTTTTGGTGCTGCTTTTATGGAGAAATCGATGAGGCTGATGGCAGACAGTTGTGGTGATTGTTGAGTGTGCACAGGTGTTAGCCAGAGAGGATGGGAAATGTAGTGTGCTGAAGTGACTGGTATGGTGACTGAGGATTGTGCAACAACATTGATAATAGTAAGAAATGTTTCTTGAGCACCAATTATTAGAATAATTTCTGAAGCAGGGTATATACAGCAATCCTTAAGTTAAATTTACTACTTTTTAATACCTTTTTTACTACCTTCAGAATTTTTTTTAAAACCATCACAACACTGAATTGCAAGTGTTAATCAGCGACCTTTCTATTATTTACACAGATTTTGACATATAACATACAAAAAAGAATAGAATTAGAGACTGATGTTGACAACATATTGCACATATTTAGTTCACTTAGTAAATAAAAATAAAACAAACTACATAAATTGTGCAATGGAGAGAATGGATAGTTCCAGCACACTGGCTGGCATTCACTGCAAGTTGATGCATTACAAATTGGCATCTTCTATGAATATTGGGGCCATCCATGCCAACTGATAGCAGTTGCCTAATATTTAATTGTGTGACACATTCCTGTGATTCAACACCAGGAGGAAATCTGTTATAAGTTATCATTCAGACATAGTTAAATAGATCTCAACATTCACAAAGGTTGGTTAAGGAGAAACATTACTGCATACACATTTGATTTCAATTAATAATTGGTAATTCAGCAATTAAATTATTTAGTGTTTTTTTTTCCAACAACAAAACCTGAGCCAAATATTACATTTCTATAACTGTGATAAGTTGTTGAATTTAACAAAATACTAAAAACTAGGGCTGCACGATTTGGGGAAAATGTCATATTGTGATTATTGAGATCAATATTGCGATAGCGATATAATAAACAAATGGTTTCATGAGTCAATGGTTTGGTTCTAAAGCAAAATGCACACACAGATTAGTGATAATTCTGAAATGTGTATTTCTCAATTCAAACTAGCAACAACAACTAAATGATTGATAAAATCTATAATGATCAATAAGCAATAAGCCATTGATGTCTGGATAAAAAATAACCCCCATTTAAAACATTAATTATAGTCATTCAACATTACAGTGATTCCATCATTACAATTGAAAGCTATCAATAAAAAAAAAAAAACATTTATTAGGCTTCAAAAAATATAATAGCTTTAAATTTAAGTGAACTTCAAACAATCCTCACATAAACCCATAATAAATGTCATATTTACCTGTGCCCTTCTGGTCTAACAGGTAGGATATAGAAATTGAATAAAGTTTTCAAACAGTCTGCGCTGCATACATTATATATAGACTAATCCTTATTAAAGCTACACAATTAGTCAAGAGCAGTGAGTAATTTTCTCTCTTCCGTTCTTTGATAAACTTTATGACAGAAAGATTTGGCTGCTGGCCCTTTAAGAGCAGCCGTGGCTGAGACGCGGATCTCACACGTGCCTCATTCTCTCACGAGTCACAACTCTTTATTATGTCCCTCATAAGACTGCTCTTATGTTATGAAGATACTCTACAAACGACAATTTGGCATAATTGTGTGTGTTATTGTTCGTTTAAGCGCGAAAGATAACAATTCTGGCGCGCGGTCTGTGCATGCGCATGATAATGGCAGCGCGCGTCTTTCTGTGAGTGACATGCGGATCCACTTGTTCGACACGACAGTCGCGTGGTGTCGCGACGCCTCCCCACATTTGTACGTTGATGGGCGTTCCTCAAGTTTACCGCTATGGCCGTGATTTTGACCCAGCGGCCAGTCTACAACAAAGGCCCCTCAAGAGATTACTTCTATTGGATAGACGTGTCGCGTTTGGTGGATTCATTTGCATAAAGCTGGGCATCGGCCAGCTTTTGGACGGCGACAATTTTCAAAATGAAGCGCCGCCTTCCCGGAGTCGCGTGAGGTCACCCATAGGAATAAAGTGGAGCGCGGCGCAACAGAAGTGTCGCACGGACAAGTGGATCAGTACCGTAACGGTGCGGATCCACTTGTCCGTGCGACACTTCTGTTGCGCCGCACTCCACTTTATTCCTATGGGTGACCTCACGCGACTTTAACGCGCCCGCAAAGCATCCCGGGAAGGCGGCGCTTCATTTGGAAAAATGCGGCGCGTCAAAAAGCTGGCCGATGCCCATCTTTATGCAAATTAATCTGTCAAACGCGACGCGTCTATCCAATAGAAGTAGTCTCTCGAGGGTCATTTGTTCTAGACTGGCCGCTGGGTCAAAACCAAATGTGGGGAGGCGTCGCGACACCACGCTTCAGTCGTGTTGCAAAAGTGGATCAGTACCGTCACAGTCAGACATTCACAGGCAGTGCTCTTTTTTGACTTGTCACGCATAAAAACCCATATTTAAACGAACTAACGCGAACGCAGATATAATTTCAATCAGAATAGGACACCTGATAGTCTGAAAAAAGAATACCTAATTTGGAAAAAATAATACCTCTGAGACCACATTTAACACTTTTAATGGCCTTAAATTTGACAATTTTGATTTATCACTTTTTAAAACCCTGCGGACACCCTGTGAAGGGTCAAGTCTCACTGAAGACTGGAGTAATAGTAGTCATTTTAAATAGATAAAAAAGGTGTTAGTTTTAATAATAATATTTCACAACATTACTGTTTTACTCTATTTTTGGTGTATGTCTGTACCATTTTATAGTAGTGCAAGTAGTGTTTTTACACACACACACACACACACACACACACACACACACACACACACACACACACACACACACACACACACACACACACACACACACACACACACACACACACACACACACACACACACACACACACACACACACACACACACACACACACACACACACACACACACACGTTGGTGCAACAGCATTATGAGGACTCTCCATAGGCATAATGGTTTTTATACTGTACAAACTATATATTCTGTCCCCCTACACTGCCCCTGTCCCTAAACCTACCCATCACAGGAGACATGCTGCATTTAATAAAATGTGTAATAAAACATTGTTTTTTATGTTTTTTAAGCCATTTGATTTATGAGGACTTTTGGAGTGTCCTCATAAACCACTCATAAGTTGTAATACCAGTGCAATACACATGTCATTATACAAATTTGTGTCCTCATAAATCACATAAACCAACCACACACACACACACACACACACACACACACAACACACACACACACACACACACACACACACACACACACACACACACACACACACACACACACACACACACACACACACACACACACACACACACACACACACACACACACACACACACACACACACACACACTCACTGAGAGCACTATGAGAGCTTAGATAATGTACTTATTAAAACAAAAAAATGTAAGCTTACTATTTTTGGCAGGGAGTAGGCAGTAAGTCGGAATATGGAAGTGTGTTGTGACTGGGACAAATTTAGATATCCCAGCTTAAAGTAGCATTAGGTTGATCAGTATCTGAATATTGATTAGCCCCCAACAGTCTCACTGATGTCACAAACGCTTCATTATCCACTTAAAATCTGTCTGGACTCCTGCTATGAACGGACTGAACTAATTGAGCTCCATATAAGTGAGATCATTTGAAAAACATGAATTATTCAGCTGTTGAAACGGATTAAACGAGATTACAAGGCAGAGGATGGTCAGTGAACACTTAAGAACAGCCCCCAGGTTGAAGCACTATTGAATTTCAACTAAGACATACTAAGTGGGTGAGTTTTATTCACTTCATCCACAACAGATTCTCTCTCTTTCCCATTAAAGCTTGTGTTACTGTCCTCAGCCCAGACTTCGCTTCCTTCCCTTGTCCCCCTCTTCATGACCCTTTCATTTGTCATTCCCCCTTCCTCTCCTCCTTTCCAGCATGAGCGATTGCGTAGCGGCAGTGTTAGGATAAAGCTCTCCTCAGCTGATGGAGAGAACATTAATCAGGTGATGCATATCAGACAGACGAGTGTGAGGGAGGAGGGGAGGAATATGTTCACACGCTTCCTCCTAATAGTGCTCTCTATGTTCCCTCGTTTATTTCGCCATCCAGCGTTCATTCATCACTCCGCTGCTGAGGTTGTGCTGGAGTGTCCACTTTCAGCACGGGTCGCTTTTCCTGTCTATCTCTTTCTCAGAATCTCTCTCGCATTCTCTTGCCTCTTGACTGTTTCAATATACACCACTCTTTATTTTTATACTTGGTCCACGTTTGGAATGACATGTAGGTGAATAAATGAAGAATTTAGGGTAAACTAAGATTTTAAAAGCTGTCAAGTGAGAGACGAAGACTAGCTCATCTCAAAAGGATGTGAGTGACACAATAGTCTGGTCCTGAAGGAAAAACTAAACAATTCCAATGACGTACAAAAAAATAAATAAAAATAATGTAAAATCCAACTTTATGGCCAGTCAGAAATAATTATAAAATTTTTGTTAAAAAATATTTTTAATTTACTCTTGTATGTACCTGATAGTGCCAGCTGAGAGGTGTCCGTAGGATCCACTGGTGGATGAGCTGGAGCGGGAATTATTAAGGATAGTGACTAGAGAGTTGGGCGAGGTGCGAATCATGGCCTGCAGGTCAAAACTGGGGTCAGACAGGCATGGAGAGCTGGGAAGGGGTCGTTTTCTGCTAGGCCGATTTGTGAACCTAGGACTGGGAAATCGAGAATCTGAGGGAGATAAACAGACAGAGAGAAAAAAAAAACATAGTAAGTAAAACCTGATAGTAACACAAATGGCAAAATGTATTCTATTTAACTTGTATTTTTTTATTTCAAAAGAGCTGTTACCATCGAAGAGATATGGGAATTACCACCATTAACTGTCAGACAGATATTCAATGGTCATGCCTGTCGAGCACAACTATATCCCTACTGACATAATTTCCAAAATTTGATCCCATTTTCATGTGGACAGTATATTGTTTTTGTGAACTAACCACACAGAGGGCGTTACAGATATTATAATTTTTTAATTATATGTCATTTATTCATCATAGACAATTCTTTCAACAACGATTGCATTTCCTGCATTGCATGCATTTTGAACACACTGTAAAAACAAGTTCGACTACACTTTTCCCACTGCTTTTTGGCAGCATCACTGTGATATTGAATCATGTTTAATTGGGTTGAATAGTGTGTCAACACTGAATGGAATTGCACTAGTTGTTTTTGAAAAGCTTTCTCTAGAAAGCAGATCGAACGCAGACAGGCCCTCCACTCACGCACAATGACTGGCACCTACAGATTAAGAAATGACTTTTGTTGTCTTTTCATTGGCAGATGTCACAAACAAGAAAGAAGGGAGGGAGAAGTGAAAGGAGGAGGGGGAGAGAGGGGTGCGGGGGTAATTGTGGTCTTTTGTTGTATGGAGTGACACAATGACTTTGTGACTCATGTTTTTTTCTTTCAGTTGTTCTGTACTTTTTTTAACAGAAAGCATGCAAACAAAACAAAATTACGCGCTCTCTCTCTCTGACTCTCTCCATCTCTTTCTACTTTGACACATACAGTGATTACAGGGTCTGTCATTCATATTTAAATCAAGTGTGTGTGTGTGTGTGTGTGTGTGTATGTGTGTGTGTGTGTGTGTGTGTGTGTGTGTGTGTGTGTGTGTGTGTGTGTGTGTGTGTGTGTGTGTGTGTGTGTGTGTGTGTGTGTATTCCCACATTTGGAACATATTTTTACATTGTAAGCATTCTGCTTAGAACTGTGATTTAAGCCTTTGCATGATTTTTTAATCACGGGGTTTAACCCCTACTCTTTTTTCATAGGCCTGGGATCTTTTATGACCATGACCACTAGTTTTCCCAGGAGGTCTCCCATCCAGGTACTGACCAGGCTCAATTTGGAGTCAATAAGGTTTAGAACCATGATGGTTGAACAGCCAAAGTAAGATATTGCCTAAAACATAATTTTTAATTATGTTCGATGATGAGCCAATCTTTGACAATTAGTATGAGTAAATATTACATCCTTGGTCAAACATCTTTTATCAAAAAAGTGTGATAATTCAACAATAATTATTGGGGGAAAAAAACAATTCCATCTACATCCTGCAGAGGGTCCAAATTGAGGTGTGTAATAAGTAGAATCTAATCAATACTGGCTAATTAGCAGCTAACATGTTAAACAATGCACGGCTTGAACACACATATGCAGTACAGGTTCATTCTTTCATTAGTCCGTACTCCTCTAAAAGTAATTACACTGATGTGAACTGAGCTCTAAACTACGACTGTGCCATCCCATCTCCATTATTAACAAAAGCTTCTAGATAACGCACTTATCCTCATTCACTTCACTTCTCAGAGTCTATATATCATAAAAGAGAGCTTTAAAGTGTTAATTTGGCTGGCGTGGAACACACATTGTTAAAATAGGATGAGTTATTACCAAGGGCTGATCACAGGCGATTTGAAGTTGGGGGGACTCAACATCTTCATTTGAAAACGGTGGCCCTAATTGTTTTGTTTCAGTCTATTAATCTTAAACAGTGCCATAGTAGAAAGGATTTCTCTGGTGATGAATAGTGGGACATTCCAATTCCCACCTAATAGCAATTAATTTTCTGATACCCATGCAATTTTGGCTAGTTTTAATTAGTTTGTGAGAAACGGGAGAGTGGGGAAGCTGACGGGCTAAATGCATTCTCATTAAAGACTAACGGGCTAGTCCACCTGACCTCTCTTCAGTCACCGTGCCTTTAATTTCCTATTTACTCTTTAAAATAACTCATTTGCATACGTTATATGCACACCCCACCCCATACACACACTTATTTTTTCTCAGAAAAACCTCACATTTTACCAGTATAATTATTTGGGAATGTTTTTGAAGGAAATAAAGATTAATTATTTTTTCATAAAAAAAAGGATATATATATATATATATATATATATATATATATATATATATATATATATATATATATATATATATATATATATATATATATATATATTAAAAAGCATGTGGCTTTTGCTTTTTTGATTGGTTAAGGTTAGAAATAGTCTAAATCTATAGCCTAAATCTGCCCATCTGATAGGTAGTAAGGATAGGTGGACGTTGTAGACATCAGAAAAGACTATGCAAGTGGAAAACTTACTTTCCATAGCCTGCAGGTACTCCATGTGCAGGGCGTTGCTTGCAGCCCCTGTTGTGGATGCCACTGAGGGAATGATATCAGCATAGGGGCTGCGGTGACCTGCAAGCAGGGCCATCTGGTGGTAGTACTCTGCCGTGGTCAAACCAGTGTGGGGTGCTAAAAGTGTCAAAAAGAGTGGAGAGGACAAAAAAAACATCAGTCATTTGGATGAATACAAAACTATTCAAAAGTGTGAGGTGAGTAAGATAAATAAATAAATAATACTGAATTACTTTCATGTGACACTAAGGAATGGATCACCATCACAGCAATAAATTACATTTTAAAATACAGGTAAATCCAAATAGAAAACTATTACTTTAAATGGTAATAATAATAATAATAAAATTATATATATATATGCAAATGCCTTGAATACCAGACTTTTTTTCAAACTTGTGCATCAATGGTTTAATTAATTAATTGACTTCAGAAGACTTTGCAAGACTCATATGGAGCGGGTCCATGCGGTCCGTGTACCTTTGGATAATTGGTTTTCGATGGCTACACTTGTAAGGATCCTTGAAGCGTTTATTGCAACTACATTTCATCTCTTTCTCATCAAACAACCAGACTAACTAATGAATGGCTTTACACAAACCGTAACAGGGCAGAACCTAGACAAGGCTTTTTTCTGTGTTAGCATTCCAACTGTCAGTGTGCAGAAATTTGTCATCATGTCGCAAACAATCAGGAGATGCATTCCTCCATGTTCACGTACCATCCCTGGTTATGATACGCATGAGTTCTGCTTTGAGCGCTTGCGTTTGAGCATGTCGAGTGTGAGCACTGTGAGTTGTTTTCCATTAAAGTGCTTCTTGCTCGTCTCGCGATATGACTGAGGAGCAGGAGACGGGTCCTCCCGTCCGCTGTCGAAGAGGACGATTCTTCAGAATGGGCTTAAGATGTAGGTTCTCTTGTCAATAAAGAATCTAGTGGCTCGGATCTCGCATTTGCCGAGGCAACGCAATGATTACTGGTCCGCTATATATATTTCACGCAATTTTAGAGTAAAATAGTATGTGTATTTGGCGTGCTGTCCGGGGGAGGGCTCCAAGCTCGGAATGTGGCCCGAACCCAGAGTACTCCCCCATATCCCTGGCTGGAATGGGAACTAGCCTAGAGTGAGGAGTCAGGGTGGCGGAGGGATGCAGAAAAGACTGTCAAGGAAAATAGGTGAGTCTGGTGTATATATATATATATATAGGCCTCCGATCGTACTGATTGGGTAGATCATTTGAACGTGCTCTTCCTGAACTTTGTTAATAAAACAAGTCACTGTGTCAATGAACAAGTAATTTAGGGGCAGTTGTGGCCTAAATGGTTAGAAAATCTGACTTGTAAATCGAAGATCGCAGGGTGAAGTCTCAGTACCGGCAGGAAAATGTAGGTGGAGGGAGTGGATAAACAGTGCTCTCTTACTTATCTCTACTGAGGTTCCCTTGAGCAAGGCACCTAACCTCCAATCTCCCCGGGTGCCACAGCCCATGTGTGCGTGTTCAATACTGTGTGTGTGTACAGAGCACAATTCCGAGTATGGGACACCATACTTGGCCACACATCACGTCACGTCAATTTCACATTCACTTTTAGGCAAAGAATTTGCAGATTTTTTATCAGAGTTAGTACTGGCTGCAGATAGTCCTAATTGTTGATGATTTTAATATACATGTAGATAACGAAAAAAGACGCATTGGGATTGGCATTTAGAGACATTTTGAACTCTATTGGAGTATACAACACTTGTCAGGACCCACTCATTGTCATAATCATACTTTAGATCTAATATTGTCACATCGAATCAATGTTAATGCCATTGAAATTCTGCAGCAGACAGGTTGCAAAGCCGACTCCGTGTTACAAATATGTTAGAAATATCACTTCTGCCACTAAAGATTGCTTTATTAATAATATTCCTGATCAGTTTAATCTCCTCAGCATCTCAGATAGCTTAGAAGAACTCGATATTGCGACAGAAACTTTTGACTCTCTCTTTTCCAGCACTTTAGACACAGTTGCTCCTTTGCACTTGAAGAAGATTAAAGAAAATAGTCCAACGGCGTGGTACAAAGAGCACACTCAGGCCCTAAAGAGAGCAGCCAGAAAAATGGAGCGCAACTGGAAGAAATCAAAACTAGACGTTTTTCGAATTCCGTGGATAGAGAGCACAATTGCTTACAGAAAAGCCTTAAAAACTGCTAGATCTGCTTATTTTTCAACTCTCTTAGAAGAAAACAAACACAACCCTAGGTATTTATAGGTATTTTAGGCAGTGGCTAAATTAGCAAGAAATAAAGCTTCTACTTCTGAAGTTTCCAAAGAGCATAGCAGTAATGACTTTATGAAATTATTCACTTAATAGATTGATAATATTAGAGAGAAAATTATAACTATGCAATCGTCTACTACAATATTGCATCAGACAGTGCATTGTAGTGTCCCAGAGGAAATATTCCATTCATTCGTTGCAATAGGAGAGGAAGAATTGCCTAAACTAATTTAATCATCTAAATCAACAATATGCATGTTAGACCCTATACTGACTAAGCTACTGAAATAAATGCTTCCAGAGGTAATAGATCCTCTTCTTAATATCATTAATTCATCTTTGTCACTAGGATATGTACCGAAAAATTTAAAGCTGGCTATTATTAAAGCTGCAGTCGGCAAGTCTGGCAGATTGAGTGGATTTAGGCAAAATTTTGAATGTTTACAACTCTCGTGCCCCTCCCCCACTATCAACGAATACCCTCCCACCAAGTTCGTGCTCGTCAGTGCGTGTGCACCAGATTTCCTATGAACGCGCCCGTCTCATCAGCATCCATCAACACCATGGAGTATTTGGAGGTATGCTGCCCTGGCTAATCTACTGATAGATTGCAATTGCTAACGTCATTTATACTCTAAATGAGCTTTTCCGCCATCACTCTTCGTTACTGTGCGAATTTCAGGGGTGTGCATGTGATTGTAACGTGTGTGAGGGGTGGCGTGTGCACGATCTGTGATTGACAGTCAGATCTCACACTTTTTTAAAACCACTTTATTTATGTTGTTCTGTCGGATTATAGTGTCGATTTCACTGAATATGATCAAAAAAATGTTGCCGACGGCAGCTTTAAACCCCTTTAAAAAAACACAACTTGATCCTAGACAATTAGTCAATTACAGGCCGATCTCAAATCTACCCTTTTTGTCAAAGATACTAGAAAAAGCAATATCCTCACAACTATGTTCCTTATTAGAAAGAAATGGTATCCAGTCAGGGTTTAGACCGTACCATAGTACTGAGACTGCTCTCATTAGAGTTACAAATGATTTCCTCTTATCATCCAATCGTGGTTGCATCTCTCTATTAGTGTTACTTGATCTTAGTGCTGCATTTGGTGCCATTGACCACAACACTCTTTTAAATAGACTCGGAAATTATGTTGGCATTAGTGGTATTGCATTAGCATGGTTTAAATCATACTTATCTGACCGTTATCAGTTTGTAGCAGTAGATGAAGAAATGTCTTATCGATCACAAGTTCAGTATGGAGTACCACAAGTCTCAGTACTAGGACCGTTGCTGTTTACTCTGTACATGCTACCATTGGGAGATATCATTAGGAAACATGGGATTAGTTTTCACTGTTATGCCAATGATACTCAGCTCTATATCTCTTCGTGCTCCGATGAAACTTGCCAATTCAATACATTAACGGAATGCATAGCTGATATACAAATTTGGATGACTAGTAATTTCCTATTTCTTAATTCTGAAAAAACAGAGTTTCTAATGATTGGATCAAAAACCTCTGCACGTACTAACCTAGAATACTACAATTAATGGCTGCTCTGTCAAGTCTTCGTTGTCGGTTAGGAACCTGGGTGTGCTCTTTGATACCAATCTTTCATTTGAAAGCCACTTTCTAGTATCTGTAAAACCACATTCTTCCATTTTAAAAAATATATCTAAATTACGACATATGCTTTCACTGAAAAATGCGGAACAGTTAGTTCATGCGTTCATGACCTCAAGGCTAGATTATTGTAATGCTCTTAAGGGTGGGTGTCCTGCACGCATAATAAACAAACTACAGCTGGTCCAAAACGCAGCATCTAGAGTTCTTACTAGAACCAGGAAGTATGACCATATTAGCACGTTTCTGTCAACACTGCATTGGCTCTCTATTAAACATTGTATACATTTTAAAATATTGATGATTACTTACAAAGCACTAAATGGTTTAGCTCCCCAGAACTTGAGCAAGCTCTTAACGCATTATAGTTCGTCATGTCTTTTGCGATCTCAAAACTCTGACCAGTTGATAATACCTAGAATATCAAAATCGACTGCTGGCGGTAGATCCTTTTCCTATTTAGCACCTAAACTCTGGAACAGTCTTCCTAACATTGCCCAGAAAGCAGACACACTCTAGCCCCTTTCACACAGCGCGTTGATCCTGAGAAATTGCCGGGTAATTGCCAGAACGCCTTCTGTGTGAACGTAAACACGACCCGGGATTGATACCGGGATCGATGCCAGGTTGAGGACCTAGTAACATTGCCGGAATCAGTCCCGGAACGCGCGCTGTGTGAACAAAAGCCAGGACCAATGCCGTAAGGGGTGTGTCATAGTGATGACGCTCGTGCCATCGCACGACTCTGTTGCTTTTAGAAGAAAGTTTGTGTTCGTCATCAACAAAGAAAGAATGAATAAATGTCTGCAAACTGGAACGATGCAGAGACCAGGCGCTCCTCACTATCCGCGCTGAAGCTGAGATCATTCGCCAGCTTTGTGGAACGGTATGCGCGTGTGCATGTTTTCGACGCGTACGTTACACGTCTCATCCTGATGTCATGTGTCTTTACGGGATCTTTAAGGGTTGTGTGTGAGCGCACTCACAGATCCCGGCAAATCACTGGCAGTGTGAATGAACCGAAATCAAACAATCCTGGGACAAATGCCGGGTCACATTATCCGTGTATTTTCCGCAATCTCTGTGTGAAAGGGGCTTCTGTCAGTTTAAATCTAGACTAAAAACACATCTCTTTAACCTGGCATAGTCAGGAAAAAGGCGACAGGTCAGCCGGAACCGGGAACACTTCCAATAAATCCTGATGTACTTATTACATCATAAGAAGGATGGCATCTACGCTAATATTAGTCTCTCTTTTTATCTTGAGGTTTACCGCAGTCCGCCGGATCCAGGCCGTATCCGGATCTGATGATGGACCTGCGCCTGGACATAACGACAACGCAATCCTGAAGAGTCAACTAGTCTCTCCACTGTAGTCACTTCCCTTCCCTTTACCTCTGTACGGATAAAACGTTGTAGGATCAAGGCTTGTACCTTGGAACCTATTTCATGGTTTGCGTTCTCGAGCCACCAGGCACTGTTTTGTGCAAATGATTGGCCGCATTAAGGTTTTTCTGTTAGAACAGTGCCGTGTTAGCGGCCCCTAAGTTAATAACTACTGATCGTTGCGACGGAAGTGAATCAATCAAAACTAACTTTAGCTAGACAATGACTTTATTCTGCTGTAAAGCCAAAACAATCTCTGTTACTTTAATTTCCTATTATCACTGTAAAGCTGCTTTGAAACAATCTATATTGCTAAAAGTGCTATGAAAATGAAGATGACTTGACTTTACTGCAGGGTAGTCAGATTTACTCTGAAACTCTCCACCTACCCCAGCTTAACATGCCTAGATCTGTTTTGGGATTTATGTATGTCTATTTATGCAGCATCAGCATGTCTTAAATGCTCACAGGAGCGTGTCTGTGTATCTATTAACAGTAGCAAGTCCATACTTGTCCATTCTACAGCAGCAGCAACAGCAGCAGTGTTTCAGGTCTAGTCTGCCAAGAACAAATACATTAACAAAAACATTAACATGCTAAAACTATATTGAAAGTTGTCATAAATAAACCTGTGACTAATTAACAAAATGTAAATTTTTTGACTAAAAATGGTGCCAAATTGTATATGCAAACCTTTAAACTGCTTTTTTTTCTTTCTCTCTTTCATGTGTTCCCTCTATCTTCCTTACAATCTTTAGCTACAGAGTGATACAGGTCCTAGAAATTGATCCTAAAAATAAACTTTTGGCAACATGCTTAAAATAACACACAAACACACATATACACGCAAACAAAAAAGGAAGGAGTATAAGAGAAAGACTGACACAGTGCTTCTCAATGCAAATACAAAATCAGTTTAGCTGCACAAAGTGTTGTGGCTAATTCCTGTCTTCCCCAGAAGAAATGAACAGAGCGGATGAAAAGATCTCGACTGACGCCCGGATTGAATGCATGGAATATGCATCTCTGATTGGTTGTGTGAATGTAAGAAGAAATTCCAAATTAATTCGATGTGGGTATTTTGTCTTAAGAAGTGAGGGAGGGGTTAGGGGGGCTTCCTTAATTGTCTCCGTTGTTCTCCTTTGCCTCGGCTCTCGCATTGAGCCGTAATGTGCCTCGTTTCCTCATTCACGTGCAGAAAGAGCTTTGCGGAATTTCTAAATTGGAGATGTTGGCACCGAATTGCAGGACTGGCGGTGGGGAACGACTGGAGTGAGCGTGTTCTGCTTGTGTGATATCAGAGTGGCAGTTTTTAAGGATGAATATGCATCCTCAGCATGGTGCGCCACCAGAGCCAGGAGGCATTCTGCTGGTGGACCATGTAGGCATCTGGGAGAGTACATGAAAATGTGTTTAAACAGGGTTGGAAAGCAATCAGAAAAAAAAAACAAAATGATAAAGTGAAAGAGCAAAAAAACTAGCACCTATGTTTAGTTATTCTCAGCCACCAACATGAATTGGAGGTTAAATAAGGAACACAAAATATGATTAATAATTTTTATTTTAGAAATCATTTCATGTAACTTTTTAAAATAACCAACTGCCTGGTTTAATGTGAAAAATAAACCATTATCCATGTTAATAGAGGCTAAAAAGCACTTCCAGATGAAAAGACCAGAATTTTTTTTTAAGACCTGCTAGTTGAAGTTGATTGATAAATTAAGTTTTACAGAGATATCAATCAATCAATGAATCAATCAATCAATGAATCAATCAATCAATCAATCAATCATCATCAATCAATCAATCAATCAATCAATCAATCAATCAATCAATCAATCAATCAATCAATCAATCAATCAATCAATGTGACCTTTTTGTAGTCTGGGGTGAAAGGGCATTTTTTGGCAGATAAACAAATGACTTTTCAGTTTTCTCCCAAACCACAAAAGGTCACATCAAAACAAACTGCATCAGCAAGTTTAATTTAGCCCTTAATAACTATACATCTTGAAATGTTTAATTTCTTCCTTTGACACATGTGGTACATAGCAAGACCTGGCTGATGGGAGATGGCACCGGAGTTCAATACAGCAGTGATTATCTGTGGCCTCAGAGAGGCCCCCTTTGGTATTTGAGCTTCAGGCTTCAATTAAAACTCCATGCCTGAGGAGAAGGCCAAGAGGCCAGCATACTGCAGAGACTCTTTAAAAACAGCAGGCTCTTGCTGACCCTGTAATGAATTTCCCAGTCCGCCTTCACGCAAAAGAACAAAAATGGCTCCCTGAAGTCCTCTGGAGTCCATCCTCTAAACCATTCCCACTTCTCATCCTTCCCTCCCTTCTCGTGCCCTCCGCCCTCAACCATGGCCTTGGACTTCACCCCCCTCTTAACTCAGGATGTGATCGCTAATCTCTGCCTGACGCTGAATGTTCCTCCAGAGGTTTTCTAACATGAAACAAAGAACATAGAGAGTGACCCCATCCAAATGATCAAACTATGGTCTCCTCCTCCAGAGAGAAGCTAACGCTAATTCTAAATAAGAAATATGTTTGCCACATCCCAGACATTACCGGATAGAAC